>JASFXZ010000059.1:52500-1332500 GCA_032209605.1 Mactromeris polynyma
TGATATTTTCATCAAAGTTTAATTTCATTGTTTATTATACATTTCAACGCCAATTTAATATTTTAAAAGACTGCTGTGAAAACAATTTGGGTTAAATAATCTTTAAAACGGTGTAAAGATAAACCAAACAATGGATGTAGATCATCCTGACATTTTTTATGTACACAAGTCTGCTATTGTCACCAGCTCGAGGCGTGAAAATCAATATTAAAGTTTGTTTGTGTTTGCGTTTATTTATCGTCGCCACCGGTTTCCCATATGGGCGACGCCTCCGGAAGAATTTTAGTCATATTAGATTTTTGGAGGATAGTGCATGCTACAGGAGATGCCCCAGTTCCAGAAGCGCCCCTGGTTCTTTTACGTGCTCGATGTAAAGCATCATACACGGGACTTGCGAGTAATTATTGATGTTATAATTGATTTAAGTTGCGCTAAATAAGCATTTATTGCAAATTTAGCACCGATATATATAAATTGCAACTAATTAAAACAAGAATATAAGAAAGATATTTTTGCAGAAAAAATGACTTGACCGCTTTCAAATTATTGATGGAAATGACATTAAGCATGAATAGTGCAGTCGGTAAGTCGTAGTCTAGTGGTTGAGGCGAATAACTACTAGTACTAACTTGTTGAATCCAGCATGTCCTTAGACATGACAATAACACAACACACACCTCAATCCACTTTTGAATAGATACCAATTATATAGATACAATATGCTTGCTCATTCTCATTAAGTCCAGTCGTGAGTTGTGTACTGAGAATGTAGAGAAACATTTTGTTGGAATTTCAACCCAACAGTTGCAGCCGTCTGAATTTTCCTCAAAAGCTTGCACAACGAATCTAGATGAAATAGTTTAATGTAATTAGTATATAAATACTATACTAGTGCAGATATAGTGCCATATCTAGATAACTAAGTTGAAAAAGAAATAAACACACTATAACAGTAATTACAATTTTATTTCAAGAACTGTGCATTTCAACGCAAGATATTCAACAACCATAGAAAACCACAAGTTTATGTAATACTACACAATTGTTTTTTTACTTAGTCAATCACAGAATGAATTAATTTCAGTCACAAAAGTGATAAATGGATTAATAATGTACAAGGAAAAGTTCCGGAGTATTCCCAAGAAAAAAATCATATTAACTCATTGACGAATGTTTGTAAAATTCACCGCATATTTCTTTTTGTACTCAAGTTGACTTTTATGAGGCATCTTGTAAATATCCAGGAATCCTGAAACGATAAAGTAATATCACGGACCTATAGGGGATAGCGTGTTTGTAAACAAAACAACCCGATTCCGCGCATGCGCAGTTAACTGGTGGGCAAAAGGGTAAAAGGTGGCGGCGCCGTACTATACAACTAATATGGAATGAATGACACGGCGGTAGCCATTAATTTCTTTAATGTTTGACATACAATAATAAATTTGGCATCAATTGAAAGGTACTGCTCCCAGCTTTCCCACAACATAAAAATAATGAAAAACAGAGGTTATTTTGGGCATTTTTCCGTGAAATAAATTTCAAACTGTTTTGGTTCGAAAAACACGGCATTTAGGTATTTCAATTCTCATTTTTACATATGTGCATCAAATCGATACCAGATCAAAGGCTTCCAAAAATAATTCGTTTAGGTTCGAAAAACACGGCGGTGGGTATTAGAATTCGTATTAATCAATTTATGTGCATAAAGTTGGTACCAAATGAAAGATAATGCACCCAGCTTTCTAACAAATGTAAAATATTGAAGTGTGCGAGTTTTCCGAAAATAATTTTTTAGTATGACTTTTCTGTATGACATAATAATGTGAATAGGTTACAAATCTGGACTGAAAGAATACACAGATATTAATATTATCATAAACTTAATTGTTTTTTGCATTTGTAAGTCATACTTTGTCACTGAAAGGAGAACAAAACAAGGAAGTATTAAAAACCTGTTTAAGAAAGAATTACATCCTTAAAACACAAAAAAGGCGATCTCTACTATACAAAAGTTTCATACTTACATCATTAATGATATATAAAATCGTACAAAATTATCGTATTCTCTTCTTTTTTGCTTACCTCTCTTAAATGACGAATGTAAGATGCAACAAGTTTATGTGAGTGTGTGAAATACTGAAATTGTTTTTTTAATGCTTATTTTATGAAAATTTATAAACTATTTAAAGCATTTATGTCATGTGAGGAAATTATTTATGTAATGTATTATGTTATGTGTTTAGAAGATGTGAGTTTATATAATATTTATAAAATGTGAGAAATGTTGAAATTTAGTGAATTTAGTGAATTTATTGTTGCAAAATGTTTAATATGTATTGTGAAAATTGAATAGTGTATATGTTTAAATGTTGCATTTTGTTTATTTGCGATGTTAAAAAGATAAAGAAATAAATTGTAAATAAAAAAAAACAATATGGTAACAAAAGTGTCCACACGGTCGCCCGGATGACCAATAGCTTTTCAGTTACATAGTCTCACAATAATTATTTTCAATTTCACAAGAGCACATTCCTTTAAACGATCCAGCAACACAAGACGTATTTATGACTTATGATAATTAATATGTCTGTACATCCGCGTTTGTATCCTGGTATAACATCATTTCATTAGCTCATTTTACATTTAATTCCCCCTGTGGTTTAACTGGATTTAACGATCAATCAAACATGTGTTAAATACGGAGTAATTATGTTTACGAATGAGTGTAAAATGAAATACATGTAATTATGCGTAGGTTTGAATAAAACAGCAAATTGAAAAAAAAATAATGTGTATGTGCATAAATAATGTGTTACGTGTGAAATGCATCAATAGTAATTGTTAACATGTACACATATCTAACAAAGACAACAACGTGATATGTTTAATTGTGCGTTTATTTACCTTATCTTAATTTTACATTAAGCATTAAAACATATTCAGCATTTATTTGAGTGTCATTCATACACACACATATTAAGACATAGCGGTAGATAAATAAATACACATATATCACATGTTAAACAGTTTGTCAATCAACTTTGTCTTGGCTGGCGCTAGGTATCAAAAATATGACAAATCTTAGCATTTTTAGTTGCAGTAGTATCACGGACCTATATAGGTCCGTGGTAGTATAAAATAATTATGTTAGATGATCAACTATGAAGTGGTTTTTCTTTCTTTCTGGACAAAATAAAAGTTGTCTTTGTACATAAATATTTCCTAAAATGACTTTTATTCACACTTAATAATATTATACATAAGGGGACGGACATTACATAGGTTGATGAGTCGACGGGACCAGTTTTTCCTGTCAATGGCAGATAGCTACTGTTTCCTCCGCTCTTAATTCTTCTCATTAGGAATTCTGTGCCATGAATTCATAAACCCGTTCCCCGCTTGTGTGTACAACCAACAACTATGAAAGACTGAATCATAACTTAAAGAATTAACAATTTAGATAAAGCGAATTAGCGTTATAAACAATATGGCGCTGTAACCGGATATCGATTTTCTGCCCACCAGCAATGTTTACATTTCTATAGCCGGTGCGTGTGACGTCACGGCGTTATCCCCTATATAGGTCCGTGGTAATATTTAACATTATAGCAGATCCAAAACAATTTTTTTATTATAATGATATGACAATAAAGTGTATTTACATTTTTATTATGTAATTGATATGTGTAAAAAGCTTTTCAAGCCCCACATTGGATGCACTTTTCCCCCTTGAATTACTTAAATCAAGTTAAATGGTGGCAGCAGTGTTTGACGATTGAGCCTCAAATTTATACCGGAAGAGGGAGGAGTGTAGAGCTGTAGGGTAAGGTGGCCATCCGGTAAACGTAGTCGGTAGAGAGCCATACTAGTATTTAGCATCAGCTAATGGATTTACACGGGATGTTATCATTTTATAACCAACATGTATCCGAAATATATATCCGAACTTCTATACAACACAATTTACACCGTAAAAGTGCAATTATTGATTTATATTATAATAATTCTAATTCTAAACAAAAAGATGATAAATAACGGAAAACAAAATAAATCAAGCTAACGAAGGGAATAAATTACGTTCTTTAACGGACTTATTAACCAACTTCGTGATTTTACCGTAATTTACGGATCGCCTGTAAATCGAAATATCATCCGATTTAACGACGCTCGTTTCATCGAATAACTCGGTATTGAACCAAAAAATGCATACAAGCAAACAACAGGATAAACTCAAAATATATAAATACCGCCGAAAAATGTATAGCTGCAATAAACATGACGATTTCGGCGGTTCAAAATGTTTAATTCTCTCGATTCAGAAACAAGATGGCGGACATCGCATTTTTTTCTGATCATTTGATAAACATTTTAGAGGTGTTCCGATTGTTAAATCTCGGCTGAAAAATTTCGCCGTTGCCGATACTTCAAGCAAGTTTAAGCACAAATATCAGCCAGTCACGAATGGTATATAGGTCCGTGGTAATATGACTTAAAATTACGCGATAGGGCTTCCTACAACGAAGTTATGTTTCGTGGGCGCTTATCGTGAGTTTAAAGATATTGATTCATTTTTAGAATCTTTAGTACCGCAAATCCAAAGCAAGCATCGGAAGATCTACCTTTTCCTACTCCGATTTAACAGTGTATGTATTTATAAAGCGCACCGTAAACGCGGTTAGAATTGCGATGATCACTTATTTGGACGGGAAGTCAAACAGGCCTTTTAATCGTAAATACTTGACGAGATTTAGTCTGTTATATATTGTTTATCTTATTTGTACAGTTTTGAAGCTGAAACACCTATTTCACGGTTACAACAATGTCCGCAATACATTTGAGTACAGTACCTCGCATTACATGAGGAACCTACGGTCCATTTTGTCTGCGTTATGAGCCTCGTTTTGGATAATCTCAGAACGATGCGGGAATAGTGTCTGTACGACCCAATGCGTTAAAAATGAGTGCCTATTGAACTCAAACATGTTGAGCAAATGATTTGAAATATTTCTGTAGAAACGCGGCGAAATTGTGTGCGTTAAAAGAATTGGAAGAATCTTAAATTTAACATGGAGATAAAGCAGGGTCATTAAGATTCAAAACTGTCACGTGATCAACGATACACAATTTTCACTAACAGTGGGTCGCCATCTTGTTTTGATCTGCGTAACGTTTGCAAGAACTGTAAGTATTCTGAATTTTTATTATAAATGTTGTTATTTTGATGTTCTCAAGTCGCCAGTATAATCGCTACATTTATTTAGTACACACATCTAGTTTTAAATCTGCATGACATATCCTCTCTTGACCCAATTGTTTGGTTAAATAACTTGCAAGGTGCTGACCTAATTATCAATATTAGACAGACTGGAACAGTACGCGGACAATACCAGTACGCGGACACTTCCATATTTAGCGTTCCGTAAACGATTTAAACTTTCTTGACGTCAAAATAACTCACAATTATTCGCACTGTCCTTGTTCTTCTTCCGGTATCTGGTATCGAACGCGTATTTGTACTATTCCTGGTTTTTAACTTACAAGCAGGCGAACTCGGGTTGAGAAACGTAAACAAACATTGTTTTTGCAGTCAACAAGTACTATCATCCTAATCATTTGGGCTTTTAGAGCAAGAATTTATCTGAAAAGTTACAAAGACCAGATGGTTTGAAATACAGCTGAGTTTATGCATTTTCTTAAAATTCTGTAAAAAGTGTCCACGTACTGTTTCGGTCTGTCTAAATGTAAACAATGGGTATTGCGCTGTAGCCCAAGGACTTTTTCTGTAGTTCCCACAGGTCCGACTATCTGACCCATTCCCAAAGCAAAATATATGGGGTTTTCCCAATCAGGAAAAAAATCCCAATCAAAAGCGCCTGCGAAAAATCATCTACTGGAGTGACCTGGTATCCTGAAGCTTTTTGAATAAATGTGGCTATTATTGTCCCTTCTGTCATAAACGTTTTTTGAAGCGATTAAAGTTTACTCAAATTGGCAACTTTAACGACACAAATTTTCCCAATTTATCAAGGGTCTTTATCCCAAAAAGGACAGAAAGAGGCCTGAGTCCTTTCGTATTTTCTCTTTAACTTTCGACTGTGCTATCAAAGCGATTTTTTAACTGCTGTGAAATATGTGAATGCAATTAAAATAGACATAGATGACATTTTCTGTCTGCTAATCAGTGCTATCATCTTGGATATGGCAAATGACCTGTACAACAAGTTAAATTACTCACTTACGTGAAGTGTTGTGGGGGTTAGACGGCCACTTGGTATACTAAGTATATTAAGGTTCATATTACTTACAGTCAAAACCTGTAAAATTGCCTGATTGTTAAAAATACTGGATTTTTGTTTTTAATTTTATGATATTCAAACATCTTTCTTCAACAAATATGGATTAATACATTATGAGATCATTCTTTATAAATGCTTGTTTAGTGATGTTTTAACCATAGGAAATATATTTTTATGCCACCACATATCCGAGACTAGAACCAGAAACCTCAGTTCACCTAAATTGCGGCGTGAATGCTTAGCCCATTGAGCTACTGATGCACATACAGATACATATGTGAAAAATTGTTCATGTGTTGGTAACTTTATATGGCACAAGCGGTTATTGACAGAGACTATAAATCAGTGCCCTTTTTTATTATCTTCCACCGGAACGAAGGCTTTAGGAGGGGGTATTGTTTTAGTGTTGTCCGTTCATCCTTCCGTACGTCAGATTTTTTCCGTCCGGAGCAATATGTTGGTACTGGTTGGACAGATTTCATTGAAACTTTTTATGAATATAGATATGGGTATGGGAATGATGCACATGCAAAGTCAGGTCACAATCCACCTATGCATGGCAGAGTAATCGCCCTTTGTTACTTTCCATCAACGTGTAGTACTTACCAAAGGTATAATTTGTTAATCCCTTTTAACCCTTACAAAAACTAGCTCATGGTTTTATATGCACAATTATTTGATATTACTCGTAAAAAAGATAAAACGCGTAGCATTTCCATATTTATTACATTGTAATCACATCGCAAGTACGTGTATAGCAGCTGCTTTGTCGATAACATTTCAAGACTGTTATATACGTAAGGAACATACATAAAAACAAAATTAATTTTGACTTCAAATATTTCAAATGATGGTTTATATTGGCCGCTCAGCTTGGTAGGGTATGCGCTAAGGCTCCTACCAAGATTGGTGACAAGTAATACATAAATTCCCTCAACCGATAGGAGACCAGACAGCGTCATTAATCAAAACATGTCTTCTACATGAGTACCTATGTTACTGTAATGTAATGCGACTACCCGACGCAACTCCTGTCAACTAATAACTTTGTGACTAACAGCATCAAGTATAAAAAAGAGCGTCACCCCGAGGGTCCAACCGATTGAACAGCCAAGGACCTCAGCTTACAACGGAAACGCATCGGAACCCGATACCGTCGTTGAAAGAAAAGAACCATAATCACACAAACAGCAATGAAAGGTGTGCTTCGGCCAAATCGAATACACTATATTGATGTATTACGCAAAACAGCAATGCTAGCTAGGTATTACCAGTGCTATAAGGGTCCGACCTAGTGACTCGAAGAAACTCGCGTCAATTACCCTTAAAATAGCTAACGGTGTCATACACAAGTCACAGTAATGCAAGCAACGCAACTGACTTGAAGCAACTCAAGTCCAGGCGGCAAACGGTATCATACGCACGGAAATCACAGTTATGCAAAGCAACGCAACTGAAGCAATTCAAGTCAACCACAGCCACAGTATACCGCAATAACCTACACACCTAATGCATTGCAACAATATTAAATTAGTGTTCCTATTATAGACGAACATGTCCCGTCGGGAACGTTGTTGACTACCAACGACGATATTTGAAAAGCCCACAATCTGGAAATCCACGACTTTTAAAGCTAAATATTACGAAAGCTACTTTAATTCACTTTGGACTGAATGCAGCGCGGTCGATAGAATTTTTTCGCCACAATAAATTTTAATTTATCCCCCAAAATTATTGGCGAGCGGTAGGTAAATTTTTAACTATCGCGTCTTTTAAGAAATCTTAGTAAAATTCAAGCCCCACACCATTTAAGTGAACGCCATCTTCCCGAAAAAAGTTTGTTTCAACGTCAATGTCCGGGGTAATAAAATCACTTTTGCTCATTATTATTACCGTATGTCGGCCTGTCCTATTGACCCGTTTTCGTTTTGCCTCTATGGCATTTAGCCTCAAGGCCCCCCTCCAGACTCTCCTAGGTAAAATGTCCACCCAGATAATTGTAGTCTGAGGGCAGGCCTCACGGAGACACTGCTTACTTTTATTCAGTTTTATAAGCGACAAGAAAGTTAAATCATTCCCACCTAAGTGTATTATGATAATTTACGGCGGAGAGAAGAGCAACACCTGGCCCTGGATGGAGTGTCGTAGTGTCGTCCATCGTAGGCCCCTTACTCCCCACCAAGCAATTTTCCTGTCATACAGCCGGAGCCCAAAACCCAGATGTCTAAAAGTATTTAAGGAAATTATAAGCAAGGCTTAGGTAATTCATTTTCTATTTTAGATAGAAAACTAATAAGTTATAATCCTTGATACCCTTCTTTGGGTATTATTACAATAAATATGGTACCTCTGTTTCATTAGAGTATATGTGGTAACTGTTATACTGTTGATATAATAATCTAGTCAATTGCCTAACAATCGTAAGTAGTAGTACGTTGACTGATCATACCTTTTTATGCGCGGATATATAATTTATAGCAACTGGAAGTCCACCTTCCGAGTTTCATGATCACATCTGATGGGTAACCTTGAGAAGCTAAATCTGTTGCCCTACCAATCCTAAAACTATGTGACCTGTACATACCGGACACTTGGCATTCGCGGACACATTTGGCTAGTACAGCGGACAATTGAGCTCTAGTTACAGGAGTGCTGTCTTTGTGGCAAAACAAACTACCTACTACGGTTTTTGGCATGACAGGAAACCTATTAAAGTGCTAACTGGGCAAATCGAGCCCGATACTTTAGGTATGTTTAACAGTACTGATGTTCCCCATAGATTTGTTTTGGAATGACGGAGCTGAATTGACACATAGTTGTTTCCTATGAAGGACAAATCGGAGTGTTTGATAGGGGTCTCTAGTCACTAGTTCGCTAACTCTGAACAATCCAAAGTACGCCAACGTGAATAATGATGACATTAATTTAGTCTCATAATGATCAAAGCAGATCCGAGGAAGTTTATTGCACATAGCCACTAAAATAGGCATAATCAATGGAGCCCTCCTATCGAAAGGAGTTCTGTTTCTACGGTAAGCTTCTAATAATTTGCCGATGATAAAAACCCGAGATATATCATCCAATTCAAGTAGTTTGTGAAAATAATTCAAACTTGCGACGTATGTAGTAGTAGTTTTGGATGAAAACCCCCTCTCGAAACAAAATGCCATAAACAAGAAGATATGTTGATTCCGGATAGGCCATAATTTTCGAGAAAGCATAACATTTTCTGAATTTTTCAAATGCTCTTAAGGCGGTATTATACGTTAACGTTGTGTTTGTTGCAATCCCTGCATGAAGTAGTTGTCTAGCACTAGATCGAATATATTCCAGAGAAAATCTGGGACTGGGTAGGGACTGAGATCTGCGTCTGGAGCCACTTCCCTGAATCTGATCAACTGAAGACGAGACAAAGCGTCGCAAATATCATTACAACAGCCCGGGACATGGTTGGCTTTTATCAAAATATTTAGGGTTAAACACCTTAAGGTTAGAACCCTGACAAGGCACATCACCTATTCCGACATTGTAGATAACTTATTTAAGATATGGACAACTGCCATATTATCGCAATTAAATTTAATATTTTTATTCATTAACTCGGGGCCCCAAATAAATAATGCCGCCACAATGGGAAATAATTATAATACTGTTATATCAGACGTGAGACCACATGTATGGCATGAATACGGCCACTTCGCTTCGTTTTTATCATAAAGGTGTGAATAACGTTTTAGAGCTTCTACATTAACCAGTGCAGTGACTTTGCTAAGTTGAAAATATCCAAGTTTCGAGGTTCCAACGGCTCCATTTTTGTCATATTATTGTCTTTTTCACAGCCCTCCGGGGCCTCTGAAAGGTCTACGGAACCATCTACCATGAAAAACATGTTGGGGTCCTGATACTTGGGCGTTCAGTGGTCGACCTACTTGAATACAATTGACCTCAGGATCGAGGAGCGAAACATTTTGAGCAGATATGGGAGAACGTACAGTTTGACCAAGTACAATTACCTCTATTGTAGTCTTTGCATGTATATCTACCAGTTTGAGAATTAGAAGGGCTAGTTATCTGAGCGTCTTTTACCTGCATACAACACCACCAGATGCCGTTATTTATTTGTGACCAAGATGTCGGTGATATTGCTTGACGTAGGCGAAATTGCTCATCGTATGTTCTTCATGCCAGTCCTCCTTGGTGCATGGCACATTCCCTTATGTTATACATATAATGGAGCATTTCATGGACCCTGTCACTATGATTTAAGCAATAAAATGAGGCGTATATGATAAATGCATTTGACCATTTTCAATAGAAATTAATCACTCGGCTGATAATTTGAAAACATTATGCTGGCAAAATTCTGATTACCCCAGGGCCCCTTTTAACAACAACGCTAAATTTATATACTCGCCTCTGCATTTGTTGCTTAAAGGACGACGGGACGTGAGCTGCCAGGTTGTCACTGGCAAGCCGAACCAGCGGAGAGTTTTTTTATTAAGCTCGAGTCTTTAAAGAACGCATTGTTTCTTGCTTGACTAGAAAGTAAATCTCCGACTAGGTAATTTTTCCCCTGCATACCACCACACCATATTATCTTTAGAACCTATAATATTATTACTGTACAACAGGAAGCTGCTCAATATCAATGATATTAGAATTTGACCCACCTGTATTAGAATGTATGTGCCTGTTTTCGCCCGTATCGATTCCATCCGCCTGTGCTGTCCTTTCCTCAACTTCGGTTTTGTTGCAAGTTTATCTCTTACTCATTGTCCCTATTCCTTATAGGAACTCGTCTAGCGCCTCGCCTTACTGGTCGACCTCGTGGCATTGTGATACAAAGCAACGCACAATTCAATATCCTTTCCGTACTAGTTACGACTTAACTGAACACGTTGCAGGATTATTTTTTTAATCACCTTTCCATAATATAGCAAACGTGCTGTCTTGCTTTGGAAGCGCCTCTCAGGACCTATTTACTGGAGAACAAATGTTCAGCCAATGGAAACGTTGTTTTGAAAATAATGACCAATAAACATATTTGACAGAAGAACGGTATGCTGTACTCAATTATACCAATTTTATTAATCAACTGTGTTGTACTAAATGATACGTGATAAGATGAAAATAATTCATGTTAAAACTGAACTATGTAACAAATTGAGCTCAATCATAGGTGGCCGGTGAGTGGCCATGACATTTACAACCCGCATAGAAGACAACAAATGTGCACAATATATAATAAAGATACCACTACATAACAAAGTTTGCACACAATAGAATACAGGATGTACAGTGTCTACATGATATAATATAATAAAACAATTCAAAGTTCAAAGGCACAACATATAACGATGTACAGACTTAACATTAGAATGCTTGCATAACATGTACATAACTTGGTACATACTGTAATAAAGAACGAGCATAATAACAAGATTTTCATGACAACATAAGACAGTGCCGACGTTCCATACATATTTGGTAAAAATACACTGCATTAAAGGACAGTGCCTGTTGGATGCGTATTCACGCTGCTAACATTTACTTTAAAAGATATTAAAATGTTTTCGTGTCTTCTGGAACCTGTCAAGTCTCATCAATCGTTTTACATAGTATATTTATTTAGACAACAAATGTTCTTCATTTCGCGCCGTCTATGCTCACATTGGAAATGTTTGATAAGTTTGCAGTATAGAACAACATACTTAGAAGCAATTTTATGTAATAATTTAATGTAAAAGTATAAATTATATATGCATTTGAAAAAACAACATTAGGCGGTATTAACAGTATCGAATTATGTTAAAGAAATTCTACTTTATTAGTACCGCTCGTTAACCGCTATTTAATGTTACTAATTATTGCAAAAATATCCCAACATATACAACATTTTGTGACGGGCATAACCCTTTATAAACAGGAAATATTACACTAGGCTGCATATACATTTTTTTACTGTTTACTTGCTGTTTCAATGTTGAATTCTTGAATGTCGAAGATTTAAAGATATATTCTGTGCATTTAGTGGTATCAGTAATAAGTCTCCTTCATGCTCAAATGATTTTTGTTGCACCAGCAATGAAATAATTTGATTGAGCAATAATATATCACCGGAAATTAATAGAGACTTTACTTTTATAAAACTGCAACACAGACCCCTTTCGTAATTTTATTAGTGTGTTCCATTTATGCGAATGCGAGGGACGTTCATTTACTTTTGTCACTGTGTCTTTGAAAACAAATAAATGAAATATATATATCCTTGTATTGTTTCCTCAAAATACTCCCCTATAACAGACACACATATTTTTAGCCTCAACATCAATTCTGTGAATGTTGTGAACTGTTCGCCCATGGAACACCATTAAGATAATTGTAAATTGCTTTGAAAACGGCTGAAAAAGTCGCATGTGCTAAGGCCAGAGATGAGATTTTGAGGTAAGGGAAGTAAGCGAGAAAAGTTGAGGTAGAAAAGTCAGCTGTGAAAAAACGATTGAACGCTTCGCTAGCTACAAATTGCGTCCCCCTGACCAGACGACATTGTTCGCCTTGGAAACCATTCTGTTTAGCAAAACTAGCTCTGTCAGATCACGCTACATATCTAAAGATAGGTACTACCTTTCCTACGTTAAGAAACGGCACCGCTATTTTCCCTTCGTATTGCTTGGTCGATTTCTATTGTTCTACCTTTAAAAACGTTTCTGTAGTGAGTTGAAGTTTCTTCTCATCTTCAAGGAAAACTAGAACATGGATGTGTACACTTATGTTCAGCAGTATTTTAAGTAGTAGGTATATGTCTATAACTTCACAAAGACAGCACAAAATGTTACGAAATTTCGAGCCATTGTATGTGAAGCTGGGCACTTACGATTACTGATTTATACGGAAACTGATTTGTGACAGAATTAAATGACCGTCCCTCGTACATCGTTTTTCATGCATTTTTCTTGTGTTCAAGATACATACCACATTTATCATCTCGACGACATATTCCAATGAGACACTATAATGTGACATCTTACATACTGTATGAATATCTGTGTTACATAGATGACTTAGTAATTAAGATTAAGTATTAGATTAATTGGTTTACTAGTGAAGCCAAATGAAGATAAGCTAGTCAAATGTAAAGTCCCACAGGAATGAACAGATTGTCCTTTAGTTCCCAGCTATAAAGCTGTTTATATAAATAGCTCACAGTAAAATGTGAGGATACTAACATATCGCCCCTAGCGGTGACGAAAGATTTCACCAATTTTGTTCCTAACATTCAACGTTTTTGTTTAAAAAAATAATAATTACATAAATACTCATATGAGAATATAACTGAAAAGCATTACATGATTACAGCACACAAATAGCACAAAGATATAAATTAGCACTAGACACTACATTCTTATATATCAGTATCAATAATTTTTTTTGCAACAGTTCATCACACATATATAAACTAACATCACTTCCAGACAATACAGTTTAAGCATATGTTTAATGTTTGATCTGGTAATAGTCATGTTCTGATCTGTTTGGATGCTTAAGGGGTTGATAATTGGTGTCAGCATTGATGTACGGCGACTTCTTCCTATCTTCTGTTTGTATTTTACCAGACTTGTCTCACTGAAGGTAACCAGCCTCGTCTGTAGGTAACGCACTTGGATATGGGTAATCATAGTCCTTTTGTCAGCCATTTGCCTGGCGTCTTTGTTGTTCATATTAATCTGGTTAAGTCCAGGACGTCCGCGAATTTTATCATCTTTTGTGTTATAAAGGTCTATTATAGATTCAGTGTTGTTAATTCTCGTCCAGTATGGAGAGACCGATTATTGATTGTGCTATAGTCTTCAGATTTGTTCGTTGAAGACAAAGTGTATTCATTACTTGGGCTGTAATAAATATCGTCAAATATACTCAACCAGAAGCAACTTTGGCAGTCGTAGCGGTAGTATCAGATGTTTTGACAGGCAAAATGACTGTAAGAGTGAATAAGAGGACAACAATCTTAGTCAGAAAATGTGGTACAGATTTTTGTATCAAACCTATACAATTACATGATGTCCGAAATGTCATTTTATTCATTAGAATAGTATTGCCATAGAAAAGTTGTTCAAATATATATTGAGATGGTAACATTATTATTCAGCAAGATGCAAACATAGGACACGGAAGCGCTCACTGTGTGATTTTGTGTAGAATGCAATTTTTTACGAAAACGCTATATATTCTTGAAACAATATGAAATGAATCAAGAATTGAATTGATTGGAAACAGTTTGAAAAGGCGATGAACAAACACAAATAATATTTTAAGATACACAATAATTCGAGCGCTTATTATTATAAACCCGAAGTCGAGTAAAAGAGAGAATACGTAGCTACAGGGAACGCCACATACATAAAAGGGGCGTGACTGCTACACCAATTTGACAGTCCAGTGTGACATTCATAGCAGGTGATTCAGCCTACGGGGATTGTGCATTGTAGCCAATATTAATATATTCACTTTATTTTAAACAACGGAGAAATTACCTGTTTAAAGTAAACCACTGCAAATACCACCAGTTAGTGTGAATCCCGGTCTACAAACACACTGATAGGAACCAGGTACATTTATACAATCGGAGTTGTTGGGACACACAGTTGGTGTCACACATTCATCAATATCAAGCTCACATGATGTACCCGACCATCCATCCTGACATGTACATTCTCCTGTCTCAGTATCACAGGGACCTGTACTTCTATTGTTACAGTTACACTCCGTACAATGGGTACCAAATTTACCAAGTGGACACTCTAGAAAAAGATAGAAAACCTGGTAACATGCGATGAAGCAGAAGAACATCGAGGACACTACATGCATTGAGAAGACGAATCGAAGCCAAATAAGCATAAATGTGTTAAGTGCATCTTAAACATGTGCGTTTTCATTCGCGCTGTTTGTAATCATTGGTAATAAAGATATAGCACATTCTTTCAAATAAATGATATCCTTACTTTTAAAGAAGACGATAGACTTACCAGCACAGTACAATACTGCGAATCCACTAGGTGGCGTATTAGGACAGCGCCAGCATGGACGGTAGTAGTATGGTGTTTTCAGACATTGTGCAACATCTGTTTCGTCTCCACTACATTCAATACCTGTAAGAATAGAGTACTCCGGCAGAAGGACATGTTCAGGTAATTGTTCCAAATACTGTGACATCCCTTCAAACCTAGACAAACAGATGGAGTGTAGTTAATTCATCATACATTACAATTTACCAAACATCCACCGCCTGACTGTTGACTTGATTGACCTAAAGTTTGTCGTGGGCCTTTGGTTATTTAATTGTTAAAACAAAACCTAATTACTGAAATGCTTTTTTATCACGCAGTTTTAAGTATATCCGATAAATGGACACGTCAATGTATACTGAACTTACCCATGTCCTGATAAATTGCATAATGTCTTGGCAGTCGTATTTGACACAGGCCCGCCTTTAACCATCCACAACTTATTGTAGTAGTTAAAGGTAAAAACACCTTCATTCGTTTTGTTTCCGATTGGTATAATTTGTATTGGACCATCTGAAAAGAAAATGCATTTCTCAGCTGACAACATAAGTGTTTATGATAAGACGCGTGATACATAGGAGGAGAAACGGTTAATGTTGGCCAAACTTTTTACGAGAATTATGTTTGCAATCGAATGCATGGAAACGTAGTAGTCAATCTACCACCTTTTATGTAGACCCTCTTTGCAAAAGTATCACATGCCGATATGATAATTGATGTGCATACGCGACCGTTCCCAACAAATAATATACTGAATATTCGGCAGGTCGTCACTTTGTCTCTTAAGTGAAACCGAATAACCGCACATAAAATAGTCCGCATTACACCAGACATGGTACAGAGCTGTTTATGAATTTAGTACTTAAGCATTTTATCAATGAAAAAACATGACGGACTATATTCCATCAAGAGCAGGTGTGGTGGCACAAGGTTCAAACAGACTAGTGCCTATAAATTGATGTAATATCCAGACTGATTTACTTTTAACAGCAGTGTAGTCTTCACAATCAGACGCTAAACGTATGCGTTGTCGCGTAGTTATTGTTTGAACATAAAACGTGGAAAATGCAATTATTTTTATTTTGCAGTAATCGTGCATTGCTCTCTCTAATTCTCATCAGCACTATCATTGCCTTGTCCAGGCAACGCACGTCGCGATAACATGACGTTATGTAACAATGTTGCTAATAGGATTTGCAATATTTACTAAACTTATTTTGCAAATACATGGCGATAAATACACCACCAAACTATGTATTTAATATATATACAACGGACCGACTTTGGATGGAAAATAGACTTTATACAGTACACTTATAAACGTATAGCAATCTATTATCTTTATGGTAAGCAATCCATGATTGGTTAAGGTATACCATCCATAACGTTGGATAAGTTCCCTTCAATATATAACGGTATCTAAACACACTTAAAATAAATTTCTTAATTGTCTTCGCTGTCATTCACTATAACCATATCTTTAAGAGGTGTTTTTAATGCAAACAATAAAAAGTATGTAATTATTGATGACGGGAGGCGATTTACTATCATTCAAACATAATTTGCCGACAATGTCGATTTTCATATGTTTTACAACTACAATGAACTTCATTTGCCATAAATAAATCATAATTTTGAAAGAAATAAGCAAAATTGCAAATTTTCATCATGCGTTGTTAAACTTTAGGCAGCATTCTGTTAAAAATAATTTTGCAAAAAATGCACGGTAAATGCCTGTGAAATGTGTGCTATAAAAGTGTTTGTTTATTATAGTGTCACCCCCACTTAAAGGGCCAGCCAATTTTGACTTATGAGACACCTTCTTTCTGAGCACATTTACTTCCCGATTCCTATCCTTTTTAATGCCAGGCACCAGACAGGCTCACCAACCGGCCATATCAGAACGGACCCCTGCCGGGATTCGAACCTTCGACCTCCCGCTCCCAAAGCGGTCCGCTCCCAAAGCGGATGCCTCAACCACTCGGCCAAGGGAGACTATATGTTAGAAATAATTGTCATTGAAGAAAATTTGATGCCCAACTCAAATTTGCGTTTTCTAACATAGTCAAAATTGTATGTTCAAATGAATTTTTAAATATTTCTGACTTTTCTTAAATCAAGCCTGTTTAGTACACAGCAGGTTTCACTACATGAAAATATGAAGAAATAAGAAACTAAACTTAACTTTCAATTGAATAGTTTTTTCAGAGTAGAAAAAGGCATTACTTTTTGAAACGGTATTTTTTTCATTTTTTTTATCGGCATTATTATATAGATTGAAACAAGAACTGTTTCATTAACCGCAGACATTATGCCAATGATGGATGGCTTTACCTTTATAGCGTGATCGTTTATGGGTACACTCAATACGATGTAGGTGCAATTATTCAGTGTATACCTGGGTAAGTTTTTGTGGTGTATCACTGAATAGTATAAGTATTCTGTATACAATCAAGGTTGAAATAAATACAAATAGTACCCAAACATTCAATGTACACGACGCTTGAATCGTGGCAATCAAATTGTTCTTGTACAACGTCACACATTTCCAAAGAATGTTCTGTACTGTTACACTGGATAGATCCACTGAACACAACTTCAGCATTGTCTACTGCTAGTTTGACTGCTGATACACTTCCTACACTGAACGAAAATGTTAACATTAACCAATGAAGAAATAAGTGGGTATGTATTGTCTGTGCATCGAAGTTTTTTCTTGTATTTAATAACGCCAGGAAAAACTTCACAATGAAACCTTGGCTGGGCTCGAATTTAATTTTTAATACATAATCAATTTATCTACAGTCTACTCAAATCGCACTCCAGTACACTCCAGCTATTCTTGTGACTGGTGATATAAACAAGTTTGACCACGTTTAAATCCAATCCGTTTATTCAGTGGCCTCCATTCTACCCTCTCTATCGTTTAGTCAATATGCGGTCTATGAAATTGACGTGGTCCAAGACTTTTGTATGGTTAGCCATTGTCTGCACAAAATCCTTGATTGTTAGATATGGAATATATGACGACAATCATAAATTGGCATGGAAACACGATATACTCGTATATACGATCGAATTTTATATAGTTACCTTTGATACCCTAAAAGGTCACACGTGACATTTGCTGCTTCAACAGTAAAATCAGATGCCGCGCAGAACATTTGCAATTGTCCGAACATTCCAGCTTCGATGATTCCGGAATTTGGTGTATTACCATTCACTAACTGCACAGCTAAAAAACACACGAGTAGAAGCATACGTAATTATGTTTGTCTTCCTGTGTTTTGCACCATAAATGATAACATGTACGGTTTTTAACATTCACGTAGTATGAGCCGACTACTCTCTGTTACGTCTGGTTCGGTCTACGTTACAAGATTGCCACAGTTCGTACAATACGTATGCAGACTTTTTAATTACTTTTTACATTCTTTAGACATCATGTGAACTTGTACTTAGAACTAAATAATGTACATGTAGAAATTAAACAAGTTTACATGAAAACCAAACCAAATATGTATACGTTTTCATTTTATTAATTTGAAGTAGATTCTGTCAAGTGTCTGGTGCTCCAGTTAAAAGTGAATTTTAGGTACCCCTTAGAATGTATTCTTAGTTTCTGTCTAGCATATAAAGTTACATGTATTTAGACACACCTAAAACAGAGATAATTAGGAAGTCAGACCTTAAGGGCTTTGATCATAAATAAACAGTTGAGATATAACAATAAATGTGTGACCTTAAGGGCTTTGATAATAAATTAACAGTTCAGATATAGCAGTAGATGTGTGATGACAATTTATCAGAGGAAATATGTTATAAAATAGTTTAGTAATGAGGTGTTATCAACAGAACAATAGCTTCGCAGCTAATATTATACTCATATTTTTCAATGAACTAGGAGTTTAAACTTCGCAGTCATTGTTGGCAGGCAGCAACATATGTCAAATTATACAAACAGTGAAAACGATGAAATAAAAGTCTCAATTTTCGCTACATAATATTATACTCATTTTTTCAATGAACTTAGCGTTTAGACTGAAGATCCGTGATGATTATACCATACTTACGCTCACATCTGAAGTAAATACCATACGTATGCGGAAAGTCAACCCCCTTTTTAAAATTACAATCATTCATGTTAGTAGCGTCACTTTCGCAAAATCTGAAAACCATCCATGCTTCTGTAACTGGCTGCTCATTTTCTGATATTTCAAGAGGTGAAGTATTCATTCTAGAACTAAAAAGATAAGAAATAAAATATGAAATTACTATTGATCATGTTTAAATATTGTATGAAATGTTTGTATTGTTTACATTGTATAAATGCATGTATATTTATGTTATTTGACAGTTGCCCTCGTGATAAGCCACTGTTCTCTCGAGCGTCCAATTAATAAATAAGGTCTGTTTGTTTGCAGTTAAGAGGCCGACTTATGAAAAATGCCGCTACTCAAATTATTTGTTGAGGTTCATCGATGTTTATTGAATTTACTAAAGTCGTCATCTTTAATCAAGTACAGCTCGGCATAGTCCAGCCACGGACGTCATATCTCTATACTGTCGCTGTACAATATTGTAAAACTACTCCGCATTTAGCTGTTGGTGACTCAGTAAAGTGTTTACCAGAGAGATGACTAATTACCGTTAGAATAAACAAAATTAGGAGAATTTGAAAAAAATGAAAATAATAATGACTTTAATCTTAGACTGGACGGCATATATTAATGAATAACAACTTGCCTTTGTCCAGCATAGCCAAGTAGCGAACACATCACGTCCTTATAACCGAATGTGAGACGAGTAAGGTCAGGATAAAGACACACAATTCCCCATCTAGATCCTACTTTCACTTCCAGTCTACCAACATGAGGAAACAACCCACCGTAAAGACGCATATCTGTCACTTCATAAGCTGAAGATAGAAATTGAAGGCAAATTGTTAGAAAAAGACAACATGCACAGAGTGAATTGTGTTTTACCACGGTGCTATTATACAAGTCAAATGTACAAGATGCTGGCGTGAAGAAACTTGTAAATATACACTTAAGAAACCATACAAATTGGTTTTTCTTTCTGTGCAACTATTCCCCACATATCTAACTGGGACAAAGAAATGAGCATAGTAAAAAACTAAATATTGTATATTAAACATTGTTTGATCAGCAAAAATAACTGCAGCTGTCTGCCTGTTTCTTTCACTAACGTAATGTTCATATAATATAAATTCTGATGTCTAATAATATCCATGGCATTCCATTCGGTATTTACAGTTATCGAAGCTTGACATAAATTTAACCAAATACATTCATAGTATTAATTACCTTAAACAGATACACGACATGACATTTTTTACGGTTATACTATTTCTTAAGATGTTTTCAAATGTAATTATCTTAAACAACAATGGAGCATTACCGAAACAATGGAGCCTTGTCCAGCCTCTTGAAAGTGTTGATGACCAGTGCCCGGTGTTTGTCCAAGTACCTTTCACACAATCAGTAGCATTACTTTCACTACCACTACATTGTATAACCTTATCCCACAACAAAGCATTGTGTGATAATTCAAGGTCAACCAAGGAACTAGTACTGAACCCTGTTAATCTAAAGAAAGTATTACACGTGATCATTGTATTGTATGTATTCACTCAATTCAAACAGTTTTCACTTGAATGCATGTGTTAAAGGATTTTGATCAACTATTCCGTTGATTTGCAATTGAGCATTATTTTATAATTATGAACAAAAAAACTACTTTTTAAAAACGCAACATCTCTGTACCTCATACGGTGACAATAACAATGAAATATAAAGCTATCAGATTTAGTTTTATCTGTTTTCATCGAGTTGATGTCGTTTTTACAAGTTTTCAGTCATATCGGCGGCCAGTTGACCTAAACAGTTTTCCTGGAATTAATTATCAACTAGTACTAACTTGCTCCACATTTAGATGACATGACCGTAGCCAATGTCAAGGAATAACATTACATACACAACCCGCGAATCGAACCTGGATCTGCTGGATAACAGGCTAGCACTCTACCAACTGAGATAGCCTGACGGGCTTAAATCTATCCGATCGTGCTAAAGTACTAAGGTTTGCTAAGCCGACCATCGTAGTTATAACTTCTGCTGTTCTACTCTACTGGTTGTCAATTATAAGACTACTATAAAACTATTTCCTGCGATTGATTCCACAATTATTGCTTGTTATTAACCATGGATTTATCAATCGCTATGTCGACAATAATTCTACTCTTTGGTTTCTAATGTACAACATCGTAAACTTTAATGAAATCACCATTTCGTTATTTTGGGATTTCTAAAAAAAGAATATCACACACTGTCACTATCGTTGTGAGAAGTTTGTGAGAATGCCACATTATTAATAGTATTTTTACGAAACAAACTTTTGCCTCGTAAATTGCATGAACGTTTTGTCAAAGAAGACGCAAAACGTATACATAAGTATATATTACATAAAACTAATTTACCCAAATCCAAAAGATCGGCATAAAATTCTGGCAGTAGTGTCATCTAAATGGACAAAACGCGCAGACATAATCCCCCAAGTTTCATGTACTCTCAGTTCGACATAGCCTTCATTCTGGTTCCCGTTGATTGGTCTAAAGGTGACTTCATATCTCGTAACTGAAACAAGCATACATATTTTTATAGATCTAGTCATAATAAAGCTGTGCGAATTACATTGTATTTATAACAAAGTTGCAATAGTTTCCTGTTACTAGGTAACGTTTACATTGAATTATACCGTTCTCTCATACGTTGCAGTGTTCATCAAACGCTTTCAGTCGTGGATACTACATGTTTAAATTATGTTGCTATTATTTAATTCACGTTGTATATAATATACTGCGTTGTGCCTTGAAGCAAAATATAAAAAAGTAGCACATAGTATGGTAAGGCATTGCAATATCTGTGTATCATAATCCGCTTGTTATGCTTATTGGTTTACTACTATTATGTATTTGACATTAACATTTTACTTGAGTGATAAGTAAGGGAGCCAACATGCGTGTTTACGGAGGTTCGATGGTTCTACCCAGGTGTCTGCCTGGGGTCTTCCTCCCCCTACTAGCTGGAATAGTCTCTACCTGATTCCTGGCAGGCAGTTCATGGAACTTAAGGTCCTCCTTTATTAATCAAGTGAATAGCTTTATTTAACTCATGCGCCTTATTTAAGAACCAATTTGACTTAAATAAACTTCTGAGCAGAATAGTGTTCTCTCGTTTGCCATGACAACAAGAGTTTTGCAAGGAACCACTTCACTCGAAGGAATCTGGAAGATGACTACCCCCATAGGAACAATGTTCTGGAATTATTTTGAAATGGGACCAGCGGTTTCGCACAATAACATGTGTCCACTATATCGATGGCACCGTTTAAAAATGCCGAACCTACAATTTCTTTGGTTTTGTTTTTTCTTCAATCAGGAATTTCTATTTCGCGCCTGAAAATTCCGGACTTACTATCCAATGGCAAAGTAGCAAAGCGATCATATGACAAAATACCGGACACTCATTGGACTGGAAGACGATACCAAAAAAAGCCGAACCTACACACTTGTGTAGTTATTGCATTTTTTGTTATATTTGTGGCAGTTATTTTTGGCCGAAGCTCCACGCCTTCTTGTTTACCTAATACAATAATACAAATAAACTTAGAAATAAAAGGAAAACTAAGGTAAGTTGTTAAGTATTAACTCTTCTATCTATAGGAAGTATGCACTGATTAATTTATTGATGATTGTTTTTATTTTGGCTTGGATTGGCATTCCATTGTTTCTGTTACACGAATGTATATAAACAAATGTTTTCTAAATGACTATAAACACTGTTATCAAACAAAATTCGTTGGTAGGTATTTGTATTGTTGTCTTGTATATGTCATATTGCTTTTGCTACTGAAAGAAAGGCGGATTTTAAAGGATTTTGTAGGTTCGGCATTTTTTATTTGTTCAGATTCTGCGAAAATTCGGTAGCTTCTGTAAATTATGTTGTGTGCCAGTGTTCCATCCAATTTATGAATAATATGGATCATGAGTATGTGATCATACATGTTGTATGTATTTATTTCTTAAAAATGTATATATACATATTTTAACAATTATATATATATATATAGCAAAACTAAACATATCACTAGGTATTCATTTACATGAATGATCATTATTGTCAGTTTTTTGGTTTGATTTGGTAACATTGGGATTTGTTTTGTTTTATGGTATTATGATATTTGCACACACATTAGATCAATTCTACTTTTTTAAAATTGATGCTATAGGTATTGCAAGAGCATTAGTTTTGTATGATTCAGCGTTGACTGTCTGTGAAAAAGGAACAATATGACTATGTTAAATATTTCTTGAAGAGTGTAAACATCTTGTCTGATATAATCCGAACATGTAGATCAAACACTTGCCCTTTATGATTTATGACATTTTCGAATAAACAAAAACTCAGACGAGATTTGATGTTCAACAAACCAACTGCAGTTTAAAAACACAGGCACACTAGTCCTGTTTTCAAACATAGCACAATTACCCTTAGACCGATTGTTTAGTACTATGTTAATTAGTTAATCGTGATTAGCTCCTTAAGTTTTGAAACGGCCTAGTATTTAAGAGAAATACAGTCTTTATAATTTCGCCAATAACGGAATATAACTTATTTCAGATCCTTGAACATCCTAGACCTTACAGATACAGCTATTGTGAGGATTCTTCAGTTCCTGAATTTATACGATCTGCTTATGTCAGTGAGCTTCACATGTGCAAGACTTAATCAAATAATTGACGATGACTCTATTATGTGGCGACATGTTTCATTGGATCATCAACTTACATTAAATTTCAAACAACTTAACAATTTTTTGAAGCACTCACGTGGATTTTGGATCTTATATCTACCTTACGCAGTCATCAACTGCCTAGACCATGATTTAGACATTCTTTTTAGTAGCCACTTTCCTTTTGCGAAATGGCTATACTGACTTGAGCTTTCACATTGCAAAGTGTCTACCTTATGCTTCTTGAAGTCGTTACCGCAACTGGAAATTCTTAACATATCTTAGTGTTCAAACCTCGTGAATGATGATTTTCTAGTGTTAGAAACATGTGTAAAGCTCGATCAACTGTATTTTTCATTTACCCCTGTATTGCCTGATACAGTGATAAACATATGGAACAGCGTAAATCTTACAGCCCTAGATACATCAGGTGTGCATCTTTCAATACATCATCTCAACAAAATTCTAGAGTCTAGTTTTGAGACTTTACTAGCTCTCTATATCTCTGTTGATAGATTAAAATTACAAGCAAGTTGTCTGTATTGGTAAAGTAAATTGTGTTGTCATAACTTTACATTCTTTGACCTGACAACATCTGCAGTCATGTGCTACTTTTGGAACGAGACTGCATCTGACCTAAGTGCTAGTGTTTTTGCCTCATGCATTGTTGACTATTTGGAAGACATAGACCTGGATGGGATCAAAGAATAATTCTTTTACAGCGATGGCTGCACTTACCAAAATAGCAATATTGTACTAGCAAACGCGCTTCTCCAGTTTTCGAAGTCTAACAATGTAGAGGTATACGAGAAGTACCTAGAAAAAGGGCATACATACATGGAGTGTGATAGCATACACGCATGCATTGAGAGGAAACTTCGAAAGAAGGATATTTTTATCCCACACAGCAGTATGTTGAAACTACATCAAATGCACGCCGTCATGATCCATATGAAGTGAAATATCTCGACAATACATTTTTCATGGTTTATACTAATCTCCAGTACTATACGTCACTTCGGCCTGGCATGGGCGTCGGTACTAGTACTTAGGTAAACACCTGATGGCACAATCTCATACAAACTTAATTACTCAGATGAGGATTTCACTGAGTTGAGGAAACCAAGGCTACTGCCACAATCATTCTCAGATGCGGTGCCGAAACTGTACACGGGACCGCAGCGTATAAAGAAAAGCAAATATAAGCATCTGCAGCAAATAAAAGCAGTAATTCCGAAGGAGTATCAAGCCTTCTATGACTCATTGCCTTATTCTGAGTCGTATAGTTGGCTGTTTTGATGTGTGTCACCAAATAGTTAGACATTTTACAGTGCGTTAAGTAAACGCAACACTGTCAATTAAGCGCTGCTAATAGTTCTAGTTGTGGTCTACATAGTTAAGATGTTGACATATAATAATAATTGTATAGATTAATGTTTAATAAGGCATTAAAGTTAAAATTAATGTTAATCAGCATCATAATTGTTGAAAAGGATTCTTACGGAATATTTCTATCGTGTTACAAAAGTAAATATAGAACTACTGTTGATGGCGAATGAAACTAGCATATTAACGAGAATTATTTCAACTTGATTTCCCTTTATTTTATAGTTTACATGTAATACAGTTTGGTTTTGTCATATCTGCTGTTTAATACGTTGCAGGTATTTTATTGTTCATATAGATGTAATTCAAAATTGTTCATTTAACCACACATTTTTATTGTTTAGATTACATGGTACACAGTTTCCCAGAAATTGTAGTAACTGAACAGTTTACATGTTGAATAACTAACCACAATAGTTTAATACAGTTTGGTGTTGTCATATCTGTTGTTTAATACGTTACAGGTGTTTTATTGTTCATATGTATGTTATTCAATATTAGTCATTTAACCACACATTTTTATTGTTTAGATTACATGGTACACAGTTTCCCAGAAATTGTAGTAACTGAACAGTTTACATGTTGAATAACTAACCACAATAGTTTAATACAGTTTGGTGTTGTCATATCTGTTGTTTAATACGTTACTAATATTTCAGTGTTTAAAGATGTTATTCAGTATTGTTCATTTAAAATATGTTTTATTTCATCCACGCATTTGTATTGGTTAAACTACATGGTACACAGCTTCCCAAAATTTATAGTTATAAATGTTGCACAAGTAATGTTTTGTCCGTTCAGTCGTTATGTATTGACATTTGTTTATTATGAAAGAGTTAAGAAATAAAAAATAAATTGAAAATGATTTTTTTTTTTTTTTTATAAAAACAAGTTATGTCACAGTAAAATATATGATAATTGATAGTTCATTAATTGTGTACAAAAACCCTGACATGCATATAAATAACATAAAAATCCCAAACATACAATTTAACTTAAATTATCAAAGCTAGTTTAATTTCATCGAAACGTCATAAAAGTAGTGTTAAGAATGTTTAGGATTTGAATATTGATGTAATACGCGTTGTTACTAAAATTTATTTCACTTTTTTTATTCTCCTGAAAAAGTAAAAAATTGAAAGTTCGGCATTTTTAAACGGTGCCATCGATATACACATATAAGCAAAAGTGACCACGCCCTCGTGTGGCTATGTAATTTTTCACGGAATATCATCGCTTGAAGAAATTTGTTGAAGCGACACAAAAAAAACATTTCTGTGAAATTATTCTGAAATCGGACCAGCATTTGTTTCATAGTTGTTTCTTCCAGTTGCCATAGCAACTCCATAGTTCTGCTCGGAACCACTTGTTTGAAGGAATACGGTAGAGAAGAATACAAAGAACACTACTGTGAAGTTTGATTGAAATTTGTAATGTAATTGCCCGTCGTAACGGGACATATTATGCCGAAAATGCTGTAAAAATACATCTGTTTTGATATACAATTAATTTAGTTTATTCTAGTTTAATGTAAGTAATGCATCTCTGTTTACGATCGTACAGTTTATGTATTATTAGTTCTATTTTATGTCGAGTTCGAAGCCCAGGTACAGTGGAATCCCGTTGGCTCGAACTCGACGGGACTGACAAAATGTGTTCGAGTAAAAGGTTGTTCTAGTCAACCGTGGTTGTGTAATAATTAACATACGTGCGCAATATGTCGCGTATTTCCTACAATGTGTGGTTAAGTCCACAGTAGTGTATACCTCTCGTATGATTAATCGTAATGGATGATAATAAAGCATACAGAACAAAATTATGTATTTGTTATATTTTATGCAATTACACAACATAAGACACACGAATGAATATACAGAATCAATAGCAGCTACACGGTACCGGTACCAATCAAGCTACGTCGCATAGAAAATTAAATTTTAATTATCAATTATCGCATTAATCTTCAAAGAGTTCCAAACAAATTTATTAATGCAGCTTGTTGTTTGTGCGCAATTTTGACACACGTGTGAATGACAAGCACCATGTCACAATTGAACTCATTCGCCAGCGTATCGATTATGAGGTAAGAAAATGTATAGTTCGACCGAAAAGTGCGAATAATAGTGCATTTTATGTTCAAGGGACCGACTACTTGGTTCGAGTTCGAGGCTCGGCAGTTCCAACCAAAAGTAGTAGAACTATATATATTATATAGAAAATTCAATTGGGACTACATAATCAGTTCGAGTCAACAAGAGTGTTCGACGCAACCGAGTTCGTGCCAACGGGATTCCACTGTAAGTCGTTTGTACACATTGTTTACTTGATCGTACCGCCGTCTTAAATCAATAATCAATTGAAAGTGTGCGTTAACTAAAGAATTATTCGGAAACTCATGATAGCTTGTTAGGTCCATTTTTGACCGCCAATAAATGAAATTACGAGTACATTCATAAATAGTATATATCTCACAAAAAATAGTCATGTTAACTTTTTATAAACTGACTTACCCGCGTAAGCATTGCATATAAGCAGGATAATCCACTTGAAACTCATTCTGTATAAAATACAACTTTTGTACTGAATAAACTAGTGGGTATCACACACCCCTGCACTAATCTGTGTAAAATCCGTTAGTAGAGTCAACACAATGTCCATGTACTAGAATGTAATTGCGTAATCTGACTTTATATATGTACAGAGCTTCTTACAAGGAAATTATGTATTCGTGGGCGCTTGTTATTGCAAAATAATGTATTTGCATAAATTTATGCAGTTGAATAGTTTTCTCATAAATTAATGAAATGTGATCACTTGCGGTTATGTGATATTACACGTTGTTGCGTATTTTATACATGGAACCTTGCGTTTTAATACAGACTATTCTTAAACCAAAGTTTCATGTTGAAATGTTTACAACCGTTTATCTAGTAACCTACGTACCGCATGTTGCTTCATTATGTTAATATTCACAAATGAGTAGTATGGAAAAAACATGATTGCCCCTCTGTTGGCATATTTGTTACCAGCATGCATTTTCTTTAATTCTGGAAACGAACAAAAGTCATTGGGAGCAAGGTCAAAACCGCAGGGGAATGTTTTAGAGTTGTCCATTTGCATGTCTTCAATAAGTCCTCTTTTTGATTGCGGTGTGGGGCATTATCGTGCAAAAGAACCACATTTTTCATCCGAAAATCTCGGTTTCAACATTTAATTTTGGCAAAACTACATCGGAATAGCAATTTGCAGTTACGGTGTGACCTTTTGAAACAGAATGGGTCAGTAAAATACCCCTATGATCCAAAGAAAATGATGGCCATGATTTTTCCAGCTGAAATGCACTGTTTGAATTTCTGCATTAGACTGCATCTTGGATTCAGGTTCAGAGTGACGAATCCATGGTTCATCCCTGTCACAATATGGTGGAGATATCCATCTCCCTCTCTCTTACGACGAGCCGGAAGGATTCAATGTGTTTACAATTTGTGGGTTGGCTATGGATGTCGGACGCCCAACGCCATGTCAATTTCTAACGTTGTTTCTACCATCACAAACACGAGTTATCCAGAAATAAACACGCTACGTGACATGCATGTATCCTTAAACCTATTCTAAAGTCGATTCCAAATATAAACCGGCGTTTTCCCGTCTTCAAGTAGAAATCTTATCACGCCAAGCTGTTCATATACCATGCATACATACAATGTATTAGTGACCGATTTTTATACAACATTTTAAAATATTTGGAGCATAAAGTATGTCAAGGTCTGATATACCCGTGCAAATAAAATGTTTGTTCATTCTGACTGAGATATGAAGCAATATATGAACAAAGTCCACATAGATAGTGACCGACCCTCGTACGGTTTCAGTACTGTTAGATGTTTTTATCTGTCACTTTTATTCTGAGTCTTATGTATGTGGCGTTCCCAGTAGCAACTTATTCTCTCTCTCTTATCATTACAGTTGTTTTGCCTGTGCAGAGAGATGGCCGTAAAATTGCCCCGTACTTGCATTAAATGCTGTTTTCATATCATCCAACAGGGATAGCACATGGTCATCGATGATATTCGTTTAATTCTTTATTGTTTCCTTGACACATTGAATCATAAATTATCGCGGATAAAGGATTAATATGTAGCAGCTGCTGCGATGTAATGGATAAGACCCAAATGTGCATTCAAATGTGCATTCAACTGGGCGCATTTATACTGCCTATGTTAGATTAGACGTGGCAACAAGTAGATCTTTCGATGCTTGCTTTGGATTTGCGGTACTAAAGACTACCAGCCTGAGGCCGACAGTCTAAAACTCAAAATGGTCAACCCAACTAATACTTCGACATATAAACAATGGACAAGATAAAAAGACACAATGACAAACACCTCGATACAAAACAATCCCAAATGGGGCTGTGTAATAGTAAGATACTCCATGGATATATTCTGATAGTTCCAGAGCAAAAGTTAATGCCTACAAAGTCCCGAACATTATCATCTACGACAGTATCATCTGCCATAAAGTCTCCATGTCAGAACACCGTTGAACCTATCGTCCAGTATATTAGACGGCATTCCCATATCGCACAAATTGTCCATTAGAAAAGTAAGTAATTTACATTAACTTAAAAGAAGTTTACATTAAGTATTGTGGTCAACAACGGCATCCATTGAGAATGCACGTCCCAGAATGCACGCATGAACACTTTATTTCTCTTGTGAAAGCGTTTTGCATAACATTGTGTTTGCTTGTGTAAGGTCATATGGTAATTCGACAAACATACTTGCAAATTAGGTGAATTCTTGCTGTCAGAGTTTACTAAACTTAAGGCATATAATTCTAGTTTTATTTTAAATTAAGGCCGACTCCCTTACAAACTCGCAATTAGAATACCTGGATGGACAATTGTTTTACCACATGTGGACATTTCTGTACAAACAGTAAATTTAATGAAACAATGGCATATCGCATTTCGTTCTTTTAAAGAATTACTAATTAAGTAATAACAATTAAGATACTTAGAAGTCCTGCAGTTCATAGTTAATGGTGAAGTACTTGAACATAATACAACTGATGAGTTTACAAAAACATGTATTGTTATATAACTTCCATGTCGAAGTTGTGGAGATTGGTAACACAATGGTGAAGGATTTTGACAACTTTCATAATATATAATTCATTCATATCTAATTGTTATTATTGTTTATTTTTTTATATTTTGGCATTTTATGTTAATGTCATGTCTCTTGTCATTTGCATTATTGACGGAGGCTCTAGGCAAACAACAGTGTATGCATGGAACGCAAAATGAGTGCACTATCGTTCAATACATGTACAAGTATACTGATAATACTTATAATATCTTAATATTATTCTTGTGTGAATGATCTGTGCGTGTAATACATCTTGATAGATGATATTTATTCTTATGTGCAAATGACTACGTATGTTTATATTTCGTCATTGTCATACTATAAACATACTCAATACCCGAGCAACTGCTTCTAAAGCGCTTTGGGTATATGACCGCATCAACTACAGGACTGTTGGCACTGTAAATATTTAGATTATAGCCAATTTCTACGGTGTTCAGTGAGGGCCATCGTAGCATCGCCACTTCTCGAACTGGGCGATGGCACGATGACACGATGCGATGGCACGTTGACTAGATGCGATGACCCGTGGACACGATGCGATGGCACGATCGTATCGTGTCATCGTGTCATCGCGTCCTCGTCTAAACGTGTCATTGTTTGTATCATGACACGATGCGATGGTACAATGGCACGATTCGATGGTACGATGTCACGATGAGACAATGACACGCTGCGACCGCACGATTCGATGGCAATATGACACGATGCGATGGCCCGGTCGCATCGTGTCATCGCGTCCTCGTCTCATCGTGTCATTGTGTCATCGTCTCATCGTGCCATCGCATTGTGCCGTTGCATTGTGCCATCGCATTGTGTCATCGTGCTATCGCATCGTGTCATCGTTCCACCGCATCGTGTCATCATGCTATCGCATTGTGCCATCGCAGCGTGCCATCCTCTCATCGTGACATCGTACAATCGCATCGTGTCATCGTACCATTGCGTCGTGTCATCTACTCTTCTTTAGCATCGGGCGCTTATTCCGATACCATCATAATCACGCACAACTGATATTTTCTATATTTAGACAGGCGAGTCGACATGCGTCCACAGCCTTTCAGCGAGCCGCTTACAACGACTCACTCATGTCCCAAATGTAGGACAGTAAACATGTGTAAATAAAGCTCATGTGAGTGTGCATTGAATAGACAGCTGTCACTGTCATAGAAATACCGTTGTTTCTATGGAAATTGCTAGAAAAGATATATTAATCGAACGTAAGTGACTAGCGTTTCGTTGGCATGCCAACACTTTTCCGATGCCTGTAAATTTGTAGTGATTTAAGGTCATTTAAACAACTGTCGATGCGGAATCTGCGTATATTTTAAAATGCGTCATATCGTTACTTGGCATCTCGTTACTCAAATTCGCCCGCTATTTATAAAACGTATCAGTACAATTCTGAACAAGTACAACAAGAACGGAACACCGGCTTCTGTAAATGCTTAACTTTTAATGACATGAAATAAAACCAGTTAGCCAGATAGTCAAAATTTCCTGTGACGCGAAAGGCTAAACATTGTGTACATATTCTATTGGTTTAACACTCGAAAATACCCATCTATTATAAACTCAGTAGTCACGTGATCTTGCCGACCATTGAAATTTAGTATCAGGAACGACAGTGATTTCGTAAGGTCAAATATCAAAATATACTGGGTAATAAAGCAGCGTGTGAATGTAATGGTAGTGGAATCAAATATATGTGTGGGAGCGTATGTGTCATCGTACCATCGCATCGCATCGTGTCATCGTGCTATCGCATCGTGCCATCGCGCCAGCGTCTCATCGTGCCCTTGACTTAGTTGAAATATAGCCTACAGAGTATGCAATCTTGAGACGCGCATATATCCAACAGTTTATGAGCCAGGATCACAAAACTTTACAGGAATGTTAATCAGCATGTTGGTTGTGTACCTGGGGCTCCATGTGTTGCTGCGCCCAGTTAGTTTAAAGTTATGGCCCTTGACTTAGTTAAAAAAAGCCTACATAGCATGGAATCTTGTGTCTCGCGTATTTCCTAAACATGCGAGTCAGAGTCACAAAATACACAGGAATGTTAACAGCATATGTAGTTGTGCACCTGGGTTTTCATGTTTGGTTGCGCCCAGTAAGTGCAAAGTTATGGCCCTTTACTTAGTAAAATAAAGTCTACAGAGAATGCAATATTGTATGGTGCAAATCAATAGTTCAAACTAAACTGTAGTGTTAAAATGCATTATGCTGCTTCTGTCAAACTTCACTTGAATGTTTATCAGCATGTGAAGTTGTGCATCGTGTCACCGCATCGTGTCATCGTGTCATCGCATTGTGTCACCGTTCCATCGCATCGTGTCATCGTGTCATCGCCCAGTGCGCGAAGGGGCGATGCCACGATGGCCCTAACGGATTTTATTTGAAGATTCAAACATTTCTTTAGCACGACTACCCTGCGTGCATTTATAATGAAAATCAACGAGACACACTGAAAATATCAGACCAAATTTGTTAGGAGTTTGATCATGTGATCTGGTAATGTGACACAGGGGCCTATCGATCTAAATATAAATATGATACTTTATTTTCTTTTGTTAACGATCATTGTCTGGACTTGTTAGAACTGTTTCATCGGTGCAATGGTTGGAAAGATGAAATATTACTTTCAGAGATAAGTATTATATGTAGCATTTCATTGCGTTTTTACAAAAGTCAGTTAGTGTAATGATTTATGATCCTACTGATGTAATAAAATGTACATGTAATATAAAAAAGTGATTATCCTTGTATCTCGATATTATTGTACATTCAAAGCAAAACAATACAACTGTTTTGTATAACAGCTGTGATAAAGACATCAAAATACAAACATTATTATATACACAAGCACATGTGAGCATTTAAATTTAGTCAGCAGTATCATACACATATTGACAAACACATGGCATGACTATTATCTAAAGTCGGTATCAGGAACACAAATATTAGCTATGAGTAGCTTTTCGCTGCAAAAGGAGTTTCACTTCCAAAACAGTTTCATTTAAGAGACCGAACCTATGACGTTATGTACAAATACATGATGACATTTTCAAAGATGCACACAACTTACAAAACGTACACGTTTTGTTATATTTGCATGATCATATTTTTGGATAGTAACAATTAACAGCCCTAACAATGTTTGTAACAGTAACGTAATAAGTTATGCAAGAAAACCAAACCAGCGTTACTTTCATTCTCTACCCACATATCATCTCGAAGTTTGTTCCAGTACAAATCTTTCCAACAATATCTTCTGTCCATTCTAAATGTGTTGTCTTCTCCAAAACTGTTTCTACCTTTGACCGTTTGCAAAAGAATAACTTCGAATTCATCTTCAATGTGATTAAAAAGTGATATTATCAGTTTAAACACTTGTTACAAAAGCGTCCGATAAAACAAGAATCATACATTTGCTTTCTTCGATGCGCTGAGTCATCTTGTCATTAATTTACGCTCCGAGGTGAAAATCCCTTACAAGAACATTTAGTTTACAATTAGATTCAGTTTCAAGAATCAGAACTAATCTATCAAAACCCCAAAATTGGAGTGTAAATATTTCGCTAACGAAACACAGGTATATATAATGTTGTAAATTTCATCGATTGAGATGAACATTTACATGTTAACAGCGATTCGTAAACCTTAACTCTGATTTGATCTAGATCCGATTTGATGATGTCAGTAAATAAAAACATCTTGACAAATGTAGTATGTATCCCTGTCATGAACACATAGTTTACAATAAGATATAATAATCGATCAAAACCGCAAACTGAATCATTCTGAATCTAGGACACAAATGCATCATACAAAACATTGACACCATCCATTGGACTTATAATCTTTCACGGAAAAAAGGAATATATATAAATTTGTTCTAGTCACTAGAATAGATCACAAGACAAATCAAGACAGATGGCAACAATAGGCCGAAACACGGGAGAAAATTACATGAACACTATATAAAGCTAAAGAACCGTACATGGTGAAAGGGAAATTTAACATACATTTAAAACACAAAAAATAAATAATAACCATACACCGACTTACAGCCTTGGAACTGTCAGTAAAATACTGGGGATTTAATATAACAGTAAGAGGTGTTCAATATAAAGACTTAGTACTCAAATGCTTTAAAAAATGGTAACATTTTCGGGGTCTACTGTATCTAGATCAGTAGGCCTGTTCAAATGTAACGTCTGGGATCAGACTCGCAAGCATTGCGTCAGAAAGTCATGTCTAAATGTGAACTTAAAAATGGTGCAGTCCAATATTTTGACCTATTGCAGTTCTACATTAAATCGTGAAAGTCCGGCTTGGTAAACACTATTCTTTTCATTGAAACAATACCATGTTTACAAGAAAGTGTAGTACCATTCCACGTGTGAATACCTTGCAAATATGGACGTATTTATTGTATAGTCCATTTTTATATTTACTAGGGAACAACTTAAGAGGTGTTCAGTCAAAACGTGTTTTGGAAAATAATGACCATTAAACATAATTTACACAAGAACGGTATGCTGTACTCAATTAGATTTTACCAATTTTATTAATCAAATATGTTGTACATGATACGTTGTTGTTCTATGGTACTTTACTTACTCTCGGAGACCTATATGAATGATTCATACCTGTTAGTAAAGTAAACGAATATTAATATTAAAGGTCAACCGAGGGACCTACGGCCGGTTAAATGATCAGACATATCTATAGAAGATAACAAAGTTTGCACAATATATAATAAAGAAACTACATCACATCAAATAAGATATAATAAAAAAACCACTACACAACAAAATAAGATATAATAAAGATACCACAACATAACACAATTTGTACACGATATAATAAAGTTACCACTATATAACAGAATATGCACTATATATGATAAAGTGTGCACACAATATAATTCGATTACCACTACATACGAACTTTTGCACGATATTTACATAATATAACAAAAGATGCACTAAATGTAAAGATAATAAAACATGATCATAAGCATGTATGTCATAATATAAAATAAAACACACTATAATAGAGTACGGACAAAATATAATACAGGATGCACAGTGTCTACAAGTTATAAAGATTATCAACATAATATAATGAAAATGTCAAATTTCAAAAGCACATCATATAACGATGTACGGACATTAGTATGTTTGCATAACATATAAGGAACATGGTACATAATGTAATAAAGAACAAGCATAATAACAAGATTGTCGTGACACAAAATAAGACAGTGCCGACGTTCGATACATATTTGGTAATAATGTTATACACTGCAGTAAAGGACAGTGTCTGATGGATGCGTATTCATGCTGCTAACATTTACCTGCAATCATTTTCAAATGTTTTCGTGTTTTCTGCGACTAAACAAGTCGCACAGATCGTTTTACATAGTATATTTTTGGGACAACACATTCGCATCGTCTATGCTCACATTGGAAGTATTTGATAAGTTTACAGTATAGAATAACATACCTAGAAGCAATTTTATGTAATAATTTAATGTAAAAGTAATAATTCTATATGCATTTGAAAACAAACATTCGGGGGTATTAAAAGTATCGAATTATGTTAAAGAAATTCTACTTTATTAGTACCGCTCGTTAACCGCTATTTAATGTAACTAATTATTGCAAAAATATCCCGCAGACATTTTGTGACGGGAATAACCTTGCATAAACAGGGCATATTACACTAGGCTGCAATATACATATTTGTTTACTATTTACTTGCTGTTTCAATGTTGAATTCTTGAATGTCGAAGATTTATAGATATATTCTGTGCATTTAGTGGTAATCAGTAATAAGTCTACCTCATGCTAAGCTGATTTTTGTTGCACCAGCAATGAAAGAATTTGATTGAGCAATAATTTATGGAGACTTTACTTTTTCAAAACTGCAACACAGTCCTCTTTCGTAAATTTATTAGTGTGTTCCATTTATGCGAATTCGAGGGACGTTCATTTGATTTTGTCACTGTGTCTTTGAAACAAATAAATGAAATATGTCTATCCTTGTATTGTTCCCTCAAAATACTCCCCTATAACATACACACATATTTGTAACCTCAAAAATCGATTCTCTGAATGTTGCGAATTGGTCGCCCATGGAACACCATTAAGACAATTGTAAATTGCTTTGAAAACGACTGAAAAAAGTCGCATTTGCTGAGGTTCATCGTTTCTCATGTATTTTTCATGTGTTCAAGATACATACCACATTTATCATCTCGACGACATATTCAAATGAGACACTATTCACGTATAATGTGACATCTTACATACTGTGTTACATAGTTCATTTTGGATTTAAGATCAAGTATTATTTTAATTGGTTTACTAGTTAAGCCAAATGACGTTAAGCTAGTCAAATGTAAAGTCCCACAGGAATGATTCAACCCCATTGGCCTGCCTGGAGCTCTACCAGATTGACCGTTTAGTTCCCAGCTATAAAGCTGTTTATAAATAGCTCACAGTAACATGTGAGGATACAAACATATCACCCCTAGCGGTGTCGCAAGATTTCACCAATTTTGTTCCTAACATTTAACGTTTTTGTTTTAAAAAATATATAAGTAAAAAAAATACTCATATGAACATATAACTGATAAGCATTACATGATTAAGGCACACACATAGCACAAAGATATAAATTAGCACTAGACACTACACTCTTATATGACAGTCTCTGAGCTTTTTTGGCCCAAATGCACTGAGCCTTATTTCGGAGAAAAACGCAATACATATGACGTCATGTTTTCACTTTATGACGTCATGATTTCACACTAATTGAAACAACTAGTTGATACATTTCAGAAAATATTATATTTTTTGTCTTGATGACCAAATAAATAGTGCTGTAAATCCCTAAAAATGTCGTTTTGCAGTACTTTATGTTTTGTTTTGACCTACAAATATCCCTGCATTCAGAAATTGTAATAACTCCATTACTTCCAGATATGCATTTGGGCCAAAAATATCAGAGAATGACAACAGTTCATCACACACATATAAGCTAACAGCACTTCCAGACAATACAGTTTAATCATATGTTTAATGTTTGATCTGGTAATAGTCATGTTCTGATTTGTTTGGAGGCTTAAGTCGTTGATAATTGGTGTCAGCATAGATGTACGGCGACTTCTTCCTTTCTTCTGTTTGTATTTTATCGGCCTTAAGATAACCATCCTCGTCTGTAGGTAACACACTTGGATACGGATATTCAGAGTCCTTCTTGTCAGCCATTTGCCTGGCGTCTTTGTTGTTCATATTTATCTGGTTAAGTCCAGGACTTCCGCGAATTTCATCATCTATTGTGTTATAAGGGTCTGTAATAGATTCAGTGTTAGTTAATTCTCGTCCAGTATGGAGAGACCGATCATCGATTGTGCTATTGTCTTCAGATTTGTTCGTTGATGACAAATTGTATTCACTACTTGGGCTGCAATAAATATCGTCAGATAAGCACAATCAGAAGCGACAATGGCAGTCGTAACAGTAGTACCAGAGGTTTTGACAGCCAAATGAATGTAAGAGTGAATAAAAGGACAACAATCTTAGTCAGAAAATGTAGTACAGATTTTTGTATAAAATCTATACAATTACACTATGTCCAAAATGTCATTTTATTCATTATAATAGTATTGTCACAGAAAAGTTGTTTTTATATATATTGAGATGGCAACATTATTATTCAGCTAAATGCGTCCATAGGACACGGAGACACTGTGTGATGTTGTGTAGAATATTGTTTGGAAACGCTATATATTCTTGAAGCAATATGAAATAAATCAAGAGTTATTGATTGGAAACAGTTTGAAAAGGCGAAAAAGGACGATAACTAATTTTGCCGGATGGTAACCGAAATCAAACTGGACTAGTATTTTATTATTCTATGCGTATGTGCCCAATATAAATTGAATAAATGCACCCTTTCAATAGTTACTGATCGGAAATGTTGGGACGGACGGACATTTAATGTCCTTTCACAATTCTTCTAATAATGGCATAAAACATACCGGTTCGTAGTTGTCGCGTCCACACTGTCAGGTGTGTTTTTCTGACCTGAAACAAAAATGTGTCAATAAATCTATTATGAGACTCATCAAAGAAGTACTGTTGCCTTTAATTGTAAAATAATATTAATGCAATAAAATGTCCCTTTTTCAGTCGTCGACGTAACGAACTTCTACTTGTTTACGATTACATATAACTACGGAATGCCAGTTGGGACATACCACTTGCGACTTGCTACTTACGAGTTTTGTAGTTTGTACACCGTACCGTATTTGTTAATACTTGTTTTAATACCTCTGGATTATTTGTTGTTATAAAATTTCTGTAGATAGAACTTGCAGTTCTCTTTTACGGGACACAATCAGAGCGATAATACTAGCATAGTAGTAAAATAGCAACCTCACTTCGGTAGAGGTAATGTTGCGTAGATGACAAGGATGACTGAAATTTTCGTTGGTCAACATTATATATGGATGACAGATACAAATTGGTACGACATGTCGGAAGTACCAGCTGCAAGTAAGTGGCATATCCCAATCGCGATTACCAAAGTATGACTGACCTTTCATCCTGTACTTGCAAAGACAGAATATGGCAATTACGGAGATTAATGCAAGACCACCAATCACTGATGATAGTAGGATGACTAGAAGGTTTGATTTTGGTTCCGTTTCCTCTGCAATGGATTTGAATTTGTTGTTAAGATACGAGTATGTTGTAAATAGTATGAGTATCTACTATCTCTGAAATTGTAATATGTACAAAACATTCTATATACTCTACTTGTCTAATAAATAGAACGTGGTTTTAAACCAACATTTCTTGAAAATATAGTTTAATATTTATAACTAAAATGCCGTTGTAAAATACGTTTTCGTCCTACAGAAACAACAAGACAAATATGTCATAATTAAAAGGAGACATTGAACAAAGTTTGCATTTTGTTTTGACCATAATCTAACATGGTTATGTCTCATTCTATAGTGGCTTTAGGAAAGAGCCATGAACATACACAAATAATCTTTTAAAATACACAATAATTCGACCGCTTATTATTATAAACCCGAAGTCGAGTAAAAGAGAGAGAATACGTTGCTACAAGGAACGCCACATACATAAACGGGGGCGTGATTGCTACATGATGCCCCCCACAAATTTGACAGTCCAGTGTGACATTCATAGCAGGTGATTAAACGAAGTAACACCCATTCGGCCTACGTGGATTATGCATTGTTGCCAATATTAATCTATTCACTTTTGTTTAAACAACGGAGAATTTACCTGTATAAAGAAAAACACTGCAAATACCACCAGTTAATGTGAATCCAGGTCTACAAACACACTGATAGGAACCAGGTACATTTGTACAATCGGAGTTGTTGGGACACACAGTTGGTGTCACACATTCATCAATATCAAGCTCACATGATGTACCCGACCATCCATCCTGACATGTACATTCTCCTGTCTCAGTATAACAGGGGCCTGTACTTCTATTGTTACAGTTACACTCCGTACAATGGGTACCAAAGTAACCAGGTGGACAGTCTAGAAAAATATAGAAAACCTGGTAACATGCGATGAAATGAAGCAGAAGAACACCGAGGACACTACATGAAATGAGAAGACGAATCGAAGCCAAAAAATCATAAATGTGTTAAGATCATCTTAAACTTGTGCGTTTTCATTCGCGCTGTTTGTAGTCATGGGTAATAAAGATATAGCACATTACTTCAAATAAATGATATCCTCACTTTTAAAGAAGACATTAAAATTACCAGCGCAGTACAATACTGCGAATCCATTAGGTGGAATACTAGGTGGACAGCGCGAGCATCCTCTGTCGTAGTATGGTGTTTTCAGACATTGTGCAACATCAGTTTCGTCTCCACTACATTCAATTCCTGTAAGAATAGAGTACTCTGGCAGAAGGACATGCTCAGGTAATTGTTCCAAATACTGTGACATCCCCTCAAACCTAGACAATCAGATGGAGAGTAGTTAATTCAACATACTTTACAATTTTCCAAACATCGATAGGCTGACTGTTGACTTGCTTGACCTAAAATCAGTCGTGGGCGTTTGTTTATTTAATTGTTAAAACAAAACATAATTAATGAAATGCTTTTTTATCACGCAGTTTTAAGTATATCCGATAGATGGACACGTCAATGTATACTGAACTTACCCATGTCCTGATAAATTGCATAATGTCTTGGCAGTCGTATTTGACACAGACCCGCCTTTAACCATCCACAACTTATTGGAGTAGTTAAAAGTAAAAACACCTTCATTCGTTTTGTTTCCGATTGGTATAATTTCAATTGGACCATCTGAAAAGAAAAGAAAGTGCTTTTCTCAGCTGACAACATAAGTGTTTATGATAAGAAGCATGTTACATAGGAGGAGAAACGGTTAATGTTGGCCAAACATTTTTACAAGAATTTTGTGTGCAGTCGAATGCATAGAAACGTAGTTGTCAATCTACCACCTTTTATGTAGACTCACTTTGCAAAATTATCACATGCCGATATGATAATTGATGTGCATACGCGACCGTTCCCAACATATAATGTACTGAAAATTCGGCAGGTCGTCACTTTGTCTCTTACGTTAAACCGAATAACCGCGCATACAATAGTCCACATTACACCAGACATGGAACAGTACTTAAGCATTTTATCAATGAAACACATGACGGACTATATTCCATCAAGAGCAGGTGTGGTGGCACAAGGTTCAAACAGACTAGTGCCTATAAAGTGATGTTATATCCAGACTGATTTACTTTTAACAGCAGAGTGGTCTTCACAATCAGACGCTAAACGTATGCGTTGTCGCGTAGTTATTGTTTGAAAATATAAAAAAACATAATATTTTTTTTGCAGTAATCGTGCATTGCTCTCTCATTCTCATCAGCACTATAATTGCCTTGTCCAGGCATCGCACGTCGCGATAACACGACGTTATGTTACAATGTTCCTAACAGGATTTGCTATATTTACTAAACTTATTTTGCAAATACATGGCGATAAATACACCACCAAACTATGTATTTAATATATATACAACTGGCCGACTTTGGATGGAAAATCGACTTTATACAGTACACTTATAAACGTATAGCAATCTATTATCTTTATGGTAAGCCATCCATCATTGGTTAAGGTATACCATCCATAACGTTGGGTAAGTTCCCTTCAATATATAACGGTATCTAAACACACTTAAAATAAATTTCTTAATTGTCTTCGCTGTCATTCACTATAACCATATCTTTAAAATGTGTTCTTATTGCAAACAATAAAAAAGTATGTTATTATTGATGACGGGAGGTGATTTACTTTTTAAAATGTTAGTCTATGTTTTGGAAGTGACATAATTCGCCGACAATAGAAATTTTCATATGTTTTACAACTACAATGAACTTCATTTGCCATTAATAAATCATAATTTTGAAAGAAATAAGCAAATTGCAAATTTTCATTATGCGTTGGTAAAATTAAGGCAGCATTATGTTAAAAAAACATTTGCAAAAAAATGCACGGTAAATGTCTGTGAATTGTGTGCTATATGTTACAAATAATTGTCATTGCAGAACATTTGATGCCCAATCAAATCTGGGTGTTCTAACATAGTCAATATTGTATGTTCAAATGAAATATTCCCATTTTTTATATATTTTATGGCACAAATGTCCCACCCAAAACATTTTGTTTCGATTCTTTTTAAATATTTCTGACTTTTATTAAATCAAGTCTGTTTAGTACACAGCAGGGTTCGCTACATGAAAATATGAAGAAATAAGTAACTAAATTTAACTATTAATTGATCGATTTATTTGTAAAGGCTATTTTTTCAGAGAAGAAAAAATGCCATTACTTTTTGGAACGGTAATTCTTTTAAAAAATTCAAATTTTATCGGCATTATTATATAGATTGCAACAACAACTGTTTCATTAACCGCAGACATTATGCCAATGATGGATGGCTTACCCTAACAGCGTGATCTTTTTTGGGTACACTCAATACGATGTAGGTGCAATTATTCAGTGTCTACCTGGGTAAGTTTTTGTGGTGTATCACTGAATAGTATAAGTCTTCTGTATACAATCAAGGTTGAAATAAATACAAATAGTACCAAAACATTCAATGTACACGACGTTGGAATCTTGGCAATCAAATTGTTCTTGTACAACGTCACACATTTCCAAAGACAGTTCTGTACCGTTACACTGGATAGATCCACTGAACACAACAGCATTGCCTACTGCTAGTTTGACTGCTGATACACTTCCTACACTAAACGAAAATGTTTATATTTACCAATGAAGAAATAAGAGGTTAAGTATTGTCTGTGCATCGAAGTGTTTTCTTGCATTTAATAACGCCAGGAAAAACTTCACAATGAAACCATATCTGGGCTCGAATTTAATTTTTAATACATAATTAATTTATCTACAATCTACTCAAATCCCACTCCGGTTATTCTTGTGACTGGTGATATAAAGAGGTTTGTATGGTGGCATATTACTGCCACCAGTTAGCATGATAGCGTTCGCGAATTAATTCGTGTTAACCACTTAATTATTACGATAATTATCTAGCTATCTAGTTAATATTCGTGATAAATTTTCGGTAAGATAAATATCATACAACTAGAAACAGGCTTGAAAGTGCCCAGAACTGCCACCTCTTATCTTTTTATGATGTATTACACTAGATTTATGTGGTAACACGAATCTTATCTAGATGTCCACTTATTATGTTACTTAGTAACTCAAATTCGCGAATTTCACTTAAGATTCGTGTTACCACTTATTCATAAATGCAATTTTGGCTTCTAGATATAAGTGGTAACACGAATCTTATCTAGTTGACCACTTATTATGTTACTTAATAACTCAAATTCGCGAATTTCACTTAAGATTTGTGTTACCACTTATTTATAAATGCAATGTTGGCTTCTACATGTAAGTGGTAACACGAATCTTATCTAGTTGACCACTTATTATGTTACTTAATAACTCAAATTCGCGAATTTCACTTAAGATTCGTGTTACCACTTATTCATTTTTGGCTTCTAGATGTAAGTGGTAACACGAATCTTATCTAGTTGACCACTTATTATGTTACTTAATAACTCAAATTCTCGAATTTCACTTAAGATTCGTGTTACCACTTATTCATTTTGGCTTCTAGATGTAAGTGGTAACACGAATCTTATCTAGTTGACCAGTTATTATGTTACTTAATAACTCAAATTCGCGAATTTCACTTAAGATTCGTGTTACCACTTACATCTAGAAGCCAAAAATGTATTTATGAATAAGTGGTAACACGAATCTTAAGTGAAATTCGCGAATTTGAGTTACTAAGTAACATAATAAGTGGCCAACTAGATAAGATTCGTGTTACCACTTAAATCTAGTGTAATACATCATAAAAAGGTAAGAGGTGGCAGTTCTGGGCACTTTCAAGTCTGTTTCTAGTTGTATGATATTTATCTTACCGACAATTTATCACGAATATTAACTAGATAGCTAGATAATTATCGTAATAATTAAGTGGTTAACACGAATTAATTCGCGAACGCTATCATGCTAACTGGTGGCAGTAATATGCCACCATAGGTTTGGCCACGTTTAAATCCAATCCGTTCATTCAATGGCCTCCAATTTTACCCTCTGTATGCAGTCTATGAAATTGACGTGGTCTAATAATTTTGTTTGGTAAGCCATTGTCTGCACTAAATCCTTGATCGTTAGATATATGACGTCAATCATACATTGGCATGGAAACACGATAGACTCCATTTATATACGTTCGAATTTTATATAGTTACCTTTGATACCCTAAAAGGTCACACGTGACATTTGCTGCTTCAACAGTAAAATCAGATGCCGCGCAGAACATTTGCAATTGTCCGAACATTCCAGCTTCGATGATTCCGGAACTTGGTGTAGTACCATTCACTAACTGTACAGCTAGAAACACACACGAGTAGAAGCATACGTAACTATATTCGTCTTCCTGTGTTTTGCACCATAAATGATAACATTGTACGGTGTTTAACATTCACGTAGTATGAGCCGACTACTCTATGTTAAGTCTGGTGCGGTCTACGTTACAAGATTGACACAGTTCGTACAATACGTACGCGGACTTTTGTATAATTACATTTTATATTCTTTAGACATCATGTCAACTTGTGCTAAGAACTAATGTACATATAGTAAATAAACAAGTTTACATGAAAAACCAAACTAAATATGTAAACGTTTTCATTTTATCAATTTGAAGTAGATTCTGTAGATTTTCTGTGTATGTCTGGATTACAGTGAACGTAAGCAAAGATTCACTAAGTCCTTCCGTTTGGTTTACTTTTTATTTGCACGCTTAAACAATGTCTGGAAATCCGGTCACATAAAGTCATAAATAGTATTCTAAAGTTATGGTCTCCAATATGAATATCAAGCTGGTACTCTAGTAATGAATATTAATTAAAATAATAGCAATTTCTTGTGCTCCAGTTAAACGTAAATTGTAGGTACTCCTTAGAATGTATTCTTAGTTTCTGTCTAGCATATAAAGTTACATGTATTTAAACACACCTCAATCAAAGATCATTAGGAAGCCAGGCCTTAAGGGCTTTGCTCATAAATAAACAGTTCAGATATAACAATAGATGTCTGATGATAATTTATCAGAGGAAATATGTTATCAAAGATTTTAGTAATGAAGTGTTAACAACAGAACAATAGCTTCGCAGTCATTGTTGGCAGGTAGCAACATATATCAAATTATACAAACAATGAAAACGATGAAATAAAAGTCTCAATTTTCGCTGCCTAATATTATATTTTTCAATGAACTAAACGTTGAGACTGAATGTCCGTGATGTTTATACCATACTTACGCTTACAACTGACGTAAATACCATACGTACATGGAAAGTCAACCCCCTTTATAAAATTACAATCACTCATGTTAGTAGCGTCACTTTTGCAACTCATGAAAATCATCCATGCTTCTGTAGCTGGCTGCTCATTTTCTGGTATTTCAATAATCATTCCATAACTAAAAAGAGAAGAAATAAAATATGAAACTGCTATTTATCATGTTTAAGTATTATATGAAATGTTTGTATTGTTTACATTGTATAATTGCATGTATATTTATGTTGTTTGATAGTTGCCCTCTTGATAAGCCACTGTTCTCTCGAGCTTCAATTAATAAATAAGGTCATCCTTAGAAAAGTGTTAGTTTGCCGTTACGGGGCCGACTTATGAAAAATACATCGATGTTTATTGAATTTACTAAACTCGTCATCTAAAACCGAGTACAACTTGAAATAGTCCAGCCCCGGCCGTCACATCTCTATACTCTCGCTTTACAATATTGTAAAATTACTGCGCATTTAGCTGTTGGTGACTCAGTAAAGTGTTTACTAGAGAGGTGACTACTTACCGTTTGAATAAACAGCATTAGGAGAATTTGAAAACCGTGAAAGTGTAATAATGACTTTAATCTTAGACTGCACAACATATATTAATGAATAAAATATTGCCTTTGTCCAACATAGCCAAGCAGCGAACACCAGTCAGAACTGCTTGCGAAACGACTACCGAATGTGGAACGACGAGTACGGCCAGGATAACGACATACACTTCCCCATCTAGATCCTACTTTCACTTCCAGTCTTCCAACATGAGGAAACAACCCACCGTAAATACGCATATCTGTTATTTCATAAGCTGAAGATAAAAATTGAAGGCATATTCGAAAAAGACAACATGTACATAGTGAATTATGTTTTACCACGGTGCTATTAAATGTTCAAGATGCTGGCGTGAATAAACTTGTAAATATACACTTAAGAAACCATAGAGATTGGTTCTTCTTTCTGCGCAACTATGCCCCACATATCTAATTGGGACAAAGAAATGAGCATAGGAAAAAAGTGAAGTATCTTAATATTGTATATTAAACATTGTTTGATCAAAAATAATTGCAACTGTCTGTCTGTTTCTTTCACTAACGTAATGGTCATATAATGTAAATTCTGATATCTAATAATATCGATGGCATTTCGTTTCCATTCTGTATTTGCGGTTATCGAAGCTTGAAATAAATTTAATCAAATACATTCATAATATCAATTAACTTCAAAAAGATACACGTAATTACATTTTTCACGGTTCTTCTATTTCATAAGATGTTTTCAAATGTAATGATCTTTGTAAACAACAATTGAACATTACCGAAACAATGTAGCCTTGTCCAGCCTCTTGAAAGTGTTGATAACCAGTGCCCAGTGTTTGTCCAAGTACCTTTCACACATTCAGTAGCATTACTTTCACTACCACTACATTGTATAACCTTATGCCACAACAAAGCATTGTGTGATAATTCAAGATCAACCAAGGAACTAGTACTGAACCCTGTCAATCTAAAAATAAGTATTTCAAGGTCAATCAATGTACTTATACTGAACCCTGTCAATCTAAAATTAAGTACAAGTATTACACGTGATCATTGTATTGTATGTATTCAGTCAATTGAAACAGTTTTTCGCCGGAGCCGTACTAACATGGTTTTGCTATTTGCATATCAGTGGTGTGTTAACCAATCAAATCTTACACAACCGAACAACGTTTCTAACCTTGGCGCGGATTGGTTAACATTTAATGAAATCACGATTTCGTTATTTTGGGATTTCTAAAGAAAACCACATACTGTCATGGTTGTTGTGAGAAGTTGTGAGAATGCAAAAAGACGAATATACATGTATTATTTTTACGAAATAAATATTTGCCTCGTAAATTGAACTAACGTTTTTTTAAGAAGACGCAAAACGTTGTGTGATAGATATATATTATAAAAAAACTAATTTACCCAAAAGTATCGGCATAAAATTCTGGCAGTTATGTCATCTAAATGGATAAAAAACGAAGACATAATCCCCCAAGTTCCGTTTACTCTCAGTTCCACATAGCCTTCATTCTGGTTCCCGTTGATTGGTCTAAATGTGAATTCATAACTCGTAACTGAAACGCGTATACATGTATTTTTATAGAACTAGTCATATAAAGCTGTGATAATAATGCTTTGCCATTAAAGCAACAAGTGAAAGTTACATGATATACAACATAACAAATTTCTTCTATACCAAATTAAGTTTCTTCATATGTACCTTCCTTCTCGATTTGGACCACAAGAGATTGTCAAGAGTTCCCTCCCGCATTCTATATCCCTTCTTATGTATAAGTAAGTAAATTGTTTATTATAGTGACATGTGAACAAAGTATTTACATATACAAATATTATTATATAGCAATAGACAGCCGTCCCATTTGACCTATATATCACCTAAAATATGGATCGTAATCATGTAGTATAATGAATTATGCAATTTTAAAACAAAACATGTATATGAGATCACACAATTATAACGGAATCAAAATCTGATGAACAGATACACAACTTAAGTATTTTACAGTTGTATGTATATATATATAGAATGGGTACAGAAGGGGAGAGAACTTGTGACAATGTTGTTTAAGCGCTTCAAGCTTGAACGGTTTACAAGGGGAATAAGTCTGGTACGTTGCAAGACGACAGTCCGGGTTTTAACTAACCCCTTTCTTTCCGACATTTTGTCTCGAGCATGTATGTTGGCACCTCACAGAAACAATCTACAAAGTAACTGTTTGTGGAGTTGGCAGGATATTTTTGTTCTCCCACCCTCCACTCCCTGCATTTTAAGTAGTTCTGAGATATACCGTCTTAATTGTTTGTCTTTCTTTCCTTTTTGCTGCTGTGTTTTTGAATATTTTTCAGATGAAGACAATGTTTTCTCGACAAAACGTCACGGCTCACCGAGTGTTTTTCATAGCTCGCCACATGGTACAAAGACATGGTTCTTAGCTCAAGAATTTGGGAATGGAACTGTGTTTACTATAGACAAATTATCCAGTCGGTGTCAGTGTGAATACACGTCTCGGTTTTCTTTTACAGTTGTTACATAAGACAGTATATTTGGGATTGGCGGTTTAGTATTCGCCACCAGCCTTTTTTGCAACTGAAATTCAAAGGGAACGAAGTGCGCATCTGGTCCCAGGGCAATCTTTTGTTCTCTTTCATACATTAACAATTTTGTGTGCAATTCATAGTTACCGACAATCTATGTTTCTATCATACAATGTTTTCTTAACAATGTGTACCAATTTATATGAGCGTGGCCTTAACATACATTCAAATAAAACTATATAAGACGTTCAATTATTGTTGTTAATTACTTAGTTCCACTTGTAATCTCCTATGATTTGTTCGAATTACATTGTATTTATAACAAAGTTGCAATAGTTTCCTGTTTTAATGAATTATACCGTTCTCTCATTCGTTGCCGTGTTCATCAAACGCTATCAATCGTAGATACTACATGTTGCTATTATTTAAAGTTATACTATGCTCATTTTTGTGCAATTGGTTAATAAACCAAACATGAAAAATATATTTCCTATGGTTAAAACATCACTAAACATGCATTTATACAGAATGAACTTATAATGTACGTATTAATCCATATTTGTTGAAGAAAGATGTTTGTACATCATAAAATTTAAAAAAACTTCCATTTTCTTTAACAATCGGGCTATTTTAGCGGTTTTAACAGTAAGTAATTTCATAAAAAAAATATTTTTTCATTCGGTTTTACATTGCAATGGCTCTTATTGAGGATGTTTTAGCCAATGTAACAACAATACTCGATAAAGCCAATACAAACATTTTATGTTCAGATGAGCCAGAAACATCTTTAAATCACGTTGTATACAATATACTGCGTTGTGCTTTGAAGCAAAACATAAAAAAGTAACACATAGTGTGGTAAGACGTTACACTATTTATGACACTTCCGTGTATCACTATCCGCTTGTCATGCTTTACTGAGTTTACCACTGAGAAATAATGCCTGTATAGTCTATGCTAATAATTGTGTACCTATACCTACATGGTGGTGTGGGAATGTAAGCGTGACTAAAGCTTTCTAAAACTTCCATTAAAATACCATTTGACATGATTGTCACATTAAAAGTTTACTTGAGTGATAAGTAAGGGAGCTAACCAGCGTGTTTACGGAAGTTCTACCCAAGTGTCTGTCTGATGTCTTCCTACTCCCTAATAGCTGGAATAATTTCTACCTGATCCATGAAAGGCAGTTCATGGGACTTTAGGTCCTTTTAATTAAACAAGTGAATAGCTTTATTTAAAACTGGAAAGTTTGTTTAATTTTATGATGTACAAACTTTCTTCAACAAATATGGATTAATACGTACATTATAAGTTCATTCTTTATAAATGCATGTTTACTACATGATTACGATCCATATTTAGGTGATATATATGGATCTATATATCACCTAAAATATGGATCGTAATTATGTAGTATAATGAATTATGTAATTTTAAAGCGAAACATGTATATGAGATCACAAAATTATAACGTAATCAGAATTGTATTTATAACAAAGTTGCAATTTAACTTATGCGCATTATTTAAGAACCAATTTGTCTTTAAGAAACTCAGTCACCTACTGAACATTTCTGTGGTATTATTTCGAAATTGGTACAGCAGTTTCTATCAGCAGAAGATTTTTCTTTCGGTTGCCGTGGCAAACAGAGTTTTGCATGTAACCACTTTACACTTTACTCGAAGGAATCTGGAAGATGACTAACCATAAGTAATGCATCTCTGTATACGATCGTACAGTTTATGTAGCAGTAATATTTCATGTCGAGTTCGAAGCCGAGGTAAGGCGTATGTACACATTGTTCACTTGATTGTACCACCGCATTCAATCAATAATCCATTGAAGTTGTGAGTTAACTTTAGAACTACTCGGAAACTCATGATCGCTTGTTAGGTCTATTTATCACCGGCAGTGAATCAAATTACGAGTACATTGAAAAATGGCGTTTATCTCACACAAACTAGTGAAGTTACGTTACACTGTAGCGCTTTTCACTCATTCTTAATTATACAAACCATATAAAATGTATCTGATGATGAACACAATGTCCATGTACTAGAATGTAATTGCGTACTCTGACTTTATATATATCACGGGACAGGTTTTCTTACAAGGAAGTTATGTATCCGTGGGTGTTTGTTATTGCAAAATAATGTATAAATCTATGCAGTTGAATAGTTTTCTCATAAATTAATCAAATGTGATCACCTGCTGTTATATTCAGTAAAGCCGTTTTAGCAAATTCTCGACGCGTTAATGCAATCTAAATGTATAGCTACTCATATTCTATTACCTTTCCATGTGACATTACTCGTTGTTGCGTATTTCATACATGGATGGAACCTTGCGTAAACCAAAGTGTTATGTTGAACTTTTTACAACCGTTTAACTAGTAACCTACGTACCGCATGTTAGCTTCATTGTGTTAATATTCACAAATAAGTAGTATATAAACAATCATTGCTCCTCTGTTGGCATATTTATTTCCAGCATGCATTTTCTTTAATTCTGGAAACGAACAAAAGTCACTGGGAGCAAGATCAGAATTGTAGGGGGTGTTGTAGAGTTGTCCGTTTGTATGTCTTCAACAAGACCTTTTTTGATGGCGGTTTGTGCTGGGGCATTATCGTGCAAACGAACCACATTCTTCATCCGAAAATCTCGGTCTCAGTTTACGCACATTAAATTTTGGCAAAACTACAAGGGATAGCAATTTGCAGTTACGATGTGACCTTTTGAAACAGAGTGGGTCTATATAATGCCCTTAAAATCCCAAATAATGATGGCCATGATTTTTCCAGCTGAACGTCATTGTTTGAAGTTCTGTTTTAGACTGCACATTGGATTCATGTTCAAAGTGATGAATCCATGTTTCACCCCATGTCACAATACGGCGCAGAAATCCACCTCCCTCTCTCATATGACCAGCCAGAAGGTCTTTACAGATGTCATTGCTTCTTCAATTTTTGATCTGTTGACAACTGGTTTGGCACCCATGTAGCACTAACCTTGCGCAAGCCCAAGTTGTCCCGCACGATCTTAATACCGACCCCTTTGTGATACTAAAGCTATAAGCAACTTCTTGCACAGTGACTCGCCAATCGTTCATCATATGGGATTCAATATGTTTACGATTTGTGGGTTGGCTATGGATGTTGGACGCCCAACGCCAAGTCTATTTCTAACATCGTTTCTACCATAACAAAAACGAGTTACCCAGGTATAAACGCGCTACGTGACATGCATGTATCCTTAAACCTATTCTGCAGTCGATTCAAAATAAAAACCGGCGTTTTCCCTTCTTTAAGAAGAAATCTTATTACGACACGCTGTTCAAATTACCATGCATACATACAATGTTTTAGTGACCGATTTTGATACAACATTTTAAAATTGGTACTGGCAGAGTGATTCACCACATCCGTCAAATAGTCCATCGTCTCGTAGTCTGATCGCCTGTAAAATATCACTGCTGAATAAGTATATCTACATACAGACGGCCACTTTCTAAATGCTTTTGTTCATACTCTTGATTCTCAGAAGGTAATGTACAGATGTTAACACAACTGCCATTTATGTTCATTTAAATGAAAATGTTGATTGAAACTTAAAACAAAAATGCCATCAGGAACCTACTTTATTACAATATACACGTAGTTGCACATACCTGTATAACCTTTTTATCGCACCAAAACCGCTGTCTACCAAACATCTAGCATGCCCTGGTATTTGCATTTGGTTCTCAATGCACTCATGTCGTCTGGTCATAGTTCCCCATAAGAAGTATCCCAGTACATACTGATTTTTGTTTTGGCCTGAAACACAAGAGGCATAAATCATTGTACATAAACGTATACTATTATGCATGCCTAAACGACGAACATGTATACTGGTTATATTTGTGGGTATATAAACTTTATTTTGTGTATTTATCTGTGAATGTTTTGGCGTTTGGTGTGAGTTTGTCAATCGTTTCATGTACTTAATCATAATGATAATAATTAGCACCAACTGCTTTAACAATATCTAAAATTAACAGTAATTGTATTACCTGGACAATTGTCAGCATGTATGGAGCATGAGTCTGCGCCAACACTATGGTTGTTCAGCGCCCAGTCTACCATGGAGAGTACAGCATTCGGACCATGTGCTAGTTTTCCATCTTCACCAATAGTTTCTCCCTCGTCAATCAAAAAGTTAATTTGTTGTTGTTTGCCATCATCCCAAAAACCAAACAATTGGACTGTCCTTAGTGATAAAAAGTACACTGGACCCTTTTGTCTTGAATGATGGGGTAATGAAACGTTCTGGCTAAAGTCAAAGGTGTAGTGGTTATATTTATCATTTATATCATTGTTGTGGGTATCCTTTGCTCTTCTTATAGTTTCATTATACACCTGTTTTTCAGTTTGGGCTTTCACAATACGTTGTTTCATCTTATCTGTTGATTCAATCTTCTCCTCTTCCGTGACAGCATCAATGATGGTTTTACGAAGTTTCTCACAAGAAGCACATACATCGTCTCTCAGTGTTGCTATTTGTATGTGCCCCAATACTGAGTTCCATATACTATGGAATGTGCTTATTTTAACAGAACGGTCCCCAGATTCCTGACAGCTGTGTTGATATTGAGAGTGAACCATACCTTTAGTTGTTTCAGCAGGAAGATAGATGGGCGGTAAATTATCTCTGCCCCTGGGTGCAGCAGGCTGGGGTAGCCCAAATTCATCTGCATAGTTGGTAATGAACTGAACTACAAACTGTACGTCCTGAAATTTCAAAGCATGCTTAGGGGTTCTGCCTTTGTTACCATAGACACGAGGTGTTGCACCATGATTAGTATGATGTGCTATGATATTCTTAAGGGCATCTCTTCCAATGTCATAAGCAAGTAAGAAAAAACTTCTACAGACAGTTTTACCTGCAAATATATATGGGGTCCTAGTTCTTAAACGTTTCTTTCCTCTGTTTGTGTTCTCTTTATAACATCCATACAGCCATCATGTATGTATCATTTTCTTCCCTGCTAATTTCTCTGACATTGAGAATATGTTCATACACATCTGCTTCACTATATCTCATATGACAAGTTTTCCTACACCCACAACCGACCTTCATAACATGTTTGATCTTTACCATAATTGCATCTTCTATGTCACATTATGTACCTTCATCATCACTGTCACTTACTTCACCATGTTGATGGTCAACATACTCATGTGCATACACCTCAATCTGTATTTGTGTTGTTTCACTATCTACACTATCACCATCACTATCATCACCTCCCTCATCGCTATCTACATTCTGTGAATTGGCAGGGGTACAGCTAGGGGTTCTCCCAAAATGTTTGGAATACAAACTCTCTAACTCCTGAAATAAAACAGATTGTAAAAAGGTGAATTAGATCAACACGGTACACCTTATTAGAGTGTATACATTATCAGTAATTGTGTAAGCATGTATTTTTTGTGACAAGTTTAATCTCTACATGTGATCTCTTAAGATATTATCTCAATCTAACTGAATGGACCATGGTTTATGGTGGTAAAGTGTAGACTGCATTTACGCAATATATAGTGTTATGCTTCATGAACTTAATTTCTTCTATGAGACTATATCGCGACTCTTGTGTCGTATTTTCTTTAGCAGCAGCTTAATTTCAATTGTGATAAACATTTTGATTTATTCAGCGCAAAGATATAGGCAGTGGTCACAAAATTGAACATAATATATTATAGTACAGAAACATCGTTCTAAAATGTATGTGGTGTATACTTGATATTCCACAAATACCATGAACTATAACTCAATTAAGATAAGTCGATAGTAAACACGACCATACCCACTTTCCAATATATGTAAAGCAGCTTACGGTCATTATCATACCTATTATCTTCAGGATTAGTATTAAATGTTTATGAAACATCGCTCAAAGTAGACAGTAGCGATAGCTCAATTGGTAGCGCTTCTGACTAGTAATTTCGACCAATAGATAGGGTGTGGGTTCGAGACACATTCCTGCCTCCCCTTTTTTATGGACAATATGAATTTTATCCCTTACTCATTGCTCGTTAATTATTTGTTGTTTGTCGGGTCTGTCTGTTTATTTTTATATATTTTTTGTTATCGTCTAAATGATTTGTCGTTAAATCAAACGTGTTTAATGATGGCTATAGCGTCGTCGCTAAAATGTTCATTTGAACCCCTTACGTTTTTCGAAGTAGCCATATCAACTTTGTTCCATATACTGTGAGTGTGTAGCGATAAATGTACATGTAAATGTACTGCACGATGATATTGTGCACTTTAAAAATCATGAAACCATATCGTTATTATTGAATAGCTTATAAATACACAATCACGCTATACAATGTTTTAATTAATGATATTCGAGCGAACATTTATTAGTATAAGTCATATAAATACAACTGTAGATGCTAACGAAATATATAATATTGTAATGAAATAAACATCTACCTCCCCGATGGTCTCGAACTCGGACCCAAAACTAAAAAGAATATTTAGCATTTTAAGGACTCGCTACCATCTGGGCTATCACGGCTGTTAGTTTAACGAAATCAATATCACAATAAATAGTTTTGCTTGTTATTTGATTTACCTATTTTGATCAATAAAGGTGGTCAAACCATGTAAACATTGCATAACGTCACTCTCAACTTATCATGGTATACTTATAATATAATTCATTTATTATCATCATACAGTGGGATTTATAAATCAGTTTGAATAATAGCACGGACATATAAGTATACCATTAACAGCATTAAATTAGTGAATTTATAAATTACACTCCGTGAGAGCATACTGTGCGACTATCTTAGATATGATGTTGTTCACTACTTTGACACCAATTATCTGAATGTATAATTGGCAGGTCTCCGTCTTTAATATACAGAAATGTGTGTATGATCTTTTTAACATGTGACCAATAAAAGGTGTACGACATTATATACATGTGTTCCAAAAGTTGACACCAGTGTTTATACAGGGCAAAGCAGTCAAACAGGAAAGACCAGTAAGAGCGAAGAAAATAAATGACATGATAAGGAATTTGAAAGCGCCTCGCTGATGTCGAGTGAAAAGCATCCGATTTTACTTGACGGTCACATAAGGCCAAGGTGCACGACAGGGGGGGGGGGGGGGCAAATTGTATTGCACTTGCTTCCGCTATACTGGTAGTAAAGAGGATATTGATAATAAGTTGATGTATTGTACTGTAAGTACTAAAAGAATAGCAACCTTGAGAGACATAATCTAGTCACTTCACAGCCGACGTGTGGCCTGGGCCCCCTTCGCCTCCCCCGGTGGAACCGGGCCTGGGAAGGGATAGTAGGGGACACCATGACGAGTAAAAATGTTCTCTTAAAATGTTGTCCTACAGACCCGATCCATAGCGTAAAAAACTCCTTAAAACAAAACATAAGGAGGTCTTGCTACACAAATCCTGAGATAACCGTGTCACAAAGAATAAATATTTATTGTTATTAAACTTTCAATAATGCTTGATTCATTACATAGATGGAAATCAAACAAATAGTTTAATGCTAATATAAATGTGGAAAAGTATATATGAAAATATAGATTACGCGGTATAACTATTAGCACGGACCTATGGTTTATATGTCCGTGCTATTAGCGCACCACAGTATCTTGCGTATTTAAATTACCCAAAATTAGTATGTAATTGCAATTTTAATTGGAAATTGCATGACAAAGTGTTTATTACACATGCTAAGGGGAACGAATTCCTTGTTTTTTGCTTTACACATTGGTTAATTTTCATTAACAAAATAATCTCGTGTTTCATCTGGGACCAATATATACATAATATTATCACAATTATGGGTACTTATTTCTTCATTTATGTGTAAGTCAAGTATATAAATGAGTTTGACAACCATCGTTCTGCAGCAATGATTGAAGAACATTATCGTCTTTATAGGCATTGGTTCAGTAATATAGTAATTTTTATATGTAACTCTTCAGTAAACGGAGGAAGAAATGTTGTATATAATACATACATACATGCGTACAATATAAAATAATATACCAACACTTAGACATGGTTGATTCACGCCTTTAATCTACGTTCATATTTTTACTCTGTTCTGAAATATGCACCTAAGTATACAATAATAATCATTCATATAAAACTTTATATTCTAGTTTAATGGTTTATTTTTTCTACCTTTTACGTCGTTGACTGTACTAATGGCTGGTACTGACATTTTAAGGATGTATAATATCATTTCAAATACTGAGCAAAGCAATTAAATATATAATAAATAACTAGTAACAATTATAAAGAGTCATAAACGATATGTTTTACTTTGAAGATACGATATTGAAACGAATTGTATACTTTGAGTATTACGTGTGCATTATTCACGGATGATTTCTCTTTTGCAGAAAAAAACCCAATATAAAACTTATAAAATGAATATAAGTTTTAATGTGTTTCAATTTATTTTATATATAAGTTATACAGGTGATTTGTCTAAACAATTGCAACATCTGTATTACATTATAAATAGCATTAATATAATAATTCAAAAACAATTAAATAATGTCAACGCAAGGTGTCCTGTAGATGTTTATTTTGGGTCAGTGAAGAAACTTTACCACCGTACTGATTGTGACTCATTGGAACAGCTTCAAAATGTTGTTGACAAGTCGTCTGCCACAAATGAAGCAGTTAGATACCCAGCATGGCATTGGCGTGACTGGAAAGCATTTTTTGCAACAATCTTCAAATCAATTCGTGGAATAAGGTACTTATAGGTTATTTGTTTTTACCATTGGGATTACGATGATTATGAAGTCATAATGAATAATAAAGCATGCTTGAGTAATAGCCTTAATTCATAAGAATATCCTGTCTTCAGATTCAAAATAAAGCAAATATCAAACAGTGTGTATTCGAAATATATTGCCTGAATTTCTTACATTTGGGATATAGATACACTTCTATTGAACAACATATGTTTTCGAGAAATATAAAAGATAAAACTTATTTACAAACATTATGGTTCTAATTAACAATATAATTACACTTAATTCTGACAATTCTGTGTGTTAATAAATGTTCTCATCAAGTTGATATCGTAATTGTAAGAATATCAGTTTCAAAATTAAACAACTGTTAGTACTGTGTTCATAAGTATCAGATTGTTTGTTAAAATGTCAATCAACACATACAAATTGATTACGATTTTGTTATATTTTATATTTATAACTGTCTAATTCCCTTTTTTGTATTATCAGGAAAATATCAATACTGGATGTCATCAGATGAACTAGGGAGTGTAACCGTAAAAGAAAACTATAATTCCTGTGAAACAACATCCTTCGGTATCGAGACTACAGCTTCACACAAGACGTACTCCTAGTAGTTATTCAACTCTTGGGCTAAGCCAGGAACGAAAGCAGTACTTATACAAAGTTGTAAGATCTTGTGTGCGACCTGCGTATCAGGACATCACTTGTCCAGCTCCAACAATCCAGCGATATTATTGACTTTTGTATTTTGTTTGTTTATGATTTTGTAATTTTCTAGTAATAGTAGTAAAGTAGTGATAAAAAACATGTACGCCTTGTTTGATTTTCTTTCCTTTATTTCCTTAATCACGGTGGATTAAATACATCTTTAAAATACTCTCAAATACTATCCTGAACAAAATATGTGTAAAACAAAGCTATAAGACTATTCCATCTAAAGACATATGAAAGTGATCTATTAAAACATGGATGAAATGAAATGACCAAAAACCCCACTTCCGCCATTCAATGATGTTCTGATGACGTCGCCAAAACAAAATGACGTTTCCGTGAGCATGACACGTGTTGTCTTTAAAATCGAAAATGTTGTCATTAAGCCCCGTTTTCCTGGAGAACGGCCCATATATATTGGTCCCAGGTTTCATCAACATAATCGAACTCCAATATTTGTTTCTTTACGATCATAAAACATAATGTGTTAACCGTTTATCGGATACATAGATCTAAGATATCCCGAGGCTACATGTTAATGTGTTATACAAGTTATCAATCGGTGATAATCTGAAAATTTACGATCACTTACGGAAACTATCGACAGACAAATTGACTGCCGACCAAAAGCCCCATCGATAGAGATTTGCATCGACGGGATTTATCTGATAAGCGATGTTGTTGGGTATAATTATAATATTATATATCTTAATATTATTCTTGAATGCTCTGTGCGTCTTTGTAGGCCTGTAATACATCTAGAGAGAAATGAGTGTTGATATTTTATTATTATATGCAAATGACAACGACTGAAAGTTTCCGTCTGTTAATTACATAGACTTCGTCTATTGTCCAACTATAAACATACTCAATACACGAGCAACTGTGCCGTAAGCGCTTTGATTGTACGCCCGCATCAACTACATGACTATTTGCACTGTAAATTGTTGCTAATTTGTGTTTTTCAATCAAACCATTTGAAGAGTCGGAAGCCGATTTAAACATTTCATTTATACGACTACACTGCGAGCATTTATAATGAAAATCCACTAGACACACGGAAAATATCAGACCGAATTTGTTAGGACTTAGATCATGTGATCTGGTATGGTGACACAGGGACCTATCGATCTAAATATTAATATGATCCTTTCTTTCCTTTCGTTAACGACCATTGTCTGGGCTTCTTAGAAATGTTTCATAGCCGGAAATATGCAATATTACTGTTAGAGATAAGTATTGAATGCAGCATTTCATTGAGTATTTACAAAAGCGAGTTAGTGTAACGATTTATGATCATACTGGTGGAAGTAAATGTACATAAGATATACAAAAGTGAATATCCTTGTATCTCTACACATTAGTATACATTCAAAGTAAAACAATACAATATTAACAGCTGTGATGAAGACATACTTCTTCAAAAATACAAAATCATATACAAATTGACAAACACAAGACAGGATTCGTTATTTAAAGTTGGTATAAGTAACAAAACTATTAGCTATGAGTAGCTATTTTGGCGCAAAAGGAGTTAGTTTCCAAAATATATTCATTCATTAATGAGTCCAAACATGTGATGTTATATATTCCAATACATGGTAACATATTTGCAGATGCACACAACTAACAAAACGTACAATCTTCGTAATTTCTGCATAAAGGTAGTTAACATTTAGCAGCGATTCATTATTTTTAGCATCCAGGGACACAAATGGTAAACACTGGTTAGTAATCGCAATAACACATTTTGTAATAGCAATTTAAAGTTAAAGTTAAAGCAATCTAACCAGCGATACTTTAATTACCTATGCACATAACATCTCGAAGTTTTTTCCAGAACAATTCTTCACCAACAACATCTTCTGTCCATTCTAAGTAGGTTGTCATTTCCAAAATTGTTTTGATGGAATTATTCATGTTTCTTCCTTTTACCGTTTGTAAAATAATAACAATGACTTCAAATTCATCTTCAATGTGTTTAGAAAGTGCGATTTTCAGTTCAAACATGCACCAACCACTTGTTGCAAAGGCGTCCGATAAAACTAGAATCATTCGTTTGCTTTCTTCGATGCGCTGAACAATGTTGTCATTAATATACGCTCCGAGGTGAAAATCCCTCTCATGTACACATAGTTTACAATTAGATTCAGTTTCAAGTATCGGAACTAATCTATCACACACCCAACCTGAATCCCTCTGATTATAGGACACAAATGCATCATACAATAAATTGGCACCTTCAATTGGAATGTAGTTCTTTCGCTTACGAATAAGGTACATATAATGTTTAATATTCCATCGATTGCGATACAGAATTGTTGAAATAGCAAGTAACAAAAGTAGAGTGGGTAAACCAACTATGATCACCCACATCCACATTTTCAATGGATGACATTCCAAGTATGAGAATTTAATATCGAGTAACAATCTTCCAATATATTTTTGAGGGGATGCACACTTATAGTTTTTTAAGTGTTTTATCTTTGACCTGTTGGCTGTTTTGAGCCAGTCAATAAACCATTCAAGAGCACAGTCACATGAAAATGGATTTTCTGAGAAGTCGACATGTTCTAGTGTGTTTAACACATTAATGGGAAAAGCAGTTGAAGATAAGTGGGCTAGCTTGTTTCTTTTGAACTTCAGAACTTTCAAAAATCGTTTAGAATTTAACAATGTATTATTTACGTTATCGATGAGGTTATTGTTCAAGTCTATCTTCATTATATTGTCTTTGTTGTCAAAAATAATGGACGGGTTATGATCAATTTTGCAGCCGTAGCACGTAAAATTCACCAGTTTATCTAATGGTGCAAACAATCCGTATAATGAAGCTGTTGGTAACTTCAGCATACTTATAGAACATAAATGTAAATGTGTCAGGTTTTGCGAATATCTGAAAGTGTCGTTGATTGAGTGAAATATGGTAGTTGCTGTTCCATCCAGGCCTAGTTTTAAGCCCTCAAGAGACTTAGAACGAAAGGCATATTTCTCGACATGTGCCTTATGGCCTTTGTTGTCACTTACTTCCAAATGTCGAATGGAATGAAGATTTAGAAGCATATCATCTGGAAAGATTTTCAAATAATTTCCGGAAATGTCTAAAATATTCAAAGATGAGAGACATTTACAGTGTTCAGAACTCAATTTTCTAATTCTGTTGTACCTAATAAACAGTCTTGTAATCTTTGGAACCAGTGATGCTGATGAATCATTAACAACACAGAAGTTTGGAAAGCGAGTCAAATGATTATAATTCATTGAAAGCTCGTGCAACCGTATCATATACGGTAGTTGAAATTCCTTAATTTTATTATGGTCGAAATGCAGCGCTTCAACATTATCAAAATGTTTAGTAATATTTAGTGAAATATTCACGAATTTGTTCGCCCTCAAATACAGTCCGTCCAAGTCGCATTTGTCCATTCGGGAAAATGTTTCTGAAAGTAAGATGGTGTTCCCCATAGAATTTAAGGAAAGCGTTATCTTCTTGTGACACAAGATTCCAAGAAGACGTTTCAAATCGTTGTTTGCTATATGATTGCGGGAAAGCTCCAAGTAAGTGAGTCCGGTAAAACTGCCAAATGAGTCCTCGCTGATAGTTGTTATTTTGTTGTTCGGCAAATACAGATCAAACATATGTCCTGGATTACTAATATTTTTAAAAATCGCTTTCGTTATATTAGATAGAATGTTGCCAGAAAACACGAGACTGGTCACATTGGTAGGTAGTTCAGGTATATATGTTAGATTGCTATGCCTGCATTGCACCTCTGTTCCAATAAAGACACAACCACCATTTAATTCCACACATTTGATACTACTAATTACTATCCAGAATGTAATGCGGAAAACTGCTACAACATTCATCTTCGCGTTTTACTTGAATGCACTATATGATTTGTTACACATAATCGATGAACACACAGCTGAAAACGAGTATATAAACTAGCGTTTTAATAGTCACTTCCTTCTTTACCACTTAAACATGTTGAACGCATAGCATGTGATAATAGGCTATACCAAATTGGATTTGTGTTTCGGCTCCCTGGGATGGTAGACTTTTGCCGGTATAATCGAACAAATTATATTACTTAAAATGATAAATTCAGACAATGACACGACAAAAGAGAGAAAATATGTTGCTACATGGAACGCCACATACATAAGACAGTGCCTCCCCGCACAGACCTCCGGGAAAACAACAATCAATAAAACATAAGGCATTTGAGGAGACTCAAGGGTACATACGTAAGGGAACAGGGGCGCAAGGAATGGCCTGGCCGACCATAAGGGATTACTAGGAGAAATCAAAGAGGACAAACAGGGGGGATTAATGGGAAAATGTGTTACTTTCCATTAAAATATTTAACACTATTTACAATGATAATCATGACTAATATCCTATGTAATAGTGAAAGAGATCACAAAACTCAGGTCAATTAAAGAACATTAGGAAAAAATACCAAAATCGTTCAACTTGAAACCCTAAACAGTCATAAAAAGAGGTTCATTTCATTACCTGTAACTATTACCAACAAAACCGCCCAAAGTTCATAAGTTCACTTTTTTTGTCTCTCTGGTTCTTTCGGTTTTGTTGTTCTTATGTATCCGCCCTAGGACGCTAAACATAGATTCAATTTAGTATGGCCTTATATAGTATCGCGCGCATGTGACGATGAATGGAAAATCATATGAAACGCATTGCTAACTTTATCATACCATGTTCACAATTTCCCACAGTTAATAAGATACTTCTTTTAAATTGTTGCATCTTACCAATTGTTATAAAACAAACACTATAATGATAAATACACTTAACAAAAGTGATAAGTGCTCTAATGACATATTTAGGATATTGCAATTAAATATGAATTGTTTCAACTAATACAGCCAATTAATTGAAATCAAGCCAATTACATTACACCGCACAGAAATAAAAAGTCACATATTGACTGAATTGGTTATAACCGAGTGTGACCGCCGTTTGTCTGGCTTACGGCTTGGTATATACTTTCCATTGACATAATGATAACTAGGAGAATCAAAGAGGACAAACAGGGAGGGATTAATGGGAAAAGGTGTTACTTTCCATTAAAATATTTAACACTATTTAAAATGTCAATCTTGACTATTATCCTATGTAACAGTGAAAGAGATCACAAAACTCAGGTCGATTAAAGAACATTAGGAAAAAAAATCAAAAACGTTCAACTTGAAACCCTAAACAGTCACAAAAAGATGTTCATTTCATTACATGTAACTATTACCATCAAACCGCCCAAGTTTCTAAGTTCACATTACATTACACCGCACAGAAATAAAAAGTCACAGATTAACTGAATTGGCCATAACCGAGTGTGACCGCCGTTTGTCTGGATAACGGCTTGGCATCCACTTCCTATTGACATAATGAAAATAAAACACAATTCTGGGGAATATTTTTGCCACTTCTGTTTATATATTTAGGGCCATGTTCTGGGTTGGATTAACCCATCATTGACAGGATATGGGAAGAGTATCACTGGCAAATATCACAAACCGTGTCTAATCCTTTATCAACTACACAATTCTATATACCAAATGTCTATTCAATAGATGTTACTAATAAATACTAAAACGCCAAAATATTTTCGATAGTAATAATGTTGTTTAGTCAACGGAAATCAATAGGCTTTCTAGATAAAATCACGGACCTATATACCATGGATTCGTGACAGGCTGATATCCGTGAAACGGTAGGAACGAATAAAAAAACCATAATCCTTAGCGCGCAATTACCCACAATCCTAAGCGCGCTCGGTAAGTATAGAAGATTGCCGATTTTTATCGATCGGCTAAAGTCGGCAAACTCCGTTCATTTCCGTCCGTTTCAGACTGATTAAATGTCCGTGTAATTTACAAAATGAGATAACCAAGTTGGTAATTTTCCGCTTTAATTCTGATATTTTCATCGAAGTTTAATTGTATTGTTGATGTTGTTTATTAATACATTTCCACGCCAATTTGATAGTTTAAAAGACTGCTGTGAAACAATTTGGGTTAAATAATCTTTAAAAAGGTGTAAAAATCGACCAAACAATGGATGTAGATCACGCAAGCAATATGCCATCATGACATTTTTTATGTACACAAGTCTGCTATTTTCACCAGCACAAGGCGTAAAAATCAATATTAAAGTACAGTAAAACTTCGAAACCTCGAACTGCCGTCGGACCTAGCAATTAGTTCGAGCCATCTACTGTTCGAGGCATCTACGGTATACGCGTATATTTCCTAATTGACAGTCGCCGGTTTTCATACTGAATGCACGTCGATAATAGTCGCAGCATTATTCATAATAATAAAATTAAAAAAGAAATGAAAGGAAAGCAAAAATGATTCCCTGTGACACCTTATTCTCTCTCGTTTATTCTTATACGCATGAATTGTCTGTCACATACTACATGTACAGTGTAAACTCCCTAATCCGGAAACTCTCCGATCCGGAAACTTCCTGCAACCGGACAATTTTCAGGGTTTAGTTCATCCAATACGACATATAAAAAATCCCCCACAGTCCGGATCCTCCCTACTCCGGAATCCGAACGAATTTTTCTGTCCGGATTGTTATTTTACAGGTAAAATAAATCTCCCAAAACCGGACGATAATTTTCCGCAAAAATACGTCAGATCGTATAATGACGGAGCATTGAGAGAAGGCATAATAATTTAATTGTCTCTATGAATACATACCATTAGACGTTATCATCGTATGCATTAAGTTTTGATGGAAACAAGGTAAGACCGGGTACGAGATGTACTTATTTTGTAAACAATTGGAAAACATTGGATGTGAGCGCAGAAAAGGGCCCATTAGGTACACAAATCACAATCCAAAAATTTTACCATAGATTATTTGTTCCTCTACGAAAAATCATCTTTTGAAATGAAGCTATGGTGCATAGTTTTCAGGTATGGTGTTTTGATAATTCATCGTACTAAGTGAATAGCTTGTCAGGTTTTATGGACGGTATAATGTCGCAAAATACCCATTTCAGCTATGTTTAAAATCATTTGACATGTAAAATGATTCACTGAAATACTTGCTTGAGATTCATATATCCACCTTGTGCAGTGAAATTATCAAAATATCCATAAAATTCTAAAAGATAAAATCTTATACATTTTCTGCACAGTGTAATTTTGCTGTAATCTCTACATCTATTAAAGAATGAACTATAGATCAAAATCTTACGTTAATTATATTCAATGCTTTCATACAGTTTTAAATAAACGAGAGGCGTCTACAGCGGTTCATAATCTGAAGAATCGAATTTCCTACATTTCTATATCGAATAAACACATTATAATGATAATTTACATAATTTATGGGCGAATTTAAATATCAACCAATATTTCACACATCATGTATTTTGCATATCGCATTGTAAATCTTCCTCTAATGAAAGTTGCATAAATATGTTGGTCTCTTATAACTTATGATTTTGGGCTATAAATTGAATTTTCAAATTTATATACATTTTGTAGCTTAAATTAGTTTGCAAAGTCAAATAATAGAATGCATTCAGACATTATATATTACATCGCGATAACGCAAACAACCTCTAGCCAAATGGTATTTAGGTATTTGCTCTAGCGAACATATTCAAATTACTGAAAGAATGTCTTGCCTACGGACATTCAATGGAGGAATTCTCTCCAGTCCAGACTCTCCTCTAATCCGACCTTTAAAGTTTGTCCGAGGGGTGTTCTGATTAGGGAGTTTCCACATGTACATCTGGCAAGTAATTATCACGAAGTGCGAATAACATGTATATACTAGTATATTAAGCGGTCATTGAAAGGTGTGAATGATTGTATTGTTCGACCTATCTATAGTGAACAATGAATGGAATGATAGCTAGGGACCCCAAATCCTGTTCGAGTGTTCGACCTATCTCTGTTCGAGTGATCTACTGTTAGATAATATGAAATAAGAAGGGGTTTCGCCGGTCTTAAGAACCTGTTCGAGGTATCTACTGTGTTCGAGCCAAAACTGTTCGAGGTTTCAAAGTTTTACTGTAGGTCAAATCCAGGTATTTATTGTCTGTGCAGCAATTCTTGTGACATCAATTTTATTTTGAGCAAGAATTAACATTCCAAGATGTTTGAAGTCGCTGGCCAAGTCTTTGAAGTAAATATTTTTGGATGACAGATGCAGCCCCATTGTGCAAATTACGAATTGAGATCAAAGATTGATATGACCTAATCGTTGAAATTATCAATGGGATTAATTATATCTAACAGGAAATTAACACATAATAAAGATCTCCTGGGGTTTTATGACTCTTGTGTTTTTACAGCTGACACATGGGGCATTTAGTGACCAGTAGGACTAATCTTCTGTCTAGGGCGTGGCTTATGAATTGCAAAACAATTAGCATCAACCAATCAGATTAAAAGAACCGTAAGAAATATTTATTAATTATAGTCAATTATCATTCGAATTTTTATATCAAAATTAGATGACACTTAGGTTTTGAATACGATATATTAATCATTTTTCTACTTACCTAAATTGTTAACACCCAGTGCAAATGAAATATTAAATGAAGAAATAAAACCTTTTCTAGCTCCTCTAAATTTAAATTACCGTTGAAAGAAAAAAGACAGACTCAAAAGTCAGTAACCAATACTGGTATGTCTCCCAAATTTTATTTTTTTCACTAATATTGCCAAAATTATTGGATCAAATATTAATGCGAGTAATTATTGATGTTATAATTGTTTTAAGTTGCGTTAAATAAGCATTTATTGCAAATTTAGCATCGATATATATAAATTGCAACTACAATGTAATTAAAACAAGAATATAAAAAATATATTTTGGTAGAAAATGGACTTGACCGCTTTCAAATTATTGGTGGAAATGACATTAAGCATGAATAATGCAGTCGGTAAGTTGTGGTCTAATGGTTGAGGAGAATAAGTACTATTACTAAATGAATCCAGCATGTCCTTAGACATTACAATAACATACCTCAGTCCATCCACTTTGAATAGATGCCAATTATATAGATACAATATGCTTGCTCATTCTCATAAAGTCCAGTCATGAGTTGTGTACTGAGAATGTAGAGAAACATTTTGTTTGAATTTCAACCCAACAGTTGCAGCCGTCTAAATTTTCCTCAAAGCTTGCACAACGAATCTAGATGAAATCTAGAGGTGTAATTAGTATATAAATACTAGACTAGTGCAGATATAGTGCCATATCTAGATAACTAAGTTGAAAAAGAAATACACACACTATAACAGTAATTACAATTTTATTTCTAGAACTCTGCATTTCAACGCAAAATATTCAACAACGATAGAAAACCACTAGATTATGTAATACCACGGACATATATACGGGTATATAGGTTAGATAGATAATTTATTGCAAATTCAGTAAGCCAAAGGCCCATGTGAACATAAATACATGTACATACAATTTCACATTACTGACGTAACAAGTGGCAACTAGTCAATATCAAGAAAACGTATACATGTATATAGGTCCGTGGTATATAGGTCCGTGGTAATACTACACAATTGTTTTTTACTTAGTCAATCACAGATTGAATTAATTTCAGTCACAAAATGATAAATGGATTAAAAATGTACAAGGAAAAGTTCCGGAGTATTTTCCAAGAACAAATTCATATCAACTCATTGACGAATGTTTGTAAATTCACAGCATATTTCTTTTTGTAACCAAGTTGACTTTTATGAGGCATCTTGTAAATATCCAGGAAACCTGAAACGATAAAGTAATATTTAACATCATAGCAGATCCAAAACAATTTTATATTATCATGATATGACAATAAAGTGTATTTACATTTTTATTATGTAATTGATATGTGTAAAAATATTTTCAAGCCCCACATTGGGTGCACTAGCCCCCCTTGAATTACTTAAATGGTGGCAGTGTTTGACGATTGAGCCTCAAATTTATGCCGGAAGAGGGAGGAGTGTAGTGCTGTAGGGTTAGGCGGCTATCCGTTAAGTTTAGTCGGTAGAGAGCCATACTAGTATTTAGCATGAGCTGATGGATTTACACTAGATGTTATCATTTTAGAACCAACATGTATCCGAAATATATATCCGAACTTCTATACAACAAAATTTAGACCGTAAAAGTGCAATTATTGATTTATATAATAATAATTCTAAACAAAAAGATGATAAATAACGGAAAACAAAATAAATCAAGCTAACGAAGGGAATAAATTACGTTCTATAACGGACTTTTAACCAAGTATGTAATTTACGGATCGCCTGTAAATCGAAATTTCAGCCGATTAAAAACGACGCTCGTTTCGTCGAACAACTAGGATAAACTCAAAATATATAAATACCATTAAGAAATGTTTAGCTGTAGTAATCATCACGATTTCGGCGGATCAAAAAGTGAAATTCTCTCGATTCAGCAACAAGATGGCGGACATCGCATTTTTTTCTCATCATTTGGTAAACATTTTAGAGGTGTTCCGATTGTTAAATCTCGGCTGGGAAATCTCGCCGTTGCCGTCATTTCAAGCGAGTTTAGCACAAATATCAGCCTGTCACGAATCCATGGTATATAGGTCCGTGATAAAATCGAGCAATCGAATTAGAAAGCGGAGTAGGTAATGCCTTATGCCAAGTGCACAGCCACCCCAAATCACAATGAGACATGAACAGGTATACGCAGGTATTGAATTACAAAGGCAAAATGGACACATGTGACAAACACCCTTGGGTCCAAAGCTGTCGGACCTTTTCTTGTGACTACATATTCACCATACAATACATGCGATATATCTACACGACAAGTGCGGGGAGACTTATAATTTTTAAAAACTAATTCAATCCGTTAAGTGTGCAGCCGAATAAATATACGTTGTAAAATGACAAGTACGGAAGTTTTCGAGGAGGAAAGAGGCCGTGAGAAAGTGACATGATGTTGAAGCCAAGAGCATCTCAAGTGCCTGCATAAAACATGTACTTAAACCTTGGAACGTAATGTAGCATCCTGATCTAGATGTCTTTATTACTCTTGTGTCTTAATGACTTTTGACTATCAAGGAACACTTTTTTGATAATTGTTTTAATACATTTGTATTATCGCACTAACCGTAGAAATTGATGTTATTTCAATTAAAAACACATACAATCTTTTTCTGTAATTTATAGTATAAGTAACATTCAATTCATCTTTGCGTCAGTTGATATTAGGTTTTATGAGTCCAAACTGAAATACGTTACACTGTTGATCAAATATGGAGTATTGTATTATTTCTTCCACAGAAAAGAATGAATGTATGTATATGAATACACTATGTACCTAAAACATATATATTATATGTATGGTTAACAAAATAGTTTTTTTAATTTACATAGCTAATATTCTTTAACATGTTATATCATTTGCAGTAGTGCTTCATAGACTCAAAATGATATATATGACTTTAATTTTGTTTTTGTGTGTGTAAGTCGCGACTAAGGGAACATGTTGTTTGGATTATCTCATCGATGTATTGGACAAATTTGGTTATGCCCTTGGCATAGTTGTGCCCCTTTAATTATAAAAATTGACAAATTGTCGATGCGATTGATTTTGTTCTATAATACCTGGCCATTTGACAAAGAAACCTAAACAAGGAAATCTCCTGATTGTTAATTATTATCAAATCGTCATCAATTATACGCCCAAAAGTCGCGTACCCATAGATAAAATTGGAAGTTACTGAGCACTCCATAATGCCTTCACTTATTTGGAAGTACCGTCTGCCATTCATCGGGGAATTTGCATTGTGACGTCAGGTAAGGTATGATAACAGGATATGTTTACTTTTGTTTAAACAACACAGAATTTACCTTTATTTGGAAAAACATCGCAAATACCATCATTTAGTGTGTATCCCGGTCTACAAACACACTGATAGGAGCCAGGTACATTTGTTCAATGGGAGTTGTTGGGACACATTATTAGTGTCTGACATTCATCAATATCAAGCTCACATGATGTACCCCCCATCCAGCCTTACATGTACATTCTCCTGTCTGAGTATCACAGGGGCTTGTACTTCTATTGTTACAATTACACTCCGTACAATGGGTACCAAATTTACATGGCGGACACTCTGCAATGAACAGAAACATATACATATACTGTGTACCTTGCAGTTCATGATCATTTCATGTATGCTTATTGAAAATATGTCTGAACTTTCATTATTGAGATTGAACGTTCATTATTGAGATGCTTATTTCCATTGAATATCATATCGAGTTCAAATTCATAAGGGAGTAAATAGTAAATGTTACCAGCACAATATAATAAGGCGAATCCGCTAGGGGGTCAAATTGGGCATGGTTTGCAGGAGTGGAAAAATGTTCTTCGACACTGTGCTATGTCAGATTCGTTTCCATGACAGTGTAGTTCTTCTAATGTCGCGTACTCGGTTAATGACACATTAACAGGTAAAATTGCCACATACTGTGATGATTCTTCATATCTGTAATACAGTAGTACGTACATAAGTATGTGTCTTTGGTACACATATTACGATATTTGTTAGTTTGAGCCATCCTATTTTATTTCCTTTTGGTTTATTACACGTTAATGATATCACGAAATATCTTGAAAAAGATGATCGGCGCAATTTGAAGGTTAAGATTTGTTGCGCAACATAAAAAATGCCAAGATGTTACGATTGCTGGTCACTCCAGATAGAAAATGGATTATGGTAAATTCACCGAAATTCAGTGGATTTCGGTAAGGTAACGTACCCTTTATCGAATGGTTAACCAATCCGCATCATGGTTACAAAGGTTGTTCGGTTGAAGAGAAATTGTCTTGGTGGTTAACGTAATATTTGATTGGTTTACACAACACAGATATGGAAACAGCAAAACCGTGTTAGTACGGCTGAGCCGAAAAATATTATTATGATTGTTTACATGTTTCCTCAACCTGTGAATATTTAATTTTTGGTCATTATAAATGATGCAATATAAACAAGTATCGATGGACACTGCCTTGTGTGATACTGGAAGTAATGAAAACAATTACATGGGACTTACCCGTGACCAAGTAGATAACACAGTGTATTTGCTGTAGTATTTGAAAAAGCTCCGGCTTGCGAATTAAAAGTCTTTCCAACAACCAATAATTTATTCCAGTTAAACATGGTAAATATACCTTCGTTTGATTTATTTCCGATCGGTATAATGTCAAGTGGACCTCCTAAAAGGTGTCAGAAGATGTCAATGACACAATGATGTAAATAAGAAATACTGTAATGGGTTTGACTTCAGAGTTATATTCAGATAGTGCGTGTTGGTCAGACATTGTCAGTTTCCCTACAACTCTCTAGACACACTTATACACCATAAGTTACCTGTTAAAAGACAATACAGAATACAAAATCAAACAAACTTAGCACCTCTATCAACATATTTGAGTTCAACACGCCGGATCCGTTGGCGATTAAACCGTTCGCAAGTTTACGTTTATTTGCTGAGATGTTGATAGACAACTTGAAATGTGTTGTATTCTGTAAAATTATGGAGAACAAACACAATACCTGAAAATCTATGTATAGTTCGAATGTTCATCGGGAGACTTGTGGTATACATGTATATAGTAATTATAGAAATTAATATAGAAATTAATAAAGCGCGTAAATAAATGTACATCAAAACACAATTACAGGACCATTGTGGCATTGTCCATTGACCTTTTTAAAGATCTTCATCAAATCACAACTTCGGTATTTTTTTTAAACATGTACTCGAATCTAGTACATTAAAATGCGATATTTACCCATTTATCTTGTGTCCAAAAATCAAGATAAGATACGAGGTACATGTATACTTAAGAATAATTGGACTTGTCTTTTTTAAACAATATCTAAGATATTATTTTAAAACGTTCGAATCGACGAAGGCGCAAAACGAAAAGACAATAAATATCCCGTAATACTTCGTGTTGAAACCGTTTAAACTAACACAACTATAGAAAACGTATTAATTACTGTAGACTTTGTCTGATTAATTTAACATTGATTAACATAACATTGCTCATTTTAATGCATAAAATACATACAACTGCGACGGTAATAAGTCAAGCATGTGTAGTACAATCATAGATACGTATGTCTACATTCATACCATAATTTATGAAAGATGAATTTATTCGATTCGAGCCCAGTGTTTACAACGTGCAGATTTAGACATAGTATATTGAAAACTGGCAAAATGTACTACTTTCTCGCGTGTAACAAAAAGATAAGTTTGGAGTTAGGAAAGTTGCTAAAATATATATGTTGCGCTATACGGACGAAATGTATGACGGACATAATGAGGTGTAATATATTACCTAAACATTCGATGTATATAACGGTCGAATCATGACAAACATATTGTTCTTGTACAATATCACACATTTCCAAAGACTGTTCTGTACCGTCACACTGGATAGATCCACTGAATACATCCCCCAGTATTGTCTATGGATGGTTTCACTGCTGATAATGTTCCTACACTGTTTGTATGAATGGCAATTGTAGATAATAAAGAAGACTATAATGTGATATAATTTAAACTGTTTGTATGTATGACAAATGTAGATAATAACAAAAAATATAATTTGATAGAATGTAAACTGTTTGTATGTATAAGAATTGTAGATATAAATGAAAACTATAATTTGATAGAATGTAAACTGTTTGTATGACACGTGTGTATTCAATATTCAGACGTATTACCAGTGTTTTGTATCCATGGAACATTTTTCAAACTATATAGACTGCAGCAAGCAACCTGTGAATTTGCTATCGCAATATTATTGAACATTCATAAACTGTAGTGTACAGAATAACGGTATTCTAAACTATATTTGAAGCGACTGTAATTCGTGTATTCGGAATTGTTTACCTCCGATAGACCAGTAGACATAATGTAGAGGATAACCATATTCTAAACTAACTTTGAAGCGAACTTAGTTCGTGTATTCGGATTTGTTTACCTTCGATATCCTAAAACATAACATGCGACATTAGCTGCTTCGGTACTGAAACCAGAAGATCCACACACCATTTGTCGTTTTCCGAACAGTTCGACTTCGATAATTCCAGAATTTAGTATCGTGCCATTCACAATTTGGGCCGCTTGAAATATACACACCTTTGTTACAGGTATTAATTTAACATTCTTTTTTGCATAATAAACTTGTCTTTAAAAATGAAATAATGGCACATTGATCGGCATTGAACTATCTACGAACACTTTACCATAAACGTATACGAATAAGCACTATAGTGCTCTAAATACGACCATGTAACAAAAAGTGATGTTACGAAATACTTACGTTCGCATTTGAAAGTAACCTCGAAATCGGCATTTTGGCAATACAGGAAAGCTCCTCTGTCGAAGGTACATTGGTTGCAAAGTGATGTTACGAAATACTTACGTTCGCATTTGAAAGTAACCTCGAAATCGGCATTTTGGCAGTACAGGAAAGCTTTCTGTCGAAGGTACATTGGTTGCAAAGTGATGTTACGAAATACTTACGTTCGCATTTGAAAGTAACCTCGAAATCGGCATTTTGGCAGTACAGGAAAGCTTCTCTGTCGAAGTTACATTGGTTGCAAAGTGATGTTACGAAATACTTACGTTCGCATTTCAAAATAACCTCAAAATCGGCATTTTGGCAATACAGGAAAGCTCCTATGTCGGAGGTACATTGGTCGATGCTATTGGATGTACTATTACACTGAAGATTCGACATCCAGAAATCTACCGGCTCTATTTTGTCAGCGAAGTTTGGAGATGATTTGTATGGAGCACTGAACATAGATAAATTACAATATACTGACACTGTGATGTGATGGTCGATAATCGAGACTGAACATATCTCGCTCAGTTAATTACAATTGATGAATATAATGCAATTTGTTTTACTGCTATCGATCTAAAACATGAATTATAACTTTTCCCCCAATACCTAGCGGCTGTTTTATGATATCAACATTTTGGTTAACTATAAACTCATTTATTCCATATCGATTGTTGATCAAGACTCGATGACCGCTTCCAGGGTTACTAAGCAGTTCTCACACCTAATTCAAATTCAGAAATTGTGAAGTTAGCCTTTCAACGTCGACCAGTGTGGGATTTAAACCGAATACCTTAAAAGCTCTGATGTCCACAGATTTATATATGGTAAATATCATCTCGTTTCAAGCCAATGTATAATTACAAACATTTTCAGATACATTAAAAAAATGGCTGGCGCATATGGAGGCTTAATTTGTTATTGCAAAACTTGATATAAATGCCGTGACAGATTACCTCGCCGTCCTTTACCACTTATTTCTACTTACCTATCTTTAGCATACCCGAGCATTGAACATATTGCGTCTGTGTTAAAAGGTGTGTCGTATGTATGCATACATACGGCTCCCCATCTGTTGCCAACTTTCACTTCTAGTCTGCCCTCATGAGGCAAAACTCCACCATGCAATCGAATGTCCGTAACGTTGTCAGCTGAAGAAAGATTTGATAAAATTTATGTTACACATTGCAAAATGTTTACATTATAACATACAAACAAAAACGAAATCTAGTCAGAATATAATGGAATATTTCATGTTTATCATAATACTAATTGCAGCCGTGGGATCTAGATTCAGACTCGAATTGTTGAAAAAGATATTTTACATTTGAATTACTGCGGCGGGTGTAAATGCTCATAAAGTCGTGCTAATAAATACAGCCTGCCATATAACGTCTATTGCATCCGTTGTAAATGAAATTTGAACATTTATACAAACAAAATGCACAATTCACAATGTTTTTGCTATGTAACAATTGTACACATTTATTCATATTTATATCGATTTACAGTCCATGCACAAAGCATGACAAACAAGTTACACAAATTACCGAAACAATGAAGTATTGTCGTCAGTGTTGGGAGCGTTGATATCCAATTGTTGCTATTTGTCCAAGTGCCATTCACACATTGAGAAGCGTGATTTTCATTACCACTGCAGTAAATAATTCTGTCCCAAAACAGGACATGGCCAGTTATATTCACTTCTTTATACGTTTTAGTAGTGAAACCTGTAGATCTAATCACAAAATGAATATTTAGACTTACGAAATTATATATTTTATTTATTTATTGCGATTTCCAAATATGACTTAGTTGTGCTTAGCAATTGGACTAACGCTAAGATTATTGCATATGTATTTATAATTTATATAATATGCAGAATGACAAAATGAAAGTGAAGAAAATTGAATCTTATATTATTGGAAAATAGGTAAACAAAGGATAATGTCCGCTTTAAGACTTAATTGCGACCCATTTATAAATTCTAAAGTAATATCTAATATATATCTTTAAAAAATAGAGAAGAATTCTATAAGTAACGCCTTTGAATTTTACATAAATTTATTTATTAAATAAGAAATAATCAGAATAATTTTTCGACCGGTTTCACAATTGCGAATCGTCAGGAAACGATGGTAACCTTATTACTTTTTGACGACGTTATTTCGCAGTAAGGGACCCGACTCTTTGAAGAGTTTTCAGGGGACATTCTATGATTTGTTTAGAACGCCAACGGATCGTCTGCTGCCTATAATTTAAATTGAGTTTACTTCTGGTTTAAACAGATTGATAAAGTAGTATTCTTTTCCTCGTCGTTGGATTAGGCTATCAGATCTCAATTTATAATTACATGTATATAGAAGCTATATTCTTAAAGCCATTAAAACGGAAGTCTCATTTAAAAACTAAACTTTTTAAAAATATCCTCCTGCTTTGTATAGGAAAAATACTATTGTATATACTGTTATATAGTGTACATGTCAGAGTCATGTAGAAAATATATTCATTCCATTTTGTGCATACTCGTAAAACTAATTGGAATTTAGTATAGTTTTTTTCGAACTGATTTATCTTTTGTATTAGTAAGAGGAACCGATGTTGCTTAACTATGCACAAAAATATCTTTAATAGATAGGCATCTAGGTTTTTACCCTAATCCAAGGGTGCTGCACAAAATTCTAACAGTCGCCGCCGACATTTCCACACGTTTGTCAGACAATATACACCATGTCCCGACGTCGGTATTCATTTCTACATAACCTTCTCGTGGATCTCCGTAAATCGGTCTGATTGCGAACTCGTAACTTCTTACTGAAATACGGGAAATTGTTGATTTAACCAATTTGAAATAGATAGATGTCAGTCTAAGATTTTTGTTGTTGTTTATATTAACCTCCAGCATGACATAACCAGCCGTCAGCTCTCTTCGAAACCCGTCAGTTCTCACCACAAGCTCTATTTTTGTAAGCATAACACAACTAGTATCTCAGTTCTCAAATATATACCAACATCTAAAAAATAAGACCCTTGAAAACTGGTTATCTTATTGAAGAGCAAAACAGTGAAAATGGACTTAAAAAGTGTTCCTAATTTTAAGGTGGTCTTAATATTGAGGTGGTCTCTATGTGAGGTTTTACTGTAGTCCAACTCGTTCTACACTGCGGTGATAAAATTAGACTATCAATTGACAGTTCCAGACGAAAGGGAGGGGAGGAACAACATGCCTTTTCGAATAAAATATGTTGGACATTCTAAAACCTTTTTTTTGTATTTTTTAAATTAGTAGCTATGATGACATAAACATTTCACAAAAATGACCGTTTACAGAATATCTTACCGGTCAAACTCAGACAAACGTTTCCCTTATCCTAAAATAACAATAATTATTAACAATAACGAGTAACACAATCATGAAGGTGTTCATTTGCGTTGACATTAACAAGTAGTAGCGAACTTCAAAAATTAGTTTTGGCACGAATCTACGAGAAAACAGCATATAACGCCACCCTGATAAGACAGGTCCATGATTATAGTATATATAGATCCGAGTTAATATTTTGTAAGGATTTATTTTTCAACATTTTGCAAAAGACATTATTTCATTTAAAATTGCGGAAGACATCATAATCCGTTTATTTTTTTAAAGATATTTCTTGTTAAATATTGATATTTTTTATGAAATTATGTGTTAAAAGAGAGAGAATTAGTATCTACAGAGAACGCCACAAGCATAAATACAATGCCTCTCCACACAGACCTCCGAGAAAACAACAGTTCATAAACACTTAAGGCACTTGAGGAGGTGCAATGGTAAACACGTAAAGAAACAGGTGGGCAATATATGGCCAGACCGACCATAAGAGATAACTAAGGAGAATGAAAGAGGACAAACATGGGGAGGGGGTGTTAACATCCATCTAAACACAAATAGAAATAATAACCATAGAGCGATTTACAGTATTTTAACTGTCAGTAAAAAACTGTCCGGTGCCAGTTGAACCATTGTATAATACAATAACCATTTAAAATATAGTATTCTTCTAGTAGGTCTACTGAACATTAAATATGTACAAACATTCAATATACTTTGATTTTTCTAATACATTTTTGCCAAAGTGTAGTACATGCTTTCTATGCATAGTGAAGAGTTGGTCAGCCAATAAAAACAAGTTTTGCAAAATATTGACCAGTAGCCATAGTGTACATAATAACGGTATCCTAAACTAAATTTAATTCGACAGTGGTTCATGTATTCGGGTTTGTTTACCTCCGACATCCTAAAACATTACATGTGACATTAGCTGCTTCGGTACTGAAACTAGAAGATTCACACACACACATGTACTTTGATTTTTCTAATATATTTTTGCCAAATTGTAGCACGTGCTTTCTATGCATAATGCTTCAATAGTAATAGATCGAATGAACATAAGTATCACATATTAATACATTTATCCAAAGACTTACCTGCAACTGCATTGCACAAAAATAAAGTTAACAAATAATGTAACATTGTCCTGTACAATAAGTCTACGACTTTGAAAATGTATAAATACAATGTGGTCGTATGCTCAGTATTTTGCGTATTAAATATGAACCATATTCAAGACTAGGAAGTTTTATGTTTTGTATTTGAACCATTTAGACGTATTTATATCGCAAACGAAAACATCCAAGAGCCACTATTTACAGTTATTGATATAAGCAAATGGATACAAGTGGAAAACTAATATATTCCAGTATAAATAATGATATTCGTCCCCAATTGACATATATATAGATGCATTTACGACTAAATAGTTACCCAACTAGTTCTTAAAGTATTACTTTGCTCATTCTTTTCTACCTAAACAAATACGAACAATAAATTTCATATAGTTAAAGTATCAATAAATAAATGTGTGTATTTGTAGACTTTAGCAAAGCTTTTGATTATTTAGTGCATTAAAATGTATGGTTGACACGTATTAAGTTATTAAATCCATGTTTGATACAATTAAATATGTTTCCCCTTTTCTCTATTCAATTAGATTTAAAGATAAACTATACAGATAGGGTTTTAATGGAATTGTTCTTACCTTTATTAAACTCTTTTTATAAATGTATGCTGATGATATCGGCATTTTGGCCTAAACAACCGAAGTCTTACATATAGGATTAAATATTTAATATAAGTAGTGTGTACAATGGAAGTTAAAAGTTAATAAATATAACACGAAAGGTGTTGTGTTTGGGAAAGCTGGTATATTATCAAGAAATTTGTATTTTACATACGATGGCTCAATTTTAGAAAGAAATAGTTAATAAGTTTACACACCCAGGCATTGTTTTCACCAGTGGGAGATCTTTTAGCAGTGAAATACAGTCAACGTTAGCTGGACAAGCATACAAGGGAATATTTAATTTGAAACGTTATTTAACGAAATCTTCAAATATTGATGAAAACATTCATTCTCACTGTTCGACAAACTTATAACTTCCATATTAAACTATGGAAGCCAAGTATGGGGTTCTTATAAAGCTTCACAAATAGAAAATGTTCATTTAAAATTTTGTAAACAGTTATAGGGAGTAAAATCTTCTACACAAAATGATTTAATTTATGGTGAACTAGATCGCACCAGCATGTTAAGCGTTATGTTTACAGGTATTATAAAATTCTGGTTAAACGTTGTTGACGCAAATGAAAGGAAAAGGATAAAAACAGTTTACAACATATTATTAGGAGATGCTACGCCCGAATAAGATTAGTCATGTGCAGCTTTCTGGGATAAATATCAAGAATGATCTCCCTTGATTATCGGCTTTGTTTAAGCCATTTCCTCTACCTTGGACTGCCTCCCTTCCGCACGAAAATGACATTTGTCAAACTGGTCAATAATCAATAATCGATATTGGTTCCATGCTATAATCTCCACAAGAGCTACAAAATACCTTAAATAATCTAAAAACTTATTGTGATAAGTGGGGATAAAAGGTAAATGTTGAAAAAACTAAAATAATGGTTTTTAGAAGACGTGGCGGACTTTTGGCGGTTGATAATAATCCTATAGAAGTTACAAACGATTTTAACTACCTCGGATATATAATGTAAAAATATTGCTATGCTCATATGGTTTTGCTGATGTATTTGACAGCGCACATTTATATTCATCGAAATTAAAATCTTTCATATGCATGTACATATTCAAACTACGCGTCGTTGTAGTTTTTATACAGGAATGGTCCGGTAGTATAATACACAGTCCTTCTTTAGATGTGTATAACAATTTTAAACAGAAGTTTGAATACGAAGATTATCTTGATCTTGTTTCTCACGATTTACGCCCTTATTTTTCAAAACTTAGATTAAACATTTTACCTTTACGTATTTCAACTGGACGATATGGGAGAAATAGGATAGGCAGAAATTTACGTTATTGTTTGTGTTGTAACTCTTATGACATTGAGGACTGTTTTCATTTTATATGTTTATGCACATCTTTTAACGATTTACGTCGAAAATATATCCCTATATACTATTGTAAAAAGCCGTCAATGTTCAAATATCTTGAGTTGCTCAAATGTAAAAACAAAGTCACGATATGTAACGGAACTAAGTTTATAAAAGATTCTTTAAACAAAGATCTTTAACATTACCATAATTCGATTGTCACCTTCAAACAATATTTGCCATGTTTTCATATTTTCTCTTTTCTCCTTAATAACGTCATATTATTTGTTTGTCCTCTAAAACTTGTTGTAATCCCCCTGTTTTCCTTTTCTCTTCCGATCGTTTCATGGACTCATGTGATGTATTGTATATTTGTATTTTGTATGTGTTTTATGACGATGTACCATGTACAAGTCAAAACAAATAAAAATGTTCTGTTCTATAACCTAATATACTCGAATTTAACGACTCTTGATCTTTATTGTTAGCGACTAACTTAGCCATCCCACTGTGTTCCTATAGCTTGTTGAAATTGCCAAGGGCTATAGTTTGACTTTATATATTCTTGGGTGTATATAGAACAACAATGACTTGAACGTAATATTAGAACTAAATAATACGTTCATTTTCATCAATTACAGCTACAACTAAATATAACATCAAAATACGAGGGAAATGATATACTATGGAGTGTATGTACAGTACTATGATTTCATAAAAAACATGGTACGGCCATTACAAATATTCATCAGAAGTGAAATACATGTACAAGTAATAACTATCAGTATTAATTGTGGACATGGATTAGGCTTGTACAATACTTGTCAAAACATGTATTGAACCATCAGTTAACCGATACTAACAACGAGTGTATATAAAATAAGCATTTGTTAAAATTGACACAATGTCCCGTGTGGTAGAAAGGGTGTATAATTGGAGTATTAACTCTATAACTTTTGTGTAGTTTCACAGTATATATTGCACAGGTGACATTGTTCAAGTTAGCCCACGTGCATAATTTTGCAAATAATGTAACATACAATGAATCACTGATTGGGGTATTATCTTTCTACCTTTTGTATTTTCACAGTTTATATTACACATGTAACAGTGTTCAAGGTGTGAAGATTGTAATACACTGTCTTTTGTCAGACACCTGGCCAATGCTAAATGAGATAATCCAAATATATTACATGTATATCTTTTGAAACGACTTACAGTGAACATTTGTTTAAACCAATTACAACATAAACTTCTAATAAATACGTCATCTTGCGTTTAATTAGACTTATGTTATTATGAATTTTCCAAATTTTAAAGATCATTAACTGTACGTCAAAATGAAGAAATTGACATAAATAGATGTGCTGCAATCATGTATGCATGTACTTCATAAATATTTCGGGAGTTAAAATCTATTTTAACTGCCGAAAATCAGATGATGCGCAAGATTAACATAACAGACATGAAAATGGAACTGTTACATTGTTAAAATAGCTTTTCAAACCATATAGTATTGAACCTCCGTTACAAGCTTCTGTTTCCTTTCGTATGTAAACGCGAAAAAATCGAAGGAAAATTCACACGCTCCGTTCGTTCAATTGATTGACAGCCATCTTGATTCCTGACATAATGCTACTTCTTAGTAAATAAAGTAACACTAGTTCTCTATTTACGAGTATAATGATTGTTCTGGAATGGAGTAATCGCCCACAATATTTTCCTTAAGGAAATACTTGCTAAGGACATTCCTTAGGTGTTTTATGAATGTTGAAGTTCAGGAATATCTTCCCTAAGCAGATTTGATAAAGATAAGGAATTTCCTGACTTTATAAATATGTGCCCCACTAACTAGCATAGGTGAATATTATTCTGCCATCAGATGTTGGCCCTACTACATCCGAAATAAGCTACAGTGTCAATGAATTATGTACGAAGAGGTTAAGTTTTAAATGTTTCGTACTAGATAAACAAATTCGATGTTATTACTTGAAACATCCCAACTCCCTTCTTACATGCTTCATGGTACGAAAGATCATATTTCCAAAAAAATGTTAAAATGATTATATGTTGTTAATATGACAAAATAGTCTGTATTGTACATAATATTTTATTGCCATATACGATTAAAAAAGAAAAAAACTTTTAAATGTTTTACAGTGTTAATTAGAAGGTATTTAGAGATTTTGCAATCGTTTATGAGAAGCTCAATCTAAAGTTCTCAAATGCTTTAAAAAAATAGTAAACACTTTTCTGGGTCAACTTGTCTTGATCAGTTGACCCTTTTCAACGTAACGCCTGGGATCAGACGCACAGCCATTGCGCATGGAAGTCGTGTCGAAGTGCGAACTTACGTAACCTGTTGTATAAATCTATTTATAGATAACTGGCAACACGAATCTTATCTTGTTAACTACTTATTATGTTACATATTAAGTCAAATTCGTAAACTACAATTAGATAACCAGTTAGTGTAATTCATCATAAGAAGGTAAGAGGTGGCAGTTCTGGGCACTTTCAAGCCTGTTTATAGTCGTATGATATTTATCTTGCCGAAAATGTATCACGAATATTAACTAGATAGCTAGATAATTATCGCAATAATTAAGTGGTTAACACGAAACAATTCGCGAACGCTCTCATGCTAACTGTTGGCAGTAATATGCACCATACTAACGCAATTACTTTCACCCTGAAAATGTCTTGAATGAGTGCAAACGTTCAGAAATATATATTGTAATGCCCGCACTCTAAAGGGGGATATAGATTTACCATTGTCAGTCCGTCCTTTCGCCTGTCCGTCCTTAACAAAATGTTCACCAGCATGTGTAGTTGTGCAATTGGGGTTTCAAGTTTGACTCCGCTATTTACACATTTTGTAAAACATGCTACTCAGTAGGTTATGCGGCACTACTGTTAGCCTGGATTGGAACCAATGAGGTATATATATATAATTTGTAATGAAAAACATTGGTAGAAAGTCTTCAAACTATTAATGAGTCATTTAGCTGAATTCAAAAGATTGCAATTTGACTATTTGTATCTAAGAAGTTACAATATAGCATACCATCCTAAATGATATTAAAAACTAGTAAATACTCAATATGAATATAGATGACTAAGAGCTAGTGCAGTCTTCAAGCTTACAATGGATATATGATTATAATGCAATGTTATTACCGTTATAACCATGTGCGTATTTATATTTCTGTCTTAAGTCTGTAATATTGTTACCATTCCATGTAGTATATTTGTTTTGTTATATTTGTAATTAAAAGTGCCATTTTCAAGAATATTATAGAATATTTCATTTTAGGATTTTGGAATGTATGTGCGTGCGTGTGTGTGTATGCATGTGTGTTCGTGGGTATGTTATTTACATTGGCAATAGTGTGCTAGCATTGTTCTGGTTCTCATTAACCTCTGGCAGTATATTCAAGCATGTTTTTGTTATTGAACATGATGAAATGTATCGGTAAATATTTTACAAGCTAAAGTAAGTAACAAGATCGAATTCACTCAATTGGTACATTTGTATTACATTTCTATGAAACTTCCCATTTTATCATACTTGTAGAACAATACATATATACAATAAATAGCAATTCGAGTTGAATTATACAATTGGCAACAACATTTTAAAGACACCAACAAGTCATAAAGTAGCCAGGCGTGTTGCTACATGTTCACAAAATACGCCGTTGAGTATACATGGTTATCAAAAATAAAATATACAAAACATAAAATGGAATAAGCAACCGCTGAGCATTTGTATGCACTTTTTGATATACATTTTCTGAATAAAAAACGCTTCAAAAGTTATTCCATTGCTTGTGAAAATGTCACCAGATTGCTTAACACAAACTTTCTAGAAAACAGTGGGTTTCATGACCGTAAACCACATAGATTGCTTGTGTACACATTCTACCTATTTTGGGTCCATCCCAAAAATTTTCAAGAACCATTCATAGTTTACATGAATATTATTATGTGACAGCCGTTTTATATGTAGATATGTGATATGTTTGCGACTCAATTACACATGCATTTGAACAGTGTTGCTATACAAGGTGCCTTTCCTGTCCATTGATATCATCAAATATAGACCTAGTTAAGCATACACTTATATATACGTGGTGAAGCATTATTATGGCCATTGAGTGTTCGACATTATTTTCTTCTCATGGGATTAAACACTTCATATTATGCAGACGATAGCATAAACTATAAGTGTGTTTTACAGCTTTGTAAACACGTGATAAATATGAATTGAGCAATGTGCAAAGTGCCAAAAAAGTGCATGTTGGACATAAAGCATAATATGAATTTCTGCATACATGTAAGGTAACTTATAATACAATATTGAATGTTTGTATACACTTGTAAATTATTTTGATGTATGTATAATGTTTTTAATAAAATCTACGTATGAACATAAATGAGATTAAAATAAAGATAATATACATTATAATGATACATTTACATGTACAAGTACTGCAACGTAGACATGTGAACATTGATAAACACATTGCAGTATGTTTTCGCTGTGGCCGTTGCTACTGATAGATCAATTTTTATTTGAAAGCTAGAAATAGCCTATCAGCGCTTATATAATTACAACACACGTTACAGCACAAAGTTACAACTTAGCACGAAACGCTGCACGTCTATATGTTTGCAGCAGTAATGTCCATCACTGTAACATTTAATCATACACATGTATGCTAACATCACTTCCTAATAATGAAGTTTTTGCGTATGTTTAATGTTTCATCTGGTAATAGTCATGCTCTGATCTGTTCGGAGGGTTAAGTGGTTGATAATTGGCGTCAGCATTGATGTACGGCGAATTCTTCCTTCCATCTGTGTGTATGTTACTGGCCTTGCCCATCTTAAGATAACCATCCTCGTCTGTAGGTAGCACGCTTGGATATGGATAATCGGAGTCCTTCTTGTCAGTCATATGCGGTTGATAGGTGGTGTTTGCATTGATGAATGGCGAATTCTTCCTTTCATCCGTGTGTATGTTACCGGCTTTGCCCATTTTAAGATAACCATCCTCGTCTGTAGCTAGCACGCTTGGATATGGATAATCATAGTCCTTCTTATCAGCCATTTGCCTGGCGTCTTTGTTGTTCATATTCATCTGGTTATGTCCAGGACGTCCGGGAATTTCAGGTTTGCCGTTGTTTTTCGTTATTCTGTCAGATGTAGGCGTTGATACATCATCTATTGTGTTATACGGGTCTATTCTAGATTCATGGACAGAGCGATCATCGATTGTGCTATAGTCTTCACATTTGTTTATAGATGATGATTTATGCTCTTGACCAGACCTGCAATATCATCAGATAAACATAGTCAGTGGATCATGACAGTCGTACCATAAGTATCAATGACCACCAAACTGAATGTAACAGTGAATAAAAGAGACTGTCAGAAAATGTTAGTGATCTTTGTAGAGAAAGGACCTATTAAATACAGTTATACGATGTTCAAAATATTTTATCCATAAGAATGTTATTGCAAGTTTTGTTACTATAGATTGTAATGATAAAATAATATGTGTCCAAATCGAGACAGCACAATTATGAAACATATCATTCAGAAACATACTGGCAAGTAGTCGTCGCATTCACACTGTGAGATGTGTTTTTCTTGCCTGGAAGAACAATGTGTCAATAAATGTAATACAATGCTGTTCAAAGAAGTAAGGTACTGTTACTTTTGTTTGTAGAAGCTTTGCTTTACTATTGCACAGTCGAATTATAAAATAAGATGCATGTAAATCGTTTTCAAATTTTAAAGTCATTTACGCTACAAAATCCTATTTGTTCACGATAGCGGTTAACAACGGAAAGCCAGTTGGGACATGCCACTTGCGACTTGCTACATACGAATAAGTAGTTTGTACACCATCCCGTCTTTGTTAAGACGTGTTTAAATATTTGCGGATAATTGAATCAAGTGATTTTGAAGTTATAAAGTATCTGTAGACAGAAAACTGCGTTTAGTCCTGCAGATTGGTGAAACAATTGTGGGTTTGATGATAAAAGCATGAGACTTTGCACAACTGTAAACATGTATATGGTAGTCAATATTAGCTATGGACCCATTCTGAAAAATCCAAAATGGCGGACATTTCCAAGATGGCCGACAATCACTGTAAATTACACAAATTTGTAAAAAAAAACAATGAGATTTGAAACCAAACCTTTTCAAAGTAAATAAAATGTAATGCATCATTTCTGGTAAGTTATATCGCTATTTTGGTCTGTTTAATAATTTTCAAAATGGCGGAAAAAATTCAAAATGGCCGCCAAGAAGTGAAATGAACAAAAGCAAAACTTTGCTAATAACTTTAACTATTTCGTCTGTCAAATTGTACTTTTCAAACACATTTACACACAAAAGTATTTTCACATCAGCAGTTGTCCAAATATATCTCTTATTAATAGGCCATCTAGTCTCTGTCACACTCCCCACCACATTTACACAGCGCCGTACATAACAGCATTGCCCTCCCTCGCGCATTTGCATCTTCCACGACATCCATTTTCTATCTTGCAGCCACACTTCATCAGCTCGTTACAACAGACTGAAGCTTCTTGCAAGGATGTCCAATATGGTACCCACATCTGTGATTTGTCTTTCTGCCAGCCCCATTCACTCGGAGAAGCACCCTTGTGAGAAGGTTCAAAACATTTTCCCCAACAAAAGCTTGTCATGTAAACTGCTCGTTTTGTGTGTTCTAGTAAGGCAGATTCTGTTGGAGGAATGTTGTCTATTGCCCTTCCTTTTCTGGTGAATAGATCGTTCTTTGCATCGTTCACCTTCATACATTCACTGGTTTTATCATACATCTGTATGACATATCGCTCTATCTGAAGCATGAAGTTGGAAACAACATTGGGTGATGTGGTTCTACTTAATAGTTCAAACACAGGTGAAATCTCTCCATAAGAAGACCATGTATACCATGCAGTTTTCTTTCCCTTGTAAGCAAACGACGAGGCTTGATCACAACCTGTAAAGGAATGAAAGAACAAAAGTCCCCGTGACCTTAAAGGTCCAAGACTATTGGCGATGTCATGAACGGCCAAATATCTTAAATTTTTGCCAACTCCAAAAGCAATCCAAAACTCACGTACATCAATTTCATGAACAACAGAAATAGCAATAACTACAACATCCGTATCAACAGTCCGCAATATAACTCGTTTTAATGCTTCTCCTACAGCATCATAAACATGCAGCATCATCCGTGTATCTGCTTCTTCGTGTGTGCACGGTGATAATTGACTAGTATCTTTAGGTTGTCGGCATTGAACATCAATTCCTTTCGTAGTTATTACCTGTTTCTGTTCATCATACCCTGTTGCGGAAGCTATTAAGTGTTCAGCTAAATATGTGAACAACTCAGTTTTATTGTCATTGACCATAAGAAATGCCTCCCTGTTTCCTGGTACTCTGGAATCCGGCAGGACACGTCTTCTCACACCTTTTCCTCTTTTACATCTCGTTGAGGCTTTCAAACTATTTGAGAAGTGCTCATCCCAAACGACATCAAGCCGACTGACAAAAGGCAACTGATCATGTATACAAGGCATAAATGTCTTTGAAATAGTCTTCAAATGTCTTACTTCCACTGGGTTTCTACATATTAATGATTGCTGCGCCATCTATAACCAAACGGTCTGGTGCAATTTGTTGCTTTCTCGTGCAGCTCTGTTAATCTTTCCAATGGACCTAACAGGTCAGATCTTGATATGAGACGCATTTCTCCAAACTGTGAGAGAGATGGAGGATATGATTGATTTTCATGCCGAAAGAATTCATCTAAGTCACCATGTCTTACACCAGTTTGAAGATATGCGTCTCGGATCAAGATCTGACCTGTTATGTCCATTGGAAAGATTAACAGAGCTGCACGAGAAAGCAACAAATTGCACCAGACCGTTTGGTTATAGATGGCGCAGCAATCATTAATATGTTGAAACCCAGTGGAAGTAAGACATTTGAAGACTATTTCAAAGACATTTCTATGCCTTGTATACATGATCAGTTGCCTTTTGTCTGTCGGCTTGATGTCGTTTGGGATGAGCACTTACAAAATGTTAACTATCCACCGTCCATAAATAAGTTCATGAGGTTCAATGTGTCTCCAGTTAATAATTGAGTTGTATGGAAAGCGTAGATGACAACCATGACAGATATTTTCGTCTCAAGTAGCCAATCGCAAGTGCCATGTCCCAATCGCCATTCCGTACACACAATAGCTACATGTACAATCATATATATATTTAATTAATGTTATTGTCTGATACTACCATATTATTACTTACCTGTCATCCTGTACTTGCAAATACAGAATATGGTTATTATAGATACCAACGCAAGGCCACCAATCACTGATGATAGTATGATGACTGGAGTGTTTGATTTTGGTTCCGTTTCCTCTGCAATGGGTTTTGAATATGCTGTTAAGATACGACCGTGTTGTATATGGCATGGATGTGTAGTTGTATTAACTTATTAACTTTAGGAGTCTACAATGTACAGCATTCTCTATACCCTACATGATTGTGTAACCAATAGTACCTTAGAGTGGTTTTAAACCAATATTTATTGACAATATAGTGCAATATTTATAACGAAAATACTGTATCGTTCTACAGAACCAGCATGACAGATACGACATAACAAGAGACAATTGAGAAACATATTGATGTTGAGCTGTCTGTCTGGATGTCACAGTTTGTCTGCGCTTGTTCTCCTAAACCAGTGATAGGATGTTCAAAGAAACTATGCGTGAGTAATTGATATCAAGCCTAGTTGTACATGTTGTCAACATTGTTTGTTCGGATTCTTTTTGGCAGAGTTATGGCCCTGATGAAAATTGGACAACTTTTGTGATGTCTGAGCTTATTCACGTAAACCATTGTTCGCATTTTAATGAAACTTGACATGGGTGATTCGTACCGTGCCTATTTGTGTATATTGTCTGCATTTTGGTAGGTTTGTTTTTGGCAGAGTTATGTCAAATTTGGAGATGTCCTTGCTTTTCCTCTTTAATCCCTGCTTGGAATTCAATGGAATTTTATGCAAGTTATTATGCTTGTGCATTTTGTGAACAAATGTTCTTGGCAGAGTTGGGTTCCTTTATGATGTGCTTAATTTTGTTCTTTAATAACTGGCCGTTTGACAAGGAAAATGAAACAAGGAAAACTCCTGATGTGTGTCCGTCATAATATATGTCATAATAGCTTAGGGGTGTTTGGGGTACTTAGTTAAATGTGCTCTAAATTTGGTTCTTCTTTTGTAATTTTGGACTGAAGAAATCGACTGCGATTCTATACATCTAAAACATGACAGTGTAGGTAAAGTAATATCAAAAGAACTCATTCCCTTGTCATGTAATATCGTCTGGTTTGTTAATAATTATCAAATCGCAATCAATCGCCCAAATTCGCGTACCTATACATAAAATGGGAAATTACTGAGCACTCCATGATGCCCTTACTTATTTGGCAGTACCGTCTGCCATTTATAGGGCGTGATTGACAAAAATATCACCCATTCGACCTATGGTGAATTTGCATTGTGACTGCAGGTAAGGTCTGATAACAGGATTCATTTACTTTTCATTTAACAACAGAGAATATACCTTTATTTGGAGAAACATCGCAAATACCATCAGTTAGTCTATATCCCGGTCTACAAACACACTGATAGGAACCAGGTGCATTTGTACAATCTGAGTTGTTGGGACACACAGTTGATGTCACACATTCATCAATATCAATCTCACATGATGTACCCGCCCATCCAGTCTTACATGTACATTCTCCTGTCTCAGTATCACAGGGGCTTGTACTTCTATTGTTACAATTACACTCCGTACAATGTGTACCAAATTTACCTGGCGGACACTCTGGAATGAACATAAAAATATAATGTGTACCTTGCCGTTCATGGCAATTTCATGTATGATTGTTGAAAAGTTTTCTGAACTTTCAGTATAACAACTGAATTAGAGTTCGCAAAGGCAAGTTTACGAGCTGATTTTCCATTTTCGCCCATCCAGCCTTACATGTACATTCTCCTGTCTCAGTATCACAGGGGCTTGTACTTCTATTGTTACAGTTACACTCCGTATAATGGGTACCAAAGTAACCAGGTGGACACTCTAGAAAAACATAGAAAACCTGGTAACATGCGATGAAATGATGCAGAAGTGCATCGGGGACACTACAGGAAATGAGAAGATGAATCGAAGCCAAAAAGGTATCTGAGACTTGTGCGTTTTCATTCGCGCTGTTTGTAGTCATTGGTAATAAAGATATAGCACATTACTTCAAATAAATGATATCCTTACTTTTAAAGAAGACGATAGACTTACCAGCACAGTACAATACTGCGAATCCACTAGGTGGATTGTAGTAGTATTGTGTTTTTAGACATTGTGCAACATCTGTTTCGTCTCCACTACATTCAATATCTGTAAGAATAGAGTACTCCGGCAGAAGGACATGTTCAGGTAATTGTTCCAAATACTGTGACATCCCCTCAAATCTAGACAATAAGATGGACAGTAGTTAATTCTACATACTTTACAATTTACCAAACATCGATAAGCTGACTGTTGACTTGATTGACCTAAAGTTTGTCGTAGGCCTTTGGTAATTTAACTGTTAAAACAAAACCTAATTACTGAAATGCACTTTATCACGCAGTTTTAAGTATATCCGATAAATGGACACGTCAATGTATACTGAACTTACCCATGTCCTGATAAATTGCACAATGTCTTGGCAGTCGTATTTGACACAGGCCCGCCTTTAACCATCCACAACTTATTATAGTAGTTAAAAGTAAAAACGCCTTCATTCGTTTTGTTTCCGATTGGTATAATTTGTATTGGACCATCTGAAAAGAAATTGCTTTTCTCAGCTGACAACATAAGTGTTTATGATAAGAAACATGTTACATAGGAGGGGAAACGTTTAATGTTGGACAAACATCCCAACAAGAACTCTAGTTGCATGCGAATACATAGTAATATAGTAGTCACTCTACCACCTTTTATGTAGGCTCTCTTTGCAAAATTATCACATCCCAAGATATAATATACTGAAAATTCGGCAGTTTGTCACTTTGTCTCATACGTGAAACAGAATACACGATCATAAAATAGTCCGCATTACACCAGGCATTGCACACAGCTGTGGAGAAATTTATCATATAGATTGAAACAACAACTGTTTCATTTACCGCAGACATTATGCTAATGATGGATGGCTTTACCTTATTAGCGTGATCATTATTTGGGTGCACTCATTACGTTGTAGGTGCAATTAGTCAGTGACTACATGGGTAAATTTTTGTGGTATATCACTGAATAGTATAAGTGTTCTGTATACAATCAAGGTTTAAATAAATACAAATAGTACCCAAACATTCAATGTAAACGACGTTAGAATCTTGGCAATCTAATTGTTCTTGTACAACATCACACATTTCCAAAGACTGTTCTGTACCATTACACTGGATAGATCCATTGAACACAACTCCATTATTGTCGACTGCTAGTTTGACTGCTGACAAACTTCCTACACTGCACGAAATTGTTAACATTAAACTTAAACAATAAAGAATAAGAGGTTGTGTATTGTCTGTGTACCAAAGTTTTTCCTAAAGCCAGGAAAATCTTGCAATGAAGGCTCATACAAAACTAATTTATCAACAGTCTACTCAATCCCACTCCAATCCGTTCATTCAGTGGCCTCCATTTCTACCCTCTCTATCGTCAATATACGTCTACCTAACGGTCTATGAAATTCACGTGGTCTAAGATTTTGTCTTTTTTGTATGTTTAGTCGTTGAACTACACAAAATCAATGATAATAAGATATGAAATGTATGACGCCAATCATAAATATTAGACTTCAGTCATATACGACCGCATTTAAATGGTTACCTTTGATGCCCTAAAAGGTCACACGTGACATTTGCTGCTTCAACAGTAAAATCAGATGCCGAGCAGAACATTTGCCGTTGTCCGAACATTCCTGCTTCGATGATTCCGGAATTTGGTGCAGGACCATTCAATAATCGTACGGCTGAAAATACACACGAGTACAATCATAACTATATAATATTGTCAACTTTTGTCTTCCTGTGTTTTGCACTATTAAATGATGATCAGCACGTCGTTTAATGATTCATATAGTACGACCTGACTTTCTGTTAAATCCGATTAATTAAGATTGACACTAGTCGTACAATATGTACGCGGAATTTTGTAGGAGAACCGTCACCAATTTAGCTCATCTGAGCACAAATACTCAATGTGATATGTTGTGATCAACAATTGTCTGCGTCTGATGTGCATTTACCTTGTGAATACGATAGAAGCCATATTCTTAACCCAATCTTCATGTAACTTGGTCAGAATGCTTGTCTTGTTGAATTCAATATCAAGTTTAGGTCAAGTGGGGTTGAACAACTAGCGAACCCGATAAATTATAGACAAAACTTTGTTAACGATCTAGAAACCACATTGGCATTCAATCATCCTGAAATTTGGTGAGAATGTATCTCGATATATTCAAGGTCAGGTTTGAAACAGGGTCACATGGAAGTTTTAAACTGGGTCACATGGGGTTAAGAACTAGATATATCATTGTGGCTCTCGTGTACTATTAACTGTGCATGTATACTGTTGTGTAGCTTAAAAGTTGAATACAACCGATTTAAATTAACATGTACAAACTGGCAGATGTTGTTTTGCACTCGTTGGTATTCCGAATTGTTTATGATGTACTCACTGATTTTTTGTGCAGCCTGATTGACTCTAACTAATATATTTATGTTAATATGACATTTTTCAAAACTTTAGATGCAGATTGCATCAGAAAAAAGGATAAGCTATTTAATTTGTTGTATGTAACTTCATTTGCTATTTGTGGACACCCCTAGCTGCCAAAATGGGTGTGCATTGGTTAATTGAAGTGTTTTTTATTATGATCTTAGTGATAGAACGCGTTGAGAGAGACGGACATCGAGTGTCATTGAAAATTAAGTAAGAATAGGGAATTTAAGGTCCGTCCGTATGTTCGGAGTATACTTTTTATTGAATATGTGAAGCTTTCGATTTTTCGATTGTAGTTAAAACACAACGCAAAGATGCATGATGAATTTAATTTGAATAATACTTATATACTAAACAAAATAAGAAACTTCCGATAAGTTTGCTTGGACATAGTTGGATGGGTTTAAAAACAAAAATAACACTTAATAACGGGTATGACCACCTCTTGAGTTGACCACTGCAGTGCATCGCCGGCCCACAGAATTGACTAAAGTGTTGATTTCTGTCTGTGTAAATGAGTGAATGAGTGCTCGATTGGGTTGAGATTAGGACTTTTAGCGGGCCAGTCATCAATGAAATCAATGTTATTTACAATGAAAATTTACAGTGTCTCTAGCTGTATGAGATGTGGCATTATCATGCTGAAAACTCGAGATGTTGGCGTTGTTATAGAACAGAGGAATGACGTGATGAGCAAGAATGTCATCTCGGTAACGTTGAGCATTTAAATTGCCATTTATGACGACTAGTGGTGGACGATAACGATGGGCAATGGCTGCCCAAACCATGACAGAACCCCCTCCCCCGAAACGATATCGTTCTAGAACACAACATTCAGCATAGCGTTCAACTCTCCTACGGTAGACGCGCACCCTGCGATCACCACGACGTAAACACAATCTGGATTCATCCGAAACAATAACGGCATTCCAGCGTCGTCGTGTCCAATGAGTGTGAACACGTGACCAATTAAGACGATTTACACGATGACGTTGCGTTAAAACGCAAACGTCATAAAGACGACATCCGTGTAAACCGTTCTCCCTTGACGGTTACGAACAGTTTGCCCACTGATTCGGTTATTATGAAGCCCAGGTGTGTAAGCAGCAGTAGCAGTGGCAGTTTAGAATCGATTGCGCAAATGCGTGTTCATGATATAGCGGTCTTGACCACGCATTGTAACACGCGAACGTCCACGACGTGGCAAGTCGTCGGTGTGTCCATTCGTTCTAAATCGTTCGCGAAGATTTCGTATCGCTCGACTAGAACTCCCAACATGCCTTGCAACGCCTTCTGTCGACATGCCAGCATCAAGCATGCCAATCGCACATTCGCGTAAATTATTGGCTATTCTTTGCATACTAAAAATGCTACAATGTATGTTAATTTCTTTACAAATTTTGAAGCATTTTCGTTCACTTGACAACAATGTCAGTAAGACAAGTAAAACAAATTTGACCGAATACCACACGGGGTATATTGAACAATTCATGCACGTGCAAATCGAGTTTCACGTTGTTGACGTGTAACAGTGCAAACATATCGCTAAAATTCATGAATCCTGATAACACAGGTCAAGGCTAATATTACCTTTCTACTTTCTTTACACAATGATTTATTTTACACAATAAACTTTAACACAACAAACACTATGTGTACACATTTGAAGTTTCTTTTTTTGTTTAGTGTCTATAAGTAAATCATTAAATAATCACTACACGATCAACCGGAGTAGTTTTTTGTTTATAATCAAACAACGAAGTCAGCTGGACCATGATGTTATGTTAAGTCGATTATAATATCACATCCGGTTGACCACGTTACATAGGTCACTGGGTCAAAACATAGAAAATCCTTGTGTACACGCTTAAGGTCAAATTTGACACCATGTCATAAAATCATTCAGTATAGTTGTCTTGATAAACTCTAGGTCAAATTCCAAGGCGGGTCATTTGGGGTTGAATAATAGAATAAAACATGTGAACACTCTAGGAGGCACATTTCGCATCAAATTATCCAGTGTTTATGTTTTTCTGGAAACAAATTAGGTAATGTGAGCAGTATAGGGCCATGTTGGTCCTCTTGTTGGTTTCTCATGTTGGTTACAATTCAATCATGCACTAGATAAATATGCTCTTATGAAACATCAAACAAAATATGCACGGTTTTCATATCATAATTGTATTTTCAAATCATGCATCAGCAAAGTGTACTGGCTGCAGATGCGTATTTTTTATACTATACTTACCTTCACACCGGACGTATATACCCTCCGTGCATGGATACTCAACTCCCTTGTAAAAATTACAATCATTTATGTCAGTTGGGTCACTTCCACAAGAATACACATCCATCCACACGTCTGTAACTGGTTGCAAATGTTCTGATATTTCAAGAGGCGAAGTATTCATCGTAGAACTGCATCGAGAAAAACATGAATAAGGGAACTAAAGCTGCTGAGTGTCACTATAGTAAACACCAATGGTAATAATGAATTGTCAACGTTGTCGTTCGCTTTTAAGAAAATGGTTGAACAATATCGAACGCAGTAGTTCACATTTCCAAGTTGAATAAAAGGTAAATTTAAATGTATTAATGATGTGTAAAATAATGATTTGTTAGATGTTTCAATTTTAAACGGTCAGCTGAGTTAAAGTGCGCTAGCTTGTTTTCATTGCACTTCACGAATGATACGGCTGCGGCGTAGGCAGACATTTTTCTGTAATTTGCAATATTTAATTAGCAAGTTTCTTTGTGGTGAGGTGATCTCAGCTCAAATCCGTCTTCTAGCTGATATCGCAAATGTTTACCGCTACTTAATGACTACTTTCTTCAGGAGTATGTAGACTTTGCCGGTTCAGAAATACAGACTTGGGATGACTCATCCGATGAGTGTCCGCGGATTTCGCCTACTATAGCGGATTTCGCCTACGAGCCCCTAGCTAATTATATAAATTGCGTCTGTTATTTCTTAACAAATGGTATGCAAGAAAAATATTCTATCAATTGTTTCGTGCGGGGATGGACAAATCCTGCACGAGTTTTACTGTGTTGGTGGGAACGAGGCTCTACGAAAGTTGAAAGTTGAATAAGTATATGTTGAATAATTAAATGGGACGAAAGTTGAATGTTGAAAGTTGAATAAGTAAATGGTGAAAGTTGAATAAGTAGATTGTAGATGGCGAAAGTTGAATAAGTAGAGCTAAATGGGGCGAAATTTGAATGTTGAATATGAAAAGTAAACAACGAAATTAAATGTTGAATAAGAAGCTTGTTTCACACACCTACACAAATGTAAAGAGTGGTAATGTACGTCATCAATAAGTGCGCGAGACGCATCCCTATGGACGAAAAACAAGCCCACTCGGCGATTATTTTTCATTGTTAAAGGACTGATGGGAGAATGATAATTTTGGGATAGTGTGCAGGAAAACGTATAGTTTAACTTAATGACGATAACGTCCAAATACTTTTTAACTCGCCTCCGATGCGCAAACAATTTATTTAAGGTTGACTGTAGCAACTTATTCTCTCTATTTTACATTTATTGTAAACTCGTGGCTAAAGAACATTATATTATCTGGATAAATCGTGAAATTCGGTATGGTTGCCAGTTTCTGTATTCCTGTTTCCATTCGAAACCTCCATCCATCGCGGTCTGATAATGAGAATTGCATCCTATGCGTTCTCAGCACACATGTTTACTTGTAGCGCGACCTTTATTGAACTCTAGCTTCAATACCAACGTCTCGGCAATTTCCGTACAGTTCGCGATCGGAAATCAGATAATAACCGATGTGATCCGAATGCTCTACCTTATTCCTAACATCGACGATATGCTTCGGTTGGCAACAAACATGGAATCAACAGCAACAAGAAATGTATCCGAATGGAGCACTTGTTCCGATAGAAAATAGTCCTCCCTCAATTCATCGATTTCTCATTTTATGTATCCAAAAGTAGTTGTTACCAAGACATTTTAACCAAAAACACTTAAGCAATAATTCAACAATAATTATTGAACCAGGTATTTCTCTTTAAAATAAAGTTCTCTCGATGGATTCGGAAACAAAGATCTATTTTACCTTCCGAACAATTTGCAAATTTATCAAAGACGAAGGAAAGTAGTACGGAGGTTAGTAATGTCACGATTAATTCGACATGTTGATTGGTCGAGTTGGCCGTATGCAAAGCATGCGCAGTGATACATAGAGTGGTATCAACTGTGTTTAACTCTGCGACGACTGTTTCCAAAAATACCTGAGGATACGATGGACCACCAATCATTTCTATATCGTTCCGTTCACAAGGACAACTTGCAAATATATTAACATAATCGATGTGTTTTTCGTATATAGGGGCGCCTCGCAAGCTTGTTTTAATGTATACATTACCACATTTGAATACACTAAACGGCATGCATGAATGTCAGAATAGTGTACAACTGATGCCCATTTAGCTGTTGATGACTCAAAAATTATTACTATGGATAAGGCTATTTACCATGAGAATATACAGCATTAGCGTAATTTACAAACCGTAAAATTGCGATAATGAATTTAATCTTAGACGAACCAAGATATATATTAATGAATAACACATTGCCTTTCTCCGAAATATCCAAGTAGGGAACACATCAAGTTCTTATAAACGGATAAGCCTGGGCTACCAGAATGGAAACACACAACTCCCCATCTAGATCCTACTTTCACTTCCAGTCTACCAACATGAGGAAACAACCCACCGTAAAGACGTATATCTGTTATTTCATAATCTGAAGAAGAAGTTACTAAACGTTGTATATTAAACATTGTTCGACCAGCAAAAATAGTTGTAAATATCTACCAGTTTATTTCACTAACGTGAAGTCCATATACCGTCAAGTCCGACGTTTAATAATATTGACGTTTAAAAAGATTATCATCGGTACCCATGCTATTCATGACATATAAATATGTTATGAGTAGCCTGGGTACCGAGGATGAAAACAAATACAAGAAATGAAATAATTTATGGGGAATTTGAATTATATAAAATACTAAAGCTTTTGTGTGACGTTTTTCACGGTGCTACTATTTCATAAGATTATTTCAAATGTAATTATCTTAAACAACAATTAAACATTACCGAAACAATGGAGCCTTGTCCAGCCGGGAGGGAGTGTTGAGAACCATTCCCCATTGATTGCCCAAGTACCTTTCACACATTCAGTAGCATTACTTTCACTACCACTACATTGTATAAGATCATGCCACAACAAAGCATTATGTGATAATTCAAGGTCAGCCATGGAACTAGTACTGAACCCGGTCAATCTAGAAATAAGTGCAAGTATTACACGTGATCATTGTATTGTATGTATTCAGTCAATTGAAACAGTTTTCACTAGAATAAACTGTTCCGTTGATTTGCAATTAAGCATTATTTTATAATTATGAACAATAGCACTACTTCTTAAAAACATCCCTGTACTCCCATACGATGACAATAACAATGATATATAAAGTTATCAGATTTTGTTTTCATTGGGTTTAATGTCGTTTTTACAAGTTTTCAGTCATATCGGCGGCCAGTTGACCTAACCAGTTTACATGGAATCAGTTATCAACTAGTATTAACTTGCTCTTCCGCAAGCAAATTGACAACTTCTCCACATTTGGATGACAGGACTGTAGCCAATGTCACGGAAGAACATAACACACCCAACCCGCGAATCGTACCTGGATCTGCTGGTAAACAGGCTAGCACTCTACCAACTGAGCTAGCCGGGCGGGCTTAAATCTATCAGATCGTGCCAATACAGTACTAAGGTTTGCCAAGTCGACCATCGTAGATATAACTTCTGCTGTTCTACGCTACTGGTTGTCAATTATAAGACTACTATAAAACTATTTCCCTCTATTGATTCCATGCAAGTGTTGCTTGTTATTAACCATCAATTTATCTATCGCTATGTCGACAATAATTCTACTCTTTGGTTTCTAAATGCACAACATCGTAAAAGTTTAATGAAATCACCATTTCGTTATATTGGGATTTCTAAAAAAAAGAATATCACACACTGTCATTGTCGTTGTGAGAAGTTGTGAGAATGCCAAAAGACGAATTTTTTTAAATTTTTTTTACGAGATAAACATTTGCCTCGTAAATTGCATAAACGTTTTGTCTAAGAAGACGCAAAACTTTGTATGATAGGTATATATTACATAAAACTAATTTACCCAAATCCAAATGATCGGCATAAAATTCTGGCAGTAGTGTCATCTAAATGGATATAAAACTTGGACATAATCCCCCAAGTTCCGTTTACTCTCAGTTCGACATAGCCTTCATTCTGGTTCCCGTATATTGGTCTAAATGTGAATTCATAACTCGTAACTGAAACAAGAAGGCATACATGTAAATTTATAGAATTAGTCATATCAAAGCTGTGCGAATTACATTGTATTTATAACAAAGTTGCAACAGTTTCCTGTTACTAAGTAACGTTTATATTGAATTATACCGTTCTCTCATACGTTGCCGTGTTCATCAAACGCTATTTCAATATAGATACTACGGGCGAATTTGTTTGTACCAAACCGGTTTGAATCCAAAACTGGTTTGTCAAACCTTTCATTTGTTTTAACGAACTGGGTTTCAACTATAACAAGTTTCTGTATTTGTTCATAACAAATCTTAAACTGTTTAATCAAACTGACCGAACTGCCTCCAGGTGTGGTTTGTCTGGTTTGATTTATCCGAATAATCGCATACTAGTTGAACACAATGGTGGACAGACTTTATGCCGGGTGGCATTACCACTCATATGTGGGGCCATATTTAATCAAATCACTGTTAGCGCCGAAGGCATGTGACTGCAAATAGCTGAATTGTGGATTTGCTTGCCCCGTGTAAATTTAGTGACATTATCATATTAACTACTGTATTTCTTATCATGTTACAAGTATTTTTTCCATTAATTATTTTGGGCAGACTATACAAGTTGGTGTATCTTGTGCATTAGTGATAACCCTAACCCTCGTTTATATGTTCGTGATTATAATAACGTTATAAGAACATTCACAATCTGTTACTGCATTTAGCAATCACTACTGACCAGAAAGTTGGCAATTTGAAGAAACAAAAATTATGACAAGCAGTCACACAGATTATGTATCCGGTATGGCTAATATAGTTTCAACGTTAATGCCCCCTTCACATACACGGATTTTTCTTACGTACCTACTATCTACATATATAAACCAAGGATCAGTTGTAAATCTCTATTGTAAAAACATAAATGATGAACATAACAAACTGAATTTCAAAACGAGTACTAATGCAAAATTTAAAAAAATGACTTAAGAAATCAATTATCATCCCGGTGTTAAAGATGAAGAACTGGACAATAAAACAACTGATGAGTTTACAAATACATGTACATGTATTGTCATATAACCTCCATGTCGATTGTGTGGGGATTGGTGACAGAATGTTGATAGATTTTGATAATTTTGATTAAAGAAAATATCAACAAGTAACTTTTCATGGTTTCTTTCGACAGACAATTACACTAGGCACTACAGACAATTAAACTAAGGTGTGTGAAGTTGGCGCGTAGATCGTAGGTCGTAGATCAACAAAAGTTTGTCGACCTGGGTCATAGGTCGTAGATCAACAAAAGTTTGTCGACCTGGGTCGTAGGTCGTACATCAACAAAAGTTTGTCGACCTGGGTCGTAGGTCGTAGATCAACAAAAGTGTGTCGACCTGGGTCGTAGGTCGTAGACCAACACAAGTGTGTCGACCTGGATCGTAGGTCGTAGATCAACAAAAGTGTGTCGACCTGGGTCGTAGGTCGTACATCAACAAAAGTTTGTCGACCTGGGTCGTAGGTCGTAGATCAACAAAAGTTTGTCGACCTGGGTCGTAGGTCGTACATCAACAAAAGTTTGTCGACCTGGGTCGTAGGTCGTACATCGACAAAAGTTTGTCGACCTGGGTCGTAGGTCGTAGATCAACAAAAGTTTGTCGACCTGGGTCGTAGGTCGTAGATCAACAAAAGTTTGTCGACCTGGGTCGTAGGTCGTACATCAACAAAAGTTTGTCGACCTGGGTCGTAGGTCGTAGATCAACAAAAGTGTGTCGACCTGGGTCGTAGGTCGTAGATCAACAAAAGTGTGTCGACCTGGGTCGTAGGTCGTAGATCAACAAAAGTGTGTCGACCTGGGTCGTAGGTCGTACATCAACAAAAGTTTGTCGACCTGGGTCGTAGGTCGTAGATCAACAAAAGTTTGTCGACCTGGGTCGTAGGTCGTACATCAACAAAAGTTTGTCGACCTGGGTCGTAGGTCGTACATCAACAAAAGTTTGTCGACCTGGGTCGTAGGTCGTACATCGACAAAAGTTTGTCGACCTGGGTCGTAGGTCGTAGATCAACAAAAGTTTGTCGACCTGGGTCGTAGGTCGTAGATCAACAAAAGTTTGTCGACCTGGGTCGTAGGTCGTAGATCAACAAAAGTGTGTCGACCTGGGTCGTAGGTCGTAGATCAACAAAAGTGTGTCGACCTGGGTCGTAGGTCGTAGATCAACAAAAGTGTGTCGACCTGGGTCGTAGGTCGTACATCAACAAAAGTTTGTCGACCTGGGTCGTAGGTCGTAGATCAACAAAAGTTTGTCGACCTGGGTCGTAGGTCGTACATCAACAAAAGTTTGTCGACCTGGGTCGTAGGTCGTACATCGACAAAAGTTTGTCGACCTGGGTCGTAGGTCGTAGATCAACAAAAGTTTGTCGACCTGGGTCGTAGGTCGTAGATCAACAAAAGTTTGTCGACCTGGGTCGTAGGTCGTACACCAACAAAAGTTTGTCGACCTGGGTCGTAGGTCGTACATCAACAAAAGTTTGTCGACCTGGGTCGTAGGTCGTACATCAACAAAAGTTTGTCGACCTGGGTCGTAGGTCGTAGATCAACAAAAGTTTGTCGACTATGGTCAAGTATTGGAACTGACAACCAACCTGAATCCCTCTGTTTATAGGACACAAATGCATCATACAACAAATTGGTATCGGAATATAGTTCTTTCGCTTGCGACTAAGGTATATATAATGTTTAATATTCCATCGATTGCGATACAGAATTGTTGAAATATTAAGTCCCAAAAAGTTAGTCAAATGATTATAATTCATTGAAAGCTCGTGCAACCGTATCATATACGGTAGTTGAAATTCTTTAATTCGATTATGCTCGAAATGCAGTGCTTCAACATTATCAAAATGTTTAGTAATATTTTGTGAAATATTCACGAAATTGTTTGCCCTCAAATGCAGTCCGTCCAGCCGCATTTGTCCATTTGGGAAAGCGTTTCTGAAAGTAAGATAGTGTTCCCCATATAATTTTTAGAATAGCGTTATCTTCTTGTGACACAAGATTCCAAGTAGACGTTTCAAATCGTTGTTTGCTATATGATTGCGGGAAAGCTCCAAGTAAGTGAGTCCGGTAAAACTGCCAAATGAATCCTCGCTGATATTTGTCATTTCAGGCCCGGATCCAGAAATTCCCGACTGGGGGCCAAACATAATGAAAATGCCCTGCACTTGAGGTGCGCAGAGCCAAGTGTGGGTAGGTACGGGAGGGGATTATCCCCCTCTTTTTTTGGGGGGGGGGGTCCGGGGATCTCCCCCGTAAATCTTTTACAATTTATACATTGTATATGAAATGGTGGCTTCTGGTGCATTTCGAGGGTTTAAACTTCTAGGAGTCATTCATGAGAATTACACTAGTATCATCTTGTCAAAAAATACAGAACGACCAAATCATACAAGTACCAACATTTTAACTAATTTCCAGGGGACAGCCCCTCCTGTACCTACTCCCAGTCAGCCTTCAGTAAAAACCCTTGTCACAAGTGAATAAGAAACCTTTTCGTCATAAATTCTGTGGAATAGTGTAGATATTCAAACTTTCATGCTGATTTGGCAGAAGTTGACTCTTTTTAATGTCCAAAATGAACATGATCAGGGAGCACACTTATAAACTGTATTAACTGCCTAAAGTATATACTTAAACTATAAACAGGTTTAGGTACGCTTCCTGAAAAACAATAAATATGTTTATCATCTCCGACATAAAATAATTGGCTGTGAATTCACAAAAAATGCCCATTTGGCAAAGAAATCACTATTTAATTATTTGCCTCTATAAAACACTTGTTTGTGTATTCATGTAATTTGTTTGAATTTGGGTTTGCTTGCAACGCCTATATCAATTAAACGGTTAAAGGCAGATAGTCTTCTTTCTATCAAAACACACAAATAAATGATATTGAAAAAGGCACGTTAATGCCTTCATACAAACATACTCAAAAATACTGCATTATAACTTTTCTTAAAATAATTGCGAAACAGATATTTCCTATATGCAAGCGCTAACACGGCACGTACGTCGTTATAGAAACTCCTGTATCGGACTTGTGTATCTGTGGTTTTGGGAACATGTGTACAAACAGGAGTAGGCATTTTCTCATGTTTACGACTTAGCAAATTTAAAAAAGACCTTCAATATATTTACCTTTAAAAATACAGAAACTGATGATAAATTGTCATAATTCGTGATTTTATGGTAGATTCTAAGTTAGGCCGATACATGAATTCAAAAACCAACCAACATTTAAAACAGTATGTATTTTTATATTGCACTGCAAAACTTGCTTGTATGAAAGGACAACAAATATGATGGCGTCTTATGATTCAATATTTGAATTAATTTAATTGTCCTTATGGCTCGGTAAAGTTGAAATAAAGTATACTGTTTCGTCGCGGTAATGTAAACGTATTCAAAATACAAAGATAACTATAAATGTGTTTTAGTTTGAATGCAAATTATTTATACGATGAGGAAAATGTAATTTAAAGCATTTTGAAATGCAATTATAATAAGGAAAATTTGAAAATATGAAGTAGGCGTGTTCTAGAAGTTTGGATTTAGATCTGAGTGCTTTCATCGATCGAGATTCTACTTTCATCACCGACAATGTTATCCCCGGTTATATTTTATTTTCTTGTGTTGGTCGGAGACAAAAATGCTTTTTTTTTCGCTTCGGGTTTAACCGTTAGTTGTAGCCATATGCCGCACAACTACCATCACGGAAGAGGAGGTATAGTATGGCAATATTTGCACTTTGCCGCTTGGTCCAGAAATAATAAAAAGACGACCTTATATCCATGACAATTCATTTACTATGACAATAGAGAAAAAAATCCATGACGTTTTTATAAGCGTTTAATAAGTACGCCTTTCGTCAGAACGGGAAAAATATACTTCATTGAATGTGTGTTGCGCATGGTGAGATCGAAATGTTACACCATATGCGCTTGAAATATGTCATTTATCGCTTTATCAGAGGTTTGCTACGCATTAAATGAGAAGACAAAGAAAGAATTGTATATTTTTTGCATTTTCGTCCATATTTATCAAAATATATTTCATTGTGCTTTTGCACGAAAGTTTAATGATTTCTTACGACGCTTGTGCAGTATAATCATGGTATTTTAGGACAGAAAGAATGAAACATACCACTTTTCTCAACACAACTCGTCAATAATTCATGACCCTATCGACACTAATGCTTGACACGCAGTCGACATAAATTAGACTTTGCATTGACTAAGCAGGAACCCCGTGAGTTTATGAAGTAATATATTTGATGACGAGTTCGAAGCCGAGGTAAGGAGTATGTACACATTGTTCACTTGATTGTACCACCGTCTTCAATCAATAATTCATTAAAGTTGTAAGTTAACTAAAGAACTAGTCAGAAACTTATGATCGCTTGTTAGGTCAATTTATCACCGGCAGTAAATGAAATTACGAGTACATTGAAAAAAACGGAATTTATCTCACACACAATAGTCAAGTAAACGTTATATAAACTGACTTACCCACGGAAGTATTGCATATAAGCAGGATAAGCCACTTGAAACCCATTCTGGGTACAAGACAACTTTCTACTGAATAAAGAAGAGGATATCAGCCACCCCTGCACTAATCTGTGTAAAATCCTCTCAGTTAGTTAACACAATGTCCATGTACTAGAAAGTAATTGCGTAATCTGACTTTATATATATCACGGGACAGGGCTTCTAACAAGGAAAGTATGTATTCGTGGAGGTTGTAATTGCAAAATAATTTATTTGCATAAATTTATGCAGTTGAATAGTTTTCTCATAAATTAATGAAATGTGATCACCTGCGAATATATTCAGTAAAGCCGTTTTAAACAAATTCTCGACGCGTATACACCGTTTCAATTAATCGATTAAAGTCGCCTAAGAGTTGCGCCCCCTACCGGCCGTGACGTAATGCGAGGATAAAAAGATTTCCAAAACGGCCAATGCTGCTTACTTTCGCTACACATCAACAAAAGTTTACGCGTTGCGCAAATTTATTAATGTTTTCGTAAAAAACGGACATTTTATTTGTTAAAGTAGAGCTACACAGAAAGTGTTAGGTTACAATATATTAAAGTTTTTGCATTAACAGCATTAAAAAAATCGAATGTAACGAATTAACGCTGCACACGGGGAGCGTAATTTTTTCACATACTCGCGGTTAGTTTCCTATAAATTCTCGGATTTTCACCACAAGTACCATAGATTTAATTTACCCCAATGCAAAAAGCAATCGTTTAAGATGACAAATTAATGCTTCATAACTTTTTCAAAACAAGTCGGTAATTTTCCGCTTTAAATTTTGATATTTTCATCGAAGTCTAATTGTACTTAATACACTTTCATGTCAATTAAATATTTTAAAAAGCCTGCTGTGAAGAACAATCAAGGCTTACATAATCATGTAAATGTGTAAAGATCAACTAAACTAATGATGTAGATCACGCCAGCATGTCATGTTTTGTGTACACAAGTCGTCTATTTTCCCCAGCACAAGCGTGTGCAAAAATATAAACTAAGTAGGTCAAATCAATGTCTTTATTGTCTGTGTGAGACAAGGGTGTTGGCATCAATTTAATTCTGAACATGAATTAACATTCAAAGATGTCGGAAGAGGCTGGCTAAATCTTTGAAGTATAAATATTTTTGGGTGACAGACAGTTGTAACCTCATTGTGTTTATTACAAATTGAGATCACAAACTGATATTACCTAATCAAAGGCACTAATTCTATCAAACAGGAAATAGCAATATGAATTAACACATATAATAAAGATCTCCTGGGGTTTTATGATTCCTGTGTTTTTACACATTAACATCAAAATACGGTCTTCCAAGTCCATATTAACGACTGAGTTTGTGAAATAAAAATTCCCAGTATGTCGCAAAATTATGTGACAAACAAATATTAAGCATCCAACTAAAGCAATTTCGCAAAATCCATTAGTTATAAGTTTTTTTATATATCTCAAAATACATCCTAAAACAAATTACATCTGTAACATACCTTATCTTTCATTCCATCACCGAAAAATTGGTAACGTCGCCAATTCGCGCTCTGAATATTACCGTTATAGTAATTGTTTATCCTCTAATGACGTCATCGAAGGGCAGATAATTATATTAACGGTATAATTGAAACGGTGTATATGCAATCTAAATGTATGGCTACTCATGTTCTATTACCTTTTCATGTGACATTACACGTTGTTGGGTATTTTATACATGGAACCTTGCGTTTTAATACAGACTATTCTTAAACCAAAGTTTCATGTTGACATTTTTACAACACTTAACAAGTAACCTACGTACCGCATGTTAGCTTCATTATGTTGATATTCACAAACGAGTAGTATTTAAAAAGTCATTGCCCCTATGTTGGCATATTTGTTTCCAGCATGCATTTTCTTTAATTCTGGAAACGAACAAAAGTCACTGGGGGCAAGGTCAGAACTGTAGGGGGATGTTGTAGAGTTGTCCATTTGTACGTATTCAATAAGTCCTCATCTTGATGGCGGTTTGTGCTGTGGCATTATCGTGCAAAAGAACCACATTCTTCATTCGAAAATCTCGGTTTCAACATTCAGTTTTGGCTAAACTTCATTGGAATAGCAATTTGCAGTTACGGTGTGAACTTTTGAAACATATTGGGTCAGTAAAATGCCCTTATGGTCCAAACAGAAATGAAGGCCATGATGTTTCCAGCTGAAATGCACTGTTTGAAGTTCAGCATTAGACTGCATCTTGGATTCATGTTCAATGCGACGAATCCATGGTTCATCCCCCGTCACAAAATGGTACAGAAATACAACTCCCTCTCTATTATGACGAGCCAGATGGATACAATATGTTTTACAATTTGTGGGGTGGCTATTGATGTTGTACGCCCAACGCCATGTCTATTTCTTAAGTCGCTTCTACTATCACAAAAACGAGTTACCTAGAAATAAACACGCTACGTGACATGCATGTATCATTAAACTTAGTCTGAAGTCGATTCAAAATAAAAACCGGCGTTTTCCCGTCTTCAAGAAGAAATCTTATCACGACAAGCTGTTCATATTACCATGCATACATACAATGTATTAGTAACCGATTTTTATACAACATTTTAAAATATTTGGAGCATGAAGTATGTCAAGGTCTGATATACCGTGCAAATAAAATGTTTGCTTATTCTGTCTGAGATATGAAGCAATATATGAACAAAAGTGACCGTCCCTCGCACGGTTTCAGTACTGTTTTTTTTTATATCAGTCACTTGTATTGTTATGTATGTAGCACCTTATTCTCTCTCTTTTATTATTACAGAACAGAACAGAACATAATGATTTATTAATACAGGATATGGCGTTATTCTTTGTTGATCTACAGTTCTAGGTTGTAAATGTTCTTTAACGTAAGTTATGTCATTATCAGTGTCAGTTTGAGACGGTGTATGCCGTTCTACAAATCTCCTAGTTCTCTCACCTGGTTTTTCAATGTCATAAGGGAGCCTACTTTGGCTTCTTAAACTCTGATTGTCATTATATTCAATGATATTTTCCCATGTTTCTGCTTCAGCCTCCGCTTGTGCACAAAGTTTTTGTTCTTGTTATATATGTAAATCTGCCTGAATCTCTAAACACTTTCGTTCTGCTCTCGCGACCGACACCGCTTTCTCTTCTTTCAATGCTGTTTCTTGTTTTGTCAATGCTGCTTCTTTCGCGGCATAAACTTTACTGACTTTAGCTGCTTCAGCTTTCACTTTAGCTTTAACAGCTACACTGGATGTACTTGATCTGGTTGATTTAGTACTTTTCGACTTGGATAAGCTTGATCTCGTTTCTAATTCTACCTGTGTAATATTTATTTACTTGCTTGTCACGACTTGAGTCACTTTTTCGAAGATCACTCAAAACTGATTGTCCTTCATGTGATCTAGATCGTTCCAGAAATGACCCATATTCGCGGATAATGAGACGGTACTCTGCGTACATTAAACATAATGTGGAATGTGATGTTCTTATTTTGTCCCTATCCACTCTAGAACTATCGGTAAATTGCAAGTTCGGTAAATTGATTTTTTAGTATGATTGGCGCAGATGTTTCGGTAAAATGATACAATAGTGTTTTGAACGCATTAGCAATTAATAGTTAATGTTATAAATGAAACAAAACAAACACACTATCATGTATTTGTATAATTAAAGCTGAATATAGACATAACAAACTATGACATACGCATTTTTTTACAGCTTAAAGTAATAAAAAAGTGATACGAGTTGGCCAAAATCGGTATGAGTTGACTTGGGTAGGTACGAGTTGACTAAAGAAGGGGTTCGTTTTCCTCTATGGCATAGAGCCCCAAAGCCCCCTCCAGTCTTTCCTAGGTAAAATGGCCACACAGATAATGGTTGTCTGAGGGCAGGCCTCACGGAGATACTGCATACTTTCATTCAGTTTTATAAGCGACAAGAAAGTTAAATCATTCCCACCTAAGTGTATTATGATAATTTACGGCGGAGAGAAGAGCAACACCTGGCCCTGGATGGAGTGTCGTAGTATTGTCCATCGTAGGCCCCTTACTCCCCACCAAGCAATTGTCCTGTCATACAGCCGGAGCCCAAAACCCAGATGTCTAAAAGTATTTAAGGAAATTATAAGCAAGGCTTAGGTAATTCATTTTCTATTTTAAATAGAAAACTAAAAAGTTATAATCCTTGATACCCTTCTTTGGGTATTATTACAATAAATATGGTACCTCTGTTTCATTAGAGTATATGTGGTCACTGTTATACCGTTGATATAATAATCTAGTCAATTGCCTAACAATCGTAAGTAGTAGTACGTTGACTGATCATACCTTTTTAGGCGCGGATATATACTTTATAGCAACTGAAAGTCCACCATCCGAGTTTCATGATCACATCTGATGGGCAACCTTGAGAAACTTAATCTGTTGCCCTACCAATCCTAAAACTATGTGACCTGTAAATACCGGACACTTGGCATTCGTGGACACATTTGGCTAGTACAACGGAAAATTGAGCTCTAGTTACAGGAGTGCTATCTTTGTGGCAAAACAAACTACCTTCAGTTCTTGACATGACAAACCTATTAAAGTGTTAAATGGGCAAATCGATCCCGATACTCTGGGTATTTCTAACAGTACTGGTTCTGCCCTTTGATTTGTTTAGGAATGACGGAGCTGAATTGTCACATAGATGTTTCCTATGAAGGACAAATCGGATTGTTTGATAGGAGTCTCTAGCTGCCCTAAACGGGAAGTCACTAATTCGCTAACTCTGAACAATCCAAAATTCGCCAACGTGAATAATGATGAAAATAATTTAGTCTCATAATGATCAAAGCAAATCTGAGAAAGTTTATTGCAATTAACCACTAAAATGGGCATAGCCAATGGAGACCTCCTACCGTAAGTAGTTCTGTTTCTACGGCAACTTTCTAATATTTTGTCGATGATAAAAACCCGAGCTATATCATCAAATCCAAGTAGTTTGTGAAAGTAATTCAAACCTGCGACGTATGTAGTAATAGTTTTGGATGAAAACCCCCTCTCGAAACAAAATGCCATAAACAAGATGATATGTTGATTTGGGATAGGCCAAATTTTCGATAAAGCATAACATTTTCTGAATTGTTCAAATGCTCTTAAGGCGGTAATATACGTTAACGTTGTGTTTGTTGCGATCCCCGAATGAAGTAGTTGTATAGCTCTAGATCGAAGATATTCCAGAGAAAATCTGGGACTGGTAAGGGACTGTGATCTGCGTCTGGAGCCACTTCCCTGAATCTGATCAACTGCAAGCGAGACAAAGCATCGCAAATATCATTACAACAGCCCTCGCCTTACCGTGTGATGCAAAGCAACGCACAATTCCATATTCTTTCCGTACTAATTACGAATCAACTGATAACGTTGCACGATTTTTCCGCTTTAAATAATAATTTGCCGAACTGTTTTCCGGGTCAGTACTATGCAGTATGATCGCTAACGTGTAGAAACGGGTACCAGTTTTTTCTACGATAGTGACCGAGATTAAATAATCCTTAGCAACCAAACAGCTTGATTTCTCGAACAAATAAATTAAATTATTTTATTCGAAATAATTTCTATTATTTCACTACGAAAGTCAAAACTCCTATATTGAAAGTCATATTTAGTGATACATTACAGCATGAAACAAACATATTGTTCTTTCAAATTGTAACAATATGTTTTTAAATTAGAAGACTGAAGCCTTTTATTGAGATTTATAACTGCAATACATTTCATCTGGAACGGGTCAGGTTACTTGAGTTCACCATGTTAATCCCTATGGAGTCATGTAACAATCAGACTGCTACTCTACTTTGTTTCACGCCATACCCTTTATTATATCGACAGTGTACATTGTCAAAACCTTTAAAATAAATGTCCTAGCGCATTGATATCTCTGATTTTTTTCTTAAAATTACAGAATCATTCTCAATTAAATACCAATGTCCATATCCAAAACAGTTTAGAAGGTTTTCGAGTCTAATTACTTTATAGAATGTCCTGGAACTATATATCAATGAAGAATGAGTGTGTGTGATGCGGGTTAATTCCGAGAGGAGATCTGATGGATGACATAGGAAGATAATAAAGACGTGCTGTCTTGCCTTTTAAGCGCCTCTCAGGACCTTCAGTCCTTTGATTATTTACTGGAGAACAAATGTTCAGACAATGGAAACGTGGTTTTGAAAATAATGACCAATAAACATATTTGATAGAAGAACGGTATGCTGTACTCAATTATACCAATTTTATTATTCAAATGTGTTGTACTAAATGATACATGATAAGATGAAAATAATTCATGTAAAATCTGTACTACATTGTATGTAACAAATTGAGGTCAATATTAAGATAAGAGCGAAAGAAGTACATATTATGTATATTAAAAATATTTAAGTAAAATAATAAAGTCACGTCCAATAGTGGGATCGAAACCGTATCACCATTTATCGTTTTACAACATCGGCACTTACTCCGCTGAGCTGATATGGGTGTGATTTCGGAATTATTCATAAGTGTTAGTAAAGTGAAATAATCTTAATACGAAAGGTTAGCAGTGTGACCTACGACCGGATAAAGGTCAGACATATATGTAGGAAATTACAAATTTGCACAATATATATTATAATAAAGATACCACTACATAAAAAAGTTTGCACAAAATATAATACAGGATGTACAGTGTCTACATGATATAAAGATGATCAACATAATATAATTAAAAAAATTCAAAGGCACAACATATAACGATGTACAGACATAACATTAGAATGTTTGCATAACATGTAAAGAACTTGGTACATAATGTTATAAAGAACGAGCATAATAAAAAGGTTTTCATGAAAACATAAAACAGTGCCGACGTTCCATACATATTTGGTAATAATGTTATACACTGCATTAAAGGACAGTGCCTGTTGGATGCGTATTCACGCTGCTAACATTTACTTTAAATCATTTTAAAATGTTTTCGTGTTTTCTGCAACCATCTCATCAACCATCTCATCAATCGTTTTACATAGTATATTGTTTTGGACAACAACTGTTCTTTTCGCGCCGTCTATGCACACATTGGGAGTATTTGATAAGTTTGCAGTATAGAATACTATACTAAGAAGCAATTTTATGTCATAATTTAATGTAAAAGTCTTAATGCTATATACATTTGAAAAACAAACATTAGGGTGTATTAAAAGTATCGAATTAAGTTAAAGAAATTCTACTTTATTAGTACCGATTAGCTAGATAGTCAAAATTTCCTTCGATACAAAAGCGCTGTGTGGGAGCGTAATAATCATGTAGTATATATTTATTATTATTTGTAATTAAAGGTGCCATTTTCAACAATATGTTTGTATTGCATTTTTATTAGACATTTATTTTAGGATTTTGGAATGTGTGTGCATGTGCGTACGTGTGTGTTCGTTTACGTTAGTACGTTATATACATATGTGTATGTGTGCTAGTGTTGTTCTGGGTCTCATTAACTTCTGGCAGTATATATTCAAGCAATATTTGTTATTTTACATGATGAGATGTATTGGCAAATATTTTACCAGCTAAAATATAATAATTTCTTTGAATTTGAAAAACTCAATAACACACATAGTATTACTATTATCAAGATAATGAAAACTTGGTTTTCAAGGCATAGTGTAACAGAGAGACTGATATCTGACGGTGCTAGTTATTACAAATCTCAACAGTTCCAAGACTTCGTAACTAATTAAGTGGGACATTTACATGTCACATCATCAGCATATTACCCCAAATCAAATGGTCTTAGTGAGTCATGTGTCAAGACTGCGAAGACCTTATTAAAGAAATGCAAGCAAGATGGGACATATTTATCTATTGCATTGTTAGAACTACGTGCTACACCATCAGGCATTGGCTTGAGTCCCTGTGAAATTTTGATGGGAAGAAAAATCAGAACATTTTTACCCATGATCACAGACAAATTAATTCCCAGACCTATGGACTACCATAAAATACGATCGCTCTTAATTAAACAAACATGGGAAACAGAAAGAATCTTACGACAACAAGTCTAAGCCTTTAACCATGTTATGGTATTTGAATGTACCATATAAACAATAATAAATAACCAGGATTCCGCACTATAGTATATTTTAATGTGTACTTATCAGCATGACAGTCAATACAACAACTCTTTACTAAGTGGCATGCATTTACATTTTATACAAGCACAAAATGATATAGTAACATGATGATAATACAAGAGAGACAACTCTAGAAACTTCCATATGTTATTTACCAAACTCCAAGCAGCGGTTATCTTCCTTTGAAGTATAACAATAACCACTGCCTTCACAAACGTCACGTGATGATGGTTGGTTAGACAAAATGGCGGATATAACGAAGAATAAACTTTTAAAATGTTAGCATCTATTTTTAAATATTTTTTAAATATTGTTATTTTTTACTTTTCCTACCACCAAACAACTTATATGTTTGAAATTAAGATATATGACTATAAATTGTCAAACTGAAATTAAATAAATGAAAAACGTGTTTTGTCAAAAATCTGGACGGCAGAGATCTTCGATAACTATAAGGGGAGATCACTGGGTAGGAGATTGGTTATTTACATTTGAAGAATTAACTCATACAATGTGTACATTGATAAACACATCGCACTATATTTGCACTGTGACAGTTGCTTTAGCTTGAAAACTATAAATACCTTTCAGTGCTTATATATTTACAGCACATGTATAGCACACACATACAACTTAGCACGAAACGCTGCACTTCTATATGTTGCAGCAGTAATTTCTATCATTGTAATATTTCATCATACACACATACGCTAACAACACTTCCAAATAATGAAGTTTTTGCATATATTTAATGTTTCATCTGGTAATAGTCATGTTCTGATATGTTCGGAGGGTAACGCGGTTGATAATTGGTGTTTGCATTGATGTACGGCGATTTCTTCCTTTCATATGTTTGTATTTTACCCGCCTTGCCTAACTTAAGATAACCATCCACGTCTGTAGGTATAACGCTTGGATATGGATAATCTGAGTCCTTGTCAGCCATTTGCATGCCGCCTGTGTTGCTCATATTCATCTGGTTAAGTCCAGGACGTCGGCAAATTTCACGTCTGTCTTTGTTCTTCAGTATTCTGCCAGATGAAGGCCTTACTAGATTATCTATTGTGTCATAATGGTTTGTTTCAGTGCTCTTGAATTCTGGTCCAGTATGAAGCGAGTGATCGTCAATTGTGCTATAGTCTTCAGATTTGTTCATAGATGATAAATTGTGATCTTGACCAAACCTGCAATATCCGTCATATAAACATAGTCCAAACTATGGACACAATGACAGTCGCACCATTAGTATTAAAGGTTTTGAACACCAAAATGAATGTAAATGTGAATAAAAGAGTGTATATAAATCATTGTCAGAAAATGTAAGTGATCTTTGTAGGGAAATGGCCTATTAAACGTAATAATGCGATGTTCAGGAAACTTTTATTCTTTAAAATGTGTTTTCAAGTATTGTAACTATAAAAGATTATAATGATTAAATAATATCACTTAATTGTCTTAACTTTATTAATTATTTTATTCAGAACACATACCGGCAAGTAGTCGCATCCACACTGTGAGATGTGTTTTTCTTGCCTGGAAGAACAAGGTGTCAATAACATTAATACAATGCTGATGCGAAGGAGTAAGGTACAAATTAGTTTGTAACAGCTTTGCCTTATATGGTGGCATATTTCTGCAACCAGTTTGCATGATAGCGTTCGCGAATTGTTTCGTGTTAACCACTTACTTTTTACGATAATTATCTAGCTATCTAGTTAATATTCGTGATACATTTTCGGTAAGATAAATATCATTTAACTAGAAACAGGCTTGAAAGTGCCCAGAACTGCCGCCTCTTACCTTTTTATGAAGATTCGTGTTACCACCTATTTATAAATGCAATATTGGCTTATAGATGTAAGTGGTAACACTAATCTTATCTAGTTGACCACTTATTATGTTACTTAATAATAACTCAAATCGCGAACGTCACTTAAGATTCGTGTTACTATTAATCTAGTTATGGTTTACGAATTTGAGTTATTTGAGCAAATTCGCGAACGCTATCATGCTAACTGATGGCAGTAATATGCCACAATAGCTTTACTATTGCACAGTCGAATAATTTCCAAGTTGTAAGTCGTTTACGCTACAAAATACTATCAGTTCAAAATAGCGATTAACAAAACCCCAAACATATTTACAACCATGGATCAATTTAATTGTCATTTGTCCATTTTATTATCTGATACTACCATAGTATTACTTACCGTTCGTCCTGTACTTGCAAATACAGAATACGGCAACCACAGAGATCAATGCAAGGCCACCAATCACTGATGATAATATGATGACTAGCAGGTTTGATTTTGCTTCCGTTTCCTCTGCAATGGTTTTTGAATATGTTGTTAAGATACGAATATGTCGTATAGAGTACGAATATCTTTGAGAGTCTACAATGCACAACATTCTCTATACCCTACATGTGTTACCAATATTACCTTAGAGTGCTTTTAACCAACATTTATTGAAAATATAGTTTGATATTTATAACTAAAATACTTTTGTATAATACTGTTGTGTCCCACAGAAACAACACGACAGATACGTCATAAAGAGAGACACTGTGGAGACATATTGATGTTGTGCTGTCTATCCGAATATGTTGTGTTGTCTATCTGGATGTCTGTCCGTCTGGATGTCACAAAGTTTGTCTACCACTGGGTTACGATAACAAGTAAGTAAATTAAAAAAACAGTATACATGAGTTTATAGTTATGAAGAGCTATGACCCTTTAGTGACGAAAATTTGACAAATTTGTCTGCACATGTTCTTCTAAACCAGTGGTTAGATTTCAATGAAACTTCGCTAAACTTATTTGTACCAAACCTAGTTGTTCATATTGTCAGTATTGTTTGGTAAGATTATTTTGGGCGGAGTTATTGCCATTTCGGAATGAAAATGTGAAAAAAATCGGTGATGTCTGTGCTTGTTCTTCAAAACCATTGCTTGCATGAAACTTGACATGGGTGATTTGTATCAAACCTAGTTGTGCTTATTGTCAGCAATTTTAGTCAGATTGTGTTTTGTTTGCGCCTTAAGTGATGAACGATGGGCACATTTGGCGATGTCATTGCGTTTCCTCTATAAACCTGATTGGATTTCAATGCAATCATAAGTAAGTAATTCTGCTTGTGCATATTGTGAATAGTTGTGTTTGAGTTATGCCCCTTTAATTATGAAAAATTGACAAAATTGGCGATCTGCTTGCTTTTCATATATAATATCAAGCCTTTTGACAAAGTAAATTAAACAAAAATATCTTGGAAAAAGATGGTCGGCGCAATTTGAAGGCAAGATTTGTTGTGCAACATAAATACATGCCGAGATATTTCGATTGCTGGTCACACCATATACATTTGTACAATCTGAGTTGTTGGGACACACTGTTGATGTAACACACTCATCAATAACTAACTCACATGATGTACCCGCCCATCCAGCCTTACAAGTACATTCTCCCGTCTCAATATCACAGGGACTTGTACTTCTATTGTTACAGTTACAATCCGTACAATGGGTACCAAATTTACCTGGCGGACACTCTGGAATGAGATATATATATTGTGCGCCTTGCAGTTAATTGCAACTTCATGTATGATTATTGAAAAGTTTTCAGAACTTTTTAGTGTTGTAAACTATGTTTGCGAGCTGATTGTCCATCTTCTGGTAAATAAGTACGAGTAACAAGGCTCAGAAACAAATAATTGAACACTGCTTAGGTTTTATTTAAGTATGTGAAGCTTTTAATTTACGAAATGTACTTATGTATCTGTTGTTAAAACGATATTATTATTAAATCATTACAGATAACAGAAGTTGTAATTAACAAACAAAGAAATCAACTGGGTAGTGGTATTGTGTTGAACATATTTAATATCTTATATAGTTGACAGCGTTTTACACAATTCAGTGCCAATACTGGGATTCCTACCAAAAAAATTACTTGTTAGAATTAAGAGAAGGGTAGCGCAAGGTGGGACAAAGCGCCCCTATTAAGCAATATTTCAACCATGGCGTGTTCGATTAAGATAAAACTGTTTTATGTGTGCAAGTTTGTACACGACCTATACATTTACAACATATTTAGCACGATATACAAAAGGAGATAAAGCTCAATAAATTTAACACAGCTTTATTGGTGTTTGCTCTTTTGTCCCATGTTTGGGGTAAAACGCACTTTGATAAGTATCAATGCGTCCAGTGTAGGCATATTGCCCTTATTACATTGGACTTCTTGGCGTCATGTGGAAAATCTGAATATAATGAAACAAAATTATAGCTGAACAATTAAATTATCTTTAACATTAGAAACGTATGGCCTTACCAGCGCAATATAATAAGGTGAATCCTGAAGCCGGTCCAAATGTGCAGCGAAATCCGCAGGGGTGGGAAAATGTTCTTCGACACTGTGTTATGTCAGATTCGTTTCCATTACAATCTAGGGCTTCTAATGTCGTGTAGTCAGTTAATGAAACATTAAACGGTAAATCTTTTACATACTGTGACGATCCTTCATATCTGTAATGCAATAGTACGTACGTATGTGTCTTTTGTACAGATATGTTTGTGCCGTCATATTTTATTTTCTTTGGATTTAATAAATGTAAATGATAAAAATACTATTGTGATTGTTTATATGTTTCGTCATCCTATAAATATTTAGTCGTTATGATTGATGAAATGTAAACAATTATCGGTAGTACAATTAAGTCACTGCCTTGGGTGATACTTGAAATAATGGAGACAATACCATGTGACTTACCCGTGGCCCAGTAGATAACACAGTGTCTTTGCTGTAGTATTTGAACAACTTCCTATCAAAGGAGATCTGTTTCCAAAAACCCATAATTTATTTCAGTTATACATGGTAAATATACCTTCGTTAGATTTATTTCCGATCGGTATAATGTCAAGTGGACCTCCTGGAAGGTATCAGAAGATGTCAATGATACAATGCTATATAAATTCGAAATACTGTAATGGACTTCGTCTCATAGTTATATTCAGACAGTGTGAATTGGCCAGACATTGTCAGTTTCCTTAATAAGTTACCTATTAAAGGACAATGCAATGTACAAAATCACAAAAGTACCACCTCTGTCACAATATTTAAGTTGAACATGCCGGATCAGATGGCGTATAAACCGTTCTCAAGTTTCCGTTTAACATTTTCTTCCTGCTTGAACCAACTACTTAAAAAAATGAGATGTCAGGTAGAATACTTGAAATATGTTTTATTCTATAAAACTATGGAAATAAAGTCATAAGGAGAACAAACGCAAAATCTGAAAATCTATAGGTAGTTCGAAATGTTGATCTGCAGTATACATGTATATATAACTAATTTAAGATAAGTCAATAGTAAACACGACCATACCCATGCACCAATACTTGTAAAGCAGCTTACGGTCATTATCATGCCTATTATCTTCAGGATTAGTATTAAATGTTGATGAAATATCGCCCAAAGTAGACAGTAGCGATAGCTCAATTGGTAGCGCTTCTGACTAGTAAGTTCGACCAAAAGATAGTGTGTGAGTTCGAGACACATTCCTGGCTCCCATTTTTTATGGACAATATGAATTTATATCCCTTACTCAGTGCTTGTCAGTTACGTATACTTGTTGTTTGTCGTTTCTGTCTGTTTATTGTTAAATCAAACGTGTTTAATGATGGCTATAGCGTCGTTGCTAAAATGTTCATTTGAACCCCTTACGTTTTTCGAAGTAGCCATATCAACTTTGTTCCATATACTGTGAGTGTGTAGCGATAAATGTACATGCACATCTACTGCACGATGATAATGTGCACTTAAAAAATTATGAAACCATATCGGTATTACTGAATAGCTTATAAATGCACATGCTACAGTGTTTTTAATTAATGATATTCGAGCGAACATTAATTAGTATAAGTTGTGTATCTACAACTGTAGATGACCAATATATAAAATTGCAATGGAAACAAAACACCTCCCGATGGTCCCGAACTCGGACGCAAAACAAAAAAGCTTAATTAGCATTTTAAGGCGCGGACTCGCTACCATCTGAGCTATCAAGGCTGTTAGTTTTATGAAATCAAATCACAATAAATAGTTTTGCTTGTTATTTGATTTACCTATTTTGATCAATAAAGGTGGTCAAACCATGTAAACATTGCGTGATGTCACTCTCAACTTATCGTGGTATACTTTTTTTATAGTAACAACAATATGTATGAATCAATACAAAATACAAATACGAAATACTTTATTTTGGTCATGGTTACATGGGTAACAACAGACAATGTTATGACAGACAGATAACATATATGGGTAATCAAACAATTCAGCAATGTAAAAACAACACAGAAATAGTTGGCTGCACATTTACATGACTGTGTTTAGGGGACATCGATGTTTATTTATCCGTGAATGGTTTAAAAAAGTTGGGAGAATTTAGATATTTACAATGAAATCACGAGAAACCGAGGGTCACGTTGTAGGAATTTCATTGACGACTTGGAAATAGTACAATATGTGTGTATAATTGTAGATGGTATTTTTGTTTTTCAATTAAAATATTTTGTGATATAAGATATGAATAGACTTGTACTTCTAAGTAATTCATAATTGTTGCTGTTTAACAAGTCTTTATATTTGATTATATTTGGATATTGATGAAAATAAGTTGGGATTAGTTGCTTTCGTTTCATTTCAAAGTGTTTACACTCCAGTAAATAGTGGAATTCGTCACCTAATTTGTTCGGACAAAAAGGACATATTCGATCGTCATATTCAGTATTTGCCTAGCGTTCAGTTTCTATTGGGAATTTATGATTTGCTGTTCTAAATTTGAAGATGGGTAAGTGCAAATTTTGAGGAAGTAGAGTTAAATATTCCTCACGTCTATAATTGACTTTGAATAGACTATATAATTTTCCCTGGTTTGAAGTCTGCATTTTGTCATTCCAGTAAGTAATAAATTGGTCAACAAGTACTTGCTTAATCGTTAAATGTATGTTCTTTAGATTCAAGATACGTTGGTTTAAAAATATGTTACTACAGCCCGTTATATCAAATATTGTTTTACATAGTTTATCCAATTAAATGTATGAACGCTTCTCAGCATGAATTGATAGGCTATATTTTAATAGACTAGACTAATCCAATTTAATTTTTATTATTCGCGTTTTAATGAAGATATCCAATGGGAATCTGCCCAATTCACCATATAACATGTAAGCGGGTGAGCTTTTGCTGAAGTTTGTTATTGTCAATAAAGCCATATCAATCAACATTATATGTTAAGGATAACACAAAAAAGAGTACAAGTAAAAACTCTTATTTTCAATGTGGTCCTTAATATATAGAATTGTGTGACTTACGAAGAATTTTAAGCTATAAATAAAGTTATCATAGTCTGTTAATCAAAGAAAGACAATGTGTTACATGTTAATAAACAAATATATAAAACGATGAAAAGACTTTGAAAAGTACTTGCATTTTTCGGGAAGTCCTGTATGAACCATGTACACTTATACAGTACAGTGTTATACTGTAAACCACAGGAAAAGGACGTCCATGCTTTAATTGTTACACATATTTTAACGATAATAAAAATAAAGCACAACCATTTACTCTTCTATGAAAATGTCATTATGACATAAATATAATGAAGACATCTGAATCTGGAGTTTATTGTTAACGTTATGAATAAACACCGTAAGGAACGGAAGTTCATACAGCTCTTACTAACAGTCGTTCGGACTGAACATAACTATTACATCATTGCATAATACTAAGACAACACATCATACATCATTCATATACACTAGTGGTACAAGGTTATAACATCATACATCATTCATATACACTAGTGGTATAAGGGTGTAACATCATACATCATTCATATACATGTACACTAGTGGTATAAGGTTGTAACATTATACATCATTCATATACACTAGTGGTATAATGTTGTAACATCATACATCATTCATATACACTACTGGTATAAGGTTGTAACATCATACATCATTCATATACACTAGTAGTATAAGGCTGTAACATCATACATCATTCATATACACTAGTGGTATAAGGTTGTAACATCATACATCTTTTATATACACTAGTGGTATAAGGTTGTAACATCATACAACATTCATATACACTAGTGGTATAAGGATGTAACATCATACATCATTCATATACACTAGTGGTATAAGGTCGTAACATTATACATCATTCATATACACCAGTGGTATAAGGTTGTAACATCATACTTCATTCATATACACTAGTGGTATAAGGTTGTAACATCATACATTATTCATATACACTAGTGGTATAAGGTTGTAACATCATACCTCATTCATATACACCAGTAATATAAGGTTGTAACATCATACCTCATTCATATACACTAGTGGTATAAGGTTGTAACATCATACTGCATTCATATACACTAGTGGTATAAGGTTGTAACATCATACCTCATTCATATACACTAGTGGTATAAGGTTGTAACTTCATACATCTTTCATATACACTAGTGGTATAAGGTTGTAACTTCATACCTCATTCATATACACCAGTGGTGTAAGGTTATATATATACTGTTACTTTCTGTGAGTGAAGTATTTTTTCTATATCATTATATAACAATCCTATGGATCTGCATCTTGTTAAGTTTCTTTTGCTCAGGATGCAATTTGTGCATAGTTCTAATGACTGCTATAGATGAATAATAAATATAATTTAACACCTTGTGTACACTCTCTGGACCGCGTCATCTTTGAAATACAATGCTGTTTAAATGAAGTCATAAATGTCGTCATGACGTCAACATTTCCCGAAATTTATTCATACAATAAAACTGTAGTGTATCCTTGATAAATTGATATAAAACTTCCTGATAAATATAAGACTAAATCAGTTACAGTCCCTTTTAATGGTAACATGCATACTAATACACCCTGAACATCATTCATACACACTAGTGGTTAAAGGCTGTAACACCATACATCATTCATGCACACTAGTGGTTTAAGGCTGTAACACTATACATCATCCATACACACTAGTGGTTAAAGGCTGTAACACCATACATCATTCATACGCACTAGTGGTTAAGGCTGTAACACTATACATCATCCATACACACTAGTGGTTTAAGGCTGTAACACTATACCTCATCCATACACACTAGTGGTTAAAGGTTGTAACACCATACATCATTCATACGCACTAGTGGTTAAGGCTGTAACACTATACATCATCCATACACACTAGTGGTTAAAGGCTGTAACACCATACATCATTCATACGCACTAGTGGTTAAAGGCTGTAACACCATACATCATTCATACACACTAGTGGTTAAGGTTGTACCATCATACATCATTCATACACACTAGTGGTTAAAGGCTGTAACACCATACATCATTCATACACACTAGTGGTTAAGGTTGTACCATCATACATCATCCATACACATTAGTGGTTAAGGCTGTAACACCATACATCATTCATACACACTAGTGGTTAAAGGTTTTAACATCATACATCATTCATACACACTAGTGGTTTAAGGCTGTAACACCATACATCATTCATACACACTAGTGGTTAAAGACTGTAACACCATACATCATTCATACACACTAGTAGTTAAGGCTGTAACACCATACATCATTCATACACACTAGTGGTTAAAGACTGTAACACCACACATCATTCATACACACTAGTGGTTAAGGTTGTACCACCATACATCATCCATACACACTAGTGGTTAAGGCTGTAACACCATACATCATTTATACACACTAGTGGTTTAAGGTTGTAACACCATACATCATTCATACACACTAGTGGTTAAGGTTGTACCATCATACATCATTCATACACACTAGTGGTTAAAGGCTGTAACACCATACATCATTCATACACACTAGTGGTTAAAGACTGTAACACCATACATCATTCATACACACTAGTGGTTAAGGTTGTACCATCATACATCATCCATACACATTAGTGGTTAAGGCTGTAACACCATACATCATTCATACACACTAGTGGTTTAATGTTGTAACGCCATACATCATTCATACACACTTTTGGTTAAAGGCTGTAACACCAAACATCATTCATACACACTAGTGGTTTAAGACTGTAACACCATACAGCATTCATACTCACTAGTGGTTTAAGACTGTAACACCATACATCATTCATACACACTAGTGGTTAAAGGCTGTAACACCAAACATCATTCATACACACTAGTGGTTTAAGACTGTAACACCATACAGCATTCATACTCACTAGTAGTTTAAGACTATAACACCATGCATCATTCATACACACTAGTAGTATTACCTACTATCTCTACGTGGGGATATTTCGTTGATATCCTTAGTTTAATAGTAGAAGGTACCGGAAGGGTTGTAGGTAATAGTTTGTATTCTTGAATTCACAATTCCCGATAAAACAACAAGTCCACTGGGAGTGCACACTTTTATTCTATTTGTAACATAGTTCAGTATAATTCAATTTAATTCCAGTGATGATTTTATAGTAAACTCCCCTAACAATTGTCTACGAATGTTAGTAACTTCCACGCTGAAAACTGTCTTGGATGGTAACCTGATTGTAGCCTTTGATCTCCCAAAACCAACTCCGATTCTTCCTTCGTGTGCGGATATTATCAATATCTTTCTTACTGTATTTCGGGCTATTCTGACCAATCCCGAAAGCCATAACCTTATTCGCCAATCACGTGACCCACTTATTAACTCACGTGATGCGTTATTCTATCCTGTTTCCAACGGATGACCAAATGTGTCAGAGATCCTGACTCAGGGCAAAGTTCATGTTTTTGCGTCGAATTATACTTCAGGTGAACAAAGTAAATTCCTATCTACACCTGCATAGATTCTTAGAAACTTTATGAAAGGTTAATAACCTGGCTACATATCCCCCCACTTATGTTAATAAAAAGTCCCCGTTTTATTTTTGTTTATTAATTTGAAAAATATGCAATCCCCCTTTTTTTATTACACTCACTAAACTATAAGATACACACTGGATAAACATTTATTTTCCAAACATGATAAAAACATGAAAATTTTAGCAATCAATCAATGATTAACAAATAACATACAATTATTATTACCACTATAACTACTGTACTATTTGTATAAAAACATTTCTAAAAAAAAACATCTATTAATAAAACCATGGCTGAATATGGTTGGTTTTTAATTACTTTATATCATTATAATGGATGATATGTTTTCGTAAATCTAAATTTCCATAAATTACATATCTAACCTTATTATTTCTTCCCTTTTCCGTAAAGTTTCTACATTATACACACCTGTTTTATGACACGAAGGGTTATCTTCACAAATTGAACATGGATCACCTCCTTTGACACTATTTTCAAAACATTTTTCATGTACAACAGAACTACAGATAGATATAGATAGATACTTTTATTCCTCCATAGTGAAGAGATTTTGAAATACTTGCCAAAATTATAATAAGCAATTTCTTTTGACGTTTTACACATTGCACATTTTACCTTTACTAAATTTTCTTTAAATTGTATATACCTTTTATATCTCTTCATAATTCTTACAAATTGTGATTTTGTGATGTTGATGAAAAATTCTATTGGTTTGGTCTTAATTGACTTCGGTAATTTAATATTTTTCAAAAATGTTTCAAATAATTCTTTTAATAAATAGTTGTTACATAATTTTGTAAAAATATTTAAGTATTGTCAATTTTTGTATTTCGTCATTGTCATCGTCAATAACTAATTCGAACTGTTCTTCCAAAATAGATATTTGAAAATAAACCACAATATCAATTAATATGTCAATCGGAATTTCTCTAAACTGTTCCTTAATCACGCATCTTCAACGTCAATGAACGTTTCATCAAATTCACTAATTTGTTTTGAAAAAAAGGCCAACAATTGAAAGTGTCTTTCTTTTTGAATATTTATTACTGTGCACAAAATATGTTATCAAGTTCTTTTCAAGTGATAAAATTGATGTCTTTGTAAAACTAATTAATGATTGGAAATACCCACAACATTCAGCCAATCGCCTAGCACATACTTTTACCTCCATACCTTTTGTTTGCATAGTTTCTATAATTTATAAATCGCACTCTTTCGATACTACGATTTGTGTCTTAATGATACTATTTTGAAAAATATTTACAGCTAGGATGCCTCTAAAATACATGGACATTGTTATTACATATTAACAATATATGACTTTCAATTTCACTATTCTATGTAACATATTTATAATATAACACAATGGAAATTGTCTGGCATAACACTACCATCAATAACTGTCATGTAATGTAATCAATTTTACATTATATTCAATCTAATTTTACGTAATAAACATACATGCACTCATATTATATAATATTGAAAATACACAATTTATTCTCACTATGACATATCATAATATTTGAAAAACAATAAATTCCTCATTACATCAACAATAGATATATAATATTTCATGTAACAATAAAACACTTGTAACGTTACATAATGGCAAAATACCATATTCTTCATTCTCCCACTTTCATACCACTCATCCACTTCTTTCCCACTGACACCGTATTCTTTCCTGTACCAACACACGCTATTCTTTCTCTTATACCCTTAAAATAGCATTATTGTCTCCCTTAGCTGACCTGTTAACCCTGCTAATGGTCAATGCATCCATTATGTTTAACATGTTTATGCCATTATGAATTACTTCAGTCTGCACTACGTAAGTGGTCACACTATTTTCATCTCATGGGATTAAACATTGCATGTGCATACGATAGCATATACCATAAAGTGCGTTTATCAACTTTGTAAACATACGATAAAAAAATCAGCATTGCGCAAAGTGTCAATAAAGCGCATGTTGGACGCAAAGCATAATATGAATTTCTAATACCTTTAAGGTCTCTTATAATACAATATTGAACGGTTGTTTACATTTGTAAAATATTGTGATGTATGTATAATGATTCTAATAATTTCTATGTATGAACATAACTGAGACTGAAATAAAGATATTATACATCATACAAGATACATTTACATGTACAAGTAACGCAGCATAAACATGTGAACATTGATAAACACATTCCACTATATTTGCACTGTGACAGTTGCTACTGATATATCAAGTTGTGTTTGAAAAACTATGAAATTGCGTTTCAGCGCTTATATAATTACAACACACGTATAGCACAAAGTTATAACATAGCACGAAACGCTGAACTTACTATGTTTGCAGCAGTAATTTCAATAACTGTAACATTTCATCATACACACATACGCTAACTTCCAAATAATGAAGTTTTTGCATAATATTATATTTAATGTTTCATCTGGTAATAGTCATGCTCTGATCTGTTCTGAGGGTTAAGTGGTTGATAATTGGCGTCAGCATTGAGGTACGGCGCATGCTTCCTTTCATCTGTTTGTATGTTACCGGCCTTGCCTACCTCAAGATAACCATCCTCGTCTGTAGGTAACACGCTTGGATATGGATAATCATAGTCCTTCTTGTCAGCCATTTGCCTGGCGTCTTTGTTGTTCGTATTCATCTGGTTATGTCCATGGCGTTCAGGAATTTCAGGTCTGCTATTGTTTTTCATTATTCTGTCAGGTGTAGGCGCTGATGCATCATATATTGTGTTATAAGGGTCTATTCTAGATTCATGGACAGAGAGATCATCGATTGTGCTATAGTCTTCAGATTTGTTCGTAGATGATAAATTATACTCTTGACCAGGCCTGAAATATCCGTCAGATAAACATAATCAGAAGAGACAATGACAATCGTAGCATTAGTATAAAAAGGTTTCGTCCACCAAAATGAATGTAGAAGTGAATAAAAGAGAAAGAAATCATTGTCAGAAGATGTATGTGATCTTTGTAGGGAAAGGACCTATTTAACATAATTATACGATGTTCAAAATCTTTAATTCATTAGAATGTTATTGCAAGTTTTATAACAATAAATTATAATGATAAAATAATATCATTAAAAATGCCTCAAAATCGAGACAGCAAAATTTTATTCAGAAACATACCGGCAAGTAGTTGTCGCAACCAGACTGTGAGATGTGTTTTTCTTGCCTGGAACAACAAGATGTCAATACATTTAATACAATGCTGATCAAAGAAGTAAGGTACAATTAATTTTATTTGTAGCAGCTTTGCTTTACTATTGCACAGTCGAATAATAAAATTAAGTTATTTACGCTACAAAATACTATTTGTTCACGATAGCTGTTAACAACGCAATGCCCGTTGGGAGATGCCACTTGCGACTTACATACATACGAGTTATGTAGTTTGGACACCGTCCCGTATTTGGTACGGCTCGTTTTAATATATATGGATAATTTAATCAATTTGAAGTTATAAAGTATCTGTAGATAGAAAATTGCGTTCTCTTCAATGGAACATAATCAGTTCGATAACACTTACATAGTAAACAAATAGTAACGTTCTTACTTTAGTGGGAATGTAGCATTTTCTTACGCATGTTCTTAAAAATGTTAACTATCCACCGTCCATAAATAAGTTCATGAGGTTCAATGTGTCTCCAGTTAATAATTTAGTTGTATGGAAAGCGTAGTTGACAACCATGACCCAATCGCCATTCCGTACACACAATAGCTACATGTACACTCATATAAATATTTAATTAATGTTATTGTCTGATACTACCATAGTATTACTTACCTTTTATCCTGTACTTGCAAATACAGAATATGGTTATTATAGATACCAACACAAGACCACCAATCACTGATGATAGTATGATGACTAGAGTGTTTGATTTTGGTTCCGTTTCCTCTGCAATGGGTTTTGAATATGCAGTTAAGATACGACTGTGTTGTATATGGCATGGATGTGAAGTTGTATTGAGTTATTAACATTAGGAGTCTACACTGCACAGCATTCTCTCTACCCTACATGTGTAACCAATAGTACCTCAGAGTGGTTTTAAACCAACATGTATTGACAATATAGTGCAATATTTATAACGAAATACTGTATCGTTCTACAGAACCAGCATGACAGATACGACATAACAAGAGACAATTGAGAAACATATTGATGTTGAGCTGTCTATCTGATTGTTTGTCTGGATGTCACAGTTTGTCTGCGCTTGTTCTCCTAAACCAGTGATAGGATTTCAAAGAAACTATGCGTGAGTAATGGATATCAAGCTTAGTTGTACATGTTGTCAACATTGTTTGTTCGGATTCTTTTTGGCAGAGTTATGGCTCTGATGAAAATTGGACAACTTTTGTGATGTCTGAGCTTATTCACATAAACCATTGTTCGCATTTTAATGAAACTTGACATGGGTGATTCGTACCGTGCCTATTTGTGTATATTGTCTGCATCATGGTAGGTTTGTTTTTGGCAGAGTTATGTCAAATTTGGAGATGTCCCTGCCTTTTTCCTCTTTAACCCCTGCTTGGAATTCAATGGAATGTTATGTTAGTTATTATGCTTGTGCATTTGGGAACAATTGTTCTTGGCAGAGTTGGGTTCCTTTATGATGTGCTTAGTTTTGTTCTTTAATAACTGGCCGTTTGACAAAGAAAATAAAACAAGGAAAACTCCTGATGTGTGTCCGTCATAATATATGTCATAATAGCTTAGGGGTGTTTGGGGTACTTAGTTAAATGTGCTCTAAATTTGGTTCTTCTTTTGTAATTTTGGACTGAAAAAATCGACTGCGATTCTATACATCTAAAACACGACAGTGTAAGTAAAGTAATATCAAAAGAACTCTTTCCCTTGTCTTGTAATATCGTCTGGTTTGTTAATAATTATCAAATCGCAATCAATCGCCCAAATTCGCGTACCTATACATAAAATGGGAAATTACTGAGCACTCCATGATGCCCTTACTTATTTGGCAGTACCGTCTGCCATTTATAGGGGGTGATTGACAAAAATATCACCCATTCGACCTATGGTGAATTTGCATTGTGACTTCAGGAAAGGTTTGATAACAGGATTCATTTACTTTTGTTTTAACAACAGAGAATATACCTTTATTTGGAGAAACATCGCAAATACCATCAGTTAGTGTATATCCCGGTCTACAAACACACTGATAGGAACCAGGTGCATTTGTACAATCTGAGTTGTTGGGACACACAGTTGATGTCACACATTCATCAATATCAATCTCACATGATGTACCCACCCATCCAGTCTCACATGTACATTCTCCAGTCTCAGTATCACAGGGGCTTGTACTTCTATTGTTACAATTACACTCCGTACAATGTGTACCAAATTTACCTGGCGGACACTCTGGAATGAACAGAAAAATATAATGTGTACCTTGCAGTTCATGGCAATTTCATGTATGATTGTTGAAAAGTTTTCTGAACTTTCAGTATAACATCTGAATTAGAGTTCGCAAAGGCAAGTTTACGAGCTGATTTTCCATTTTCCGGTAAGTATTTACGAATTACAAGACTCAGAAACAAACAGTTTTGCACTGCTTATGTTTTTTTTAAGTATGAGGCTTTCAATTAACGATTAAAACAAATTGAGAATTGTTTAATGAATAGTATTACACTTATGTATCAATTGTAAAAATGATAAAATTATTAAATTATTATAGATAACAGGAGTAGTTGTTTGTAATGAAATTATGCGTGGAAGCTTTACATCGTAACCTTTACATTTATAACATATTTAGTACGAGATACAAAACGAGATAAAGCTCAATCAATTTAACATAGCTTTATTGATTTTTGCCTTTTTGTCCCACGTCTTGGGCAAAACGCACTTTGATAAGGGGCAATGCGCCTATTGTAGGCATATTGCCCCTTATTACATTGGACTTCTTGGTGTCATGTGGTAAATCAGAATATAATCAAATAAAATTATAGCTGAACCATTAATTTATCTATAACATTATTAACAACATCTAACAATATGAAGATATACACGAAAATCAATCATATGTATTATGCAAACATAATGGATATCAGTTTGTCCATTAAAGTATGACTCGCGATGAAACATAGAAAACATAACTTGTTTTCCTTTTCATATATACAGCAATTCGCATCTCAAGGTAATATATGATCAGAGACAACAACCTTTCTTTCGTTCATAACATGTGGAAAGCCACTGGACATATTCTAATATATATCCTTGAAAACAAATCACGGCATAACTTGCGTACATCAAAATGTACGGTTCTAAGAATAGGATATTTGCATACAAATAAAACGTACTGTAAAACAAAAATAATTCATTTGGACTCCAAACGAGGCTTTAATGTTAGGTATACACTTGACAAATGATCCGAATAAAATACTTGAACTGAACTTAGATTCTAAAATAGATGCATTTCAACATACCCTCTATAAATGGAGAAGATGGAAACTGGAAAAAAAAGTACAGTTATAAAAACATTTGCATTCCCGAAATTAGTGTACCAACTCACAGTTTTAAATAATCCAACAGAACAGAGAATTAAACTAATTAAAAATCTTATGTTTGACTTTCTGTGGAATTCTAAATCTGATATAGTATCCCGAACTATGATTTTCCAAACAAATGAAAATGGAGGACTAAAAATGTTAAATATCGATTCATTCATAAATTCAGTCAAGGCCAGCTGGGTCAAAAGAATTATTACCGGAAGGGATGCTAAATGGAATATAATTTATAACATTGAACTTAAAAAGTACGGAAAAAATATTTTTAAATATAATACTAAATATAAAACAATATATTAACTGAAATTTAATTTTACATTTCTCAAAGAGATTATTGCATTCTGGTGCTCAATCAATTATAAACACCCAATAAGCAACCTTACTTTAGAAAGTATATGGAATAATTCAAACATAAAACAGACAAATGGAAACTTGTTTCTATATAAAAATTGGTTGGAAAGAGATATCTTACACATAGAATACATTTTTGACTTCCAAACTAAAGATTTCTTAACTTTTGAACAAATACAAAATAAATATGCCCTTGAAAATGGAGAGTTTCTTAAATAGTTATCATTAATTAAAGCAATCGATAAAAAATGACAATTGACGGAAGAGGAATTTACCCCAGTTCTTGAGACGGAATATCTTGTAGATCAAGTCAAACAAACTAATAAAACGAACACATTGTTATATGAAAGACAAATCAAATTAAAAACCAACAACAACAAACCTCTTGAGAAATGGGACTCAGAATTCCTGGGGGAACATATCACATGGAAATATGTATTAACAATTCCAATTAACTGCACAATAGATAACAAACTAAGAGAATTTCAATATAAATATTTGCTGAAAATGATTCCAAATAATGAATATCTGTATATATGTAAACTAACAACTTGTAGGTTGTGTGATTCTTGTTCAATGTTAACGGAAACACAGAAACATATTTTTTGGGAATGTCAAATTGTTCAACAATTCTGACTTAATTTACAAGAATTTCTCAAAACCAAAAATATCCAATTACATATATATAACGCTATCTCTTATCGATTTATCCTGCCTCGGCTCGCGATTTTACCTATTCGTAAATTTCACGATATGGTAGATAACACGCCCTAAGTAGACGACGCGTTTCACTTCGTGTTTATGTGTAAATATTTGTATACTAACCATTAATTGCTATATTTTATATTTATATAACAAAGAAATGATGATTTCGGAAATATATGATCTTAAGTAAGACAGTATAATATTATTTAAATTATCACATGTTAATGGCATTCACAGGTAACGTCTATTATGGCATATGGTCCATTACTAGACTCGTGTCAGTCTTTAAAATATCATGTAATGTCTTTAACAATTAAAATCAAGCACCGCATCAGCTCGTAAATAACTAAATTACCGTTTGCATATCATAAAGGTTCGTAAAACAATATTTAAAAGAACAATTGCAAATTGGTATGCTACCCGCGAAATAATGAAAAATTTGGAATTCATTTCTAAACAGATCTTAATTTTTTATCACCCTGACTACCACATTAAATGAAAAATAATTTACTAAAGATTTGTCCGAACATAGATATCAAATAATATGTAGTTTGTCATATTAATTTGTGTGAATCATAATCGTTTCTATATAAAGTCCAAGCCATTATACAACTTCGTCATTTAATACGATGTTTGTGTCAGCAATTATATTCGATCGATCTTTAATAGTTTTTTTCAATCACATTGATTAAGTAATTAGCTCGAGATGTTCCGAAAAAAAATCCCCTTTTCATGCTTACAACGCTTATGAGTTGCAAGTTGTCATTTTTCACTATAAAATTAATATGTATTGTAATAGAAAACCCAAAATTTCTCTGTCCAGGGCTCTCAATCCCAGTCCCCCAAATAGAGATTGCAGTCCTGTGTCTGCACGTAAAACTGTGTCTGCATGTGAAACCACACCATTTACTTTCTTTCAACTGCCATGACTAATTCATTGAGGTCGATACGAGAGTCTTCCGTAGAAGTCTGCTACAATAAAAAAGGTACTTTCCTTTGCAGCATTTAATGCATTGACAACAAATGTCTGTATTCTTTTATATTTATTTATTAAGTATCGGTATGGCTTGTCTAAATTCACATAAAATTCATTCGCTGAGCAGCCATCACTGTCTGTAGTCTCCAATGTGGAATTATTTTGGGGAGTAGCTGTTATCTACTTGGTCACCAGCAAAGCATCTCTTCATAAAAACATCAAAGTCTGACCCATTATCTGAAGAAAAAAATTCCCAAGGTAATCATGTTCAATAAATAACAAGCAATGAACCTTAATGGCGGAAAAAAATCATGCATTTTCATATTTTTTATTGAAATTTATATTCCTATGAATTGATCTAATAGCTCCATTGGTAGAACTTTGGCATGGAAGGTAAAAAAAAATCTGAAATTCTGACCGTTTAAATAACAGCATTTTTGTTAAACTTAACTTGTAGTTTATAACAAAATATATTTTAAAGGTGAATAATCACTCATTTCATTCTCCCAAATGGCTAAATTGGTAGTCCATAATTATGCTTAACTTCAGTTATGTACCAATATTTACAATAAAACATTATTACAGCCTACAATAACTCTGAACTAATCAAATGCCAATTGACAAATTCAGTGAACTTTCAAAAGAATAAATATTAGTTTTCAGACAAATAAAAAAGCACTTAAAAGTACTATTACGATTTCTGTTACATGCAGAGCACTAAACTGTCTTTATTTTGCATAAAAACACTAAAATCTTATGTGATACAAGGCGTAGTAGACTGCTATTCTTCACATAATCATGCAGGTAATTTTCAAATTGGAAGCTATTATTTTCGCATTACGCGAAAAATGGCCAAATTCACTGATTCTTTCTAAATATCTGGACAATTTGAGCACTTATGACCTAGTGCAATGCACAAAATTAAATATGATAGTTGTGTTTTCTAGTAATTGAACTGTTTTAATTGCTTAATTACACCATTATAACACTTACAAAATACTACATAAAAGAAAATTGACCATCGTCCATTGTTTTTCACAAGTCTGGTCGCTCACATTCGAATCGTTAATTAGGATTTAATTACGTACAGCGAGGTCTTAAATATATACATATCAACGAAGCAATACATACCTCATCCAGGAAAATCAATAATGTTGCAAAATAATGCGTTTTAATAAGTTGATTTTACATTTTGTCTTCGCTATAACAAAACATTAATTTGCATATGGCACCCGATGTGTATTGAGTCACGTGATCATCCGAGGCATGATAAACTACGGTGCACCGTCCGATTCATAACCCTGGTTACTGCAAATATAACACCTGATACTGTAATACATGCATATGCAAAAACACAGAATTATCATGATAGCATAATTATGATTGTTTTAGGTTTATACCCTTCATATTCTAGCTCACAATGACTCAGAATATTTTTTCAGCTTCAATTTTTTGTTTGTTCATCATATACACACAAAAAAACATTTAAGTTTTTAACATTACACATACTATTGTTATCAATTATATAATTTCATTAATGTCCATGTTATACTGCTTTATTCATTGTGTACAATATCTGTAATTTTCAACATTGTTGTATGTGCACTGCGCACATATAAACTTAAATGAATAATGAAATTAAAAACAAAAACTTGCGAATATTTCAAAATGTTATTAAGTAACGAATCAGCGTCTTCAACTCATTGTTTCTGTAAGGCAAAGACCAAAATATGTGTAATTGCAATTCCTTATTTTCGATCAGGATTCTTCAGAGATCAGTTGGAATAAACACAACACAAGTACAAAGAAGGACAGAATTGGGATGTTGTGCTGAACATAATTTTAGACTATGATAGTAATATTTTCGACACAATGCCAATGGCTCATAAACAAGAAAAAAAGTTGATTGAAAGTGATACAATTACCGGTCCGTATTAAATTCATGCACTTTATCAAAGAGAGATTAAATTAGCCGAGTTCTAAAACCTGATTGACACTAACTATGTATGTATTTAAATATGTTAAAGAATACTTTATTCTTGTTAACTTGGTCGAGTGTCCAGGTTCTAGAAGATAACAGTTTATTTAGCTGGTTAAGTGTGGACCAAGACATGTTACAACCAAGTCCGCTGGATTACGAAGATGTGTGTTTTTACAAAGTTAAAACGACACAACTTCCACTTTGTTCTAATAATAATAACATAATGGGTCGCCTCTGCTGGATTCTTCCGTCTACAGATAAAAATAAATACAAAACCTGGCACAATAAAATACCACTCTCCCTCATTCAATTTAAAACATGGCCCGAGAAATTAATTTAATATCAATTTGTATGGCCTTACCAGCGCAATTTAATGATGCAAATCCGTTGGGGGGTCCAATGGGGCAGCGTCCGCATGGGTAGAAAAATCTTCTTCGACACTGTGCAATGTCAGATTCGTTTCCATGACAGTCTAGTTCTTCTAATGACGTGTACTCAGTTAATGATACATTAACCGGCAACGTTGCCAAATATTGTGATGATCCTTCATATCTAAAATGCTACATTACATAAGTATATGTCTTTTATACAAATATTATGATTTTTTAGCAGGTTATTATTTTCAATAATTATCTTCCTATGCAACGTTACAACCCGTTTTGTAATAAAAAGTTCGATGTTAACAGAAACATTATATTTCATCAGGAAATAACTTGAAACCAGTCTACAAAGGTGAAATAATACCTTTTTCACAAGACTAATGATTTAAAAGAACCCGTTTGTGTTGTAATACCTTTTTATTAGGCTCAATATGTTTTGTAATAAAACACTTAAAAGCACAGAAATGATTAAGTTCAACATTAGAGTACAAATGTAAAATAACTCTTATTTCAAAACGTAGAAAGTAAAACTCTTAAAATAAAGACATGATTTTTAATAACTCGTCTTGTAATACCATTATTTTAGAACCAAATCGTTTTGTAATTCAATTTTGAAGTTGACAGAAACGTTGAGGATATTACTGGAAAACAGTCTACGAATGTAAAATACGTTATATATATATAAATTGAAAGGAAAGCTCGAGCAAAAATAGACACGTTAAAGAACCCGCTTCGTAATACCGTGGTTTGTAATAAAATGTTCAAAGTTGAAAGAAATGTTTTATTTTAACATAAAATTAAAATAAGACTTATGTTACATTTGTTCATAGATTTATTGTAATATAATGTCGAAACTACTCATTTCTGTGCATTTTGAATCACAAAACGAGTTTTTAAGTCAGTGTACAATTAGTCCGTTGAATTTTAAAGAGACATATGACTATTGCACTGATCAATGTATGTTTTGATTTTTTTGCTATCATTATCTGTTTATGCCCCCTTCGAAGAAGAGAGGGCATATTGGTTTGCAAATGTCAGTCGGTCGGTATGTCCGCCCGTCGGTCCGTAACATTTTTCGTTTCCGATAAATAACTCAAGAACCCCTTGACCTATCATCCTCAAACTTAGTTCACTCATTCAACTTGAGTAGCAGAGAAACCCTATTGATTTTGGGCTCACTGGGTCAAAGGTCAAGGTCACAGGGGGCATAATGTTTTACAAACATCTCTTGTTTTTACATGTTTAGTTGTTACATGAAGTAATGGATTCTGTCCAATTATTTGCAGTTTTATACCTACTTCAAAGTCAAATTGTTATATATATGTTTTCATATTTAAGATCAGCAAATGTTTAATTTTAGTTTTTGCAGAAATTATATTTCATGTTATTTACAACTATGAATAGGTACGTGAAGTCGGATTCTGTTTTTTCGGCAGATTATCTTTTTAGACAACTTGTCTGTGGAGAGGATAACTTTCTGAAGTATCCCTGATTAATCAGTGTATCAAATGTGAACGGATTAAATGTCATACAGCAGGTTCTACAAGTTGTGGTTATTACTTATTATCAATGCATCAATTTATATTGAAAGTAATTTCTTTAAATGCTGTTAATTTGAATTTAGGTTGACATCTGTCAAAAATCACCTTCTAACCGTACTTTGAGTACTTTGATAATTAGTTTGTGCCATCTTATTTTATTCCCTTTGGGTTTACGCTCGTATTACACGTCAATGATAAAAACTACTGTTATGATTGTTTACATGTTTCGTCACCCTATAAATAGTTATGATTGGTAAAATGTAAACAATTATCGATATTCACTGTCTTGAGTGATACTGGAATTAATGGAAACACTATCATGTGACTTACCCGTGACCTAGCAGATGGCACAGCGTCTTTGCTGTAGCATTTGAAAAAAATCCATTGAAAGGATAACTGTATCCAACAACCCATAACTTATAAAGGAAGTAATGGAAGCAATAGATAAGACTTACCCGTGACCCAGTAGATAACACAGTGTCTTTGCTGTAGTATTTGAAAAAGCTCCGGCTTGCGAATTAAAAGTCTTTCCAACAACCCATAATTTATTCCAGTTAAACATGGTAAATATACCTTCATTAGATTTATTTCCGATCGGTATAATGTCAATTGGACCTCCTGGAAGGTATAAGAAGATATCAATGACTCAATGCTATTAATTAGAAGTACTGTAATAGACTTAACCAAAGTTATCTGTTAAAGGACAATAATGAATACATAATCAAACAAACGTATTATATCAGTAAAATATGCGCCTCAATCCAAACATTTAAGTTGTACATGCTAGATCTGTTGACCTATAAACCGTTCGCATTTTAATTTGTTACATTTTCAGCATAATTGAACCAACTACTTAACCAAATGAGACATGGAATGTGTTTTATAATACTTTTATTCTATAAAGCTATGGAGAATAAACGCAAAGCCTGAACAATTAGTGTTCAAATGTTGATCGGCAGACTTGTGCTATTAGTGTATATACGTAAAACGTTTTCTAACTCAATCTGGTAAAGTGTTGATATCTCTCTTAAATATTGACATCATTCAATGAAGCGAAGAATAATTTTATCTACATAAATAATAAAACAAGTAAACATCGGACGCAGTTTATATATTGAGCCGAAACATTTACAGAACAAGGTTGCCCTAAAATCAAAGCACTGTGAGTGCTGATTGGAACGATTCCATTATATTATAGGGAGGACTTTTCGTCTTAATTGCTTCCATATAAAAATCTTGAAATATTTAAATGCTTCAAAATTGTTGAATCACATAATCGATCATTTAAAATCATTCTCGTTTTAGTTTTGTGATTATAGCTGTCTGACAAAAATGGTCATTTCATATGCTTATGATGTACCACTCCGGGGCGTAAAGCAATCATTTCCTAAAAAGTCCCACAATAAGTGCATCGATGCTAAGTGGTCGGTTGTGGAACGCCACACTGCACCATTTTCACAACACCCATTGTTTCTGTTGTCATATCATCAGCAACTGTTAAATATTGTGTTTGTTTCTACATGTCAGACACCGGAGATTACATTTATGTCAATTTAGTAGAATCAGCACGTGCACATATTCACGTACATGAGAAAAACATGAAATGCAGGTGCATCTTACATCAGATAAAACACATTGTTCATCTGTTACTTTACTGTCACGAAAAAGAACATTATCGTATATCCCTTTGGAATACAATTTACGAACAGTGTGGGCTCGACAATTTTAAGTCGATAATAACAATGACATGTACTGATCAATGTGTGTATTTATTTTCACTCAGTACCGATATTTGTGATGAAAGCTTTGTCAACTATCCTGTCACACTTGCAATAGTAAGGCTGTTTCGGCGGGTGTAACAGTCAGTTTCTGAAATAGCTTAATTTACAGTTTTCACTATAAACTGTCTTAACTTTCGTTTCGTCCAAGGCAACCTTAATGTTTACTGTATAGCATGTGCTAATTATTTAAGCGTCGTGAACTGTGGATATGGACAACTGTGCTTCTCGAGTATTATTACACATAAAGCTCCGTATAACATCAATGAAGTGTCATTTGCTGATTTGACTTGTCTGTGATACATCATGAGCAGATTATTATGAAGAATTATTGTTTATATATTTTGTCAATAGAAAATACATCGAAGTATATGCATATACATATGTATGTGTGTGTTCATGTGTGTGTGTGTGTGTGTGTGTGTGTGTGTGTTCATATATGTGTATATGTGTGTTCATGTATATATGTATGTATATGTATGCATACATATCTTGGTTAATGACATGTATACAGTATACTGATATGTTGTGCAATTTTGAAGTTGCTTTTGTTAATGATTACTTGAAATGTTAAATATTCATTAAATCCATCTATATAGTATCATAATGCTCTAGTGATGTTCGTGCATATCATATCTTCGATGTGTGTATATATCTTGTGTACTTATATGTATATATGTTAATCTCTTCACTTATGGAGGAATAAAAGTATCTATCTATATATATATACGTACGTAATGTAAGACGGACATAATGATGATTAATATATTACCTAAACATTCGATGTATATAACGGTCGAATCATGACAAGCAGATTGTTCTTGTACAATATCACACATTTCCAAAGACTGTTCTGTACCGTCACACTGGATTGATCCATTGAATACATTCCAAGACTCGTCTAGGGATATTTTCACTGCTGATAATCTTCCTACACTGTTTGTATGAATGACATTTGTTGGTAATAAAGTACAATCTCATTTAATAAAATTAATACCTCACACGTTGCAATTTACATACGTTATAATACGCGTAGACTGCTACAAACTCGTTATTAGTTTAAATAGCAACATATCAACTATGTATTCTAGATTTAGGAATAAGAGATGAGATTGATAAAATTGTGACCACTTGTTCATAGATTCACATTACATACACATATGTATTCAATATTCAGACGTATTACCAGTGTTTTATATCCATGGAACATTTTTCAAACTCAGAAAAATGTTATACATATAGACTGCAGCAATAAACCTGTGGATTTTCTTCCACAACGTATGTTAGATTCATAAACTATAGTTCGTTTTCATTTACTTCAGAACGATGAGGTAGTGAGCGAATGAAGGCATATTTTTCAATCAGTAGACATAGTGTGTAGATATTAACGTTATTCTAAACTAATTTGAATCGACCAAAAATAAGTGTATTCGGATTTGTTTACCTCCGATATCCTAAAACATTACATATGACATTAGCTTCTTCGGTACTGAAACTGGAAGATCCACACAACATTTGTCGTTTTCCGAACAGTCCGACTTCGATAATTCCAGAATTTGGTGTCGTGCCATTCACAATTTTGGCGGCTTCAAAATAAACACACCATACCGGTATCAACATGCCACTGGTATTTATCTGATACTCTTATTTAATATACTTACATTTTCGAATGTGAACTTTATAATGAACTCTGCAAACTGTATATAAAGAGTTATTACTGGAAAATACCAAGTACGTTAAAATTGAGGTTATAATTTCAAAATCAAAACGAACCTGTCATGAAGAAACTAAGTGTATTCATATTCAAAGCGCAGGAAATACGAAAAACTGTTTTATTAAAATTGTAATTTGATTATCAAACAAAACATATTTTACACTTTGTTTTGAATGGGTTTCATCGACTTCACAAATGTATATATAGATATTGCACGTCGCAATGTTATATTTAGATAAGAAGTTAATAATAACTACACATATTTCATTGTATATATTTATAGACAGTAAACCACTATTGATACTTGCACATTTGTTACGATAATGTAGTAATGATTGATAACATGTTCTTTCCTTTAGTATATACACGCGTATTTACGTGTATTATTATTGCATACACATGTTTGTTCTCTATCGCATGCATGTTTATTACATAATCATTTCAGTTTGTTCTTCAACTGTAACCTTATATATTTAAATATGTGTTATAGTGTTCCTTCTCCGTCTCATAGATATATGTTTGTATCTATAAACTATGTACTTATTTGTTTGTCCTCATGGGCCAAATAGCTTACTGGACTTAAAATGAAATAAACTTATTGCGTTATAAACTCAAGAACGCAGACAGATTAAGCAGCACTGAACGATCTACGACAAATACCTTAAAGGTATGCGAGCAAGAACAATTTAGTGTTCTAAATACGAATATGGAACCGAGAAAAAGTGATGTTACGAAATACTTACGCTCGCATTTGAGAGTTACCATATGAACGGCACCTAGGCAGTCAATAGTGTTTAATCCTCTGTTGAATCTACATTGGTTGATATTATTGTCTGTATTGTCACATGAAAGAGACTCTATCCAGAAAACCTCAACCGGCTCTATATTGTCAGCGAAGTTTGGAGATGTAAATGGAGCACTGTACATAGATAGATTACAGGAGATAGCTACCGACTATGTGATGATTTAACATATCTAGCTAGGGTATCATTAATATTCATGAGTTTTATACTGGTGCTCTTTTTACTGCTAACGATCTAAAATATGAGTTAGAGCATTTGCTAAAACATGACGGCTGTTTTATTATATGAACAATTTGGTTTAAGTTTAAACTTATTTATTTTACATCCATTGTTGATCAAGACAGTATAACTTATGACTGCTACCTGTGTTACTAACCAGTACCCGCACTTAATTAAAAGATTTTGAAGTTAGCGGTTCACTATCGCCTAATGTAGGATCTGTACCAGCGACATTCGAATTAGGAATCGGGTGCTTCTCCCCTCAACCACTTGGCCTCCCTTCAAACTGAAACTAGAACTCACGTTCTAGTATTTTAACATGGTAATGTATACATACATACCTATTTGTTTATGATCTTCTCGTTTCAAGCCAAAGTATATTTACAAACATTTTCAGCTACCTGAAATAATTTGGGTGGCGCATATGGAAGCTTAAATGTGTTATTGCAAACATGCCGTGACATATTACCAAGCTGGCCTTTATCTCTCATTTGTACTTACCTATCTTTAGCATACCCGAGCAGTGAACATACTGCGTCTGTGTTTACGGGTGAGTCATAATCATAATTACATATGGCTCCCCATCTGTTGTCAACTTTCACTTCTAATCTGCCTTCATGAGGCAAAACTCCACCATACAATCGAATGTCCGTAACGTTGTAATCTGAAGAAAGGTTTGATAGAAATAAATACAAATTTTTACACAAACTTATAAAGTTTACAAATTACAAACATACAAAAATGGAATAATTGATGTTCATCGTAATACCAATTGTAGCCGTATGATTTAAAATGGTTTAAGACTCGAATTGTTATCAAAGATATTTTTCATTTTAAAGTCACGTATATTTGATTCATGCGGCTCATAAAGTCGTGCTAATAAATTTACAGTCTGAAATAATAATTAAATCTTTTGCATCCGTAATAAACTAAATTTGAGCACTTGTACAAACAAAATGCACAGTTCACACTGATTTTGTACGAAAGTCTATTATGGCCACTGATCAACAAAAGTACATTTATAACGCCTTTTCTCGCACAATAACACCCATTTCGGCATAATAACGCTCTTTGAAACTCGTAAAACGCCTTTTTGTGTAATAACGATTTCAGAAACTCGTAATAAGCCCTTTTAAATCCCATAAATACGCCTTTAAAACTAATAAAAACGCCTTAACTCGTGATTTAATGCCTTTGTTCGCGAATTATTTTTGCGTTCTTGTGCATTTTGAAAGTCGGTATAACGCCGTATTAGCGAGTTCTACTGGGAGTTTGAACAAATGTGAAATTAACCACACGAACAGGTTCCGGGCCAGGTAGACACATGAGACAATCGTTCACAGCTACTACACACAAGGAGTGTCACGCTTTACTAAGGCGCACTGTCGACGGACCAGTACGCTTGGTATTCAAATCAAATATGACGGTTAATGATGGGCACTCTAAAATCGGACATTTTGACAGTACACAAATATCCCAAGAGGTGGTCGACGAAACTTAAGTACCGATAATTGATCATGCAGACCCCGAGGCAGGTGACAATCTCGAGGGCAGCCAGATCACAGTAATGAGTGATGACATGGATTTGTTCTCACAATCACAGACCCAGTCGCTGATATCTGGGGCCAGTAACTAAATTATTAACACCAGAATGCGAAATAAATAAATCAATAGTATAATGTAAAGTCAACCGGAAAAATGTAGTTCAAAATTAGACAACATCTTAAATAAGCCGAGACATTTTTTGACGTATTAGACATTTTCATTTTTAAACGGTATATTTTCAAAATGCTACACTTGAAAACCGTTCAAGTTGTTCGTAGCGGAAAATAATTTAATAATGTTCGTGGGTTAAAAAGTGAAAGGTGATTTTTGTGCCCAATGTGCCTTTTTTGCTGCGCTCACAGCCAACTATGTGGTCTATCGTAACCGTATGTACCACTAGTTTGTCATAAACGTGTGCATTTTTCAAATCAGCCCCGTTTTTTAAAACATTTGCAAACAATCCACTTCGTAGAAACACACCCGATCCACCTCTCAAATGCAATGTGTGCGAATGTTCTCGGAGAACGGACATTTTTGTTTTAAAAATACATATTCACGGGGAAATTGAATCACATAAAAGATTAAAGCTTTTGTGCGACATTTTTCATGGTACAACTATTATGATGCAACATTTTGCATGTTCTGCAATAGGTTTTAAACTTATTATTATATTATACTTTCAAATTTATATTGTATTTGTTATTTTCTTTATCCTGACATACATGTTGTCTGATTGTTTTGTTAATACATGATTGTCTATTGATGCTGAAATATTTACTCAGGCTTTCACCAGTTAGGGTAACCTGTATAAGGAGACTTAACTCTTGAAATACTGAACCTAGACAACGCTCTACTTAAACACTTAATGTATATCTCTGTGACAATTACTTTGTGTCAGACTTACTTATATCACTTTGTGAACTCTATTTATGATTTTTATGATTAAACAAACAACTGCATAAGGGGTTAAAGGGAGCTTTATTACATAAACTAAACTATTGCTCCAAACTACAGAAGCGCGCGAACAATACATATATAGAGCACAGCCAAAATATTATATGGTAAACAATTACATAATATGATCAGCGCATTACAATGTGAACACAAATATTATATGGCAAACAATTACATAATATGACTAGCGCATTACAATGTGAACACAAATATAACCAGTCACAAGCAAACTCAATTGAATAGCATAGCGTAAGTATTTCAATGAATTAAGAATGAAGATAGTATGCATAATTAAAATTGCATCTGGTGATAAAATATAAACTAATCGTCCAATACCGCCAGGTAGTAGGAAGTAGCAGTAGGGGTAGTAGAAAGAAAAGAATCAGTCATTTAGAGAACTTTGTATTTTCTTCACAATATGAAACCGAGTTTGAACAGTATTGCTTATATAATCCTGGTAGCACGAAGAGTTCCAATCACCAAGTATCTTAATAGCATCCGGAGAAAGACCAATTTGGTACCCATAAGTTGCTCCACCTCGTCGAAAACTATGGGTGGCGATATCAGCTGCGTTGGTACCCGTTCGCTGCAGACAGTGTCTAATCTTGTTAAGAAACACTCCACTGGTCAGAGGTTTTAGGTCACCTCGAACATTGAAGACGAAGGCCGGACCGTCTGGGTTAGCGGCCGAGCTCATTTTGCAGCAATGAAAAATGGTCTGTACTGGGCAAAGTACATTATCTTGCATTCGTGGGAGTGGCACGTCCAGTGTCCTGGACTTGAACTGGATTGTTTTAGACCATCGAATGTGTAATAACACTCCCCAAGGGAAAAATATAATGTCTCTCCGACGAAGATGTTGGTCTGGGTTAAACATGACACCCGCGATGGATAGCACATTACTGCGGCGTAATAGTCCATAAAACATTGCCAGACAGGCTGCCCAAACTGTGGCATCAAGCGATGATTGCAAATCTAAACAAGATAGGATCTTGTTTAGCATGGCAGGTGTGATGGGCTGTTTTCGAACCACGTTGTCACCAAGATGGCGACGAATTCCTCTAAGAACACACTGCAAGTTGAAGTCGGATGTCAGGGGGTTTGGTATATTCCATTCCTGGTGAAAGAGTCTAATTATATTTAAATATTGTTTCACTGAGTTGAATTTTAGGCTTTTGGCTAGAAAAACTGCGTAGCGGCATATGGTTGAAGAAGATGCTGGAACAGGACAATATCCCATTTTATTGCAGAGGGATAAATACGATTTCCTATGAGTATTGTAGGCGCGTTTGGTATTCTGTGCATATGCATTACTGGTGTAAAAGGCGACATCCCTGTCCAGCTCAGGTTCAAGACCGGCATCTGCAATTATAAATAACCGCAGTTAGACATATGCCTCAGAAGTCTTGATAATCCATTATTTTCGTGAAGCCTACTGACACTGTCACTTAAAACGTTGTACTCTCCGGCATAATAAACAGCATGAAGACGGAAGTTATAAATGGCGGAGAGCCAGAATACACGACGGAGAGAATTCATCACTGTTGGGTGTTTGCATGAGCCCCTGTTGATTATAGCACACGCAGTCATATTGTCACAATGTATGTACACTTTCTTGTTTGCCCAAGCTTGGGCCCAACGGTGAGCCGCAGGTTCCAAACTTAAGACTTCAAGATAGTTTATAGGTAGTTTTGCAATTGTTTGGGTCCAGGGAGTATATACAAAATCGCCGTTGAAGTATCCACCGGCTGCAGTTTTGCACGCATCAATCGTTACGGCGGTAGCCGATCTACTGTCAATTATAGGCATAGTTCCGTTAAAATATTGCATAAATTCTAACCACCACAATACATCTTGTTTCATGTCCCGCGTGACTCGGGTTCTGTGCCATGGCATTTTGAGAGTGTTGCAACGATTTATAAGGCGCCGCATATGAAAACGCCCCCCCGTACACGCATTGCGCAACCCAGTTCAATTTTCCCACCATGCTCTGAATATCCCGCTTTGAAACTTTGTTCCGACTTATAAAAGTATGTACCAACTTTTGATTGGGAATGCTTATTGTCATAGTAGTGGAGTCTAGATTTACACCAAGAAATAGCATCTTTTTTGCGGGACCTTCAAGTTTGTTGTAGTTTATTTGAAATCCAAGTTCACGCAATAAACGTAAAAGTTCATGTAAGGCCATCTTGCATTCTTCATATGATTGAGCAATTACTTGGAAATCGTCCAGGTAACAGATGATTGATTTGTAGCCTTTTCGAGCCATCATTATCCTAACAGATTGCGTAATATGATTGAAGATTTCCGGACTTCGAGTCGCGCCGAAACTAAGACGCTGGTCTACCATGAAGGTGTAATCTTCATGATCACTAAATCTCCACTTAAGACCCATTGCTTTAAAATTTGATGGATGTATTTTCACACTGCGATAGGCATTCGCTAAGTCCAACTTTGCCATGTAGCAATCAGGTGTTATTAAATCCAAGGCATCTTTCACAGTTTGATATTTGAAGTGATTAGTCGTTGCAAAATCATTAACGGCAGAACCCGAAGGTCTGCTACAATCGTGAATAAGTCTGACCTTTGATGACCCTTTCTTAGGGATCGCACCAAGCGCAGATACAATAAGTGGTTTCTCCTGCACTATTTTGTAATGTCCGTTTAACAGTTCCGTTTGGATTTGATCTTCACAACGCGTGCGCATCCTTTCGTTTGTGGCTGATAGGTAATTATCAACCTCTGAATAACTTGATATTTTGTTATGTTGATCAACAATATGAAAACCGTTCTTTATTCCTAACAGCAAATATTCACGGTCGTAGTAGTCCTCGGGTAGTTGTCTGTCCCATGCTTCATAAATTAAACTTGTAGATCGGCTCCATGCTGGTTTTTTGCCTTATTCTGTTCTTGAGAGGCGGCTTTTGCATTCGGGTGTCGGTATTTACAATTTGACCCGAATGGGCAGGTTCCTTTTGCCTTGAAGATGCGACAGTCCTCACGATTGGACTTAAACTGAGTTGCTTGCATTGGGACTCGTGGGCGTTTTGGCACGAGAATTTGCATTTCCATATGTGGAGAGAAGGTTCCCCACCGGAATGCATGTTCGGCCTGCAATTCCCGGTATGAATAGTCGAAATTGAGGACACTATTCCATTCATAACTCTCCGCGAATTCAAATATTTTGGTAGTATACGCCAAATAGAACTCGATTTCAGCTCGGTGTAGTTGGTGTGTGCTAAGAAGGTGATTTAGCACCCGCATGTTGCCTGCCCCCCATTCCTCAAGGAATATTCCCAGATAGGGATGGTCTTCGTCTGTCCTCAACACAAGGGTATCTGGTTGGTCTTGCCCAGATCGCAATATAAATTCTTTGCGACGGGTTTGACGTCGGCGTTTTGTTTTTTCGGACAGAAACTGGGTAACGTGCGTAGCCTTCTTTGATAGCGATTTCATTGTTAGGATAGCACGGGGGTCCATGAAGTGTCCGTTTCCATTTGGAGGAGAGGGACATGTAGCAGTTATTTCATCAGATATAAGAAGGGCGTCAAGCGTCTTACCTGCCCCTGTCAGAATGTCCCTGGTACTATCAAAGCCGGTCGCTTCTGTGGTCACTGACACTATTGGGCTAGTGCTTTCACCGTTCCACATTTTTACGTCCTGCATAATCAATTTAACTGCTCCTAGTGGAATACCAATTTGTTTCAAATCACTTTCCACAACAAGTCGCAATGCATCCTTTGTCACCAACTCTTCCTGCCTAAGCACTTGCGACACTTTTCGCGACAGTTTTTGGGTTGACAACCATTCCTCAAAATTAAATTCCTCCACGGGTGAGGTGGCTCCTTCTGGTTCACTCATTTTGGATGTATATATATATATATCACAAATCACAAAACTTGTCCTTATAACACACACAAAACAAAAACGAGTTTAATTAAAACATATACATAGCGTCCAGTCTGATACGCGCGCATGTAATGACCGGCATGGAGCGAGGAATTGGCTCCCAGAAAAGAAAACCCCAAGGGAGGTCACATGACCAGAAGGTGTGAAAAAAGTAGGCGCTAGCAGTAGCTTGTCTAAATACAATTAAGAAGCTTAATTAAACCTTTTTAATAACATTGTGTAACTTTGTCGAAGAATCATATTTTTATTTATTATCATCTGCATATACATGTGCCGACTTGGAACATTGCTTGCAAATAGTGAGACGCTTTGGTGATACTCGGAGAACCGAATACGACGCCTAATACCTGTTCATAAAACTACTATTTCATGAGATTATTTCACATCTTATTATCTTAAACAACAATAGAGCATTACCGAAACAATGGAGCTTTGTCCAGCCTCTTGGGAGTGTTGATAACCACTCCCCAGTGTTTGGCCAATCACCTCTTACACATTCAGTAGCATTACTTTCACTACCATTACATTGTATATTCTTATGCCGATACAAAACTTTGTTTGATAATTCGAGGGCAACCAAGGAAATAGTACTGAACCCTGTCCATCTAGAAATAAGTACAAGTGTTACAATTAAGCATATTTTTTATAATTATGAACTATATCGTTTTTAAAAACGCAATATCTCTATATCCACATCCGTTGACAATAACAATTAAATCTACAGCTGTCATATTTTCTTTTCTTTGTTTTCATTAAGTTTTACACCGTTTTTCAACAATGTTCAGTCATACGCGACAGCCAGTTGATCTAACCAGTTTTCCTGAAATTAATTATCAACAAGTTCTAACTTGCTCTGGCAACTGACAACTTCTTCACATATGCAGGACTTGATTGTAGCTGGCTCAATGTCACGGAAGAACATAAGCTGCCTAACCCGGGAATCGACCATCTATTTATCTATCGCAATAATTATAATATTTTGTCTCGAATTGTAAAACATCGTAACATTTAATACAAACACTATTTGAGCGCCGCTGTACGATGTCCAACCTCTTCTCTAAGTGATGTCATTTCCAGAAAACGTCACTTGTGACGTCACCATGTACTGACATTAAACAATATTTGCACAATTTGGCAATGGGAAAGGAAGTGACCATATGTAGTAAGTATTGTTTTCTGCTTGCAAAAAGTGACCTTACATGTTGCGTTTTCTTGAAATGATGTCACTTACAGAAGAGGTTGTAAATCGCATAACAGCGTTCATTTCGTTGTTTTTGGAATTTTTTAAAAATAACCAAATATCACACACTGTCATGGTCATTATGAGAAGTTGTGAGAATGCCAAACGACGGAATATATAATCTCAACGAAATAACATTTGCCTCGTAAATTGCACAAAACGTTGTATGATAGGTATATATCATATAAACTAATTTGTTCTTACCCAAATCCAAAAGAGTGGCATAAAATTCTGGCAGTAGTGTCATCTAAATGGGCAAACATTTGAGACATAATCCCCCAAATTCCGTCTACTCTCATTTCCACATAGCCTTCGTTCGGGATCCCGTGAATTGGTCTTAATGCGAATTCATATCTCGAAACTGAAAACACGCATACATGTATCTTTATAGTCTTATCAAAGCTGCGAAAATTATGCTTTACCATTAAAACAACAAGTGCAAATTAATTCATTAAGTGACATAATATAAAAATAAACTTTCTTCCCAAATTCTGTTTTCAGCGAGAAACATCTACATGTATAGCATATGTAACTTTTTACTCGGTTTGCTCCACATATTATATAGTTTATATATAGAAGGGGTATAGAAGCGGAGGGAGTTCGTGACAATCTCCCTGAATTTGTTCGAATTACATTGTATTTATAACAAAGTTGCAATAGTTTCCTGTTACTAAGTAACGTTTACATTGAATTATACCGTTTCTTCATAGTGTTCATAAAAATCGCTATTTCAATATAAATCATGCTTGTTTAAAATATGTTATTATTTTGCATGCTAGGGCTTTATTTAAATATGGGAATATCGTATATTCTTAGTGTGCTTTTAAAATGTAAATCTTATAAAACTGTGCTGAAGATTTCCCATTCGGTTGACATGGTAATCAGAGCCACTTCATACAACCACATCAACGAATTTGGAAGAAGGCTATCCAAGGCCATGACATTATTTTGAAATGGGAGCGGCGAATCTGACATTTTTAAAGTCTTCACTATATACACATATATGGATAAGTGGCCACATTCTCTTACGGCCTTGTTATTTCACGGACCAACATCGCTTGAAGGAATTCAATTTGTTTTTCAATTCAAAATTTATTTAAAGTAATATAGGCCACTGGCCAAAATACACAACAATACATTCATGTGCAAAAAAATACAATGTTAAGAGTTGTTTCATCAATATGATTACAATGTATTAAACTCTCAAGGACAGAACGATAAAGTTTGTTTGTATGTGTATGGAAACTAATAGTCCATGAAAAGAGCGTTTTATATCTACGAGTATGATATCAGATGATAATTATGATGGTTTAATTCTGTAACTGATAATACAAAATCATGTATTTATATATCTACATAGAGGACAGCTCTGAAAATTGTGTTGTCGTTGTTTGATGAGAGAACGTTGTAGAAATCCTGTAAAGTGCTATTGGAAGTATTCCAATTGAAAAGGTTCTGACTACGAACACTATTAAACCTTTCACATTGAAAGAAAACATGATACTCGCATTCAACTATATTGCTGTGATGACTTCTATAGCAACTTTGAAATAACTTTGATTATGTCGTGAAAAAGGTCTGTCAGTAGTGATTATAGGGGGGAAGCATAGTATTTTTTATGTTATTTATCGATAAATGCCACATGTTTGAAGAAATCTATACGATTTGTAGACTTTCACTACGAAACCAACGCTACCCATACATAAAATGGGAAATTACTGAGCACTCCATGATGCCCTTACTAATTTATAGGGGGTGATTGATTTCCAAACTAAAGATTTCTTAACTTTTGAACACATACAAAATAAATATGCCCTTGAAAATGGAGAGTTTCTTAAATATTTATCATTAATGAAAGCAATCGATAAAAAATGGAGGAAACAACTGACGGAAGAGGAATTTACCCCAGTTCTTGAGACGGAATATCTTGTAGATCAAGTGAAACAAACTAATAAAACGAACACATTGTTATATGAAAGACAAATCAAATTAAAAACCAACAACAACAAACCTCTTGAGAAATGGGACTCAGAATTCCTGGGGGAACATATCACATGGAAATATGTATTAACAATTCCAATTAACTGCACTATAGATAACAAACTAAGAGAATTTCAATATAAATATTTGCTGAAAATGATTCCAAATAATGATTATCTGTATAAATGTAAACTTACAAGTTGTAGGTTGTGTGATTTGTGTTCAATGTTAACGGAACACAGAAACATCTTTTTGAGAATGTCAAATAGTTCAACAATTCTGGCTTAATTTACAAGAAGTTTTGAAAATTACACATAAATGTCCATGTTATACTGCTTTATTCATTGTGTACAATATCTGTATTTTTTCTAAATTATTGTATGTGCACTGCTCACTTATATACTTAAATGAATACAGAAATTAAACAAAAAACTTGTTATTAAGTAACCATTCAGCGTCCTCAACTCATTGTTTCTGTAAGGACAAATACCAAAATATATGTTATTGCAATTCCTTATTTTCGATCAGGATTCTTCAGAGGTATTTTCTTTAGTTTGTGGATAGTACAAAGTAAATTGTCTCAATGGAATTTTATGTAAGTTATTACGCTTGTGCATTTTGTGAACAATTGTTCTTGGCAGAGGTGGGTTCCTTTAAATATGATGCGCTTAATTTTGTTCTGTGATAACTGGCCGTTTGACAAGGAAAATCAAACAAGGAAAACTTCTGATGTGTGTCCGTCATAATATATGTCACAATAGCTTAGGGGTGTTTGGGGTACTTAGTTAAATGTGCTCTAATTTTGGTTCTTCTTTTGTAATTTTGGACTGAAAAAATCGACTGTGATTCTATACATCTAAAACATGACAGTGTAGGTAAAGTAATATCAAAAGAACGCACTCCCTTGTCATGTATTATCGTCTGGTTTGTTAATAATTATCAAATCGCAATCAATCGCCCAAATTCGCGTACTTATACATAAAATGGGAAATTACTGAGCACTCCATGATGCCCTTACTAATTTGGCAGTACCGTCGGTCATTTATAGGGGATGATTGATAACAATATCACCCATTCGACCTATTGGGAATTTGCATTGTGACTTCAGGTACGTTATGATAATAGGATTCATTTACTTTTGTTTTAACAACAGAGAATATACCTTTATTTGGAGAAACATCGCAAATACCATCAGTTAGTGTATATCCCGGACTACAAACACACTGATAGGAACCAGGTACATTTGAACAATCTGAGTTGTTGGGACACACAGTTGATGTCACACATTCATCCATATCAAACTCACATGATGTACCCGCCCATCCAGTCTTACATGTACATTCTCCTGTCTCAGTATCACAGGGGCTTGTACTTCTATTGTTACAATAACACTCCGTACAATGTGTACCAAATTTACCTGGCGGACACTCTGGAATGAACATAAAAATATAATGTGTACCTTGCAGTTCATGGCAATTTCATGTATGATTGTTGAAAATTTTCTGAACTTTCAGTATTACAACTGAATGAGAGTTCGCAAAGGCAGGTTTACGAGCTGATTTTCCATTTTCCGTTAAGTAATTGCGAATTACAAGACTCAGAAACAAACAGTTCTGCACTGTTTATGTTTTTTTTAAGTATGAGGCTTTCAATTATCGATTAAAACACAATGTGAATTGTTTAATTATGAATATTATTACACTTATGTATCAATTGTAAAACTGATACAATTATTAAATTATTGTAGATAACAGGAGTAGTTGTTTGTAATTAGTATATACGTGCAAGCTGTACATCGTGACCTTTACATTTATAGCATATTTAGTACGAGATACAAAACGCGATAAAGCTCAATCAATTTAACATAGCTTTATTGATTTTTGCCTTTTTGCCCCACGTCTTGGGCAAAACGCACTTTGATAAGGGGCAATGCGCCTATTGTAGGCATATTGCCCCTTTTTACATTGGGCCTCTTGTTGTCATGTGGTAAATCAGAATATAATCAAATAAAATTATAGCTGAACCATTAATTTATCTATAACATTATTAACAACATCTAACAATATGAAGATATACACGAAAATCAATCATATGTCTTATGCAAACATAATTGATATCATTTTGTCCATAAAAGTATGACTCGCGATGAAACATAGAACAAACAACTTGTTTTCCTTTTCATATATACAGCAATTCGCATCTCAAGGCAATATATGATCAGAGACAACAACCTTTCTTTCGTTCATTACATGTGGAAAGCCACTGGACATATTTTAATATATATCCTTGAAAACAAATCACGGCATAACTTGCGTACATCAAATGTACGGTTCTAAGAATAGGATGGATTTTGCATACAAATAAAACGTACTGTAAAAAAAAATTCATTTGGACTCCAAACGAGGCTTTAAAGTTAGGTATACACTTGACAAATGATCCGAATAAAATACTTGAACTGAACTTAGATCCTAAAATAGATGCATTTCAACATACCCTCTATAAATGGAGATGATGGAAACTGGAAAATTACAGTTATAAAAACATTTGCATTCCCGAAATTAGTGTACCCACTCACAGTTTTAAATAATCCAACAGAACAGAGAATAAAAAGAGTTTTAAATCTTATGTTTGACTTTCTGTGGGATTCTAAACCTGTTGAAGAATCCCGAACTATGATTTTCCAAACATATGATAATGAAGACTAAAACTATTAGGTATCGATTCATTCATAATATCAGTTAAGGCCAGCTGGGTCAAAAGAATTATTACCGAAAGGGATGCTAAATGGAATATAAATTATAACATTTAACTTAAAAAGTACGGAAAAAATATTTTTAGATATAATACTAAAAATAAAACAGATGCAGATAAACTGAAATTTAATTTTACATTTCTCAAAGAGACCATTGCATCCTGGTGCTCAATCAATTATAAACACCCACTAAGCAACATTACTTAAGAAATTATATGGAATAATTCAAACATAAAACAGACAAATGGAAACTTTTCTATATAAAAATTGGTTGGAAAGAAATATCTTACACATCGAATACATTTTTGACTTCCAAACTAAAAATTTCTTAACTTTTGAGCAAAAACAAAATAAATATGCCCTTGAAAATGGAGAGATTTTTAAATATTTATCATTAATTAAAGCAATCGATAAAAAATGGAGGAAACAACTGACGGAAGAGGAATTTACCCCAGTTCTTGGGACGGAATATCTCGTAGATCAAGTGAAACAAACTAAAAAAACGAACACATTGTTATATGAAAGACAAATCAAATTAAAAACCAACAACAACAAACCTCTTGAGAAATGGGACTCAGAATTCCTGGGGGAACATATCACATGGAAACATGTATTAACAATTCCAATCAACTGCATTATAGATACCAAACTAAGAGAATTTCAACATAAATATTTGCTGAAAATGATTCCAAATAATGATTATCTGTATAAATGTAAACTTACAAGTTGTAGGTTGTGTGATTTTTGTTCAATGTAACCGGAAACACAGAAACATTTTTTTGGGGAATGTCAAAAAGTTCAACAATTCTGGCCTAATTTACAAGATTTTCTCAAAACCAAAAATATCCAAGTACATACACTTAAAATAATATCACTAGTTTAGTGAAAAAAAAATCAAAAAAAAATCTAATACTAGTAAAGTATTTCATCAGTTACTGCAAATATAACACCTGATACTTTAATACATGCATATGCAAAAACACAGTAATATCATGATAGCATATGATTGTTTTAGGTTTTGTATCTTCATATTCTAGCTCACAATGACTCAGAAGTTTTTTTTCAGCTTTAATTGAAAATTACACATACTATTGTAATCAATTATATAATGTCATTAATGGCCATGTTATACTGCTTTATTTATTGTGTACAATATCTGTAATTTTCAAAATTATTGTATGTGCACTGCTCACATATAAACTTAAATGAATAAATAAATAAAATAAAAACTTGCGAATATTTCAAAATGTTATTAAGTAACGATTCAGCGTCCTCAACTCATTGTTTCTGTAAGGACAAAGACCAAAAAATATGTAATTGCAATTCCTTATTTTCGATCAGGATTCTTCAGAGATATTTCTTTAGTTTGTGGATAGTAGGAAGCCCTGCCAGAGTTGGTAGACAGTACCAAGTAAAGTTGTCTTAAGAGCGATCTGAACAGATGGAATGAACATAAACAAAGTACAAAGAAGGACAGAATTAGGATGTTGTTCTGAACATAATTTTAGACAATGATAGCAAAATTTTCGACACAATGCTAATGGCTCATAAACAAGAAAAAAAGTTGATTGAAAGTGATACGATCACCGGTCCGTATTAATTTCATGCAATTTATCAAAGAGAGATTAAATTAGCCGAGTTCTAAAACCTGATGGACATCAATTATGTATGTATTTTAAATATGTTAAAAGAGAGTTTCTGCATTAAAACCAGAATGAATACTTTATTCTTGTTAACTTGGTCGCGTGTCCAGGTTCTAGAAGATAACAGTTTATTAAGCTGGTTAAGTGTGGACCAAGACATGTTACAACCAAGTCCGCTGGATAACGAAGATGTGTTTTTTACAAAGTTAAAACGACACAACTTCCACTTTGTTCTAATAATAATAACATAATGGATTCTGCTGGATTCTTCCGTCTACAGATAAAAATAAATACAAAACCTGGCACAATAAAATACCACTCTCCCTCATTCAATTTAAAACATGGCCCGAGGAATAAATTAAATATTAATTGTTATGGCCTTACCAGCGCAATTTAATGATGCGAATCCGTTGGGGGGTCCAATGGGGCAGCGTCTGCAGGGGTAGAAAAATCTTCTTCGACACTGTGCAATGTCAGATTCGTTTCCATGACAGTCTAGTTCTTCTAATGACGTGTACTCAGATAATGATACATTAACCGGCAACGTTGCCAAATATTGTGATGATCCTTCATATCTAAAATACTTTATTACATAAGTATTTGTCTTTTATACAAATATTATGATTTTTTAGAAGGTAATTATTATCAATAACTATCTTCCTATGCAACGTTACAACACGTTTTGTAATAAAAACCCCGTTTTGTAATAAACTATTCGATGTTGACAGAAACGTTATATTTCATCAGTAAATAACTTGAAAACAGTCTACAACGGTGACATAAGACTTAGAAGGAAATCGCGTGCAATAAATACATGATTTTAAAGAACCCGTTTGTGTTGTAATACCTTTTTATTAGGCTCAATCCGTTTTGTAATAAAACACTTAAAAGCACAGAAATGATTAAGTTCAACATTAGAGCACACATGTAAAATAACTCTTATTTCAAAATGTAGAAAGTAAAACTCTTACAATAAAGGCATGATTTTGAATAACTCGCCTTGTAATACCCTGATTTTAGAACCAAATCGTTTTGTAATAAATTTGCAGTTGACAGAAACGTTGAGGATATTACTGGAAAACAGTAAACGAATGTAAAATACGTTATATATATATAAATTGAAAAGTAAAGATCGAGCAAAAATAGACACGTTAAAGAATCCGCTTCGTAATACCATAGTTTGTAATAAAAATTTCAAAGTTGAAAGAAATGTTTTATTTCAACAAAAATAAAATAATACTTATGTTACATTTGTTCATAGGTTTATTGTAATATAATGTCGAAACTGCTCATTTCTGTGCATTTTGAATCACAAAACGAGTTCTTTTAAGTACTGTCTTTATTGCAAATGTTTTCCTTATCAAACATCTGATATAATTACTGCAAATATAACACCTGATACTGTAATACATGCATATGCAAAAACACAGTAATATCATGATAGCATATGATTGTTTAAGGTTTTATATCTTCATATTCTAGCTCACAATGACTCAGAAGTTTTTTTTCAGCTTTAATTGTTTGTTCATCATAATAATACAAAAAAAAGATTTAAGTTTTGAAAATTACACATACTATTGTAATCAATTATATAATGTCATTAATGTCCATGTTATACTGCTTTATTTATTGTGTACAATATCTGTAATTTTCAAAATTATTGTATGTGCACTGCTAATTATGCATTAATTTTGTACTTCGGTTCCCTGTCATTTAGTGATGTAATGAAACATTGCTGTCAACTTATATTACAAAACGAGTTGAGTCTCAAAAAATGGTATTACAAAACGGGGTCTTTAACAGCATGTCTTCATTGTGCGAGTTTTCGTTTACACCGACGGAAATAAGACTTATTTCACAACTGTAATCTGGTTTCCACTAATTTCATGATGAAATTAGACATTTATGCCAACTTCATTTTTTTTGTAATAAAACGGTTTTTTATAATAAAACGGGTTTTTATAATAAAACGGATTGTAACAATGCCATCTATCCGCTCTCCTCTCGGAATTTGCCCCATCACACACACTCATGCTCCATAGATATATAGATCCAAGACAGTATATAAAGTCAGACATGAAGTTCTTCTAAACTGTATTCGAGAATCAGTTTAACAAGTACATCTGGGTTTTCGGTATTTAATTGAAAATTATTCGATAATGTAAAGAAAAAAATGAGAAATGTATGGTGGCATATTACTACCACCAGTTAGCATGATAGCGTTCGCGAATTGTTTCGTGTTAACCACTTAATTATTACGATAATTATCTAGCTATCTAGTTAATATTCGTGTAACATTTTCGGTAAGATAAATATCATAAAACTAGAAACAGGCTTGAAAGTGTCCAGAACTGACACCTCTTACCTTTTTATGAGGTATTACACTAGATTTAAGTGATAACACGAATGTTATCTAGTTGACCACTTATTATGTTACTTAATAATTCAAAATTTCACTTAAGATTCCACCATAGAAATGCACTAGAAGTTTCATATACCAAAACGTAGCGCTATAGTGACACATAGTTTTGACACTGTACATTGTAAAACTCATAAAGGGTATGGAGTGAAACAAAGTTGTATAGCAGTCTGGTTGTTACATAACTCCAAAGATACTAACATGGTGAACTCAAGTGACTTCAACTGGTCCAATGGAATATAGTCCAATAATATTTCTCAATGAAATGATTCAGTCTGTAAATTCCTATGCAGAAATGCATAAAATGAGTCCATATTTTAAGTCAGTTTACAAGCAGTCCGTTGAATTTTAAAGAGACATATGACTATTGCACTGATCAATGTATGTTTTGATTATTTTGCTCTCATTGTCTTGTTATGCCCCCCTTCAAAGAAGAGAGGGCTTATTGGTTTGCAAATGTCGGTCGGTATGTCCGTCCGTCCGTCGGTCCGTAACCTTTTTCGTTTCCGATCAATAACTCAAGAACCCCTTGACCAATCAACCTCAAACTTAGTTCACTCATTCAACTTGAGTAGCAGAGAAACCCTATTGATTTTGGGCTCACTGGGTCAAAGGTCAAGGTCACAGGGGGCATAATGTTTTACAAACATCTCTTGTTTTTACATGTTTAGTTGTTACATGAAGTAATGGATTCTGTCCAATTATTTGCAGTTTTATACCTACTTCAAAGTCAAATTGTTATATATATGTTTTCATATTTAAGATCAGCAAATGTTTAATTTTAGTTTTTGCAGAAATTATATTTCATGTTATTTACAACTATGAATAGGTACGTGAAGTCGGATTCTGTTTTTTCGGCAGATTATCTTTTTAGACAACTTGTCTGTGGAGAGGATAACTTTCTGAAGTATCCCTGATTAATCAGTGTATCAAATGTGAACGGATTAAATGTCATACAGCAGGTTCTACAAGTTGTGGACACACATTCATCTTGGGTAGCAGAGAAACCCTATTAATTTTGAGCTCACGGGGTCAAAGGTCAAGGTCACATTCTGTCCAATTATTTGCAGTTCTGTACCCACTTAAAAGTTAAATTGTTATATATATGTTTTCATATTTAAGATCAGCAAATGTTTAATTTTAGTTTTTGCAGAAATTATATTTCATGTTATTTACACATATTAATAGGACCGTGAAGTAGGATTCTGTTTTTTCGGCAGATTATCTTTTTAGACAACTTGTCTGTAGAGAGGTGAATTTTATGAAGTACCACTGATTAATCCGTGTATCAAATGTGAACGGATTAAATGTCATACAGCAGGTTCTACAAGCTTAGGTTATTACTTATTATTAATGCATCAATATATATTGAACGTAATTTTGTTAATGCTGTTAATTTGAATTGAGGTTGACATCTGTCAAAAATCACCTTCCAACCGTACTTTGAGTACTTTGATAATTAGTGTGTGCCATCATATTTTATTCCCTTTGGGTTTACGCTCGTATTAAACGTCAATGATAAAAACTACTGTTATGATTGTTTACATGTTTCGCCACACTATAAATATTAATGATTGGTAAAATGTAAACGATTATCGATATTCACTGTCTTGAGTGATACTGGAATTAATGGAAACACTATCATGTGACTTACCCGTGACCTAGCAGATGGCACAGCGTCTTTGCTGTAGTATTTGAAAAAATCCATTGAAAGGATAACTGCATCCAACAACCCATAACTTATAAAGGAAGTAATGAAAGCAATAGCATAATACTTACCCGTGGCCCAGTAGATAACACAGTGTCTTTGCTGTAGTATTTGAAAAAGCTCCGGCTTGCGAATTAAAAGTCTTTCCAACAACCCATAATTTATTCCAGTTAAACATGGTAAATATACCTTCATTAGATTTATTTCCGATCGGTATAATGTCAATTGGACCTCCTGGAAGGTATAAGAAGATGGCAATGATACAATGCTATAATGTAGAAATACTGACAGTCTGTTAATAGACTTGGCCTCATAGTCATATTCAGTGCGAGTTGGCTTGACATTGCCAGTTTGTCTAAAGCTCTATTTCCACTTCTACTTCCAAAGTTATCTGTTAAAGTACATTATCACATAACTTGCACTCCATGAGTGGCATAAAGCAGTGACATAAATATCATATGTAACTAGTTACATAAATAGCCAGTGTGACGTGACTTATGACGTCATAAATGGCCAGTGTGACGTCACTTTAAATGACAGCATATTGTTTACAATTGTTCTGAATTTCGGCATTTATTAAAAATATTGTTGAAAGAGAATAGATCTCGATAAATGAAATGTTATAAATGCCTTGTTGCTAATTTTGTATAATATAATATATATAAAGGGACTACTTTTTACAGTGGAAGTATGCATTAGAACTTCGGGGAGAACTTCGGTCACTGTGTATATGAGGACGAAGAAAGATCTGTCTATTTAAAGATTGAAAACAATCTATTTATGGTGTTATGTGATAAATAGAATCTTACATTTGTGCTTATTTGATATTGTTTTTATAAAACTCGTCGACTGAAACGAATATGATGCTCGACAGAGCCTCGCGTCATATTATTTCAGTCGACTCGTTTCATAAAAACAATAACAAATAAGCACTCATGTAAGAGCCTCTATATATAAAGAATACAGAATCAAACAAACTTATTATATCAGTAAAATATGCGCCTCAATCCAAACATTTAAGTTGTAGATGCTAGATCTGTTGACCTATAAACCGTTCGCATTTTTTATTTTTGACATTTTCAGCTTAAATGAACCAAGTACTTAACCAATTGAGACTTGGAATATGTTTTATAATCCTTTTATTGTATAAAACTATGAAGAATAAACGCAATGTCTGAATATGTATTGTCCAAATGTTGATCGGCAGACATGTGCTATTATTGTATATACTTAAAACAGTTTCTAACTCCATCTGGTAAACCGTTGATATCTCTGTTAAATATGACATATTTCAATGAAGGAGAATTTTATCTACATAAATAATAAAATCAGTAAACATCGGACGCAGTTTTTACATTGAGCCGTAAGATTTACAGAACAATGTTGCTCTAAATTCACCGTGAGTGCTGATTGGAACTATAACATTATATTATTGGGAGGACTTTTCGGCTAAATTGTTTCCATATCAAAAATGATTGTATCACATAATCGATCTTTTAAAATTATTATAGTTTTAGTTTTGTGATTATATATATATAGCTGTCTGACAACAATGGTCATTTCATACGCTTAAGATGCACCTCTCCGGGGCGTGAAGCGACCATTCCCCAAAACGTCACACAATAAGTGCATCCATGCTGAGTGTGGTCGGTTTTGGATCGCCGCACTGCACCATTTTCACAACACCCATTGTTTATGTTGTCGTGTCATCAGCAACTGAATATTATGTTTGTTTCTACATGTTAATCACCGGAGATTTCATTTAGGTCAATTAAGTAGAATCAGCACGTGTGCATATTCACATACATGAGAAAAACACGCAATGCAGGTGCATCTTTCATCAGATAAAACACGCCGTCAGCGGTCGACTTATGTAATGGAATATATTGGCTGCATAGTATACTAGAGTAATGGAATCTGGCTAAATAGTACTGATTTTTGGTGAATAATAACAAGATATTTAGAAAAGTGCTAAGTATATGTTATCTATATTGCGCTAGTAGAGTTGTGCAGCTTAGTCGGACGCGGACATCGGACACCTACAACGAATAAAGTGAATGAATTTTCTCAAACATATTTATTTTGTCGACCGTTGTGCTTTACAGACAAAACAGCAAGACCATGGTTTTCCCTACAGATTTATTTCAATAATTTTAAACATACTTCTTTACGTGTACGCAAACGTGCCACACATATCTTTACAGTTTTACTCAACAGTGGTCGCGTATGTCTCCACACTGAGGCAATTACATCATCCATGTTCTACAGTCATTCAGCATGATTGTACACTTTTAAATTTTATACATTTCCTCAAGTCTCTGCCGTTCCTCCATGCAAGTTGTGGTCATCAATGGGTATGTATTAGGGTATATCTTATCTGCTAAAATATTTAACTCTGGAGGAAATTCAAGTTTTTCTCCCGGACCAATGTTTGTCTAATTAAAACATATTGTTGAGCGTCATTAATAATATCCAAAATATGGACAATCACTCTGCTGTTATCTGTTACAAGCTAAGAATGTAGAGCATGATAATGTCTGTAACCTGAATTAAATTATTGTTGTGGTTCATTACTTGGTCTATTGAAGTGATAAAAGGGTTTACTTTAGTTTCACATGGCTTGAACATCCATCGAATTTCATTTTTAACTGATGAAGTACTGATGTTAAAAATTGATGAAAGCATATGTAATTTTACATACGTACGTATGGTGGCATATTTCTGCCACCAATTAGCTACTTAATTAACAGGATAATTATGAGGTTAACTAGATAAGTATCGTGATACATTTTTATACCAGATAAATATCTTAACACGAAACTTTGTCTGAAAGTGACCACAACTGCAGGGAAAGCCATGTACACGTATCAGAACTTCCCTAGACAGATTCAGCTTGACTTTATACAGTCAAACTTCGAAACCTCGAACTGCCGTCGGACCAAGTTCGAGCCATCTATTGTTCGGGGCATCTACGGTACACGCGTATATGTCCTAACTGACAGTCGCCGGTGCAAGTGTACTAAGCATGTTGAACGCACGGCATTTGTTTTCATACTGAATGCACGTCGATCAATAGTTGCAGCATTATTCATAATAATAACAATTAAAAAAGAAATGAAAGGAAAGCAAAAATGATTCCCCGTGGCAACTTATTCTCTCTCGTTTATTCTAAAACGCATGAATTGTCTGTCACATAGTACATGTACAATGAAAACTCCCTAATCCGGAAACTCTCCAGTTCGGAAACTTCCTGTAACCGGACAATTTTCTCTGTCTCGTTTTAGTTCCACCAATAAGACTTATAAAAACATCCTCCACAGTCCGGATACTCCCTACTCCGGAATCCGAACGAATTTTTCTGTCCGGATTGTTATTTTACACATAAAATAAATCTCCCAAAACCGGACGATAATTTTCCGCAAAAATGAATATAGACATTAGACGTTATCATCGTATGCATTCCGTATTGACGGGAACAAGGTAAGACCGGGTACGAGGTGTACTAATTATGCAACAATTGGATAACATTGGATGTGAGCGCAGAAAAATGCCCATTAGGTACACAATCACAATTCAAAATGTTTACCCTAGATCATTAGTTTCCTCTACGAAAAATCATTTTGAAATAAAGCTATGGTGCATAGTTTTCAAGTATGGCGTTTTGAAAATACATCTTACTAAGTGCATAACTTGTCTGGTATTTATGGACGGTATAATGTCGCTAAACACCCATACTTAATTTCAGCTATGTTTGAAATCATTTGACATGTTGAATGATTCATTAAAATACCTGCATGAGATTGATATATCCACCTTATGCAGTGAAATTATCAAAATATAAATACAATTTAAAAACATAAAATATCTAATACATTTTCTGCACAGTGTAATTTTGCTGTAATTTCAACTATCTATTTAAAGTCGTATCCTACAATAAGGCGGTTTCTTTTCTAACGCAGAGATTTCCTTTAAACTTTTTATATTTGATCAGTGTAATGTATCTAACCAAAATATGAAATACAAATGATAGGTCACTGTAGGTCAACATCTTAAGTTAATTATATTCAATGCTTTCATACTGTTCCAGTGGTTAGTGCGCTGGACTTGTATATAATTGAAATATCGTTGAGAAACGGCGTTAAACATACAATTTTAATTAAAAGAAAGGCGTCTATAGCGGTGCATATTCTGAATAATCGAATGTTCTACAATTTCGATAACGAATAAACACATTATAATGATAATTTACATTTGGAAGAAATCAAATATCAACCAATATTTAACACAGCAGGTATTTTGCATATCGCATCGCAAATCTTCCTTTTATGAAAGGAGCATAAATATGTTGGTCTCTTACAACTTATACTCTTGGGCTATAAATTGAATTTTCAAGTTTACATAAATTATTGTAGCTTAAATTACTCTGCAAAGTCGAATAAAAGAATGCATTCAGTATATATTACATCCACCGTTAGCGAACTTATTCAAATTACTGAAAGAATTACGGACATTCAATGGAGGAATCCTCTCCAGTCCGGAATCTCCTCTAATCCGAACGTTATCCTCTAATCCGAACTTCATAGTTTGTCCGAAGGGTGTTCGGATTAGGGAGTTTCCACTGTATATGTACAACTGTCAAGTAATTATAACGAAGTGCGAATAACATGTGTCGCCAATCTTACCCGTCAACAAATATTAGTATATTAAGCGGTCAAAGAAGGGTGTGAATTATTGTATTATCTATGGCGAACAATGAATGAAATGATAGCTAGGGACCACATATCCTGTTCGAGTGTTTGACCTTTCTCTGTTCGAGTGATCTACTGTTAGATGCTATGAAATAAGGGGTTTCGCCGGGTCTTAAGAACCTGCTCGAGGTATCTACTGTGTTCGAGCCAAAACTATTCGAGGTTTCGAAGTTTTACTAAACAAAATGTATATGTGACGATAAATACGTACGACATAGTAATATTTGATAAAATATGAATACTTCATAAAACTATTAAACTATTAAACTATTGATATTTGAAATACAAGCCATTGGGACTATGGGTGTATTCGCGTTCAAGACACTACTAGCTGTCCCTGTAAATATATCACATTTAAAATGCCCATTACGCACGGTTTTCTCGTGATCGTTTAGAATCACGTAATACAACACAACTCGACATTGTTTGCAGTTTATTTACGGCTTCTAGCCATTATGGATCCAGGTAAATCACATTATATTTTTCATGTTGATTTTTAAAAGGCAGAACATAGTGCGAAACTCAGTAATTAAATAATGTTTACTAGTCTTCGCAATTTGCATTTTTTTCGGTAAATAATTCAGATGTGGAACGCTGCGGTTGGCAACTTTCAGATTGGTATAAATATTCATGAGTGCCAGGTGGATATTGTCGAACTATAATCCAGAATATGATTCCAAACGTGATCCGCACCAGTCATTAGTACATACTCGTATATACCATCAAATGAAATTACTTGAGAAAAACCCTTATTTAAATCCGTTGTCCGCAGTCCGATGTCCGATGCAAAACTCTATACGTACGTATTGTATGACGGACATAATGAGGTTTAATATATTACCTAAACATTCGATGTATATAACGGTCGAATCATGACCAGCACATTGTTCTTGTACAATATCACACCTTTCCAAAGACTGTTCTGTACCATTGCATTGGATAGATCCACTGAACACATCCCCAGTATTGTCTATGGATGGTGTCACTGCTGATACACTTCCTACACTGTTTGTATGAATGACATTTGTAGATAATAAGAAAAATAAAATTTTATAGAATTTAAACCGAACACGCTGCTTTTTTCTCTGTTTTGATACTTGTTGTTTGCTACGCACTCGTTAATTGGTTTAAGTTTTTATTTAATACTCAGTGGAATGTTCAAACGTATCAGCAGCACTTATGTAACCATGGAATATGTTTTCAAACTAAGTTAAAATGTTATTCTTATTCACTGCTGCAATACCCTGTGAATTTTCTACCGCATCGCATGGAAGATTAAATAACTGTAGTTCGTTTTATTTACTTAATATTAGTTATACACAAACTGTGAGGTAGTGAGTATGGTTGCATATTTTTACCACCAGTTAACTACTTAATTGTATATAATTATATATATTAACTAGATAATTGTGTGGTTATCACGCAGAATACACTAGATAACTACTTGATTAACTAGAATAATTATGTTGTTAACTAGATAAGTATCGTGATAAATTTTCATACCAGATAAATATCTTAACACGAAAAATTGTCTGATAGTGCCCACAACTGCCACCAGATAAATATCCAGTCAACTACATAATTATCTAGTTAATTATCACGTTAACTAGATATCTAGATACTTAACTCGTTAACTTTTTAATCAACTAGACAAATATGTAGCTTACTAGATACTTAGCTCGTTAACTACTTAACCGTTACCGAAACATTATGTACGTAATGCGTTACCTATCTAGTCAACTAGATAATTATGTCGTTGACTAGATACTTTGCTCGTTAAATACTTAATTACCTAGATAATTATGTAGTTAACTAGACATTTTTCGCGTGGTATGAAAATTTATCACGATGCTTATCTAGTTAACCTATGTGGAAGAACTATCATCATCTGATAATCGATACTGCGCAAAATTGCAACAAAAGTCACTGGGAGCAATGTCAGAACTGTAGGGGTGTTGTAGAGTTGTCCGTGTGTATGTTTTCATCAAGACATCTTTTTGATGGCGGTTTGTGCTGGGGCATTATCGTGCAAACGAACCACATTCATGTGGCAGAATTCTCCCATCATCCGATAATCGATAACGCGCAAAATGCCTATATAGAACTATGAAGGATTTTAGCTTTAAATTAGTATAACTTTTTATCCGTTAAATATATCAAATAAATGCAAACGGTTTTGGAATGTTTCAATATTCCCCTTTCATTCAAATATTTTACCTTTTATTTGAAATAAAAGTAAAATGGTATTTGTTTAACTTTAAAACAGTTACCAGTGCTATATAAAATATATAGACGAAAACAATTTACTTAGAAATTAACTTAATGTCATTTAAAAACGGTTAATGATATTAATAAAATGCAAATGGTCTCATAAACCATAATTATCTCTCTGTCAATTGGTATTTATTTTGTGAAAATATTTAAAGAGGAAAATGGTATTTTTTACACTTTAAAATTATATAGTATGTTCTTTTACCACGTTCGGAAATGTTCGGAAGACCATCCGAGTGTGACCGAAGTTTTATGGCACTTGATCTCTGGATGGTCACACTAAGGGACCAGCAGCGATTAAACAAGCTGTTAATTAACAATAAGTGCGCTTTATAGGGAATAATTTGAGGGAAATGTTACTTTTGTATACAATACAATACAATATATATATATAATATATATAAATATAGTGTAAATAATGTTGAAAATTATCGAGGCATAACGTTATTAAGTTGTCTAGGCAAGTTGTTCACCCGAGTAATAAATAACAGATTAATCGAATGGGCCGAAAAATATAATGTTTATGTAGAGGCTCAGGCAGGGTTTAGAGCGAAAATGAGCACAGTAGATAATATCTTTGTCCTGCACGGGTTAATCAAGCATGTCATTGGGCAAGGGAAGAAACTCTTTATAGCTTTCGTTGATTTTACAAAAGCGTTCGATTACATAGTAAGAGATAATTTGCGGTACAAATTAATACAAATGGGGTTAAGGGGTAATATTTTAAATATTATGAAATCTATGTATAACTCAAGAATAAGTATTTGAACCAATTAAGTGATGAATATTCATGTATACTCGGAGTGCGTCAGGGAGAGTGTTGCTCACCATTTTTATTTTCTATGTTTATTAATGACTTGGAAGATGAATATATAAAACATGGTATGAAAGGTATCGATGTTAATATGTTCAAGATATATTTGTTGCTCTATGCAGATGACATTGTTTTATTTGCGGATTCTGCCGAAGACTTACAACGAAGTTTGGATATGTTGTATGAATATTCCAATGTTTGGAAATTAGAAGTTAATATTCATAAAACAAAAGTAAAGGTTTTTCGAAAAAGTGGATCCTTACCAAATAACTTGAATTTTTATAACGCCGGTCACGAAATTGGAATTGTTAAAACATTCAAATATCTTTGCATTGTATTTACATCAGGTGGATCGCTTAGTAAGGCTCAACATACGTTATCCACACAAGCGAATAAGGCAATTTTTAAACTAAATAAATGTTTGTATAAATTTACAAACATATCCCCTCAACACAAGTTATAACTGTTTGACAAACTTGTTTCACCTATTCTTACTTATGGCAGCAAAGTATTTGGTGTATCAACTGATCTATCCATAGAGAGGGTACATTTACAATTCTGCAAATCATTATTGGGAGTTAAAAAGAACACTAAAAACGATTTTATATATGGAGAGTTACTGAGAATATCGTATACCACAATTCATTTATATAAGGTCATTAAATATTGGACTAAAATTATACAGATGCCAAATAACAAATATGTTTTTATCATTTATAGTTTATTGAAGTTTGACATAGAGTAGAGTATTCTTTATTTTGCATTAAGGCCACCGGCCCATATACACAATATATATACAATAGTAAACATATATAAAGTACAAGTCATGGTGGAATCACATGTATAACAGGTTAACACTTACAATTATAAAGCTATTCATAAAACATGTATATGAAGTTCTGTTATTTTAAACCAACAATTCTGTTCTTAATTCCAGGGCATAGTAAATAAACATAGCTAAATTTCGTAAAATCATTTTTTCATTGCATGACATTAAAAGAATAAATTTATGGTAATTTGCACTTTCTCTATATATTTCAGGTATATACTTATTACGTAGGGTGTCATAAAGAGGACATTTTAACAAAAAGTGATACTCACATTCTATAATATTTTCACAATGTATACATAGTCGATTTTCTCTGGTTATACCAATATGCCTACCCTTTTCTATCATTAATGGATGTGATGAAGTTCTAAAAGCGACTAAACTACGTCGAAATTTTACAATGTCTACAAAATCAAGATATTTCTCAAAACAAAAATGTGTCTTATAATCAATATATAATGTTAATTTTTTATTTTCTAAACATTCACTGTGCCAGATTTGTATGTATTGGTCTTTAAGTCTGTTGAGATATGAATTTATAAAATGTTTACGATCTTGTACATTTTGTTCTTCCCATACATAACCAAATCCATTTCTATAAAGATTTAATCTAAGTGAAGTCACCCAATTTTTATAACCCAATTCATCAAGCCGTTTCAGCATGTAATAACATTTTTTAACATATCTGCTATTTTCCATATTTAGAATTTTTAACCAATATGTAATGCTCCTTTTTGATGCATAAATATGTATAGGGTATCTAGAACAATCACCTACAATTACAGCATTACATGATTTTGATGATGCATTCATGAATCTCTTACAAGCATAAATATGTACACGTTCAATACAATCTCTGTATTCTAAACCCCATATTTCTGATCCATACAACAATATTGGACAGATTTTAGAATCAAAGATTTTAAAAAATATTTTGTGTGACATCGGTAATAAATTATACATATTTCTCAAAAGTGCAACAAAAACCTTCTTTGCCTTAATAGCAGAATGATTTGACATACTAAACATAGAAATAAATCCAAACAACATAAACTGGTGCTATTGGGTAAAGAATTTATTGGCTGAACTTGGATTTTATTACTCCTGGTTAAATCAAGGGGTTGGAGATTTTAAATTGTTTCTGTCTTTAGTTAAACAAAGACTAAATGACAATTTTGTTCAAAATTGGCACAACCGATTAGAAGAATCGAGCAGAGCCTCATTCTATAAAAAACATTAAATTTCAACCATATTTAAAGATGAATTTATCAGAAAAAAATCGTCAATCTCTAACAAGACTTAGAACATCTTCTCATAGATTAAGTATTGAATCAGGCAGGTGGGAAATACCTAAAAATGAACGAAAATGTCAAAAATGCAACATTTTGGAAGATGAATATCATTTTGTACTAGAATGTCAGTTATTCAAAGATTTAAGAAAAACATATAGATGATAGATAATTTATTGCAAATTCAGTAACCCAAAGGCCCATGTGAACATAAATACATGTACATACAATTTCACATTACTGACGTAACAAGTGGCAACTAGTCAATATCAAGAAAACGTATACATGTATCTTAATGTAAGAAATAAGTGAAACGAAAGTTACATGTTTTAGATATATGAGTCATTGAAAGTCGCATTAAAGAATACGAGAAGACGACAAAAAAGAAGAAAGCGAAATCGTTCGGCAGGGGCGGAGAAGGTGTGCAATATAATAGTGATTTGCTTGATATAACATTTTGTAGGAACAAATGAAATGAGACAAACAGCAATTTGTAAACATAGAAAATAAACATACATCGTTGACATAACAACACAAAACATATATATTTACATTTGCTAGTTATATAATAACTACATTTCACACTGAAATTAGGTAAGTGAATCGCGTAACTGAAAAGCATTGAATATGTATGCGCTCAGGCCATTTATTAAAAACTCGTTTTTACTTTCAAATAATTATTTTAGCTTAAACATATTAGGACGTGACCAGTAATATTTTTTTATGTATTTCTTGTGTAGATCAATATATAAAGAACATTCTAAAATAAAGTGATACTCGTTTTCAATTTTGTTGCAGATTAAACATTTTCTGTCATCTATTGGGATACTTCTAGGTTTATGCCATCTACCGGACTCTATTTTTAAATTATGCGATGATACGATTAGTATTTTTCCATTAGTTATTTTGTGGTATTTAGGTCTTTGCCCATATCCACCTACAAATAATGGACAATGAATTTGGTTAGGTTACGATAGATTACAGTAAGGAGAGAATAAAGCTAAAACAAGTCTTTGACATTGGACAATAATACATCATGTACAATTATAAGTACATGGTTAAATACCGAATTTGAAGACTCCTAAGTAAGCAACAATTTGATTATTAGAACGAAGAATTTCACACGATGAACTACAAATTAAACCCTATCAGTGACGGACAGCAGATGGCATAAACTGATATCAGAAGTAACAACGCTTCAAAGACAAATGACATGATTCATAATGTAATTATGCAGCGATTATCTTCCATATACCCGTTCCACTCCAAAATATCATGTAATCAATCGTCTTTGTTTGATCAACTGTATAATGTTTTGAATGACATTGAGGGTACATAATTATCCACAGACACGAACATATGACTACCCATACAGAACATAAACTTCTTGAGATAGAGATCACCGTGGAATGCAATTCAGTTTGATCAACTATCTTATATGTTTTTGAATGGCATTGAGGGTACCTATTCACACCTGATACCAGATATGTAATTTATAAATGGCGTCAAACAATGGTTGTTAATGTAACATTCATATTTTATATTTTTCAAATACAGATTGCAAAACATTATATTCTGCAATAACATGTGAACATATTGATAAGTGTAGGCACAATGACGGACATTTGTAAACATAAAGATTTGGGTGTGGGGATAGTGATCACACTTTATTATAGTCAGTCGAACGAATTAACCTGATCTTGACCTTCTTGAAATGAATGTATTATTTAAAGATTTGCCGACTATGTCTGTTTCTGTAAGCTAGGCGGACATTCTTCTTAAAATTAACCCGCCAATGCCGAAACTAGTACTAGTAGTACTTCCATATAGCAAATTGTCTCTGGAGGTAGATTTTGTTTTCATTACAATATTATATATTGCGTTGGTCGTCTACAGTTGTACATACATGACTTATACTAATTAATATTTGCTCGAATATCATTAATTAAAAAAATCCGTTTGTGTTATTAAGTCACTTTATTTTTATTTTTCTACATATTCCCTTCAAATTTTTCACAATAATTATTTTGCTAAACATTTCCCCGGCGATTTTGATGCCTTGCATCAACTTTCTCTTGTTATATATCATTGAAAGCTTCTTTCAGTGAATAATGGTCTGAAAACTGTCCATACTATGTTTTGAAATGCAATACAAAATGGCGCCGACTAGCAGTTTTTCCAAATCTCGCGTAGACTTCATTCAATGCAAGATAAATAAGTCCATGAATAATATACATTTGATACTTATTCACTTCAATAGTATGACAGATTAGCTTGATTTGTTTGTAAACAAATGATAAAACTTATCATTTAAGTCTCTGGTAATATTTGAAAATTAATGCATCCAGATTTTATTCCTTAATCATAGACTAGTCAGGATCCGATTATAGTGCCCAAACCCTGCTTTTTAATTGAATGTTTATTTGCAAATATATCAAACAAATACCCGAATATAAACAATGCAAATCTAAACAGAACAGAATACTGTATTCAAACTACAGGCTTAAGTGTTATACTTATTATCCGGCGTACACAATTGTTCATAATATATCACAAATAAATTTGTATTTACTATCAATTAGACAAAATCACCAATGCACCTATGATGATGGTATAAACACGGACACGGACATATTGTTCGTGGTATTAATTAATTGCACTCCATCATCAAAAATACAAGATCATGCTTTTAATTGTAACAGTGTCATCAAAATTTCTGTTGAGAAGAGACAAATGCATGTTTGCGATGCATGAAAGCTAAGTAGCTACCACAATACACAGCCTACCTTGCCGAAACAAAGTACAAGGCAAAACTGTATGATGCACAAAGAAATCAAATCGAACGTTATGTAACATGTTTATGTTGTAATTTAAATGATTTAGAAAATGTATTTCCCTTCACGCGCACATGTCCTTGTTTCGAACTTTTACGTAAGAAATATATTAAGACTTATTATTTCAAAAACCTTCTATGTTTAAATTTTCAGAATTACTTCAATCAAATGAGAAAAAAAACTTTATATACCTTGGCCTTATTCAGTAAACACGCACTTAATCAGAGGAATGTCATACTTAATGTTAGAATTAATTAAGTTTATTCCCATTTCTTTTGTTATTTTACTTGTAATATTCATCTTTATGTAAGAAATGGATATTTAAGAACAAATATTACAATGCTATTGATGTTATTCATTAGTCGGCGCCCCGGGAGGGCGCCGACTATATTTGATACTGTCAAAGATATAGCCTAAGTTAGGGATCAGTTATTAAAGTAGATGAACATTTGTTTTATGTAAAGAAGAGCGCTGTAATAAAAAGAAAGGTTTAGTGATCGTGTCATACGACTATTTTAGTAATGTTGGTAATAAATTCGAGGACTTCATGTATAACGTTGCAATTTGGTCGCTGTAATAAAAATATAGAATATGAAATAATAACGCCTCATTTACATGCGCATGCGCAAGGCTCATAATTTATAATGGATAAACGCCTGGTCGTGCCGATCCGGACGTAACAGAATTGGGGACAAACCATTCCGTCCATAAATTATTATATGATGAAATTTTACTTATTGCCATCAAATAGTTCATAGGAAGTCTCAAAAGTTTCCGTGACTTGTTAATATATGTATTAATATTTTTCACAGCACATGATGATGTATTTGTGTACATAATTTGCTAACGATGATGAGCTGTAATCGCTCAAGTCGATAGTAAACTTTATGTTCTGTTCTGTTCATGATTCAATATATTTATTTAGAAAGAGCCTATAATAAGTATCATGAATGTATAATACATTCTGATAAATTAGTACTGCCCGGGGCAATTTCATTATGCTGGCTTAACACAGCGGGGTGGCTTATTAAGTAGCGAACGATTATGATCATGAAATCGGTAAATCACGGAGGCTTCCGAGTGTTCCGCTAATTAGCGACACACGCATCGATAACTATCGGCTAATCTGATGATGAAGATTCTTCGGTATGACATAATTATCTAGTTAATTAAGTTGTTATATAGCTTCTTTAAAGTGATAACCACATAATTATCAAGTTTATTAAGTAGTTAACTGGTGGCAGAAATATGCCACCATAAGTGAGCGAATGAAAACATGTTTTGCAAAATATTGACTAGTAGACATAGTGTACAGATTAACGGTATTCTAAACTAATTTGAATCGACAAAAAATCGTGTATTCGGATTTGTTTACCTCCGATATCCTAAAACATTACATGTGACATTAGCTTCTTCGGTACTGAAACTGGACGATCCACACACCATTTGTCGTTTTCCGAAAAGTCCTACTTCGATAATTCCAGAATTTGGGGTCGTGCCATTCACAATTTTGGCCGCTTGAAAATAAACACATACACATAAACATGCTACTGTCATTTATCTGATATTCCCATTCTTATTTAATATACTTACATTTTCAAGTGTGAACTTTATAATGAACTCTGCAAACTGTATATAAAGAGTTATTACTGGAAAGTACTAAGTACGTTAAAATTGAGGTTATAATTTGAAAATCAAAACGAAACTGTCATGAAGAAACTAAGTGTATTCATATTCAAAGCGCTGGAAATACATTAATGAAATTGTAATATGATTATCGTACACTTTGTTTTAAATGTGTTTCATCGCCTTCATAAATGTATATATATATATTTAGATAAGAAGTTAACAATAACTACACATATTACATTGTATACATTTATATACAGTAAATCACTATTGATACTTGCACGTTTGTTACGATAATGTAGTAATGATTGATAACATGTTCTTTCCTTTAGTATATACACGCGTATTGATGTGTATTATTATTGCATACACATGTTTGTTCTCCATCGCATGTATGTTTTATTACATAGTCATTTCAGTTTGTTCTTCAACTGTAACCTTTTATATTTGAATATGTGTTATAGTGTTCCTTCACCGTCTCATAGATGTGTTTGTATATATAAACTATGTACATATTTGTTTGTCCTCATGGTTCATATGGCTTACTGGACTTAAATGAAATAAACTTATAAACGTATTGCGTTATAAACTCAAGAACGCAGACATTTGCAGATTAAGCAGCACTGAACGATCTACGACACAAACTTAAAAGTATGCGAGTTATAACAGTTTAGTGTTCTAAATACGAATATGGAACCGAGAAAAAGTGATGTTACGAAATACTTACGCTCGCATTTGAGAGTTACCACATAAAAGGGATTTAGGCAGTCAGAATGGTAAAATCCTTTGTCGAATCTACATTGGTTGATGTTAAGGTCTGTATTGTCACATGAAAGAGACTTCATCCAGAAAAACTCAACCGGCTCGATATTGTCAGCGAAGTTTGAAGATGTAAATGGAGCACTGAACATAGATAGAATACAGGAGATAGCTACCGACTCTGTGATGATTTAATATATCAAGATAGGGTATCATTAATATTCATGAGTATAATACTGGTGCTTTTTACTGCTAACAATCTAAAATATGAGTTAGAGCATTTGCTAAAACATGACGGCTGTTTTATTATATAAACTATTTGGTTTAAGTTTAAACTTATTTATTTTACATCCATTGTTGATCAAAACATTATAACTTAAGACTGCTGCCCAATGTTGGATTTGAACCAGCGAAATTTGAATCAGGAATCAGGTGCTTCTCCCCTCAACCACTAGGCCTCCCTTCAAACTGAAACTAGAACTCACGTTCTAGTATTTTAACATGGTAATGTATACATACATAATTATTTGTTTATGATCTTCTCGTTTCAAGCCAAAGTATATTTACAAACATTTTCAGCTACCTGAAATAATTTGGGTGGCGAATATGGAAGCTTAAATGTGTTATTGCAAACATGCCGTGACATATAACCTAGCCGTCCTTTATCTCTCATTTCTACTTACCTATCTTTAGCATACCCGAGCATTGAACATACTGCGTCTATGTTTACGGATGATTCATGACCATTATTACATATGGCTCCCCATCTGTTGCCAACTTTCACTTCTAGTCTGCCCTCATGAGGCAAAACTCCACCAAACAGTCGAATGTCCGTAACGTAGTAATCTGAAGAAAGTTTTGATAAACATAAATTTTAATACAAAATTATAAAGTTTACAGGTTATTTATAAAATCCAATTCATGTAACACAGAGCAGCATGTTTACATATAAAATACAAACATACAAACATGGAATAATTGATGTTCATCATCATACTAATTGTAGCCGTATGATTTAAAATGGTTTAAGACTCGAATCGTTATCAAAGATACTTTTCATTTTGAAGTCACGTATATTTGATTACTGAGGCTCATAAAGTCGTGCTAATAAATTTACAGTCTGACATATTAATTAAATATTTTGCATCCGTACTAAACTAAATTTGAGCACTTGTACAAACAAAATGCACAGTTCACACTGATTTTGTACGAAAGTCTATTAGGGCCACTGATAATCAAAAATACATTTATAACGTCTTTTCTCGCACAATAACACCCATTTTGGCATAATGACGCTCTTTGAAACTCGTAAAACGCCTTTTTGTGTAATAACGCTTTCTGAAACTCGTAATAAGCCCTTTTAAATCCCATAATTACGCCTTTAAAACTAACTAAAACGCCTTAACACGTGATTTAATGCCTTTGTTCGCGTTTGTACGCGAATCATTTTTGCGTTCTTGTGCATTTTGAACGTCGGTATAACGCCGTATTGGCGAGATCTGTTGAGAGTTTGAACAAATGTGAAACAAACCACACGAAAAGGTTCCGGGCCAGGTAGACACATGAGACAATCGTTCACAGATACTACACACAAGGAGCGTCACGCTTTACTAAGACGCACTGTTGACGGACCAGTACGCTTTGTATTCAAAATCAAATATGACAATAATTGATCATGCAGACCCCGAGGCAGGTGACAATTCCGAGGATAGCCAGATCACAGTAATGAGTGATGACACGGATTTGTTCTCACAATCACAGTCCCAGTTATTTATTATCATCTGCATATAAATGTGCCGACTTATCATCTTAAACAACAATTGAGCATTACCGAAACATTGGAGCATTGTCCAGCCTCTTGGGAGTGTTGATAACCACTGCCCAGTGTTTGGCCAATCACCTCTCACACATTCAGTAGCATCACTTTCACTACCATGACATTGTATAATATTTTGCCGATACAAAACTTTGTTTGATAATTCGAGGGCAACCAATGAGAAAGTACTGAACCCTTTCAATCTAGAAATAAGTACAAGTATTACAATTAAGCATATTTTTTTACAATTATGAACTATAACTTTTTTTTAGAAACGCAATATCTCTATATCCACATCCGTTGACAATAACAATTAAATCTACAGCTGTCATATTTTCTTTTCTTTGTTTTTCAACAATTTCAGTCGTATGCGACAGCCAGTTGATCTAAACAGTTTTCCTGAAACTAATTATCAACAAGTACTAACTTGCTCTGGCAACTGACAACTTCTCCACATATGCAGGACTTGATGGTAGCTGGCTTAATGTCACTGAAGAACATAAGCTGCCTAACCCGGGAATCGACCATCTATTTATCTATAGCAATAATTATAGTATTTTGTCTCGAATTGTACAACATCGTAACAGTTAATACAAACACCATTTGAGCGCCGCTGTACGATTTTCAACCTCTTCTCTAAGTGACGTCATTTCCAGAAAACGTCCCTTGTGACGTCACCATGTACTGACAGTAAACAATATTTGCCCAATTTGGCAATGTGAAACGAAGTGCCCATAATTATGTAGTAAGTATTGTTTCCTGCTTGCAAACAGTGACATCACATGTTGCGTTTTCTTGAAATAACATCACTTACAGAAAATGTTGTAAATCGCATAGCAGCGTTCCTTTCGTTGTTTTTGGAATAACCAAATATCACACACTGTCACGGTCGTTGTGAGAAGTTGTGAGAATGCCAAACGACGGAATATACTAATATTTGCCTCGTAAATTGCACAAAACGGTATATATCACATAAACTAATTTGTTCTTACCCAAATCCAAAAGATCGGCATAAAATTCTGGCAGTAGTGTCATCTAAATGGGTAAAAGTTGCCGACATAATCCCCCAAGTTCCGTTTACTCTCATTTCCACATAGCCTTCAACCTGGTTCTCGTAAATTGGTCTAAATGCGAATTCATATGTCGAAACTGAAAACACGCATACATGTATCTTTATAGTCCTATCAAAGCTGCGAAAATAATGCTTTACCATTAAAACAACAAGTGAAAATTAATTCATTAAGTGACATGATATAAAAATAAACTTTCTTCCCAATAAATTTGTCAACTACAAATTCTGTTTTCAGCGAGAAATATCTACATGTATAGCATATGTACCTTTTTACTGGGTTTGCTCCACAGATTATATAGTTTATATAGAAGGGGTATAGAAGCGGAGGGAATTCGTGACAATCTCCCTGAATTTGTTCGAATTACATTGTATTTATAACAACGTTGCAATAGTTTCCTGTTACTAAGTAACGTTTACATTGAATTATACCGTTTCCTCATAGTGTTCATAAAACGCTATTTCAGTATAAACCATGCTTGTTTAAAATATGTTATTATTTTGCCGACTAGGTTTTTATTTACACGTGGAAATATATTCTGAGTGTGCTTTTAGGTAAAAATAAAATGTAAATCTTATAAAACACATAATATGATAAGACTTTACAATATTTATGGCACTTTCCGTTTATTATATCCGCTTGTCATACTTTTGAGAAATATAATTATATATAAAGATATTTTTGTACCTATACCTACATGATAATGTAACCGTGACTGAAGCCTTCTAAAACATCTATTTATCATTTGACATGATTGTCACATGACAAATGTACTCGAGTTATATGTAAGGGAGCCAACCAGCGTGCTAACGGAAGGTCGATGGTTCTAACTAGGTGTCTACCTGGGGTCTTCCTCCTCACTATAATAGCTGGAATATTCACTGTCTGATCCATTGCAGTGACTTAAGGCCCCTTTTTATTAATCCGGTGAACATCTTTACTCCACTGTACACTTTTAAAGAACAAATATGGCTTAAATAAATGCAATAGATCGTCACCGAATGAACATTTCTCTGACATTAAATCGATCCCGCGGTTTCTGTTCTGAAGATTTTCCGTTGCCATGGTAATCAGACCCCTTCATACAACCACATCAACGAATTTCGAAAAAGGCTATCCAAAAAACATTCGCATGCAATTGTTTTGAAATGGGACCGGCGGTTTCTGACATTTTTAAAGTCTTCACTATATGCACATATAAGGATAAGTGACCACATTCTCTTACGGCCTTGTTATTTCACGGACCAACATCGCTTCAATTTTGTTTTTCAATTCAAAATTAATTTAAAGTAATATAGGCCACTGGCCCAAAACACACAACAATACATTCATGTGCAACAGAATACAATGTCAAGAGTTGTGTCATCAATAAGATTACAATGTATTAAACTCTCAAGGACAGGTACTATAAAGTTTGTTTGTATGTGTAACGTTATGCTAAACCTTGTGGAAGATTTGAAGCCCTATCGCTATGAATATGGATATTATATTCAGATAAATAACCAGCGTGTAATTCAACCATTTTATTTATAACAACTGGGGTTTACATCTTATAATCAAAGCAATCAGCATCCAAAGAAAGATAACTCTTACAACGAGTCAATGCTGTTTATACTTGGGTTATTGCCCATCACTAGTAATAATGTTACATCTCCTTTCTTTTAAAGAAAATTGTCAACACAATGGAGATGTACTGTTATAAAAAACATACAGAACTTAATAATGTCAACACAATAAGATGTACCATTAAATGTAACACGTCCGTAATATGAAAAATCTCAAGTAATGTAAATAAACACTGATTTACTTAATCATGGCACAATATTCAAAGTTCTCAAATATCAAATAAAAATCACCGATATGTCTTATAAATCATGTTCAGAATTTCACATTGATGGTATTATTCTTTGTTTACAATACGACCAGAGCGGGTAGTGTAATGGTTCGTGTCACTTGGTAAATTAGTACAATTAGTAACAATGGGTTGGGCGGTAGGTTCAGTTGGGGGTGTACTGGGCATTATCTCTGGTTCTTCAGGATAAGAATTTTCTTGGTTACCCTTATCAGGAAACACTTGGAGATCATCTGGAATAAGCAGATTAGTTTTAAGTTCGAGTGGGGTTTGTTCGAGTGTTTTAAGTAAATGACGTCTATTCATACGATAGATAGCGCCATCTAGGGTACGAACTGAATATGATCGCGAATCGTGCTGATTTATGACCTCGGCTGGCTCCCAGTTTCTTTCGCCTAATACGAACAGTTTCACCGATGTGCAGCGGCTAAAGGGGTTTTGAACCAGGGTCATAATATCTCTTTTGGCGCATGCGGCTTACTTGCATTTTAACACGAGGCTGTGCATGACTTGCGATTGAGGGTTTGAGCTGTTGATGCGTAGTTGGTAATATTGAACGTAATCGTCTACTCATGAGTAGCTGCGACGGGGATGAACCACATTCTAACGGAGATGTGCGATACTCGAGGATACCAACATACGGGTCTCTGTTATCGGCTTTACCCTTAGAAAAGATGTGTTTGATTGTTTGTACGGTCTTTTCCGCTAAACCATTCGATTGTGGAAAATGAGGACTGGAGGTTTCATGTATGAAATCCCAATCCTCTGCTAATTCGGAAAACTCTTGCGCAGAGTACTGGGGACCATTGTCGGAAACTAGTTTTTCCGGTATTCCATGGCGAGCGAAGAAACCTTTGAGTTTGGGAATTACGGTACTACTCCTAGTACTGGTAAGTTTTTCTACTTCGAAGAAACGACTATAATAATCTACAACTAGAACAAAATCTTGGTCGTCCCAAGTAAATAGATCAGAGGCACCCCTTGCCATGGTCTATCAGGTATCTGATGAGACTGTAGAGGTTCTTTAGGGTTAGAGTTACGCGTTCCTAGACAAGTATGACAGTTAGAAACCAAGTATGTTATGTCTTTAGTCATTTTGGGCCAAAACAGTATGTCGCGTGCCCTTTGGCAAGATTTCTCTATACCCATGTGACCTGAGTGAATCTTTTCAAGAATTGCATTTCTCATGCTTTTAGGTATGATAACTCGCTGTCCTTTAAACACAATACCGTCCATGACAGTAAGTTCATCGCGGAATGTCCAGAAATCAAGAATTTCTGTTGGGCACTTATTTCTAAGCTCGGGCCAACCTTGTAAAATGACATCGCGAAGTGTTGAAATTTGCGGGTCTGAATCAGTAGAACGCTGGATTTCATCAAGTTTGTTACTACTGAACTGTAGGTTTGACATAACGGTATGTACTTGAACATCCATCCCCTCCGAGAGGTTTGGGAAAGTATCAGGCATGAATTTGCGCGAAAGTGTATCCGCAACAGGAATATCTTTACATGGTACATATAAACAAAAATATTACTTTGGGTGTTTAAAAAACACACATGTGCTAATAAATTGCTGACAAAACTAAATATGTATTACACAAGCTTCAAGGGTTTGAAACATTTTGTCTTTTAGTACACATCTTTGTTTCAAATAATGATTTTCGGTAAAGTTTTGTAATATATTGAATCTTCGTATCTTCATTGTGGCACTGTACAGTGAATCTCCCAAAACAGTCAACTGTTGCACCATGGATAGTTCTATACATCTCATACCATAACATCAAAATGATTCAAGTAATAAGATGATGTTTTTCCTGAAAAGATATTTAAACAAATAGATTTGTAAGGCCGTAAAAGATTTAATAAAAGTATAAAACATGTACATTACACATACTTAAAGTTACCTATTAACTAAAACAGTTGAATGTGGTTCATAAAACATCTTATCACAGCTCTAAATAAATTACTGTTTTCTGACAAAACAGAGAGCAGATTTTATTCCTGTGCCGCCATCAGGTAGGAACGATCATAATAATCATAACAACAGCGTCAATTCAAAGAACTCGTATCATCAAACAGAAACTAATATGTATGCAAAATACATAAATAATTAAGCAAATATTACTTCCGCATCGCGAATACATGTGACAAACACGCTCTTTATACAAGACTTTTACAAGACAAAAACTAGACATCATTCCGCCCTCTCGATTCGATTTTTTGACAGCTGATTGCCGTGCGTGTAATAAAGTAAAATATGCAGATTTAATCTAAACGGAATCTTTGCATATGTTTGTAAAATATGATAAACTTACCTTGCATACGTTGAGAGAGCCGGGAATAACCGTGTTTAAAATCACAGAATGTACCGTCGCCATTTTAAAGAAATTTCTCAAGTAGATAAGATACCTATAGACGTATTTTATTTATTGAAAACAAACTTAGATGAAACACGAATATTTAAGACTAAAATGTGCTATTTAAGACCAAAATAATTCTTAGATGTTTTGTGATTAGCTTTTAAGAATTATTTTAATTTTAAGTCAAATTTGGTCAAATTTGAGAATTTTCTAGCAGATAAGAGAAATATTTTTATCTTAGATGCTTCGTGAATACCACCCCAGGACTATAGCTTGTAAGCAAAAAATGTTGTCAATAGCAGAATAGCCATGGCGAAAACCGGCTTGCTCTTCTGCCCAGTTATATAAACGATTGTTTATTATATTTTGAACAATCTTACACATGGAAGTCGTTATTGATATTCCCCTATAGTTGCTAGGATTATGCTGGGGTCCAGATTTGAAAATTGGACATATTATGCTTTCATCCCATGACTTTGGGAAAACACCGCTATCCAAAATCATGTTAAATAGTTCGTATAGAAATGGAAATATTTCATGTACAGTTGCTTTATAAAAATCAGAATTCAGACCGTCATTTCCTGCGCTTTTACCAGAGGCTAGTTTCAATATTGATCTCTCAATCTCTTATATGGTTATTCAGGTTTTAAGTACTCATATTCTTCCTTATTTTTATTAATAACTATAGAATCAGCCGTTCCCCAAAAGTAATGCACTAAAATAGTCAGACCATTCTTTACCAGTGATATAGATGCTATTGATACTAGATTGTGAGCGTGACTTCTTTAATGTTTTCCACAATAAGTTAACATTCTTGCTATTTTCAACAAGCACTTTCCGTTTGTTACACTGAAATGAATATTTTTTCCTTCTTACTAACTTCTTATAGGCAGATTAATCCCCTTATAGGATGCTAGGTCAATACTTGAATTTGAAGCTCTAAATTTCCGTAGAGCTCTATATTTTAATTATTTTAGTATTTCATATTCCACGTCCCACCAAGGTTTTTTGCTTTTGATTAGACGAAGCATAGGCTGGTATGCTACGCACAGACATATGAACAGCAGCCTCTTGATACATGCGAGTTATGGCACTGACAGCATTATTTACATTTGTATTAATTGCGTCATATACATAATCTCTGTTCTGTACCAATAACCGTCTAAATACATTTAAGAGAGTGAAGCTTTTATTACTATCCCATTTACATTTAGGAAATACTGATGCTGTAAAATCATCTGTTACATGACTGTGTGCATGTCCATTTAATGCGAACTGCAAAGTACATGAATTGGTAAATGGTCTGATTCATCCCTCTCTAAAACATTAAAAAGTTTATATCATATATTCAACTACAATTGTGCCATCCTCAGATAAGCAGGTAAAACTTTCAGACGTATCTTCAAATCTATCAGTTAGAATGGTGAAGTGTCACCCAAGCAAGTAACATTTCTATAAAATTATTCGGAAATCGGGTAAGTGGTTTATGAGAAGAAGATTTTCAACGTTGTTTCTTTTGGTTTCCATAGCAACGAGAGTTCTACATGGAACCACTTTATTAAAAGAACCTGACAGAGGACCACCCAAAGAACACTGCTGTGAAGTTCCGTTGAAATAGGCTCATTGGGTTAGGTGGAGATGTCGTTCATATAAATTGTTGATGACGACACACAACGCACGACGCTTAACACACGACGCTCAACGACAATTGACGACGGACACTGGGCGATCACAATAGTTCACCAATGAGCACTTCGTGCCCAGTTGACTAAAATATTGACGACTGATTCATACACTGCATATATCCGACATCAATTTATTATATGTGTTGCTAACTTAAACCCACATGCAATTCCCCGTCTCAATGGGACATTGAAAGTGCTGGAACCGTTCAAAAAATACATTACAAATCTGTTTTGATAGAACGACCATTTGTTTTTTTTCTAGTTTAAATGTACGTAATGTGTTTACGACCGTACAGTTTTTATAGTAGTAATATTTCATGACTAGTTTTAATTTCAGGTGAGGCGTACGCACGCATTGTTCACTTGGTTGTACCACCGCTTTCAATCAGTGATTAATTGAAGTTGTGAGTTAACTGAAAGCAAAAGAAAGAACTGGTCAGAATGCATACTCGCTGTTTAAGTCAATTAAACACCGCCAATGCATGATATTATGAGACTATCAACTGAAAAGGTTGAAACAACTGTTGACTCAATAAATCTTAAAGTAACGGGAATGGAATCTCATCTGAAAACTCTCGAAGATAAATTCAACGACGTGGATAAGTCTTGTTAAGTCATGAGTAATGTACTTGAAAATTAAAAACATATGTAAATACGACAAAACAACAAATTACAAAATGCTTGTAAAGCCCTATAAAACAAATCAACATCACTTGAACAACAAAACATTGAAAACACAAGTAAACTGTTTGATCTGGAATCCCGTTCAATGAGGGAAAATCTTATATTCTACAGTGTACCAGAACTGCCATTAAAAAAAATCCAGATACTCCGGCTAGCCCAGAAGATTATGAAAAAATCATCAAACAACTAATTCCCGACAAAATGGAATTATATGGGGATTCCTTGACTATAGACAGGGCTCATTGTCTTGGATATAAGAGAACGAAAACAAAACAGGGCCATCGTCGTAAAATTCCACTACTACAGCGAAAGAGAACAAGTACGCCAACAATCATACAACAAATATATAAAACAATCACTCACATATTCAAACTACGGTGTCGGAATACAACGCCCACAGATGGTACGAGACGGAAGAAACGCTTTTTCCGAAATCATTAGGCATGAAGAGAGTTTATGACATACGGTGAGAGTAAATGGACTTAAATTGTATGTCAATAACTATCTTACAAAAGTATACAGTGATGTAAAAGTGATCGACCCTCCACCATACATGCAACCATATACTCGCTAGGAAAGCCAAGAGGAGCAGATTCATATATTATCATGGAATGTTAATGGACTCAGTCGTAAAATACATGATTTAGATTTTATTGAAAAGTGTGATGTAATTTTGCTTCAAGAGACTTGGTTACATACAGATTCCAATATTAATTAAGAAATTAAATGTTATATTAGTAATCACGTATTTGGTAGTAAATCACCGCATACATCCAAGGGACGTTATAGTGGCGGTTTATCTCTATATTATAAAGAACATCTGAGATCGAAAATTTGTATAGTTGAAAAAGGCTGGTATGATGTGGTTAAAATCACCCAAAGATATGTTCTATTTTAATGAAGATGTTTTACTATGTAATACTTACGTTTTACCTACCAATTCGCCTTTATTCAACCAGCATGAATTTGATTTATTTGAGCAAATAGAGTCTGATATAGAAAAATATATATCGTCTGGCAGAATTTACGTAACAGGTGACTTTAATAGAAGAACTGCTTCTTTATCTGATGTTATAGATCGTGATCGTTATTTGTTTAATCAAAATGACAGTTATGAACTAGATTTTGAACTTATAGCACGAACTAATACTGACCACGTGACTGGTTCCCACGGTAGGAGATTATTAGATTTGTGTAAAAATACAGGTTTATGTATTGGTAATGGTCGACTGCACAGTGACATTTACGGTGAATATACATTTCATAAATAGTTAGAAGTTGCATTAAATAAGTTTTACAAAATAACGGTCTTAGTAGTAGTGTATGCCTTGTATTTATACTCTCTCAAACAATTTTTGTCAAGGGGAATACTAGAATCACCCTGTCCGTAGGTCGGTCGATTGGTTGGATATGTCCAATATTTAATATAATAAGTTTGTGTGGCTAACTACTTCATCAGTTTTCAAGGGATTGTAATGAAATTTGGTAAAACAAGTACTAGTAAATAGATACACAGTTTGAGTATTTTACGTACAATACAATACAATATCATTTTATTTCATAAACTATAGAGTCTAAACACATTATTTGTCATAAATTAATTGTCGTCGTAAGATGTTTGCTTTTGTTAAAAATATTATCACTTTATTTTGGCAATTATTAATGAGAAAAAAGTTCGCTAGAGGTTGTTTGCGTTATCCCGACGTAATTTATAATGTCTGAATGCATTCTTTTATTCGACTTTGCAGAGTAATTTAAGCTACACTAGTTTACAAAATTTATAATTTCTTTATTCATTATAGACTTCCGGTTCCTAGGTAAACATGAGACGTATAAATCAGCAACAAAAATTAAATTTGGATTCATAAAGGAACTATTGAATTAAATTGGATAACAATTGGACTATTGATTGTATAATGAAAGTTATTTCAACCCATAACATTCATAATTTGTTTAATTTAACTGGAACGCGAAAAGAGCTTTGTGACAATTTTTTCTCTGTGTGTGCCACGTACCGTGTGTATTGATGCTACAAAAATTAGGATTGTCGATGGATATGTTGGATTAATTTGGACAATATAAGGATTATACATTAAATACTGGACTAGTTGTCAATCCATGTGAGTCTATATTCGCTAAAACCCTATAATTATTTCAAAAAATTATTTCATTGTGTTAAACTGTATGTGTATATACCTATTCGCATGAATGATTAACGAGTGGACATCAATAAACGATTGAAAGAAAACTCGTCACGCATCGCTGGAGCGCACTGTACACACTGGATAGTAGTACTACATTGCAGTGGCGGACATTGATACTTTTATTTTGACATACCCAACTGAATATCTGATTGACAAACTAAATATAAATGCCTAACAAAAAGAACCAAAATAAAAAACGTACTAAATCTGAATCTTCGCCTGGCTATAGCAGCGAGCAACCAGATAAGTGTTTGATTATGTCTGATAACAAAACGCCGCCAAACCCGAACGTCTCGGGCGAAAATTTGAACCCAAGCAATAACCATACACCGACAGTTCCACCGCAACCAAACTACATGGGTGCCTATTACCCACCGCATCTACAATACAGCTTCCAGTATCCACCCCAGGGTATGAGTACACCTCAATGCTCAGCACCAGCTAGTCTTAACACTCCACGATCGGACACAAACTGTAATCAAGGCTATATGGATCAAACAATGTTCAAATCCATCATGGACAAACTAAATACTATTGAACTGACACAAGAACAGATGCAGGCGAAGCTATCCAAACTGGACGATCTTCAGACTAATGTTAAGTCCATAATGAATAAATTGACACTTGTAGAAAATAAAGTAACCTCCTTGGAATCTAGAACAAGTACAACTGAAAGTAAAATTTCTGATATTGAAATCAGTCGTACATACGACAGCCAACTATGTGATGAGCTGAAAGCAGAGAACCAAACATTAAAACAACAAATAAAACATCAAGAAAAGGTATCTGAAACTATTTCAAGCAATGTTGAAAATTTACAGAAAGTTAAGGATAACCTCAGTGATGATATAGTTGATTTACAATCGCGTTCAATGAGAGACAACCTACTGTTCTACAATTTCGATGAATGTAAGTCCCTAGAGGAGCGTAAAGGTGAAAATTGTGCTGCCAAGGTGTTGGAATTCTGTGCAAATACTCTTGAAATAGCTGATGCCCTGACTAAGTTTAAGATTGATAGGGCTCATCGTGTTGGAAAATATGATAGATCAAAAACGAGGCCAATCGTAGCGAAATTCAATTACTATGGAGATAAAGCCGATATTAAGTCCGTTGCAAGAGCTAAACTGACTGGTTCGAAACATGGTATTGTTGATCAATTCCCCGAAATTATAAGAGAGAGGCGACATAAACTCATACCATACTTCGTTGAAGCCAAAACTAATAACCGACCTGCAGTACTGTCATATGATGAATTATATATGAACCAGTGTACTTACACAGCTGACAATCTCCCCCCCCCCCCGTGGCAAGCTCCGCCCCTTCCGAAACGCAACTACACAAAGCCACAGGTAATCAATGAATAGGACAATCAACCGAAGCAGCTACAATTTATACTTTTAAATGTGCAGGGTCTCTGTCGGAAATTAAACGACAGTGACTTTTTGAACTACATCAATAACTATGATGTGATAATGTTAACCGAAACATGGCATTCCTCAGTATCCAATATTGACTTAAATGGTTATAATAGTTTTTCTGTCCACGACCTAAATGCAATAAGCGTGCTAAACGTCACAGTGGCGGTGTTATAGTATACATTAAAAATGAGCATGCTAAGTACACAGATCTTGTAGAACTTACTGATCAAGGAATTGTATGGTTTAAATTCAAAAACGAATATCTAGGAATTTCCAAAGATCTCTACATTTGTATTTGTTACATACCACCGGAAGACTCTACTGTATATAAAAAGCGAGAATCACCGTTGTTTGATTATGACTTCTTTAAAGTTTTAGAAGAGAACATAATAAAATACAATATTGAAGGTGAAATATTTGTATCAGGTGACTTTAATGCCCGAGTAGGTCAAAAACCGGATTATGTTCCAAATATTGACTTAGAAAGATTTATTCAAATGCCACAAAGCGACAGTGATGTCCGTGATATTCCTGCATGAAAATCAAGTGACTCGTTGTGTAACAATTTCGGAAACAAACTTTTATCACTATGCAAACAAGCAAATTTGTGTATCACGAATGGACCAGGGCAGTACACGTGCTATAATGGATCCAGAAACCTCAGAGGGGTTAGTGTTGTTGACTATGTAATAACAGACTTTAACAAATTTTCACTCTTTGATGCTATGCATGTACATGAACTTACTGAATTTTCAGATCATTGTGCTCTTGAGTTTTCATTATCCTTTGATTATATGTTTTGTTTTAACATTGTGGAGTCTAGTTATGATAAGATAATCTGGGATGACAGCAATACTGAATTATTCCATGAGACACTTCATGAGAAAAAACATATTTTTGATAAATTATCAGAGAATCTTACTTTAGGGGAAACCGATATAAACACAACTATAGAAGATTTTTCAAAACTTGTGTACGATATATCCTTCCAGTTAAATGGGAAAACTATTAAGATTAATACAGCTAGGAAAAATAAAGTAAAACGTTCGTTATGGTTCGATGAGAACTGCAAACGTGCAAAATCATACTTTTTTAAATGTAAACGTATGTACAAGCGCAGTCCCACTATTGAAAATCGAACTATATTTTTAGAAAGTAGAATTTTTTTTCGAAAAACAAAAAACAAGGCAAAAAGGGTATATTGCTTTAATGAAAAACAATCACTTGCCAAACTAAGTAAATCTAATCCTCGAAAATTTTGGAAATATATTAATAAGTACAAAAATAAATCAAATATTACCTCTCAAGATATAAGCTTGGATGATTTTGTAGAACAGTTAAGTAAACTTTCAGATATACAGAATGAGAGTAATTTTCGTTTAGATGCACATGAACAAAGATCAGATGAATTAAACATTGAAGAATTAGACCGTCCATTTACTATTAATGAAATAAGTAAAACTCTTGCATCGATTCAGAGAAACAAAAGCTGCGATTACGAAAATAACATTGCAGATTTTTTCATTGATTCTAGAGAATTTATATCTCCATATCTAGTCAACTTTTTTAATCATATATATGATAGTGGTACATATCCTGACTCCTGGTGCAAAGGTGTAATCGTCCCTATCCACAAAAAGGGTGATAAACAGAACCCAAATAACTACCGAGGCATAACACTAGTTAACGTGGTATCGAAAATATTTTCTCTTACGCTGCGAAACAGAATCAATAAATGGTGTGAAGATTCAAATATATTCAATGACCACCAATTTGGTTTCAGAAATAACCGAAGTACTACTGACTGTGTATACATTTTGCATTCTATTATTCAGAATATCTTATCCAAAAATAAGAAACTGTATTGCATTTTTATTGATTATGAAAAAGCGTTCGATACTGTTATCCAAGATGCTCTGTGGATTAAGCTTGTACAATCAGGCATTAGTTGTAAAGCCATATCAATGATACAATCTATATATCGTAATGTAAAAGCATGCGTAAAAGTTTGCAATAAAATGTCGTACTCAAACTTCTTTGACGTAACATTAGGTTTAAAACAAGGTGAACCTCTTTCACCTCTGATGTTCATTCTCTTTTTGAACGATATATGCGATTCTATCAATTTGGATAACCTTAACGAAAATGATATTAACTATTTGTCTGTATATATGTTACTTTTTGCAGATGATATAGCGTTATTTACTACAGATGCAATTAGTCTTCAAGCACAATTAGATAATATTTATACTTATTCTTGTGAATGGGGATTAAAAATTAACGTTAACAAAACGAAAGTATGCATTTTTGAAAAACGAAAGACCGTAACTGATTTTAACTGGTATATAAATGGTGAAAAAATAGACATTGTTGATAATTTTTGTTATCTTGGCATAACGTTTACATATACGGGTTCTATGGCACAAGCTATTAAAACATTAAATGATCAAGCTATGAGAGCTTATAATAATCTGCTATCCGTATTTAGTAAAGTAAATTTGGATGTTAAAAGTAAGCTATCACTTTTTGATTCTTTAATAACTCCGATTCTATTATATGGATGTGAAATCTGGGGTGTGTATAATTATTGTGAAGTAGATAAATTACACCTCAAATTTTTTAAACGCATCTTAGGAGTGCGTTCCCAGACCTCTAACGCCGCGGTTCTGGGAGAACTAGGACGTTATCCATTATCTGTTATTTGTATAGAACGTTCTTTGAAACATTGGTTAAAAATCATGAAATCTCCACATTCAATGATGTTTCGTATTTTTAACGAACAATGTAATATGCACAACAGAAATAGCCAGACATGGGCTAAGTTAGTGCTATCCAAAGTAGAACGCTTAGGTTTTGGATATATTTTGAATAATTTTGATATAAATATCAATTATTTACCTAGCTTGAGACAACGACTAAGAGATCAATATATCCAATCATGGCAGCATACATTACATGCACAAACTAAAATGCAATATTACATAAAATTCAAAACATTTTTTTGAATATGAACAATATATAGATTTAATAGCAAATGAAAAAATTAGACATGAAATGTCCAGATTTAGATTAAGTGCACATCATCTTGAAATAGAATCCGGTAGGTTTAACAATATAGATAGATCTGACCGAAAATGTAAAGTATGTTCTCAAAACGTTGTAGAATCAGAGTATCATTTTTTACTATGTTGTTCTCTATATAGGCATTTGAGATCTAAATACTTACCAAATTTAGCATGGGCCTCATTACATAAATTTACTGATATTCTCTCTTCTAAAATCAGAAAAGTACTTGTTAACACAGCCAACTTCATTTATCATTCTATGAAACTTAGACAGGAGAAACTGTCAAACATTGCTGCTTTGTAAATGCTACCTGTTACATTTGATATAGAATATTCATTAATGGCATATGTATACTTGTTATTTTTTATAATACATGTAATAATATGTTGGAATTGTATGTCACTATGCTTGCCTAGGCCATCTTTTTTTATGACTTTGTAAATGGCTAAAGGCGTATTTATATGCCGATTTGCTATCAATAAATGGTAAAATGGTATAGAAAATTAGATTCTTCAGATTGGCACCTCTATTATAAGTCGCCTCTAATTGAATTAAATATGTATGAAAGAAAGCATTGAATATAATTAACTTAAGATTTTGACCTACAGTTCATTCTTAAATAGATGTAGTAGTCTATAGGGTGAGTTTGTTTTGCAAGACCTAGCTACGGTTTTAGGTTTCAGTTTTGTTGTAGTTTGGTTGAACAACTTAAATGTATTTTTTTTTTAATTTTATTTATAGTTTGATAATTTCACTGCATAAGGTGGATATATCAATCTCAAGCAAGTATCTCATTGAATCATTCAACGTATCAAATGATTTCAAACATACCTGAAATTAAGTATGGGTGTTTCGCGAAGTTATACCGTTCATAAAACCTGACAAGCTATGCACTTAGTACGATGCATTTTCAAAACGCCATACTTGAAAACAATGCACCATAGCTTCATTTCAAAAGATTTTTCGTTGAGTAAAATAATGACCTACGGTAAAACAAATAGAAATGTGATTTGTGTACCTAATGGGAATTTTCTGCGCTCACGTCCAACGTTTTCCAATTGTTTACAAAATAAGTATATCTCGCACCCGGTCTTACCTTGTTTCCATCAAAACGGAATGCATACGATGCTAACGCCTAATGGTCTTGATTCATAGGGACAATTAAAATTATTATGCCTTCTCTCAATTCTCAGTCATTATACGATCTGACGTATTTTTGCGGAAAATTATCGTCCGTTTTTTGGAGATTTATTTTACGTGTAAAGTAACAATCCGGACAGAAAAAATCGTTCGGATTCCGGAGTAGGGAGGATCTGGACTGTGGGGGATTTTTTAAAATGTCGTATTGGAGGAACTAAAACGAGACCGAGACAATTGCCAAGTTACGGGAAGTTTCTGGACTGGAGAATTATTGGATTAGGGAGTTTCCATTGTACATTATACTATGTGACAGACACTTCATGTGTATAAAAAATAAACGAGAAAGAATAAGCTGCCACGGGGACTCATTTCTGCTTTGCTTTTATTGCTTTTTTAATTAGTATTATTATGAATTATGCTGCGACTATTGATCGACGTGCATTCAGTATGAAAACAAAACGTGTGTTCAACATTCTTTGTACACTTGCACCGGCGACTGTCAGTTAGGACATACACGCGTATACCGTCGAGGTTTCGAAGTTTTACCGTTTTTACCTTTAAAATACAGAATCTGATGATAAATTATCATAATTCTTGAGTTTATGGTAGATTCTAGGTTAGAGCGATACATGTATTCAAATTACAACCAACATTTAACACAGTGTATTTTGCATATCACATTGCAAACTTGCTTGTATGAAAGGACCACAATTATGATGGTGTCTTATTACTCAATCTTTTGAATTAAGTTCTAATAGGAAAATGTGAAAATATTTGGAAAAACTTTAGGTCCAAGTATTACATTCCCTTCCATAAATTATTGAATTGTTTAAAATTATTTTAAGAAATTTTATTTTCACTATTTCCTCTTCCCAAATAAGTGAGCAAAACCAGGTTTTAAACTGGGTTTAAAACGAGTTAAACACGGTGATATTGGCACCGGGTTAAAGCTGTTTTTTTTCTAGCCAAAATGTGGGTTTTCCAGAGGAAATAACCTACAAAAAACACACATGTGCAACTTTCTGGCTCATCGCAAGATTCCCAAGATCTGATCGATATTGGCTCCATGCTATAACCGATTATATATACGCTACTGTAACGTCTCACATTCATTATCGTCGCGACTTAATTAGCCACCCCGCTGTGTTTAGCCATCATAATGTAATTGCCCCGGGCTGTACTGATTTATCAGAATGAATTATACATTCAAGATACTTATTATAGCCTCTTTCGAAAATAAAATATATTTAATTATGCACCACACAGGTTTGCCTTGTATTTTGTTTCGGCAAGGTAGGCTGTATTATGGTAGCTACTTTCTAGCATAGCAAACATGCATTTGTCTCTTTTCGAGTAAAATTATAATGACACTGAGCAATACAACTACTTATTTTGTCTGTTACATTTAAAATCATGATCTTGTATTTTTGAAGATGGAGTGCAATTATTTATACAATCATCATATGTGCATTGGTGATTATATCTAATTGATAGTAAATATAAATTTATTTGATCTATATTATGAACAATTGTGTACGCCAGACAATAAGTTAACACTTAAACCTGTAGTTTGAATAAAGTTTTCTGTTCTACGTAGTTTTGCATTGTTAATGTTCGGGTATTTGTTTAATATATTTGCAAACAAATGAGAGGTTTTATCATTTTTGCAAAACAGCAAGCTACGTTAAATCTGTAAATCTTAATTACAATTTGTACGTTATTGATATCGCCAATGATTCTTTTAATAAATGTAACATTATCAACCATTGTTTGACGCCAAATATAAATTACAGATCTGGTTTTAGATGGTCGTTTCTGTACCTTCAATGCCATTCCAAAACATAAACTATAGTTGATCAAGCTGCATTACATTGCACAGTGATTTCTATCTCAAGAAGGTTGAATGCCGTTCTTTAACAACCATTGTTAAAACGTCAATTATCAACAGATGGGTAGTCAGGTGTTCGTGTCTGTTTATATGTAACCTCAATGTCATTCAAAAACATAATACAGTTGATAAACCAAGACGATTGAATACATGATATTGTACAGTGGAACAGGTATATGAAAGATAATCGCTGTATAAATTACATTATGCATTTGTCATTTGTCTTTGAAGCGTTGTTTTTTCTTTATATCAGTTTATGCCATCTGTTAGCCGTCACTGAAAGGTTTTTATTTGTAGTTCATCGTGGGAAATTCTTTGTTCTAATAATCAAATAGTTCTTCAAATTCGGTATATAACCATGTATGTATAATTGTACATGGTGTATTCTTGTCCATGTCAACGACTTGTTTTAGCTTCATACTTTCCGTATTTTAAACTCTTGTATATATATAACCAAATTATTTGTCCATTATTTGTAAGTGGATATGGGTTGTAAATCATGCCTGTCGCATTCTGCCAAAAATACGTATTGTTAAAACGTTCCAGATGCTTCCATCTTGTATATTTAATTCACTTAAGTCTCATCTTTGTACAAGCATAAACATACATAGACAATAAAGAACATAACAACATCGCACAAAGTCAAATAAGAAATATAAGAGACTATTGTATATGTTGAACTATAAGTTAAATATGTTTGTATATTAATTAAGCAGACTTCACACTCTCCGAAATACGCGAGTTTGTTTTAATGCATATTACATGTAACCAAGCTGAAGAAGATAAATTTAGATGTTGAAGCAAGTCTTCACATGAAGATATTTCAAGGATATTATTATTTATGTGACGTTCGTTAATATCTACAAATTGGTCATACACTGAAGAAGGCGAAGCTCTGACAAACATCGATTTGCCCACTATAATGTATGTGTACATAAAAGGTTCATAACTCATGAGAAAATCATTCTACCGACAGTGGTTAAGAAGCATTGGTTATGATACACAAGTCAGTTTATCTGCTTTTCAAATTTATGTTTTTTGATATTGTTGCTTTTTCAAATATTCGTTTCAGTAAAACATCTTAAAGAGAAGTGAGCTAAATGCGGCGTCGAGGCACATGTCCACCACATAAAGCTTACGTGAACTAAATGCGGCACGGACTATATGTGACACTACATATAGTTATTGTCTGGAAGGTTTAATTGTGGTTATATTTGTGTTATTAAGTGTACTACGATAGTCAGTTTTTATATTTAAAAACTAACATAATTATATCACGGAATTAAATACACGGCATTGAAACACTCTATCATCCAGCATGCAGATATCATTTTATTCTGTGTCTGAGCATCGTCTGCTGATAACGCTATACGGTCACCATTTTCTTTTCTGACCATAAAAATGGCTCAAATACATACAGCAATGGACAATGATTACTTCTGACCAATCATTCATTTAGTATATGCAAATGAATCAGCTAATTTCCCCAAACTGCACACACCGCTTTAAAATCGGGTTTTCAACTAAGTCAGTGTTCCAGTAATTTGACACAGGCCACTATTGCGGAAGAAAAAATACGACTTTACTAACCAAAAAATGACTTATAATCTGTAATTAAGGATAAACTAATACTTTTATCAACAAATCTATTTGGGTTGAGAAAAGCCGTGAAATACGGAATAAAAATGCAATCCCGACAAAGAATTGGTAAAAACTAAACGGGTACATGTATTTTCAATTTTCTTTGTCTGCGAGTCGATGTACCAACACATTTCGGATACATCCTCACGGTTTTAACCAACTTAGTGTTTTTTTTCTGAGTTAAAGTGAGCAAAAGCGAGTTTTAATGCATAACAACCTTCTTTTTCCAGAGAAGCGAGTTAAAAAAAAACGTTTAAAACCCACTTCTTTATAAGTTGGTTTAAGCGGGTTTTAAAACCCACTTTTAATTCACTTATTTCCAAAAGAGAGCATCCATAATTCATCCGCTTCTGCCATACATTCATGATTAAAATATACTTCAAATTCAAAAAATAAACATGTAAACACTCAGTAGTGTACATGTTAATGCAGCAGAACGGTGAACCAGTAACCGACTACTACATTGTTTACACGACAATAGTTACGCACATAGTCGAGGAGGCTGTACGAGACAATTCAATGGAACGGTAATTGCGCGAAAAACAATTAGCACGTCTTCATGACGCCAAAATTTGTGGTCTGTTTTTGACGTGACGTCATTTTTACCACTAGGTCGGAAATGTCACGACACGGCTCATATATATATAGACAAGAAACGTGGAAATACAACTAAACCAGATTTTAAACATCCAAAAGAGAAGACTATGTCTTACACTCAGTCATTTGACTTCAATGCCGTTAGAATAGCCTTTATATTGCAAGACATGCTGATGCACTCCCGAGCGAGCTCTTCACGATAGATATAAAACATGGCCCGTTTTATCAACGTTCTTACGCACGAAATTTCGTAAGATTTTCTTACGATATTCTTACGGTCTCAAAAACGTTTCATCAATATTTTCGTATGCATGCAGTTGCTACGAATTCGTAAATTTTAACGAAAATGCTACGAATGGTTATAGGCATTCCAAGTTTGACCAGATTAGTTTACATTTCACCTTCAAATGGTTGATTAGCTGTTGTGACAAACATAAATTAGCCTGACATCCTGATAAATGTAACGAATATTTATTTATTCATCGTCTGTTTTCATATTCCCAGGAAGTGCTCATCGAGTTGTATTTAATGCATCGTGGGATTGTGTTGTGACCAATAGAAACACGACAAAGTGTCAGGGGCGAGGTTATGTGCCGTGATAATACAATGTGATGCTAGTAATACGTAAACTGTACAATTTAGTGTCATTTACCTTCGTCATCGCTGAGATAGTGTGGCTCCTATCTGTACGAGGCTTGATATCATAACTATCAAATCATAAACTACGCCAATCAGATATCGTGACAATCTGTACTTTTCTATAGGTTCACGATCCGACAACGCGTCTAACATGTTAGGTCTTTCTCTGAAATGTCCATCGGCCATTTTTACGCAAAACGTAGAGATTTACGGTTGGTGATTTCTAACGTAACTTTACGCTCGAACTTACGCAAATACCTACGTATTGTACGCAAATATTAATGAAACGCATTTGCGTAGAAATTTAAGTATGTTAGTAAAACGGTACCCTGGTGTAGAGGGAGGGGGGCTGGCTTCGAGCACCTCATCAAGCGCCACACCACTACAGTACTTTCATATTTCACTTCGAACCTCTTATGACCAGCCCCTGTTGAATTCTGTTCAGTGTTCTGTTACGTTGTCCCTGTAGTTTAAGCTACTGTCCACCAGTGTACTGTGCGCACGAACATTCTTATTCCATTGTACGGCGTACACACTAACACACTTGTAAATAATGGGCCCGTTTTATCAATATTCGTAGGAACGAGCGTTCGTAAGATACGAAATGTTCGTAAGAATTTTCTTACGAAAATACTTTATCAACGTGTTCGTAAGTATGACAATAATCTTAAGTTTAAGAATGTCGTGCGCACAGTAAATCAGTACACGCTCTTCACGGGTAGGTCAAAAGAGACGTATCTCGCGGGTGTCAGGACACTTCGGACCACGGACATTACGGACCAGACACTTCGGACCATATTGAGGGACATAATGGGCCATCTATTGGGACTGTTTTCGATCAAGCCTTTTTTTAAAAAAGAAGACCTTCAATAATGTTAATGTTTAAAGAATGCAGTAACTGATCGTAATATTATCATAATTCGTGATTTTATGTTAAATTCGACTTAAGATCAATACATAGATTCGAATATCAACCAACATTTAACAAAGCATGTATTATGCATGGCGCACTGCAAAACTTCCTTGTATAAAAGGAGACCAAAATTATGAATTAACGATGTTTTAGCCATTGTTGCAACATCGCTGAATGAAGCCCATTCAAATATTGTTGCATTAAGATGAGCCAGATTCATCTTTAACACAGCGTATATGTTTGCATATCACGCGCACAAATATATGTTGGTCTCTAATAACTTTTCAGACCGCTGTTATTTTCCCAATGTCTTCACTATATTACCACGATATTTTTGATGGTTTTAATAATACCAACCGATATTTAGACATGCACATTTAGACGAGCAAACTTCGGTGGACAGCTGCTTAAATACTGGGACACCGTAACGGAACACTGAGCAGTATTTAGTAAGATATGCCGGCATATATGCCTGCTTTATATTTCTTAAATCATCAATGTGATCAGGTTTGCTATTGCATGTCTGATGACTAAGATGCGAATGTTTACCCAACAGGGGCTGGTCATAAGAGGTTCGAACAGAAATATGAAAGTACTGTAGTGGTGTGGCGCTTGATGAAGTGCTCGAAGCCACGTCCCCTCTACATCAACAGGGCGCTCTACCAACTGTAATAACCAGTCGGCTGTTGTACCCCACACTGCTGCTCTCCTCCCACTTACGTCACTATACTGCTGCTACCTTCATATAAATGCAAATGGATGTGCACCTAGTGTGGGGCTTGACCCCCAATTCTCGCAATTCAAGGTGCTCTACCGTTTCGTCACACTCCACTACACTGCTTTAGAAATAGATCTAGTATATTGAGTGGTATTCTATGCTCAAAAGGATGAAACTTTGCTTAAACAGTTTATTATTTTCTTGAGTTTTAACTTGAAGATGTAATTTATTAAGGATTTAATACTTTATTTTGCAGTCAAATGTCATTGAGGATGTCATTCAGCTGGTGATGTTAATGATGTAGAGTATTGTTAAAGAAAATGTGAAGTGCTGCTTAAAGTCACAACCACTGTAATTCTAATGATCTATAAGAGTTCATAATATAAATAGTAACAATCAAACAAACCATTAAATTGCCAAATGATAATAATTTAACTGTCTTAATATATTTTCATCCAGTTCATATATTAACAGTTTAAAATTAATCAAATAACAATATTCAATTTAAAGGGTTGTATGACTGTACTTTAAATGTAAACCATACATTTTAATTCCATGTACAATGCCACATACACACTACTTATTCCATCTTCAAATTAATTTTTGTTTGTCAGTAGTTTTAATTTTTTCAGAAATGCCAGACAATTTCATGTGATGTGAAGTAGATAAATTTATCAAAAAGTACATAACTGTTGTTGATTAATGTGAAATATTAATATCATTTTTGTTACGAACGTTACGAATGCATATAGCCATTCGTAGTATTTTCACTAAAACTTACGAATTCGTAGAGACTGCATGCGTACGAAAATTTTGATAAAACGCTCTTGAGATCGTAAGAACGTTGTAAGAAAATCTTATGAAGATTTCGTGCGTAAGAACGTTGATAAAAATGGGCCCATAATGTATTTCATTATATTTTCAGAAATGCCAGACAATTTCATGTGGTATGAAGTAGATGAAATGATAACAAAAATCATAACTGTTGTTGATTATTGTGAAATATTATTATCATTTTTGTTACGAACGTTACTTATGCCTATAACCATTTGTAGCATTTTAATTAAAACTTACGAATTCGTATCGACTGCATGCGTACGAAAATATTGTCGTAACTCGGAAAATCTTACGAAATTTTCGTGCGTAAGATAGTTGATAAAACGGGCCGAATATATCACAAATAAATTTATATTTACTATCAATTAGATATTATCACCAATGCACATATGATGATGGTATCAATAATTGCATTCCATCTTCTAAAATACAAGATCATGTTTTTAAATGTAACAGACAAAATTAATATTTGTATTTGTATTTGAAAAAAGACAAATATATCTTTGAGATGCTAGCAAGCTACGTAACGACCATCTGCCGAAACAAAATACAAGGCAAAATCTTATGGTGCATAATTCAATATATTTTTTTCGACAGAGGCTACACAAAGTATCACAAATATATAATACATTCTGATCAATCAGTACAGCCTGGGGCTATTTTATTATGCTGGCTAAACACAGCGGGATGGCTTATCAAGTCGCGAACGATAATGAGACGTTAAAGTGAACAATGGAGATTTCTTTCATATACTGGAACTGCAAAAGCAATTTTAGCAAGGGGCTCGTCAGAGCAAATTGCTATAGAAGGCGAAATCCGCGGACACTCATCGGATGAGTCATCCCAAGTCTGTAATTCTGAACCGCCAAAGTTTACATACTCCTGAAGAAAGAAGTCCTAGTGTAACAAATAATAGCGGTATGTCTGATAATGGTTATAGCAGTCATTTTACTTGTGTGATACTGTACATGCATGTTTCTTTAAATTCAAATATCCCAATGTTTGTTCGCCAAGTGTATCCTTTCGTCGTTTGCCCTTTAAATATCACGATATAAAACCATTTCCGTTCATTTAGACAAACAGAAAAAAAAATTGTGTATGTGTTGCATTTTTATTAATTTGCACGTCAGTATGTCTTTGTAAATACATCACGTTTGTCCTTCTAGCATTATCCCGGAGCAAAAAGTATTATGAAACCAGTTCATTTTATTTAAAATACTGTATAAAAATACAAAAAGAAACACATTTATGTTATACTTATTGAATACAGTTCTCCTACATGTACTTGTAATTGTACTTGTTCGTACGTGTTGTCAATGTGTGTCGATTTATGTTCATCAACAAGACCATGTCCCTATGCTCTGAGAAAAGCCAAATATAAACTAATTTCCGTTCAATACCAACAAAATAAAAACATTAAAAAAAATACAAATGTATATAGAAATATAAAAAAACGATATATGAAGAAAACAAAACAAATACAAAAAAAACACTTGCTATTTGGTTTTCGACCTTGTCGTGGTTGGCAAGCTTTATACTAACAGAAATTTTATTACAAAACGGGTTGAGTCTCAAAAAATATTATTACAAAACGGGTTCTTTAAAAGTATGTCTTTATTGCTTGTGTTTTCCAATTAGGTTTTGTGAAATAAGACTCATTTTACAGTTGTATACTGGTTTATACTTATTTCAAGATGAAATAAGACGTTTCTGTCAACTTTGAAATTTTTATTACAAAACGGGTTTTTATTACAAAACGGGTTTTTATAACAAAACGGGTTGCAACAGGGCTTTACGGAGAACTAGGGCGTATCCTAATCCTATGAAAACTGCGTGCCAAATCATAATTATTAAATATTGGCTTAATGTACTGAACCAAAAAATCCTTTGATCATTAATATTTATAAAATGCTGTCAGAAGATGCAAAAAATGGACTGTCATACAGTGGGCTTATCATATAAGATTATTATTAAATGTAAACGGTCTAGGAATTGTCTGGTTATCACAAAATCCAAATATTATTAACTATAAGGCTATTAAACAAATAATATTGGATATTTTTAAACAAACTTGGTATACTAATATAAATAACTCGAGCAGATTATCTGAATATTGTTTATTTAAACATGATTTTGTTATGGAAAAATATCTTAATATTAATATTGATCAGAAATATCTAATTGTCCTTTCAAAATTTCGACTATACTCAAATAACCTAACAATAGAGACTGGCAGATACAACAATTTAGAAAGACAACATCGCATCTGCCCACAATGTAATATGCAAGTTATAGAAAATCAGTATCAGTTTTTGTTAGTATGTCCTAAATATAGACAATTAAAATTAAAATTCTTCCAACCATATTTTCGTAATTGGCCAACTATCCAAAAATTTGAATTTCTATGTCCACACAATCAATCAAATTAATAGGTAACTTAGCAAAATTTTTATTTTTCGCTTTTAAAGAAAGAAATTAGAACAATAAATACCGTTATAAATACTGTTAATACATGTACTTACTTCCAAATATGAAATCTTGTTCTTGGACAAAAAACTTTTTTCACCACTTATACATGTACATTTGTTAATTTGTTTGTTTGGCTATATTTATGTAATATTTTATGCCAATAAACTATATGTTATGTTATGTTATGTATTTGACAATGGACTAGTGTCGTTCAGGGGTCTCCTCCATCCAATCAATAATTGTGAATCGGAGTATTTGATCATTTGCAAACATTGATTTAAGAGAAAACGCACAAATCACATCGTTTTCTTTTAATGTAAAAAAATGTCTACACCACCGCAAAACGCAAACATACTGAACTGTCATTAGATGACAAAGTTCAACTCATCAAGGTAATTAAATACAGATTATTTAAATGATGAATTTATTGTGCAATTTCGATATTGAAATGAGTAAAAGGTTATGAATGTATTTTTGGTCAGTTTTTCACATTCAGATTTAAGGGTTTTGATACAAATCACTACAGTACTAAACAAAATATAGATCCAAATGTCCCAGTTTCAAAAAAGTGCCAAATCTTGTCCAATTCTCAAAACCCCTTTAATGCGGAAACCCCTTTAAACCTATAAACATACTTACCCGCATAAGCATTGCATATAAGAAGGATAATCCATTTAAAATCCATTCTGGATACAGCCACTTTTGCACTAATCTGTCCAAATTGTGTCTGTATAATAAACAGGTTACGCTTATACTGTAATGTTACTGCGTAATATCACGGACCTATATACCATGGATTCATGACAGGCTAATATCCGTGAAACGATAAGAATTAATAAAAAAAAACATAATCCTTAGCGCGCAATTACCCACAATCCTTAGCGCGCTCGGTTAGTATAGTAGATTGCCGATTTTTATCGATCGGCCAAAGTCGGCAATCTCCGTTTATTTCCGTCCGTTTTAGGCTCTGTTGATCAAATATCCCGAGTAAAACAAATGAGATAAACAAGTGGGTAATTTTGCGCTTCAATTCTGATATTTTCTGATAGTTTAATTTCATTGTTGTTGTTGTTTATTATACATTTCAACGCCAATTTAATAGGTAACTTAGCAAAAAATTTATTTTTCGCTTTTAAAGAAAGAAATTAGAACAATAAATACCGTTATAAATACTGTTAATACATGTACTTACTTCCAAATATGAAATCTTGTTCTTGGACAAAAAACTTTTTTCACCACTTATACATGTACATTTGTTAATTTGTTTGTTTGGCTATATTTATGTAATATTTTATGCCAATAAACTATATGTATATTAATATTGATCAGAAATATCTAATTGTCCTTTCAAAATTTCGACTATACTCAAATAACCTAACAATAGAGACTGGCAGATACAACAATTTAGAAAGATTGGGGAATCCAAAATTGCTTTTAGAACCGAACCCTTTATTTACACCCCCATGAGATGTTACCGATGTCATGGGGCCAGTAAATGCAAAAAAAGTCAGATATGCTCCAGGTGATCGGGGGGTCACATACCTGAGGACTGCAGGGAAGGTTACTGCAAGTGCCCTAACTGCGGTGATAGTCATCCGGCCTGGTTCCCGGGATGTCCTCTTTACATTAGAGCACAGTGCGCCACCATGGCAATGAGGAGAGAGGGCATCTCGTGGGCTAGGACGGTTGACTCCGTTTCAAGAGCTGAGAAGTCATACCTTGCAGCTCAAAAAGGGGGGGGGGACAGCCGCGGCCACCCAAGCCCGATAAACATCTCGACGACTAGGACTCCCCCGTCCAAATCAACACCAATAATGTCCACTCCTCCCAACCCTATATTTCCAGGGGGTGGATCACCGTGGGAGGCAAAAGGTCGTCGAGTCCCAACAAAGATACAAATATAGAGGTGCCCGAGGCTGTCCCTGCCTTACAGATTTCCTCCACGCCACGGGAGACCCCAAAGCCCTCTCCGACAAAGAATATGTCTGACACTGACTCGCTTACACAAGTGTCAGACATTTCTTCTGCAGTCAATGACTGCATCGACTTTAATGTCACGGATGAGGACTCTGTGGTCTCCGTCCACCCCAGTTTTTTCAACTCCTATAGTGAGTTGTCAATATCTGGGGTGGTCGCTAAAGAGGAAACTCCTATAAAGAGCACTCCTGGTATCACAACAAAAACCAAACACATTCACAGAGGCACAACAACACAAATAAAAGCAATTCCAAGTCACCTACAAAAACAACAAAATTATTCATCTAGACATCCAGGACTTATAAAAAATTACTGAAATACTCATTTTAGATAAATCAAGACCGATCAGAACTCATTTACAAAAAATCATTTCCAATGTTTATGAAAAAACATTTGACAATTACAGCAACAAACATTTAACAGAAAACAACATCAAAGAAACACCATCACCAAATACTAACAACACTATAACAGAAATACATAACAATAACAACCACAGTACATGTACCACTATCAGGGGTGCTCAGGAGCTCCCACGTCCCCCGGGCCCTGTTAAGAGCACTGGAGCTAGGGTAAATAGGACTCCGTGGTGGTTTGGCTATATACATAAAAACAGTGTTGTAATTAATAAGCATGTTAAATTGGTTGAGTATTTCTTTCAAACGTAATTTATAAGAGTTAGAAAAGTTCTGATTTCTACATTATTTCATTTACACTGGTGTTTACAGTTCATGATAGGGCAGAAATTAGTAATATATCGTGTTTAAACCCTAAAAATCACACCTATGTTGAATGAAGTTCTAAAATAATATACACATTTTATAACATTCAACACAGACCTGATCAATGGTATTTTAGTAAAAGTCTATAGAAATATTTGACTCTTCATAACTGTACTGTATATATGTATCAGTTGATTACAGGAAGCACTGATTGGATGTATATTGGATTCCAACTGGGGCAGACAAAGAGAAATGCTGATTATGGGTCTGGACAAGATTGATATCTAGATAGTGCACACAGGGGACAATATATTTAGGCCTATTGCGTAATATTATATAATTTGTCCGAGCCAAAACTGTCCTTGTTTCTTTAAGGCATAATTTCTGGAATGTTTAGAAATATGTGTTGAATGATTTATTGATGATTTGAGAAATAATCCTAATATTGTATTATCTGTCCACTCTCTAAATTATTTATTAAACAGACTATTTTGTCAATTTCAAAACAAAATATGTACCACATGGACTTTTAACAAATATTTTTGATGTCAGATTATAATAGACATTACAAATTATCCTTATATTATCCAAAAGATGTCAATTTTGTGAATTTATTTGTGGCTGTAGTATAAAATATGTCCATTCCAATAAGATGCTTTGCTATGATGTTGATTTTTCTTTGATCATTTTTGGTCTGTCACAGACGGTTTTGAGTATTTCCTTCTTATCAGTAAACCAGACAGGCGTAAATGCAGAGTCAAAGTTTGATCACAAATATAATTCAACGCAAAATCGCTTGGAAGAGACTCCAAAATTACATTACGTTTATTATCGACGGTCGCCATTTTGTAAAGCGCTTGTCTAACGTAGTTACAACGAGCACCTGTTGCTTAGGTGGGCGTGGCTACAGTGCGAATGAGGAAGGGTCAATTGGAATTTAGTATAGTTTTTTCGAACTGATTTATCTTTTGTATTAGTAAGAGGAACCGATGCTGCTAACAATGCACAAACATATCTTTAATAGATGGGCATCTAGGTTTTTACCCAAATCCAAGGGTGCTGCACAAAATTCTAACAGTCGCCGCCGACATTTCCACATGTTTGTCAGACAATATACCCCATGTCCCGTCGTTGGTATTCATTTCTACATAACCTTCTCGTGGATCTCCGTAAATCACTCTGATTGCGAACTCGTAACTTCTTACTGAAATACGGGAAATTGTTGATTTAACCAATTTGAAATAGATAGATGTCAGTCTAAGATTTTTGTTGTTGTTTATATTGACCTCCAGCATGACATAACCAGCCGTCAGCTCTCTTCGAAACCCGTCTGTTCTCACCACAAGCTCTATTTTTGTAAGCATAACACAACTAGTATCTCAGTTCTCAAATATACACCAACATCTCAAAAATAAGACCCTTGAAAACTGGTTATCTTATTGAAGTGGTCTTACAATGTAATATTGAGGTTGAATAAAGAGCAAAACAGTGAAAATGGACTTAAAAAGTGTTCCTAATTTTGAGGTGGTCTTAATATTGAGGTGGTCTCTATGTGAGGTTTTACTGTAGTCCAACTCTTTGTACACTGCGGTGATAAAATTAGATAGTTCCAGACGAAAGGAAGGGGAGGAACAACATGCCTTTTCGAATAAAATATGTTGGACATTCTAAAACCTTTTTTTTTGTATTTTTTAAATTAGTTGCTATGATGACATAAACATTTCACAAAAATGACCGTTTACAGAATATCTTACCGGTCAAACTCAGACAAACGTTTCCCTTATCCTAAAATAACAATAATTATTAACAATAACGAGTAACACAATCATGAAGGTGTTCATTTGCGTTGACATTAACAAGTAGTAGCGAACTTCAAAAATTAGTTTGGGCACGAATCTACGAGAAAACAGCATTTAACGCCACCCTGATAAGACATGTCCATGATTATAGTATATATAGATCCGAGTTAATATTTTGTAAGGATTTATTTTTCAACATGTTGCAAAAGACATTATTTCACTTATAATTGCGGAAGACATCATTCTCCGTTTATTTTTTTAAAGATATTTCTTGTTAGATATTGATATTTTTTTGAAATTATGTGTTAAAAGAGACAGAATAAGTATCTACAGAGAACGCCACAAGCATAAATACAATGCCTCTCCACACCGACCTCCGAGAAAACAACAGTTCATAAACACTTAAGGCAATTGAGGAGGTGCAATGGTAAATACGTAAAGAAACAGGTGGGCAAGATATGGCCAGGCCGACCATAAGAGATAACTAAGGATAATCAAAGAGGACAAACATGGGGGGAGGGGGTGTTAACATCCATCTAAACACAAATAGAAATAATAACCATAGAGCGATTTACAGCATTTTAACTGTCAGTAAAATACTGTCCGGTGCCAGTTGAACTATTGTATAATACAATAACCATTTAAAATATAGTATTCTTCTAGTAGGTCTACTGAACATTAAATATGTACAAACATTCAATATACAAATGTACTTTGATTTAGTGTAGTACATGCTTTCTATGCATAGTGAAGAGTTGGTCAGCGAATAAAAACAAGTTTTGCAAAATATTGACCAGTAGCCATAATGTACATAATAACGGTATCCTAAACTAAATTTAATTCGACAGTGGTTCATGTATTCGGGTTTGTTCACCTCCGACATCCTAAAACATTACATGTGACATTAGCTGCTTCGGTACTGAAACTAGAAGATTCACACACACACATGTACTTTGATTTTTCTAATATATTTTTGCCAAATTGTAGCACGTGCTTTCTTTGCATAATGCTTCATTAGTAATAGATCGAATGAACATAAGTATCACATATTAATACATTTATCCAAAGACTTACCTGCAACTGCATTGCACAAAAATAAAGTTAACAAATAATGTAACATTGCTCTGTACAATAAGTCTACGACTTTAAAATGTATAAATACAATGTGGTCGTATGCTCAGTATTTTGCGTATTAAATATGAACCATATTCAAGACTAGGAAGTTTTGTGTTTTGTATTTAGACGTATTTATATCGCATTCGAAAACATCCAAGAGCCACTATTTACAATTATTGATATAAGCAAATGGATACAAGTGGAAAACTAATATATTCCAGTATAAATAATGATATTCGTCACCAATTGACAGATATATAGATGCATTTACGACTAAATAGTTACCCAACTAGTTCTTAAAGTATTACTTTGCTCATTCTTTTCTACCTAAACAAATACGAACAATAAATTTCATATAGTTAAAGTATCAATAAATAAATGTGTGTATTTTTAGACTTTAGCAAAGCTTTTGATTATTTAGTGCATTAAAATGTATGGTTGGAAGTTAAACGTTAATAAATATAACACGAAAGGTGTTGTGTTTGGGAAAGCTGGTATATTATCAAGAAATTTGTATTTTACATACGATGGCTCAATTTTAGAAATAGTTAATAAGTTTACACACCCAGACATTGTTTTCACCAGTGGGAGATCGTTTAGCAGTGAAACACAATCAACGTTAGCTGGACAAGCAGACAAGGGAATATTTAATTTGAAACGTCATTTAACGAAAACTTCAAATATTGATGAAAACATTCATTCTCACTGTTCGACAAACTTATAACTTCCATATTAAACTATGGAAGCCAAGTATGGGGTTCTTACATGTATAAAGCTTCACAAATAGAAAATGTTCATTTAAAATTTTGTAAACAGTTATAGGGAGTAAAATCTTCTACACAAAATGATTTAATTTATGGTGAACTAGATCGCACAAGCATGTTAAGCGTTATGTTTACAGGTATTATAAAATTCTGGCCAAACGTTGTTGACGCAAATGTAAGGAAAAGGATAAAAACAGTTTACAACATATTATTAGGAGATGCTACGCCCGAATAAGATTAGTCATGTGCAGCTTTCTGGGATAAATATCAAGAATGATCTCCCTTGATTATCGGCTTTGTTTAAGCCATTTCCTCTACCTTGGACTGCCTCCCTTCCTCACGAAAATGACATTTGTCAAACTGGTCAATAATCAATAATCGATATTGGATCCATGCTATAATCTCCACAAGAGCTACAAAATACCTTAAATAATCTAAAAACTTATTGTGATAAGTGGGGATTAAAGGTAAATGTTGAAAAAACTAAAATCATGTTTTTTAGAAGACGTGGCGGACTTTTGGCGGTTGCACCTTGGGTATATGATAATAATCCTATAGAAGTTTCAAACGATTTTAACTACCTCGGATATATAATGTAAACAAATTGCTATGCTCAGATGGTTTTGCTGATGTATTTGACAGCGCATATTTATATTCATCGAAATTAAAATCTTTCATATACATATTCAAACTACGCGTCGTTGACGTTTTTATCCAGGAATGGTCCGGTAGTATAATACACAGTCCTTCTTTAGATGTGTATAACAATTTCAAACAGAAGTTTGAATACGAAGATTATCTTGATCTTGTTTCTCACGATTTACACCCTTATTTTTCAAAACTTAGGTTAAACATTTTACCTTTACGTATTTCAACTGGACGATATGGGAGAAATAGGATAGGCAGAAATTTACGTTATTGTTTGTGTTGTAACTCTTATGACATTGAGGACTGTTTTCATTTTATATGTTTATGAACATCTTTTAACGATTTGCGTCGACAATATATCCCTAAATACTATTGTAAAAAGCCGTCAATGTTCAAATATCTTGAGTTGCAAAGTCACGATATGTAACGTAGCTAAGATTATAAAAGGTTCTTTAAAACAAAGATCTTTAACATTACCATTATTCGATTGTCACCTTCAAACAATATTTGCCATGTTTTCATATTTTCTCTTTTCTCCTTAATAACGTCATATGATTTGTTTGTCCACTAAAGTTTGTTGTAATCCCCCTGTTTTCCTTTTCTCTTCCGATCGTTTCATGTTCTCATGTGATGTATTGTATATTTGTATTTGTATGTGTGTTATGACGATGTACCATGTACAAGTCAAAAAAAAAATAAAAAAATTCTGTTCTATAACCTAATATACTCGAATTTAACGACTCTTGATCTCTATCGTTAGCGACTAACTTAGCCATCCCACTGTGTTTCAATAGCATGTTGAAATTGCCAAGGGCTATATTTTGACTTTATATATTCTTGGGTGTATATAGAACAACAATGACTTGAATGTAATATTAGAACTAAATAATACGTTCATTTTCATCAATTACAGGTTAAGTTTTAAATGTTTCGTACTAGATAAACAAATTCGATGTTATTACTTGAAACATCCCAACTCCCTTCTTACATGCTTCATGGTACGAAAGATCATATTTCCAAAAAAATGTTAAAATTATTATATGTTGTTAACATGACAAAATAGTCTGTGTTGTACATAATATTTTATTGCCATAAACAATTAAAAAGGAAAAAAACTTTTAAATGTTTTACAGTGTTAATTAGAAGGTATTTAGAGATTTTGCAAACGTTTATGAGAAGTTCAATCTAAAGTTCTCAAATGCTTTAAGAAAATAGTAAACACTTTTCTGGGTCAACTTGTCTTGATCAGTTGACCCTTTTCAACGTAACGCCTGGGATCAGACGCACAACCATTGCGCATGGAAGTCGTGTCGAAGTGCGAACTTACGTAACCTGTTGTATAAATCTATTTATAGATAACTGGCAACACGAATCTTATCTTGTTAACCACTTATTATGTTACATATTAAGTCAAATTCGTAAACCACAATTAGATAACCAGTTAGTGTAATACATCATAAGAAGGTAAGAGGTGGCAGTTCTGGGCACTTTCAAGCCTGTTTATAGTCGTATGACATTTATCTTGCCGAAAATGTATCACGAATATTAACTAGATAGCTAGATAATTATCGCAATAATGAAGTGGTTAACACGAAACAATTCGCGAACGCTATCATGCTTACTGGTGGCAGTAATATGCCACCCTACTAACGCAATTACTTTCATCCTGAAAATGTCTTGAATGAGTGCAAACGTTCAGAAATATATATTGTAATGCCCGCACTCTAAAGGGGGATATAGATTTACCATTGTCAGTCCGTCCTTTCGCCTGTCCGTCCTTAACAAAATGTTCACCAGCATGTGTAGTTGTGCACCTGGGGTTTCATGTTTGGCTTCGCCCAGTAAGTGAAAAGTTATGGCCCTTGGCGTATTGGAACTATATCATACAGAGCGCGCAATCTTGTGTTGCGTTGTATCTCCATCAGTATATTAGCTAGACTTACACAACATTACAGGAATGTTCACCAGCATGTGTAGTTGTGCAATTGGGGTTTCGAGTTTGACTCCGCTATTTACACATTTTGCTAGACATGCTACTCAGTAGGTTATGCGGCACTACTGTTAGCCTGGATTGGAACCAATGAGGTATATATAGATAATTTGTAATGAAAAACATTGGTAGAAAGTCTTCAAACTATTAATGAGTCATTTAGCTGAATTCAAAAGATTGCAATTTGACTATTTGTATCTAAGAAGTTACAATATAGCATACCATCCTAAATGATATTAAAAACTAGTAAATACTCAATATGAATATAGATGACTAGTCGCTAGTGCAGTCTTCAGGCTTACAATGGCTGTATGATTATAATGCAATGTTATTACCGTTATAACCATGTGCGTATTTATATTTCTGTCTTAAGTCTGTAATATTGTTACCATTCCATGTATGTAATCATGTAGTATATTTGTTTTGTTATATTTGTAATTAAAAGTGCCATTTTCAAGAATATTATAGAATATTTCATTTTAGGATTTTGGAATGTATGTGCGTGCGTGTGTGTGTATGCATGTGTGTTCGAGGGTATGTTATTTACATTGGCAATAGTGTGCTAGCATTGTTCTGGTTCTCATTAACCTCTGGCAGTATATTCAAGCATGTTTTTGTTATTGAACATGATGAAATGTATCGGTAAATATTTTACTAGCTAAAGTAAGTAACAAGATCGAATTCACTCAATTGGTACATTTGTATTACATTTCTATGAAATAATTCAAACTTCCCATTTCATCATACTTGTAGAACAATACATATATACAATAAATAGCAATTCGAGTTGAATTATACAATTGGCAACAACATTTTAAAGACACCAACAAGTCATAAAGTATCCAGGCGTGTTGCTACATGTTCACAAAATACGCCATTGAGTATACATATGGTTATCAAAAATAAAATATACAAAACATAAAATGGAATAAGCAACCGCTGAGCATTTGTATGCACTTTTTGATATACATTTTCTGAATGTAAAACGCTTCAAAAGTAATTCCATTGCTTGTGAAAATGTCACCAGATTGCTTAACACAAACTTTCTAGAAAACAGTGGGTTTCATGACCGTAAACCACATACTAGTAGATTGCTTGTGTACACATTCTACCTATTCTGGGTCCATCCCAAAATTTCTCAAGAATCATTCATAGCAAGATAGTTTACATGAATATTATTATGTGACAGCCGTTTTATATGTAGATATGTGATATGTTTGCGACTCAATTACACATGCATTTGAACAGTGTTCAGCTATACAAGGTGCCTTTCCTGTCCATTGATATCATCAAATATAGATCTAGTTAAGCATACAATTATATATACGTGGTGAAGCATTATTATGGCCATTGAGTGTTCGACATTATTTTCTTCTCATGGGATTAAACACTTCATATTATGCAGACGATAGCATAAACTATAAGTGTGTTTTACAACTTTGTAAACACGTGATAAATATGAATTGAGCAATGTGCAAAGTGCCAAAAAATGGCATGTTGGACATAAAGCATAATAAGAATTTCTGCATACATGTAAGGTAACTTATAATACAATATTGAATGTTTGTATACACTTGTAAATTATTTTGCTGTATGTATAATGTTTTTAATAAATTCTACGTATGAACATAAATGAGATTAAAATAAAGATAATATACATTATAATGATACATTTACATGTACAAGTACTGCAACGTAAACATGTGACCATTGATAAACACATTGCAGTATGTTTTCGCTGTGGCCGTTGCTACTGATAGATCAATTTTTATTTGAAAAGCTAGAAATAGTGCTTATATAATTACAACACACGTTACATCACAAAGTTACAACTTAGCACGAAACGCTGCACGTCTATATGTTTGCAGCAGTAATGTCCATCACTGTAACATTTAATCATACACATGTACACTAACATCACTTCCTAATAATGAAGTTTTTGCGTATGTTTAATGTTTCATCTGGTAATAGTCATGCTCTGATCTGTTCGGAGGGTTAAGTGGTTGATAATTGGCGTCAGCATTGATGTACGGCGAATTCTTCCTTTCATCTGTGTGTATGTTACTGGCCTTGCCCATCTTAAGATAACCATCCTCGTCTGTAGGTATAACGCTTGGATATGCATAATCGGAGTCCTTCTTGTCAGCCATATGCGGTTGATAGGTGGTGTTTGCATTGATGAATGGCGAATTCTTCCTTTCATCTGTGTGTATGTTACTGGCCTTGCCCATCTTAAGATAACCATCCTCGTCTGTAGGTAGCACGCTTGGATATGGATAATCGGAGTCCTTCTTGTCAGCCATATGCGGTTGATAGGTGGTGTTTACATTGATGAATGGCGAATTCTTCCTTTCATCCGTGTGTATGTTACCGGCTTTGCCTATTTTAAGATAACCATCCTCGTCTGTAGGTAGCACGCTTGGATATGGATAATCATAGTCCTTATTCTCAGCCATTTGCCTGGCGTATTTGTTGTTCATATTCATCTGGTTATGTCCAGGACGTCCGGGAATTTCAGGTTTGCCGTTGTTTTTCGTTATTCTGTCAGATGTAGGCGTTGATACATCATCTATTGTGTAATACGGGTCTATTCTAGATTCATGGACAGAGCGATCATCGATTGTGCTATAGTCTTCACATTTGTTTATAGATGATAATTTATGCTCTTGACCAGACCTGCAATATCATCAGATAAACATAGTCAGTGGATCATGACAGTCGTACCATAAGTATCAATGACCACCAAACTGAATGTAACAGTGAATAAAAGAGACTGTCAGAAAATGTTAGTGATCTTTGTAGAGAAAGGACCTATTAAATACAGTTATACGATGTTCAAAATATTTTATCCATTAGAATGTTATTGCAAGTTTTGTTACTATAGATTGTAATGATAAAATAATATGTGTCAAAATCGAGACAGCACAATTATGAAACATATCATTCAGAAACATACTGGCAAGTAGTCGTCGCATTCACAATGTGAGATGTGTTTTTCTTGCCTGGAAGAACAATGTGTCAATAAATTTAATACAATGCTGATCAAAGAAGTAAGGTACAATTACTTTTGTTTGTAGAAGCCTTGCTTTACTATTGCACAGTCGAATTATAAAATAAGATGCATGTAAATCGTTTTCAAATTTTAAAGTCATTTACGCTACAAAATCCTATTTGTTCATGATAGCGGTTAACAACGGAATGCCAGTTGGGACATGCCACCTGCGACTTGCTACATACGAGTTAGTAGTTTGTACACCATCCCGTCTTTGTTAAGACGTGTTTTAATATTTGCGGATAATTTAATCAAGTGATTTTGAAGTCGTAAAGTATCTGTAGACAGAAAACTGCGTTCTCTTTAATGGAACATAATCAGTTCGATAACACTTGCATAGTAACAAATAGTAACGTCCCTTCTTAAGTGGGAATGTTGCATTTTCTTACGAATGTTCTTACAAAATGTTAACTATCCACCGTCCATAAATAAGTTCATGCATGAGGTTCAATGTGTCTCCAGTTAATAATTGAGTTGTATGGAAAGCGTAGATGACAACCATGACAGATTTTTTCGTCTCAAGTAGCCAGTCGCAAGTGGCATGTCCCAATCGCCATTCCGTACACACAATAGCTACATGTACAATCATATATATATTTAATTAATGTTATTGTCTGATACTACCATATTATTACTTACCTTTCATCCTGTACTTGCAAATACAGAATATGGTTATTATAGATACCAACGCAAGACCACCAATCACTGATGATAGTATGATGACTAGAGTGTTTGATTTTGGTTCCGTTTCCTCTGCAATGGGTTTTTAATATGCAGTTAAGATACGACCGTGTTGTATATGGCATGGATGTGTAGTTGTATTAACTTATTAACTTTAGGAGTCTACAATGTACAACATTCTCTATACCCTACATGATTGTGTAACCAATAGTACCTTAGAGTGGTTTTAAACCAATATTTATTGACAATATAGTGCAATATTTATAACGAAAATACTGTATCGTTCTACAGAACCAGCATGACAGATACGTCATAACAAGAGACAATTGAGAAACATATTGATGTTGAGCTGTCTATCTGATTGTCTGTCTGGATGTCACAGTTTGTCTGCGCTTGTTCTCCTAAACCAGTGATAGGATTTTCAAAGAAACTATGCGTGAGTAATTGATATCAAGCCTAGTTTGTTCGGATTCTTTTTGGCAGAGTTATGGCCCTGATGAAAATTTGACAATTTTTGTCATGTCTGAGTTTATTCACGTAAACCATTGTTCGCATTTTAATGAAACTTGACATGGGTGATTCGAACCTTGCCTATTTGTGAATATTGTCTGCATTTTGGTAGGTTTGTTTTTGGCAGAGTTATGTCAAATTTGGAGATGTCAATGCTTTTCCTCTTTAACCCCTGCTTGGAATTCAATGGTATTTTATGCATGTTATTATGCTTGTGCATTTTGTGAACAATTGTTCTTGGCAGAGTTGGGTTCCTTTAAATATGATGTGCTTAATTTTGTTCTTTAATAACTGGCCGTTTGACAAGGAAAATGAAACAATGAAAACTCCTGATGTGTGTCCGTCATAATATATGTCACAATAGCTTAGGGGTGTTTGGGGTACTTAGTTAAAAATTTTGTGCTCTAATTTTGGTTCTTCTTTTGTAATTTTGGACTGAAAAAATCGACTGCGATTCTATACATCTAAAACATGACAGTGTAGGTAAAGTTATATCAAAAGAACTCATTCTCTTGTCATGTAATATCGTCTGGTTTGTTAATAATTATCAAATCGCAATCAATCGCACAAACTCGCGTACCTATACATAAAATGGGAAATTACTGAGCACTCCATGATGCCCTTACTTATTTGGCAGTACCGTCTGCCATTTATAGGGGGTGATTGATAAAAATATCACCCATTCGACCTATTTGGAATTTGCATTGTGACTTCAGGTAAGGTATGCTAACAGGATTCATTTACTTTTGTTTAAACAACAGAGAATATACCTATATTTGGAGAAACATCGCAAATACCATCAGTTAGTGTATATCCCGGTCTACAAAGACACTGATAGGAACCAGGTACATTTGTACACTCTGAGTTGTTGGGACACACAGTTGATGTCACACATTCATCAATATCAAGCTCACATGATGAACCCGCCCATCCAGTCTTACATGTACATTCTCCTGTCTCAGTATCACAGGGACTTGTACTTCTATTGTTACAATTACACTCCGAACAGTGGGTACCAAATTTACCTGGCGGACACACTGGAACGAACAGAAAAATATACAGGTATCGTGCAGTTCACGACAATTTCAAAATATGATTGCTGAAAAGTTTATGAACTTCCATTATTGAGATGCACATGTCTTTAAATTCATAAGCGAATAAATATTTAATATTCGGACACAATTGCTTACTTTATCAGGCACGGTGGCGTTCAATTTGAAGTTATCGCTTTAATATTTTATTGGAATTAAGCATCGTGAATGTCGAAAAGCTGTTGGCAAGTCAAACTGCTTTGTAGAATTAAACGCGGGCAACGAGATTAGGGTTCGCAATGCAAGTTTGCGAGCTGATTTTCTATCTTCTGGTAAATAATTACGAGTTACTAGGCTCAGAAACAAAACAGTTTTACCCCTAAAGTGATGACGTAGCCAACAAATTGTGATGATATTCAAACTCATTTTCTAATTTCCATTGTTTCAATTCTAAAGTAAGGATTTTTATTCGAAATATTAGGAATGATAACCAGAATAAAACGACCAATCTAATTTTGCGTTGCATATTGGCTCTCTTGTACTATTAACAATGCAGGTATGAAATGACTTCTTTAATCAATCATTGTTTGCTTAGTTGTGATGTTCATGTATTCAACAGTACAGTTTTAAATGTAGAAATACACTGGAATGTTGTCAAAAACATGCAATGTATCAACGGAGTTTTAAAACCTGGTGGACAATATTTATGTGTGTTCAAACAACCAGAAGTAAAAATTAATACTTTCTTCTAGTAAAATATTTTGCACTTTCTAGCAGTTTATTGAGCTGATTAAGTGTAGATCGAGACTTGCTTGACCGTGAAATGTCACAACCAATGATTGATTAAGAAGAAGTGCATTTTGTTTACGTTTCCACTTTATTCTAATAATAATAACATAATGGAGCGCCTCTGTGCAAATAAATTGGAAATAAATAATCTGGCACAAAAAATACCACCCTCCCTCATTTTATTTAGAAAATTGCTGAGATCCTAAATATTAGTTATTATGGGCTTACCAGCGCAAAATAATAAGGCGAATCCAGTAGGAGGGCTCGATGGGCAAAATGGTGCGCAGGAGTAGTAAAATGTTCTTTGACACTGTGCTATGTCAGATTCATTTCCATGACAAAATAGATATTTTAGTCTCGCGTACTCGGTTAATGACACATTAACTGGTAAATATTTCACATACTGTGATGATCCTTCATATCTATAATACAAAAGTACATCATTATGGGTACACATGTTATGATTGCTGTTAGTTTGTGCCGTCATATATTATTTCATTTGGGATTATTACACGTTTCTGATGAAAATACTATTATGATTGGTTATGTGTTTATCTAATCTGTAAATGTTTAGTTTTTATCGTTATGATTGATGACATCTAAACAAGTATCGGTGGACACTGCCTTTAGTGATAATTGAAGTAATCGAAACAATAGCATAATACTTACCCGTGACCCAGTAGATAACACAGTGTCTTTGCTGTAGTATTTGAAAGATGGGATCCAACAACCCATAATTTATTCCAGTTAAACATGGTAAATATACCTTCATTAGATTTATTTCCGATCGGTAAAATGTCAAGTGGACCTCCTGGAAGGTATCAGAAGATGTCAATGATGCAATGCTATAAATTAGAAATACTGTAATGGGCTTGACTCATTATATTCCGTGCGAGTTGGCTTGACATTGTCAGTTTGCCTAAAGCTCTATGCACACATCTACATCCAAAGTTATCTGTTAAAGGACGATAAAGAATACATAACCAAACAAACTTATCATATCAGTAAAATATGCGCCTCAATCCAAACATTTAAGTTGTACATGCTAGATCTTTTGACCTATAAACGGTTCGCATTCTTTATTTTTTACAATTTTCAGCATAATTTAACCAACTACTTAACCAAATAAGGCTTGGAATGTGTTTTATAATCCTACTATTCTTTAAAACTATGGATAATAAACGCAAAGCCTTGTGCTATTTTTGTATATGCTTAAAATGTTTTCTAACTCAATCTGGTAAAGTGTTGATATCTCTGTTAAATATTGACACATTTCAATGTAGTGAAGAATAATTTCATCTACATAGATAAAAAAAGTAAACATCGGACGCAGTTTATGTATTGAGCCGTAAAAAATACAGAACAATGATTGCCCTAAAATCAAAGCACTGTGAGTGCTGATTGGAACGATTGCATTATAATATTTATATAATTATAATATTGGGAGGACTTTTCAGCTAAATTGCTTCAACATAACAATCTTAAATTCTTTAAATGCTTCAAATTTGTTGTATCACATAACCGATCTTTTAAAATTATTCTCGTTTTAGTTTTGTGATTTTATATATAGCTGTCTGACAACAATGATCATTTCATACGCTTAAGATGTACCAATCCGGGGCGTATAGCAACCATTCCCTAAAAAGTCCAACAATAAGTGCATTGATGCTGAGTGTGGTCGGTTTTGGAACACCCATTGTTTATGTTGTCTTATAATCAGCAACTGTTAAATATTATGTGTGTTTCTACATGTCAGTCACCGGAGATTTCATATATGTAATTTAGTAGAATCAGCACATGTGCATATTTACGTACATGAGAAAAACACGAAATGCAGGTGCATCTTACATCAGATAAAACAGGCCGTCAGCGGTCGACTTTTGTAATAGAATATGTTGGCTGTATAGTATACTAAAGTAATGGAATCTGGCCAAATTGTACTGATTTCTGGTGTTTGACAAAGAAAATATTTAGAAAATGAAGGTTTGAAAAATGCTTAGTATATGTTATCTATATTGCGCTATAAGAACGTAATGTATGGTGGACATAATGATGATTAATATATTACCTAAACATTCGATGTACATAACGGTCGAATCATGACAAGCAGATTGTTCTTGTACAATATCACACAATTCCAAAGACTGTTCTGTACCGTCACACTGGATAGATCCACTGAATACATTCCCAGTATTGTCTATGGATGGTTTCACTGATGATAATCTTCCTACACTGTTTGTATGAATGACATTTGTTGGTAATAAAATACAATCTCATTTAATAAAATTTACTACCTCACACGTTGCAATTTACATAAGTTTTGATACTTGTTGACTGCTACAAACTCGTTATTAGTTTAAGTAACAACATACAAACTATTTATTCTAGATTCATGAACAAGAGATGAGACTGATAAAAGTGTGACCACATGTTCATAGTTACACATTACATACACGTGTGTATTCAAAATTCAGACTTATTACCAGTTGTTTGTATCCATGGAACATTTTTCAAACTCAGATAAAATGTTATTCATATAGACTGCAGCAATAAACCTGTGGATTTTCTACCACAACGTATGTTAGATTCATAAACTATAGTTCGTTTTCATTTGCTTCAGAACGGTGATGTAGTGAGCGAATGAAGGCATGTTTTTTCAAAATGTTGACCAGTAGACATAGTGTACAGATTAACGGTATTCTAAACCAATTTGAATCGACAACAAATCGTGTATTCGGATTTGTTTACCTCCGATATCCTAAAACATGACATGTGACATTAGCTTCTTCGGTACTGAAACTGGAAGATCCACACACCATTTGTCGTTTTCCGAGCAGTTCGACTTCGATAATTCCAGAATTTGGTGTCGTGCCATTCACCATTTTTGCCGCTTGAAAATAAACACAACAAACCGGTATCAACATGCCACTGGTATTTATCTGATTTTCTCATTCTTATCAAATATACTTAACTTTTCGAATGTGAACATTATAATGAACTCTGCAAACTGTATATAAAGAGTTATTACTGGAAAATACCAATTATGTTAAAATTGGGGTTATGATTTGAAACTCAAAACGAAACTGTCATGAAGAAACTAAATGTATTCATATTCAAAGCTCTGGAAATACGACACACTATTTAATTGAAATTTGATTATCAAAGAAAAGATAAGATTGTACACTTTGTTTTAAATGGGTTTCATCGCCTTCACAAATGTATAATTATATAGATATTGCACGTCGCAATGTTATATTTAGATAAGAAGTTAACAATAACTACACATATTACATTGTACATTATACAGTATACCACTATTGATACTTGCACATTTGTTATGATAATGTGGTAACGATTGATAACATGTTATTTCCATTAGTAATTATACGCGTATTTAAGTGTATTATTACATGTATTTCATACACATGTGTGTTCTCTTATCGCATTTATGTTTAATACATAGTCATTTCAGTTTGTTCTTCAACTGTAGCCTTATATATTTGAATATGTGTTATAGCGTTCCTTCTCCGTCCCATAGATGTATGTTTGTACCTTTAAACTATGTACTTATTTGTTTGTCCTCATGGGCCATATGGATTACTGGACTCAAAACACAAAATAAAGTCAACTACTAATATTGATGTTAAATGCAATGATTCAACTATTAAGTCTACATCTTCTGTTAAATACCTGGGTGTTACTGTAGATCAAACTCTGTCTTTTGATATTATGGCATGTTCAATTCTCAAAAAGGCTAATGCCAGACTGAAGTGTTTATACCGTAAAAAAGAGTATCTAACTCAACACACAAAACGTTTAATTGTTTTGTTACTAATTCAGTGTCACTTTGACTATGCCTGTTCTATATGGTATTATAGCATGTCTCAATCTCTCAGAAATAAGTTCCAAACAACTCAAAATAAATTATTGAGATTTGTAATTGGATTGGACTGCAGAAGTCATGTAAATATTGATCATTTTAAAACTGACAACTGGTTACCTGTCCATAAACGAGTCGACCAGATTATTCTATGTCGTGTTTTTAAAATTAAAAATGGATTAGCACCATCTTACATGGGAGAACATTTTATTTCTCAAGACAGTATTCATAGTTATAAGACAAGGCTCAGTTCAAAAGGTGCTTTCGCTGTCCCAAAAGTCAAAAGTTTTGGATTAAAATCGTTTTGCAATATAGAATGTTCTCTGTAGAATAAATTACCCCATTGAATTGTTAATTTCAACTCCCTTTCAGCTTTTAAAGATGCTTTAAAACAACACTTTTTAAATATTCAAAACTAATGTCTTTAGTACCCTGATTATAAGGAAACTTTTACTGATATATTGTATCCTTTTCGGTAGGGAGGGTTTTTAAATTGTCTCACCTGATATTCTGTCTTATTTATGTGGAAGTATGATCTATATGAGCATAAACCCAACATGTTTTAATTGGATTGTATGTAATGAGATACAGTAATCTGAAATATTTTAGCAATAATGTCTCTCATTGTATATAATCTTGTGATAATGTTATTGGGTATGTGGTATTTTGTGATATATTTATTTTCTTGTTCTGTGATATTATTTAATTAGATTTTTATGCCTCTCTATGTCCTGCCATCAACACGTAGGACCACAATGGAAATAAGAGTTTACAATTTTTTGTGCTATCCTAGGTGTTGGTGTGTATGGCATGGATATTTTGCACATGTTATAATTATTATTTTAATATTATTGCATGTCTTAATTATCCATGTACCTGTATACACAACTACCGAAGTAAATATATATATATATGAAATAAACTTATAAACTTATTGCGTTATAAACTCAAGAACGCAGACATTTGCAGACTAAGCAGCACTGAACGATCTACGACAAATACCTTAAAAGTATGCGAGTAAGAACAATTTAGTGTTCTAAATACGAATATAGAACCGAGAAAAGGTGATGTTACGAAATACTTACGCTCGCATTTGAGAGTTACCACATAATAGGGACTTAGGCAGTCAGTAGGGTAAAATTTGTTGAAACTACATTGGTTGATGTTATTGTCTGCATTGTCACATATAAGAGTCTCCATCCAGAAATCTTCAACCGGCTCGATATTGTCAGCGAAGTTTGGAGATGTAAATGGAGCACTGAACATAGATAGATTACAGGAGATGTACTCTGTGATGATTTAACATATCTAGCTAGGGTATCATTTATATTTTGAGTATAATTCTGGTGTTTTTTAATGCTAATGATCTAAAATATGAGTAAGACCATTTGCTAAAACCTGACGTCTGTTTTATTATATAAACTATTTGGTTTTAGTTTAATGTTATTTATTTGACATCGATTGTTGATCAAGACATTATAACTTATGACGACTACCGGTGTTACTAACCAGCACTCGCACTTAATTAAAAGATTGTGAAGTTAGCGGTTCAACATCGCCCAATGTGGGAGCTGAACCAGAGACCTTCGGACCAGGAATCAGGTGCTTCTCCCCTCAACCACTTGGCCTCCCTTCAAACTGAAACTAGAACTCACGTTCTAGTATTTTAACATGGTAATGTATATATACATAATTATTTGTTTATGATCATATCGTTTCAAGCCAATGAATATTTACAAATATTTTCAGCTACATGAAATAATTTGGGTGGTGCATATGGAAGCTGAAATTTGTTATTGCAAAAATTGCGTGACATATAACCTACCGTCCTTTATCTCTCATTTCTACTTACCTATCTTTAGCATACCCTAGCATTGAACATAGTGCGTCTATGTTTGCGGATGCGCCATAAACATTATTACATATGGCTCCCCATCTGTTGCCAACTTTCACTTCTAGTCTGCCCTCATGAGGCAAAACTCCACCATACAGTCGAATGTCCGTAACGTAGTAATCTGAAGAAAGTTTTGATAAAAATAAATACAAATTTTAATACAAAATTATAAAGTTTACAGGTTATTAATAAAATCCAATTCATTTAACACAGAGTAGAATGTTTACATAAAAAATACCGAATTCTAGTATAATACAATGGAATAATTGATGTTCATCATCATACCAATTGACCTTTCTGCAGATATTGATTGACAGCTCGCGTAAGCCAATCGCATTGCAGTATTCGCGCACACCTCCGGCATTGTTTATCGACGCCATTTTGTTAGACAAGTGCTACAGTTGTCAACAAAAGTTGTCTAAGAGTGATAGTTTTCGGGAAAGCAAATTACAGGGTGTTTATTATTGATCTAAGATAATGGTGAAAATGTGTAGCTTCGGACTGTGTGATAGTGACAATAGATGTCTAGACTGATAGGTGGCGTGACATTCTTACCTTTTCCAAATCCTAAGACAAATTTGGAAAAATGCATGCGGTGGATTAAGTTGTGCGGCAGACCGCATCACGAGTTAAATCCGTCTAAAATTAACACAAACAGATATGTCCCATTGATAAAAAGATCACTTTTTGTTTGTTATTTGTTATTTTTACCTTTAAATATCAGTTTGACTGGGAGGGGACAAACATTACAAGTTAATGAAAAGTCTGGACCCTAAAACATGAAGAAACACACATTTACAACTTAAAATGTTTTTATTTCACATAATCAGTTGCAATTTATATACGTGAGCATATATCAAATCAACTATTTTATATCTGCATGTTGAGGGAACATAATGTTATTTTTCTAAACTAAAATAATTGTCTTATGTCAGCATTTAAGCAATTATTTGGACGGACATTACTTTATAAATTTGTAATAAGGCTGAGTTTGTATAACTAAAATGACCAGAATCAATTATAAAATCAATAATTATTGCGATTAAAAACATGAAACTGAAACATGTATTGCTATAAACATATATAACATACATGGAGAAACATATCTGATTTTTGGTAATAATTGATATTGATGAACAATTTAAATACATATGATATACCGGTATTGGTTACTCACTGTCAAGTATTTCTTTCGAAAGTAATTTATATGTTAGAAAAGTTCTTATTTCTTCATTACATGTATTTCAATTGCATTGGGGGTTAACAATTTAAGTACGTATAGAAATTAGTAATATATCTGGTTTAAAATCCTAAATAGCACACGTACGAGTATGTTGATTTTGTTAAATAAATAAACATATTTTCTAACATTCAACACAAGTCTGATCATTTATTTTTTATAAATGATCATTTAGTGAAAGGCTATAAAAATAATTTACATTTCTCCACGTTGCTGTATATATGTGTCGGATGGTGACAGCAAAAACTGATTGGATGCGTATTGGACTCCTACTGGGCCAGACTGTGAAATGCTGATTACGGGGCTGGATAAGATTTACATCTAGATAGTGCACACATGCGACATTATTGTTTATTGCATAACATTATATAATTTGTCCAACCTATGTACAAGCCTTGTGTCTGCCTCTGTTTCTATTTTATCATCATATCTTTACAGTATGATTTCTGAATTTTGTAGAAATATATGTTGCAGGATTTGAAGATTTGAGAAATAATCCTGATATTCTAATGTCTATCCCTTTTTGTGTAATGTCCATCTCCACACAAAATAAAGGTCGTTTATGTAGACAAACATAACTATACCTAAACTTGATGACTAAAACGACTTTCATTCACACTAAATAACATTATACATAAGGGGACGGACATTACAGATAACGTTTCATGTTGTTTTTTTTTGGTAAATACTTCCCCTGTAAACCCGCAATAAACTGCAAACATGGACTTACATGGAATAATAATGATCACATGTAAATGTATTGCATAATAATTGGTTCGAAATTTATCTGATATAAAGGACATTCTAATATAAAATGAAATTCGTATTCTAAAACATTACATAGTTGACATTTTCTTTCTGATCGTGGTATATAGCATTCAAGGTTTATTCCATCTTCCATTTCAATTTCCAGTCTATGGCTTGATACTCTTAATCTAGTCAAAGCAGATCTATATTAAGTACTACTTATTTAGTCAAGATATGATTTAAAGTCGAAATATAAAATAATGAGTAAAAATCCGATAGAATACTATTTACATCAGCCCGATATAGTTCTTTGTTCGACGCAATATTGGACATGGCTTGTCTAACGTGTTTACAGCGAGAATCTGTTACTAAGGGGGGCGTGGCTACGAAGCGTCTGCAGAAAGGTCAATTGTAGCCGTATGATTTAAAATGATTTAACACTCGAATTGTTATCAAAGATATTTTTCATTTTGGAGTCACGTATATTTGACTACTGCAGCTCATAAAGTCGCTTGTACAAACAAAATGCACAATTCACACTGACTTTGTACGAACGCCTATTAGGGCCACTGATAAATAAAAATACATTTATAACGTCTTTTCTCGCGTAATAACACTTTTTTTAAACTCGTAATAACGACCATTTGGCATAATAACGCTTTTTGAAACTCGTAAAACGCCTTTTTGTGTAATGCTTTTTCTGAAACTCGTAATTAGCTCTTTTAAAACCCGTAATTACGACTTTAAAACTAATTAAAACGCCTTAACTCGTGATTCAATGCCTTTGTTCGCGTTTGTACGCGAATCATTTTTGCGTTCTTGTGCATTTTGAAAGTCGTTATAACGCCGTTTTGGCGAGATCTACTGGGAGTTTGAACAAATGTGAAATTAACCACACTAAAAGGTTCCGGGTCAGGTAGACACATGAGACAAACGTTCACAGATACTGCACACAAGGAGCGTCACGCTTTACTAAGGTGCACTGTTGACGGACCAGTACGCTTGGTATTCAAATCAAATATGACGGTTAATGATGGGCCCTCACAAATCGGGCATTTTGACAGTTCAAAATTATCCCAAGAGGTGGTCGACGAAACTTAAGTACCGAAAAATGATCATGCAGACCATGAGGCAGGTGACAATCTCGAGGACAGCCAGATCACAGTAATGAGTGAAAACACGGATTTAATCTCACAATCACAGTCCTAGTCGCTGATATCTGTGGCCAGTAACTAATTTATTAAAACCAGAAAAATGTAGTTCAAAATTAGACAAAATCTTAAATATGCCGAGACATTTTTAAATGTATTAGACATTTTCACTTTAAAACGGTACATTTTCAAAACGCTACACTTGAAAACCGTGCAAGTTTTTCGCAGCGGAAAATAATATTATAATGTTCTTATGTTAAAAAGTGAATTGTGATTTGTGTGCCCAATGGGCCTTTTTTGCGGCGCTCACAGCCAGCTATGTGGTCTACCGTAGCCGCATGTACCACTAGTTTGTCATAAACGTATGCATTTTTTCAAATCAGCCTCCTCTCCGTTTTTGAAAACATTTGCAAACAATCCACTTCGTAGAAACACACCCGATCCACCTCTCAAATGCAATGTGTGTAAATTTTCTCGGAGAACGGACGTTTTTGTTTTAAAAATGAAGATTCACGGAGAAATTGATTAAAGCTTTTGAAGTTGAGCAATACAATCTTCAGCAAATGTTCGTCATTGTTACGTAGATCGTAGTTTTATTATTCATGACCGTAACACCAGCGCTGGTGACGTAGCCAACACGGGCGGTACCGAGGTTGAATTTCTGTTTTTGTCCCACTCTGGTTTGCTGACCCACTCCTGGCAATTGATGTCGTTCGAGCAGAAGTCGTCCTGGTTGATGACATGTTAATTTTTGCTACCGCCACGTTTCTCCCGTGGTATTAATATAAGTTTGAATCACATTTTTGTGTGTTTCATAAATTCATAAATGTCTCGTTTGGTAACATTCCCGTCGATGTTACCAATAAATCCGTCACCGTTTACTTCCGTCTAACCGACATAGCCAGATGTTTGGTTTGTTTCGTCGATTGGGTCAGTATTTCGCGCGCATCGTTGTCAACGATACCACTGTACACGCCGAGAATGTCCCGACTGAGTACTCCATGAGCGAACGCATACAACGCGTAAAAATCAGCGGCGGATTTCTCTTCTTTGGTACCTGTTCACTAGTGAAATATGTGGGCTGTTCGGGAACCCTTGAGGTCTATCGGCAATTCATTGATTTTGAAGTAATCGGGATGTCAAATACGCATGAGTTCTCTAATGTATTCTTGTCTAATGAGACCGGCTTCCGTTTTTCTAATCAAGTTCAGGGTTATGGGCGTATCGGTTGTAAATATTTGAAACCTTGTTCGCAAATTCACATTTGAGTGTTGTTTGTCCCAGAGTCCAACTCTTCTTTATAATTGAGATGTATTGTGCTCGCTATACCAACCCTAAATATAAATTCTTGTCAAGTCTTCTAGTCATTTGCTATTTAAATGTCAGGTGTGTTGATTGATCTATTAAAGACAGTGTTTTAACCGGGCACTGAGTGTGCCCAACAGGCTTGGGATCAAATACTCATATCTCGAACTGTTTTTTCAACAAAATGTCGTAAGTGAGAAATATATGTATGAAATCACTTGTTTAGTATTAAATAAGTAATAAATTCAGATTTGGAAGCTAAAATCACATTTAAATGCGAAGTTTAGTACTTCAAATGTAAAAAAGTTGAACACATAGACAGTGTTTTCTCTCTCTTCTGTATAACTTCAAAATCCAGAGTTACGCGGTTTTGACTCCCAAGCGACGCGACGATAAGGAGACTTAACTCTTGAAAGAAATGCTGAACCTAGACAACGCTTAACTTAAAACTCTTAATATATATCTCTGTGACAATTACTTTGTGTCGGACTTACTTATATCCCTTTGTGAACTATATTTATGATTTTTATGACTAAGTGAACTATTTGATAACTTTGTGGAAAACTCATATTTAGTTGTTAATTATCATCTGCATATAAATGTGCCGACTTTGTGATTTGGAACATTGCTTGCAAATAGTGAGACGCCTTGGTGATACTCGGAGAACAGAATGTGACGCCTATAACCTGTGCATAACGTTACTAGTTCATGAGATTATTTCACATCTAATCCTCTTAAACAACAACGGAGCATTACCGAAACAATGGAGCCTTGTCCAGCCTCTTGGGAGTGTTGATAACCACTGACCAGTGTTTGGCCAATCACCTCTCACACATTCAGTAGGATTACTTTCACTACCATTACATTGTATAATCTTATGCCGATACAAAACTGTGTTTGATAATTCGAGGGCAACCCAGGAAATAGTACTGAACCCTGTCCATCTAGAAATAAGTACAAGTGTTACAATTAAGCATCTTGTTTTACCATTATGAACTATATCTTTTTTTTAAAACGCAATATCTCTATATCCACATCCGGTGACAATAACAATTAAATGTAAAGCTGTCATATTTTATTTTATTTGTTTTCATTAGGTTTTACACCGTTTTTCAACAATGTTCTGTCATATGCGACAGCCAGTTATCTAACCAGTTTCCTGAAATTAATTATCAACAAGTACTAACTTGCTCTGGCAACTGACAACTTCTCCACATATGCAGGACTTGATGGTAGCTGGATCAATGCCACGGAAGAACATAAGCTGCCTAACCCGGGAATCGACCATCTACGAGGGTCATGCAAAAAGTTCTGTCATTGGGTTCGGATTTCTTAAGTGCTACGTTTTATCAAAATTATTTTTATTACAAACCTTCTAAGTATTCCCCCTTTACCGAAACACATTTTTGTAACCTTTTTACCCAATCGCGAAAAGCAGATAAATAGTTTTCTTTTGGTATCTGTTGGAGACACTGATAAATGGCGCTGCCAAGAGAACTTCTGGACTTATATTTCTTTCCAGAAAGCATTTTCTTAAGCCTTGGAAATAAAAAAAAGTCACAGGGACTCAGGTCAGGTGAATAAGGCGGATGGTTTACAACTTTCACCTTTTCAGAAGCCAAAAAAGACTTAACAACCTCGCACTTGTGAGAGGGAGCGTTGTCGTTTATAAGATGGACTCCTGACCATCCTTTGCTTGGACGTTTCTTATTGTAAAACTCTTTCACTTTCTTCAGTACAGTGTTCTTGTAGAATCGTCCAGTGACTGTATGACCAGATGGACAAGGCTATATCTTTCACCGACAATCGCGCATCCTGTTCGACCACAACTTTTACAGCAGCGATGTTTGCCTTGGTAACAGAGGTTTTAGGCCTACCAGAACGGGTATCATCTTCGACAGATAATTTCCCAGCTTTAAAAGCTTTAACCCACCTAAAAACTGTGCGCATTGAAATGGTCTGAGGTCCATATATACCACACAATTCATCAAATATCTATATCAAGCCTAATGCGGCATTTAATATAGCTACGAATTTCAGTCTTTTCGTCCATTTTGCAATGTGAAAAGTAAATTGGTAAGTGTATATGACTGCATGTATTTCAATTTGAAATAACTCAGTCATTTGAAAAGCAATGTGCACAAAATAAACGGATATCGTTAGCTATTGGACACACCATTCAAGTGCAATGAAGCGTTTTAAAAAATACCTGGGATAAAACTACGGAAGCCCATTAGTGACAGAACTTTTTGCATGACCCTCGTATTTATCTATCGCTATAATAATAATATTTTGTCTCGAATTGTACAACCTCGTAATATTTAATACAAACACCATTTGAGCGCCGCTGTACGATGTCCAACCTCTTCTCTAAGAGATGTCATTTCCAGAAAACGTCCCTTGTGACGTCACCATGTACTGACATTAAACAATATTTGCCCAATTCGGCAATGTGAAACGAAGTGACCATATGTAGTAAGTATTGTTTCCTGCTTGCAAACAGTGACATCACATGTTGCTTTTTCTTGAAATGACGTCACTTACAGAAGAGGTCGTAAATCGCATAGCAGCGTTCATTTCGTTGTTTTTTGGAATTTCTAAAACGTAACCATCACACACTGTCACGATCGTTGTGAGAAGTTGTGAGAATGCCAAACGACGGAATATAATAACATTTGCCTCGTAAATTGCACAAAACGTTGTATGATAGGTATATATCACATATAATAATTTGTTCCTACCCAAATCCAAAAGATCGGCATAAAATTCTTGCAGTAGTGTCATCTAAATGGGCAAACATTTGAGACATAATCCCCCAAGTTCCGTTTACTCTCATTTCCACATAGCCTTCATTCTGGTTCCTTACAGATCTAAATGCGAATTCATATCTCGAAACTGAAAAGACGCATACATGTATCTTTATAGTGTTATCAAAGCTGCGAAAATTATTTTTTACCATTAAAACAACAAGTGAAAATTAATTCATTAAGTGACATGATATAAAAATAAACTTTCTTCCCAATAAATGTGCGAACTCCAAATTCTGTATTCAGCGCGAAACATCTACATGTATAGCATATGTACCTTTTTACTCGGTGTGCTCCACAGATTATATAGTTTATATAGAAGGGGTATAGAAGCGGAGGGAATTCGTGACAATATCCCTGAATTTGTTCGAATTACATTGTATTTATAACAACGTTGCAATAGTTTCCTGTTACTAAGTAACGTTTACATTGAATTATACCGTTTCCTCATAGTGTTCATAAAACGCTATTTCAATATAAATCATGCTTGTTTAAAATATGTTATTATATTGCCTGCTAGGTTTTTATTTACACGTGGAAATATACTATATTCTGAGTGTGCTTTAAGGTAAAATAAAATGTAAATCTTATAAAACACACAATATGATAAGACTTTACAATATTTATGGCACTTTCCTTTTATTATATCCGCTTTTCATACTTATGATTATTTATTATATACCCATAAATGTTCTGTCCAAAATACACCCAGTATTTTTTAAACAAATACGGACCGCCGGAATAAAAATTCCGTATCACGTCAGTGTGATTTTCAAATTCCGTATCACATAGGTATGACGTGTAACATATGCCGGACTACTTTCTGTGTATTTCAATCGTGCGTCTCCGTACATTTCCGTCACGGAATATTGGAAAACCCTGCTATTTATAGAATGGGCGGTACCAAGCGCCTATAGAATCCGATCAGAAATGTCAAAATAAATAAACGTGGAAAATGTTGTTTTTTGTTGTTTTTTCACGCCCATGAACCTTAAGAATCCTTTATTATAGTCTTTTTATATCCTCTGGTAATTTTTTAACAGAAATCGTTTTCTTATCGCCGCGAAACGAGATTTCCGGTCCGTCTGCTACAGCGGTGTACATGAAAGGAATTCCCGTGTAAACAAAGCTGAAAATGTCAAAATACTTTGCATCAATTACCCGCCCGTACAAGCACCGTCACATCTTATACGGCTCCGACAACCGCCAGTTCAAACTGCCAAATCCAAAATCACAATATCAGTGACATGTCCGAAACAATATTAAACATCCATGTTTTCGGGGCAAATTTTGCAGAACGCTAAACTCGTAAGATGTCAGATAACTATCAATAACTACGAAGGTCGCCAAAACAGAAGAGAAGGCGAATTCGAGTTATAGACAGCGATAGCGAGTGAGTTTCACTCGCTAAATTGTTAAAATGTTGTTGTTGTTTAAAATGGCGCTACACGATACACTACACATATGTTTCACGCGCCGACAAGCAAGGTCATCCTATATTTGGAAACATTGTATTCATACGCCACTGTTTACCTGTTGTTGTACGTTTGGACTGTTTTGTTGTCGTTTAAAACGAATAAAATTGTTATTTCTCGTAAATGTGTATATTTTTGTCGTTTGTAGGTATATAATAAAAGGAAAATTACGTTAGTGTGGTGTTCTGTGTGTGTATCACTTCTCGTTGCTTGTGAAAAGTCGTATCGCCAAACTAACGTAATATTCCCTATATATAAAGATATGTTTGTACCTATACCTACATGATAATGTAACCGTGACTGAAGCTTTCTAAAACACCTTTTTATTATTTGACATGATTGTCACATGACAAATGTACTCGAGTTATATGTAAGGGAGCCAACCAGCGTGCTTACGGAAGGTGGATGGTTCTAACTAGGTGTCTACATGGGGTCTTCCTCCTCACTATAACAGCTGGAATATTCACTGTTTGATCCCTTGTAGTGACTGAATACCCCTTTTTGTTAATCCAGTGAACATCTTTACTCCACTTTACATTTTTAAAGAACAAATATGGCTTAAAGAAATGCAGAAGAGCGTCACCGAATGAACATTGCTCTGACATTAAATCGGTCCCGAAGATTTCTGTTCTGAAGATTTTCCATTCGGTTGCCATTGTAATCAGAGCCCTTCATACAACCTCATCAACGAATTTCGAAGAAGGCTATCCTAAAAACAAACGCATGCAATTGTTTTGAAATTGGACCGGCGGTTTCTGACATTTTTAAAGTCTTCACTATATACACATATAAGGATAAGTGACATCATTCTCTGACGGCCTTGTTATTTCACGTACCAACATCGCTTGAAGGAATTCATTTTTTTGTTTCAATTTAAAATTTATTGGAAGTAATATAGGCCACTGGCCCAAAATACACAACAATACATTCATGTGCAACAAAATAGAATGTCAAGAGTAGTGTCATCAATAAGATTACAATGTATTAAACTCTCAAGGACAGGTACGATGAAGTTTTTTGTATGTGTGTGGAAACTAACAGTACATGAAAAGAGCGTTTTATATGTACGAGTATGATATCAGATGATAATTATGATGTTCTAATACTGTAATTGATAATACAAAATAATGTATTTATATATTCGGTCATGTTCAATTAATAGAATTGCTATTGAAAATGACTCAACTATTTATCTACATAGAGGACAGCTCTGAAAATAGCAGGCTCGGATCCAGAAATTCCAGACTGGGGGGCATGCTTGAGGACAAATCACCCCTCCCGTACGGGGAGTCCGGGATATCTCACCTGGAATTGTTTTACAATAGAGGAATGCAATGGTGGATTCTGGTGCATTTCGGGGTCTAAATTTTGAGGACTCATTCATGAGAATTGCACTAGTATTATCTTGAAAACTAGAATGCGTCCATAGGACACATATGCCCCCACTTGCAACCTTTGTCACAAAAGTAAATGCTATTATTCTACTCAAAGTTTGTGAATGGATATCAAAATTACCAAGTGAACAACTGTACTGATTATGGTGATAAGTCAATGGCAATAACTTTGCACTTACAGGGTGTAACCATACATGAAACCCCAGGTACACAACTACACATGCTGGTGAATATTCATGTAAAGTTTTATGACTCTGGCTCATATACTTTTGGAGATATGAGTGACACAAGATTGCATACTATGTAGGCTATGTTTTAACTAATTCAAGGGTCATAACTGTGCATTTACTGGGCACAGACAAACAATAAACCCAAGGTGCACAACTTCGCATGCTTGTGAACATTCCTGTAAAGTTTTATGACTCTGGCTCATATACTTTTGGAGATATGAGTAACACAAGATTGCATACTTTGTAGGCTATGTTTTAACTAAGTCAAGGGCCATAACTTTGCACTGACTGGGCACAGCGAATCATGAAACCCCAGGTGCACAACTACACATGCTGGTGAACTTTCATGTAAAGTTTTATGACTCTGGCTCATATACTTTTGGAGGTATGAGTGACACAAGATTTTGTGACGGACGGAAGAACAGACGGACGGACGTACGGACAGACGGACAGACAGACAGAGTGGGGGCATAAACGTTTTATGGCACTTGCTTCGGCTGTACTGGTAGTATACAAGAGGAAATCGACCAATAAACAATGGAATGTACTTAAAAGTGTTAATATAGTAGTAAGATTAAGACCTAATCAGTGGATATCATTTTGTATTAGGTATAGAAAAGGGTCACTCCACAGCCCCCTTGCACCCCCCCCCGGTTGATCCGGGCCTGAAATAGTGTTGACGTTGTTTGATGAGAGAATGTTGTAGAAATCCTGTAAAGTGCTATTGGAAGTATGCCAATTGCAAGGTACTGATTACGAACACTATTAAACCTTTCACATTGAAAGAAAACATGATACTCGCATTCATTTATATTGCTGTGATGATTTCTAGAGCAACTTTGAAATAACTTTGATTATGTCGTGAAAAAGGTCTGTCAGTAGTGATTATAGGGGGTAATCACAGTATTTTTATGTTATTTATCGATAAATGCCACATGTTTAAAGAAATCTGTTCGATGTGTAGACTTTCACTACGAATCCAACGCTACGAAACGCTACATCGCTGCACGAACTCGTGTTTGAAAATCAAAAACGGCTCGTTTCTTGTAAACACGGTTAAATTCCGCAATTTAGAAGATGACATGTTCCATAGAAGTATATATTTATGAAAGGTTATTCTTTTCCGCGTTTAACGCGGTATAATACAGCTCGATATCTAATTATTTGGAGCTCTTGTACCTGAACAAAACGACAACACCCAGTCAACAATTCTCCGTGTTATTCCACTTGTATATATATTACAGTATAGACGAACACAAAGTGAAAGTAGACATTGTTACAGACCCCTTTGTTACTGTGTCTACTAGTCTCTACGTTTAACTTATGACTAGAACAACGAAACCTCGCCATGGCTAATCTATACTTAACAGGCATCTTCACTGTAAGGTATCTTTCAGTATTTTAAATGTTTTAAAAAAAATTAATAATGGCATCTACTTGATTCTTGTAGTTGCAGATTCTAATTTTGTGTATAACAATCAAAAAGTCTTTGTTTGAAGACAATAATAAATGTATCAATATCCCCAATATCATGTGAAACCAATACAAAACCAAACCCATACAAAAATAGAAGTTTTTTTAACATTTGTAGCCCAGCTAGTTCTACCTGCATTAGCAATCGAGCGTAACATATAATAACAATGTTTTGGATGTCTTGCTTCATCCATTTGTATCAATTTACATCAGTATTTAATGCAATTCGTTAAGTAAATTACGCACAACGGTTGTCTACCACATCCACCAAGCACCATACAGTTATTTGTAGCAATTATAACTCCCAAAAATCTTTCATAAAAGGAAAGCTGCGCAGCTTCTATATCAGGAAAATATTTATATTCCCATATCTGAGAACCGTAGAAAAGTACAGGTTTAACCATAGCACCAAATAGCTGAAACAGTTGCTTTAAATTAAAATTCCCGGATGGTCTTTGGTAATCATATATCGCAAAATGTTTGTGCTTGTGACAACAATTCTGTTGAGCAGTAGACCAAGCTAGGGATGGCGTGAACAAAGGTCCCATGTATTTGTAAACTGACGTTACTTTAATTTCGTGACCGCGATCCGTCCAACGCTCATTATTTCTTAAGGGACCGGCATTACGAAATACAATAATTTTCGTTTTACTGAGGTTAACTTCCATACCAGTTGAAATACAAAAATGATCAACAACATTCAATTGTTGTTGTAGTCTGATGACATCCTCTGCACAGTTAGCAATATCATCTGCAAACTTAAAACATACTACGACTGGTTTTGAGTTATCAATAAAAAATCCTGAACTACATTTATCACGAAGTTGTGAGGATAATTGGTCAATAAAGAGAGAAAAGATAATCGGACTACTTATGTCTCCCTGTCTGGTGCCTATGTTTCATTGAACATACTCTGTCCCTTCCCCTGGCGACCTTTTTTAGCAAGAATGGAGGTTTTGATACATACTGGACGAGAATTTTAGGAATTTGCCATTTACCCCTTTCAGTTGAAGGCTTTCAAACAATTTATAGTGGTTTATTTGGTCAATAGCTTTACGGAATCTACAAACGAACAGGATAAATATTCAAAAAATGTTATCAATAGCAGAATAGACATGGCGAAACCGGCTTGCTCTCCTGCCCAGTTATATAAACGGTTATTTATTATGCTTTGAACAATCTTACACATGGAAGTCGTTATTGATATTCCCATATAGTTGCTAGGATTATGCTGGGGTCCAGATTTGTAAATTGGACATATTATGCTTTAGCCGATGACTTTGGGAAAACACCGCTATCCGAAATCATGTTAAATAGTTCGTATAGAAATGGAGATATTTCATGTACAGTTGCTTTATAAAAATTAGAATTCAGACCGTCATTTCCTGCGTTTTTACCAGAGGCTAGTTTCGATATTGATCTCTCAATCTCTTATATGGTTATTCAGGTTTTAAGTACTCATCTTCTTCCTCATTATTATAAATAACTATAGAATCAGCCGTTCCCTCAAAAAGTAATGCACCAAAATAGTCAGACCATTCTTTACCAGTGATTGGTACAAGATTTTGAGCGCGACTTCTTTAATTTTACCACAATAAGTTAACATTCTTGCTATTTTCAACAAGCATTTTATTTTTGTTACACTGAAATGAATATTTTTATTTCCAACTTCTTATAGGCAGATTTAACCCCCTTATAGGATGCTAGGTAAATACTTGAATTTGAAGCTCTTAATTTCCGTAGAGCTCTATATTTTGATTGTTTTAATATTTAACATTCCATGTCCCACCAAGGTTTTTGCTTTTGATTAGACAAAACATAGGCTGGTATGCTACGCACAGGCATATGAACAGCAGCCTCCTGATACATGCGAGTTATGGAACTGACAGCATAATTTACATATGTATTAACTACGTCATATACATAATCTCTGTTTTGTACCAATAACCGTCTAAATACATTTAAGAGAGTCAAGCTTTTATTATTATCCCATTTAAATTTGGAAATACTGATGCTGTTAAAGCATCTGTTACATGACTGTGTGCATGTCCTTTTAATGCGAACTGCAAAGTACCTGAAATTGGTAAATGGTCTGATTCATCCCTCTCTTAAACATTAAAAAAGTTTACATGACGAAATAAATTTTCACAAGCTATCATATAATCAACTGCACTTGCGCCATCTCCAAATAAGCAGGTAAAACTTTCAGACGTGTCTTCAAATCTATCATTTAGAATGGTGAAGTGGCACCCAAGCAACATTTCTATAAAATTATTCGGAAATCGGGTAAGTGAGTTATGAGAAGAAGATTTTCAACGTTGTTTCTTTTGGTTTCCACAGCAACGAGAGTTCTGCATGGAACCGCTTTATTAAAAGAATATGACATAGGACCACCCAAAGAACACTGCTGTGAAGTTCAGTTGAAATAGGTCAATTCACTCAATTGGGGTAGGTGTAGATGTCGTTTATATAAATTGTTGATGACGACACACAACGCACGACACTTAACACACGACGCTCAACGATAACGGACGACGGACACTGGGCGATCACAATAGTTCACCAATGAGCACTTCGTGCCCAGGTGAGCTAAAATCTTGACAACTGATTCATACACTGCATATATCCGACATCAATTTATAATATGTGTTTCTAACTTAAACCCACATGTAATTCCCAGTCTCAATGGGACATTGAAAGTGCTGGAACCATTCAAAAATACATTACAAATCTGTTTTGATAGAACGACCATTTGTTTTTGTTCTAGTTTAAATGTAAGTAATGCATATGTGTATACAATCGTACAGTTTGTGTAGTAGTAATATTTTATGACGAATTTTAATCTCAGGTGAGGCGTACGCACACATTGTACACTTGGTTGTACCACCGCTTTCAATCAGTGATTAATTGAAGTTGTGAGTTAACTAACTGAAAGCAGAAGAAAGAACTGGTCAGAATGCATAATTGCTGTCTATGTCAATTAAACACCGTCAATGCATGATATTACGAGACGGAGTTCGTTGAAAAACGGCATTTATCTCGCACAAAGTAGTAAAGTTAACATACTCTGGAACTCCTTTAAACCGGAACCCCTTTCATCAGGAAACCCCTTTAAAACGGACATTTCCATTATAAATCACCCCTTTAAACCGGACAAGAATATGTCTCAATATTAATATTGACATCTTACGCCAAACCTTTGGACGGAAGAGTTTGATACAGAGCACTTTTAGTATCATAAGAAATGATTTTTTTTAATGCAATTTGAATAATAAGTTTTAATTAGACAATAAATAAAATCACTCAATATTGTTTTTAACATTTCACACCTAATTAGTGTTTGGCTAGAGTATCTGTCTGTCCTGGTTGGTCTTAATTGCTATGACAACAAACTGATTAATATTACTTGATAATTGAAGGGTACATTGAATGTGTTTTCACAATTCCTTGTTTAATTTATGACCCCCTGTAGTATTTGACAATGGACTAGTTCAGGGGTCTCCTCCATCCTAATCAATTATTGTAAATCGGAGTAATTGATAATTTGCAAACATTGAAAATGTTTTATAATTTGAAATCATATCTTTAAGAGAAAACGCACACATCACATAATTTTCTTTTAATGTAAAATAATGTCTACACCACCGCAAAACGCAAACATACTGAACTGTCATTAGATGACAAATTTAAACTCATGAAGGTAATTAAATATAGATTATTTAAATGATCAATTTATTGTGCAATTTCGATATTGAAATGAGTAGAAGTTTATGAATGTATTTTTGGTCAGATTTTCACATTCAGATTTAATGGTTTTAAGGGTTTTTGATACAAATCACTACAGTACTAAACAAAATATAGATCCAAATGTCCTAGTTTAAAAAAAAAAGTGCAACATTTTGTGGAATTCTCAAAACCCCTTTAATCCGGAAACCCTTTTAAACCTATAAACAGACTAACCCGCATAAGTATTGCATATAAGAAGGATACTCCTTTCGAAATCCATTCTTGATACAGCCACTTTTGCACTAATCTGTCCAAATTATGTCTGTATAATAAACAGGTTACACTTGTACTGCAATGTTACTGCGTAATATGACTTAAAATTACGCGATAGGGCTTCCTACGGAAGTTATGTTTCGTAGGCGCTTATCGTGAGTTTACGGATATTGATTCATTTTTTAAGTTGAACAGTTTTCTATTTAAGTCCACACAATATTATCACCGACTGTTATTCAGTAAAGACCTTTTCAACTAATTGTCAACGCGTTAATACAATCTAATTGTATAAATCTTCTATTATCTTTTCGTGGAAACATTACACATAATCGCGTATTTAATACATGGAACCTATCATGTTTATATATACTATTTATATATCTTCAACCGTACAAGTGTGTTCCTACATAAAAGCCAGAGAATATCGCGTGTTAGCGTCAAAATGTTAAGATTTACAAATAAGTAGTATGGAAAATATCGGTGTAAGTCTGTCTGCTTTCTATAGATTTATTTTGTAGAAATAATGTATAATAAATTCATGCTCCAAAAAGAACTTTTGAACGAATACCAACTGTTATGTAAGTAACGATAACATGATTTGAAAACATGATAACCGCTATCAAAATCTGAACTTCACAACACTGTCCCACTATACTAAACTAAATGTCATGTTTGATTATTATAATGTTTAGTTTAAACTTATTTAGTTTGTGATCAAAACCCGCCAAGCCCAACTCACGACATTCGGATCATGTGCTCTAGATAATAGATATCCTTCGACAACTACGCCTCAGAGCCACTTATTACATTAATCATCATATAATAAACGACGTATTATGAGATTTATGGTCACTTTCATTCTTAAGATGGAATGTTCCATCCAGGAAAAAGTTCACCGATGATATTCGTCGAAATTTTGATAGTTTCCGTCACTCATTGAATCATAAATTATCGCGGAATAAGGATTAAAATGTAATAGTTGCTGTGGTGTAATCAACCCGTTTAAGCCAATTTATATAAGGAAATAGAACGTACCATTCCAAATATAAAAATACTTGCCTAATAATTTTGCCTGTAGTAAGACTCGTTATAACAATTGGAAACTATTCCTTAATTATGTAACTTTGATAATAGTCCATAGTAGGGACAAATAATAATCACTCTGTATAAACTCTTTATTATTATTTCGCCTAAAAAAATATTTCATAATTTTGATAAAGCCTTTTTAGGCGACATTATTAATAAAGAGTTTATACAGAGTGATATGTAACTTTGGTTGAATCATTCACACAAAGTCTTAAAATAATTTATTATCATTCAAACTGCTACCACTTACCCACTTAAAACCCTAGGTTTTCAGAACAGCCAATCTATTTTAGACAAGTGTTAAGTGGTTAACGCGATACATATCTAGTTAAATACATGATTTCATAGTTAATTATCACGTTAATTAGATATGAAACGCCACATGCTTTTTAGGTAACTGTTAAGTGGTCAACGCGATAAATAGCTAGTTAACAAGTAATTTCAACAAGAAAAAATATGTACCTAATGCGTTACATATCTAGTTAACGTGATACTTAACTAAATTATGTGGTTATCACGTTACCTAACTAGAAACCCACATAGTTACCATAAACATACTCATAATTCTAGCCATTATGCCATAATCGCTTTGATGTTATGCCCGCATCAACTACCGGACTATTTGCACTGTAAAAATTTGGACTGTTGCCAATTTGTGTTTTTAAATCAATTCTATTTGAAGAGTCGGAGACTGATTTAAACGTTTCATTTATTGCATGCATTTATAATTATAACGAGACACACTGAAAATATTAAATCAAATTTGTCATGAGTTTGGTCATGTAATATTTTACGGTGACACAGGGACCTATCGAACTAAATATTAGACTTTCTTTCCTTTTGTTAACGATCATTGTCTGGACTTTTTAGAAATGTTTCATCGGTGCAAGGGTTGGAAAGATGAAATTTAATAAGTATCAAAAGCAGAATTTCGTTGATTTTTTACAAAAGTCAATTAGTGTAATGATTTATGATCCTACTGGTGAAAGAAAATGTACATGAAATGTGAAAAAAGTGATATCCGTGAATCTCTACACATTATTATATATTCTAAGTAAAACAATACAACTTTTAACAGCTGTGATACAAATATTATTATATACGAGTAAACAAGCACATTTTAATTATGTCAGCAGTATCATACGCCAGTCAGTCGGAATAAGACAGAAACACAACAATTCGGAAGATTGGTTGCAATTTTAATATTGCGCACTCTTGTCACAACAAATGGAAGGATGATATACAAAGGGAAACAACTCCGTCAAAGACAATAGTAAAGTCCGTACTCGACCGTACCTTAACATACAAATCAAACCTACTGGCGATACACATTTTGACAAACACAAGGCATGATTGCTATTTAAATTCGGTATAAGTAACACAAATATTAGCTATGAGTAGCTATTCGCCGCAAAAGGAGATTCACTTCCAAAACTGTTGCATTTAACCATACCTGTGACGTTATATACAAATGTTTACATATAACATATTTGAAGATGCACACAACTTACAAAACGTACATGTTTTGTTGTTTTTGTATAAAGATAGTAACCATTTAGCAGTCATTCAACATCTAAGCAACCGAGGACACAAATGGTAAGATCATTTCACTGGTTAGTAATCGCAATTACAATTGTTGTAGCAGTGACGTAATCAGTTAATGCAAGAAACCAAACCAGCGTTATTTTCATTCTCTTCCCACATAGCATCTCGAAGTTTGTTTCAGACCTAATCTTTACCAATAACATCTTCTGTGCATTCTAAATATGGTGTCTTCTCAAAAATGTTTCTACCGTACACCGTTTTGCAAAAGAATAACAATAACTTCGAAATCATCTTCAATGTGTTTAGCATATGCGCTTTTCAGTTCATGCACCAACCATGTGTTGCAAAGGTGTCAGATAAAACATGAACCATCCATTTGCTTTATTCGATGCGCTGAACAATGTTGTCATTATTATACGCTCCGAGGTGAAAATCGCTTTCATGAACACATAGTTTACAATTAGATTCTGTTTCTAGAATCAGAACTAATCTATTAAAATCCCAAAATGAATCTCTCAAAATATATGACACAAATTTCATACAATACATTAACACCATCAACTGGAGTTTAGATCTTTCACGAACAACAGGGAACGCCACTTCATAAGACAGTGGCTCTCCGGGAGAACAACAATCCATACAAAAATAAGGCATTCGATGAAGCTCAAGGGTACATGCGTAAGGGAACAAGGGCGCAAGGAATCGCCTAGCCGATCATAAGGGGTAACTAGGAGAATCAAAGAGGACAAACATAGGAGATTAATGGATGGTAAAGAGCACAGGACAAGTCAAGACAGCTGGCAACAATAAGCCGAAACAGGCAAGAAAATAACATGAACACTATATAAAGCAAAAGAACCGCACAGGGGGAAAAGGAAATTTAACATACATTTAGACAACAAAAAGAAATAATAACCATATCGCGATTTTAAGCCTTTTTACAGCCTTAGAACTGTCAGTAAAAATACTGGGGATTGATAGAACAGTAAGAGGGGTTCACTATAAAGTACTCAAATGCTTTAAGAAAATGATAACATTTCTCTGGGTCTACTGTATCTAGATCAGTTGGCCCTTTTTAAAAGTAACGGCGGTGATCAGACGAACATCCATTGCACCAGAAAGTCATGTCTAAGTGCGAACTTGCAATGGTACAGTCCAATTTTCGGCTCAGCCGTACTAACATGGTTTTGCTATTTGCATATCAGTGTAGTGTAAAAAAAACCAAATCTTACGTTAACCACCAAGGCAATTTCTCTTCAACCGAACAACATTTATAACTTTAGTGCGGATTGGTTAACCTTTCGATAAAAGGTACTTTACCTTACCCAAATCCACTGAATTTCGGTGAAGTTACCGATATCCAGTTCTGATCTGGAGTGACAAGCAATCGTAACATCTCGGCATTTTTATGTTGCACATCAAATCTTTACCTTCAAATTGCGCCGACCTCCTTTTACAAAGATATTTCTTGTTTTAACTATCGCAGTTCTACATTAAATCGTGCAGGTCGGGCTTGGTAAACTCTCGAACAAATGCACTTTCACATATCAGAACTTTTGATTTAGTCCGCCGTTTAAGACAATAAGTGTAATTCTGTTCAAAGACACACGAAATGAAATTGATAATATCGTGGTTGCGTCCGTTAAATATTGGCGCTGAAGCTTATGTCAGATTTGAATACACACGTAAATTCTACCTAGAACTATGCTTTTCATTGAAACAACACGTAAGTGTAGTACCATTTCACATGTGAATACCTTGCAGATAAGGATGTATTTATTGTATAGTCCATTTTTGATTTACTGGAGAACAAATAATTATGTGTTCAACCAATGAAAACGTGTTTTGGAAAATAATGACCAATAAACATAATTGACACAAGAACGGTATGCTGCACTCAATTATACCGATTTGATTAATAAAATAGGTTGTACTAAAATGAGGCATATACTCTTTTATTCCACCTTTCAGTTATTCAAACAATTACAATTACAAAACCAAATAAAGTCACCACTACCTAATAAAGTTAGCACAAGATATAATAAAGTTACCACTACATAACAAAGTTAGCACAATATATAATAAAGTTACCACTACATAACAAAGTTAGCACAAAATATAATAAAGTTACCTCTTTATAACAAAGTATAATAACATGTAATAAAGTTACCACTAAATAACAAAGTGTATAATAAAGTTACCCCCATATAACAAAGTTTGCATGATATATAATAAAGTTGTCACTACATGAAAAAAGTATGCACAATATATAATAAAGTTACCACTACATAACAAATTTACCTCTTTATAACAAAGTTACCTCATTATAACAATGTTTAACAACATGTAATAAAGTAACCACTAAATAACAAAGTTTATAATAAAGTTACCACTGTATAACAAAGTTTGCATAATATGTAATTAAGTTGCCACTACATAACAAAGTTTGCATAATATGTAATAAAGTTGCCACTACATAACAAAGTTTGCATAATATGTAATAAAGTTGCCACTACATAACAATGTTTGAACAAGATATAATATAGTTACCACTACAAATAAATTTTGCAAAAGATATATTACTGTCACGACAGAATAAGAAAAAGATAATTAATTACTTAGACCACGGTTATCAGCGCTCCGTAATCGGAGCGTATATATCGTATAGACGTAACCCACTTACTGTCCATAAAATCATCTATGGTGTAATACTATATATGGTATTGTTAGGAGAATTGCACGGGATTTTTGTGTGTAGCTAGTCAGTTGGTGAAGATAAATAGATAGATATCTCGCTACGCTCGTTTCTATTGTTATAGACAACTGCAATCGTTATCTACCCTATGCATACTAGAACAAAAGATGCACAAAATGTAAAGATAATTACATGATCAAACTAATGTATGTCATAAAATAATATAACGGAAAAAATATAATAAAGGATGTACATTATCTACATGATATAAAGATGTATCAACAAAACATAATAAATGCTCACATTGGCAGTATTTAATAATTTTTCAGTATAAAATAACATGATTTGACACTACATTCTTATATATCAGTTACAATACTTTCATTGCAACAACCCATCACATATAAGCAAACAGCACATCCAAACAGTACAGTTTAAGAATATGTTTAACGTTTGATCTGGTAATAGTCATGTTCTGATCTGTTTGGAAGCTTAAGTGGTTGATAATTGGTGTCAGCATTAATGTACGGCGATATCTTCCTTTCTTCTGTTTGTATTTTACCGGCCTTAAGATAACCATCCTCGTCTGTAGGTAGCACGCTTGGATAAGGATAATCATAGTCCTTCTTGTTAGCCATTTGCCTGGCATCTTTGTTGTTCATATTCATCTGGTTAAGTCCCGGACGTTCGCGAATTTCATCATCTATTGCGTTATAATGGTCTATATTAGATTCAGTGTTAGTTAATTCTCTTCCAGTATGGAGAGACCGATCATCGATTGTGCTATAGTCTTCAGATTTGTTCGTTGATGACAAATTGTATTCATTACTTGGGCTGCAATAAATATCGTCTGATAAACACAATCAGAAGCGACAATGACAGTCGTAGCAGTAGTATCAGAGGTTTTGACAGGCATACTGAATGTCAGAGTGAATGAAAGGACAACAATCTTAGTCAGAAGATGTAGTACATATTTGTGTATAAAACCTATACAATTACACGATGTCCGAAATGTTATTTTATTCATTAGAATAGAACTGCTTTAGAAACGTTGTTTAAATATATATTGAGGGGGCAAGATTATTATTCAGCTAGATGCGAACATAGGACACGGATACACTCGCTGTGTGATTTCTGTAGGATGCAAATATTGTTTTGTAAACACTTTCTTGAAGCAATATGCAATGAACTAAGAGGAAACAGTCTAAAAGGCGAAACAGGACCATAACTCATTTAAATATTGCCGGATGGTAACCGAAATCAAAATTGACTAGTATTTCATTATTCTATGCATATGTGCCCACTATAAATGGAATACATCCATCCTTTCGATAGTTATTGATCGGAAACCAATGTTTGGACGGACGGACTTAATGCCCTTTCACAATTGTTCGAATGGGGCAAAACACATACCCATTCGTAGTTGTCGCATCCACACTGTCAGGTGTGTTTTTCTGGCCTGAAACAAGAATTTGTCAATAAATCTAGTATGATATTAATCAAAGAAGTACTATTGCACATAGTTGTAAAATAATATTAATGCAATAAAATTTCCCTTTTTCAATCGTCGACGCAACGAAATTGTATTTGTTCACGATTACAATAAACCACGGAATGCCAGTTGGGACATGCCACTTGCGACTTGCTACTTAGGAGTTATGTAGTTTAAACACTGTCCCTTATTTGTTAAGACGTATTTTAATACCTGTGGATAATTTGTTGTTATAACATATCTGTAGACATAACAACATAACATTTCAGTTCTCTTTAATGTGACATAGTCAGAGCGATAAAACTAGCAGTCGGTCAATAGCTATTCATAGCTAATGTTATAAAATGTTTGTATCTATACCGACCTAAAATAAAAAATTGTATCTTGTATCTAGCATAGTAGTAAAATTGCAACCTCACTTCATAAGTGGGAATGTTGCTTAGATGACAACGATGACAGAAATTATCGTTGGTCAACATTTTTTATATATGGCCGACAGAAACAACATTTTATGCCATGTTTGAAGTACCAGTTGCAAGTGGCATGTCCCAATCGCCATTCCGTAGCAGGTAACAAAACCACGAAATATTTACAATCATGGATCAATTTAATTGGCATTTGTCCATTTTATTATCTGATACTTCCAAAGTATGACTGACCTTTCATCCTGTACTTGCAAATACAGAATATGGCAATTATAGAGATCAATGCAAGGCCACCAATCACTGATGATAATATGATGACTAGCAGGTTTGATTTTGGTTCCGTTTCCTCTGCAATGGATTTGATTAATAATATAATATGTTTTTAAGATACGAGTATGTTGTAATTAGTATGAATATCTACTATCTAGTATAAACTATGAGATTGTAATTGTATTTACAAAACACGCTATATATCCTACATGTGTAAAAATAATACCTTAGAGTGGTTTTAAACCAACATTTATTGAAAATATAGTTTCAATATTTATAACTGAAATGCAGTTGTAAAAATACTTTTTCGTCCTAGACAAATATTTCATAATAAAAAAGAGACATTCAACAAAGTTTGCCTTTTGTTTTGACCATAATCTCATTCTATTATGGCTTTAGTAAAGACCCTAGAACAAACACAAATAATCCTTTAAACACACACTAATAGGACCTTTCAATTACATTAAGTTTGACTCTAGAGTTTCCTTTGTAATTTTGGATTGAAACAATCGACTGATTTTATAGAAACATTTATATAAAATGGCAGTACTGATTATCAACCCCACAAAGTAATGACGAACGAACTGCATTGTAATGTTTTTTATAGTATACCAAAGATAATCCCGAAATTTCATGTTGATAAATGGTTCAAATATTCGTTCCAGATGGTCACAACTGGCATATACGTATGTAATTCGTTTCTCTTTATCTTGTAACGTCGACTGCATGTAGTTGATACATTATAATCAAATACTGATCTATGGACAAGTGCAAGCTTTGCGCTGGGTTTCGCTTATGTCGAGTAACAATATATAATATCCGAGTTACTGCTACATAATGTTCCCACAAATTTGTCAGTCCCGTGTGACATTTATAGCAGGATTAAAGAAATAACATCCATTCGGCCTATGGTGATTCTGCATTGTGACCAATATACATCCATTCCCATTTGTTTAAACAGAAGAAAAGTTACCTGTATAAAGAACAACACTGCAAATACCATCAGTTAGTGTATATCCCGGTCTACAAACACACTGATAGGAACCAGGTTCATTTGTACAATCGGAGTTGTTGGGACACGAAATTAGTGTCTGACATTCATCAATATCGAGCTCACATGATGTACCCGCCCATCCATTCATACACGTACATTCTCCTGTCCCAGTATCACATGGAATTGCACTTCTATTGTTACAGTTACATTCCGTACAATGTGTACCAAAGTAACCTAGTGGACACTCTGGAATGAACAGAAATATATAATATTTGCCTTGCATTTCACGACAAGTACATGTTTGATTGTTGAAAGGTTTTCTGAACTTTCAGTATTACAACTGAGTTCGCAAAGACAAGATTGTGAGCTGATCTTCCATCTTGTTGTAAATAATAACGAGTAACAAGGCTCAGAAACAAACAGTTTTACACTGCTTATGTCTTATTTAAGTATGTGAGGCTTTCAATTTACGATTAAAACACAATGTGAAATTCAAAGTGTTTTTTTTTGTAATTAACGCATAAATCAACTGGGTAGTGGTATTGTGTTGAATATTTATACACAATTCAGTGACAATACAAGGTTTCTTATTAATAATAAATGTCTTGTAAGAATTAAGAGAAGGGTAGCGTAAGGTGGATTCGGCCTATGGGGATTCTACATTGTGACCAATATACATCCATTCCCATTTGTTTAAACAGCAGAAAAGTTACCTGTATAAAGAACAACACTGCAAATACCATCAGTTTGTGTATATCCCGGTCTACAAACACACTGATAGGAACCAGGTACATTTGTACAATCGGAGTTGTTGGGACATGTAATTAGTGTCTGACATTCATCAATGTCAAGCCCACATGATGTACCAGCCCATCCTGCCTGGCAAGTACATGCTCCTGTCTCAATATCGCAGAGGCTTGTACTTCTATTGTTACAGTTACACTCCGTACAATGGGTACCAAAGTAACCAGGTGGACACTCTAGAAAAACGTAGAAAACCTGGTAACATGCGATGAAATGAAGCAGAAGTGCATCGGGTACACTACAGGAAATGAGAAGATGAATCGAAGCCAAAAAGGTATCTGAGACTTGTGCGTTTTCGTTCGCGCTGTTTGTAGTCATTGGTAATAAAGATATAGCACATAACTTCAAATAAATGATATCCATACTTTTAAAGAATACGATAGACTTACCAGCACAGTACAATACTGCGAATCCACTAGGTGGCGTATAAGTACAGACCCTGCATGCATTGTAGTAGTATGGTGTTTTCAGACATTGTGCAACATCTGTTTCGTCTCCACTACATTCAATATCTGTAAGAATGGAGTACTCCGGCAGAAGGACATGTCCAGGTAATTGTTCCAAATACTGTGACATCCCCTCAAATCTAGACAATAAGATGGACAGTAGTTAATTCTACATACTTTACAATTTACCAAACATCGACAAGCTGACTGTTGACTTGATTGACCTAAAGTTTGTCGTAGGCCTTTGGTAATTTAACTGTTAAAACAAAACCTAATGACTGAAATGCACTTTAACTAGCAGTTTTAAGTATATCCGATAAATGGACACGTCAATGTATACTTACCCATGTCCTGATAAATTGCACAATGTCTTAGCAGTCGTTGATGACACAGACCCGCCTTTAACCATCCACAACTTATTATAGTAGTTAAAAGTAAAAACGCCTTCATTCGTTTTGTTTCCGATTGGTATAATTTGTATTGGACCATCTGAAAAGAAATTGCTTTTCTCAGCTGACAGTGTGTACGATAAGAAACATGTTACATAGGAGGGGAAACGTTTAATGTTGGACAAACATCCCAACAAGAACTCTAGTTGCATGCGAATGCATAGTAATATAGTAGTCACTCTGCCAACTCTTTGCAAAATTATCACATCCCAAGATATAATATACTGCAAATTCGGCAGTTTGTCACTTTGTCTCATACGTGAAACAGAATACACGCTCATAAAATAGTCCGCATTACACCAGACATTGCACACAGCTGTGGAGAAATTTATCATATAGATTGAAACAACAACTGTTTCATTTACCGCAGACATTATGCTAATGATGGATGGCTTTACCTTATAAGCGTGATCATTGTTTGGGTACACTCATAACGTTGTAGGTGCAATTAGTCAGTGACTACATGGGTAAGTTTTTGTGGTATATCACTGAATAGTATATGTTTTCTGTATACAATCAAGGTTTAAATAAATACAAATAGTACCCAAACATTCAATGTAAACGACGTTAGAATCTTGGCAATCTAATTGTTCTTGTACAACATCACACATTTCCAAAGACTGTTCTGTACCATTACACTGAATAGATCCACTGAACACAACTCCAGTATTGTCTACTGAAAGTTTGACTGCTGACACACTTCCTACACTGAACGAAATGGTTAACATTCAACAACAAATAAGAAGCTGTGCATTATCTGTGCACCGAAGTTCTTTCTGGCATTTAATAACGCCAGGAAAATACTCAAAATACAACCTTATCAGGGTTTAATGTTTTGATACAGAATTAATTTATAATAATCTACTAAAATTCCACTCCAATACATGCTATTCTTGTGGCTGGTGATATAAACAGGTTTGACCACGTTCAAATCCAATCTGTTCTTTCAGAGGCCTCCATTTCTACCCTCTCTATCGTATAGTCAATATGCGGTCTAAGACTTAGACTTCGTACTTTTGTATTGTTACCCGTTGTCTACACAAAATCCTTGACCGTTAGATATGGAATATATGACGCAAATCATAAATTGGCCTGTAAACACGTTAAACTGCATTCATAAACGATCGCATTTTATATAGTTACCTTTGATGACCTAAAAGGTCACAAGTGACACTTGCTGCTTTAACAGTAAACTCAGATGCCGCGCAGAACATTTGCCGTTGTCCGAACATTCCAGCTTCAATGATTCCGGAATTTGGCGTAGGACCATTCAATAACTGTACAGCTAAAACAACACACGAGTAGAAGCATACGCAACTATATTTGTATTCGCGTGTTTTGCACCATAAATGATAACATGTACGGTGTTTAACATTCACGTAGTATGAGCCGACTAATTTCTGTTAAGTCTGGTGCGGTCCACTTTACATTATTTAAACATCCTGTCAACTTGTGCTTAGAACTAAATAATGTACATGTAATAATTTAACAAGTTCACATGAAAAACCACACCAAATATGTATACGTTTTTCATTTTATACTCGTATTTTTCAATGGACTAAGCGTTTAGACTAAATGTCCGTGATGTTTATACCATACTTACGCTCACATCTGAAGTTAATACCCCCCCAACACGGAAAGTCAATCCCCTTTATAACATTACAATCATTCATGTTAGTAGCGCCATCGCAAGACAATAGAATCATCCATGCTTCTGTAACTGGCTGTTCATTTTCTGATATTTCAAGAGGTGAAGTATTTATTCTAGAACTAAAAAGAGAAGAAATGAAATATGAACAGAACAGAACAAAACATGTTTTTATTTGTTTTGACTTGGTACATCGTCATAAAAACACATACAAAATACAAATATACAATATATCACATGAGAACATGAAACGAACGGAAGAGAAAAGGAAAACAGGGGGATTACTACAAGTTTTAGAGGACAAACAAATCAATGACGTTATTAAGGAGAAAAGAGAAAATATGAAAAAAATGGCAAATATTGTTTTGAAGGTGACAATCGAAGTATGGTAATGTTAAAGATCTTTGCTTTAAAGCATCTTTTATAAACTTAGCTACGTTACATAACTTTTTACAATAGTATTTAGGGATATTTTTCGATGTAAATCGTTAAAAGGTGTGCACAGTCCTCAATGTCATAAGAGTTACAACACAAACAATAAAGTAAATTTCTGCCTATCCTATTTCTCCCATATCGTCCAGTTGAAATACGTAAAGGTAAAATGTTTAATCTAAGTTTTGAAAAATAAGGGCGTAAATCGTGAGAAACAAGATAATCTTTGTATTCAAACTTCTGTTTAAAATTGTTATACACATCTAAAGAAGGACTGTGTAATATACTACCGGACCATTTCTGGATAAAAATGTCAACGACGCGTAGTTTGAATATGTTTTTGAAAGATTTTAATTTCGATGTATATAAATATGCGCTGTCAAATACATCAGCAAAACCATATGAGCATAGCAACTTTTTTACATTATACACCCAGTTGGGTTTACCCTTTTTACATTCTGCAACTCCATTTTCGTAAACCTTTCTGAGTAAGATATTTTCAGTAGATAATGATTTACACCAGTACTTTATTATTTTGACATAACGCGTTATATACAATTGGTAACGGCCAAGTTCGCCATATATTCCATTAGTACTTGTATTAGGTTTACCATTTAAATTACGTTTGCAAAACTTGAGATGTATTCGTTCTATTGTTTTAGATTTACAGTTTCCCCATATCTCGCTGGCGTATCCGAGTATAGAACCAACAAATGAATCAAACAGCTGACATGATAACTTAGGTTTTAATGGGAGTTTTTTATAATTTGATAATAAAACATTAATGGCTTTTACCGCTTTGCCTGCAAGATATTCTTGATTTAATGAAAAAATGCCAGTATAATTAAAAACAGTTTCGAGGTAGTTAAAATCGTTTGTAACTTCTATAGGATTATTATCATATACCCAAGATTCATCCGCCAAAAGTCCGCCACGTCTTCTAAAAAACATGATTTTAGTTTTTTGAACATTTACCTTTAATCCCCACTTATCACAATAAGTATTTAGATTAGTTACGGTATTTTGTAGCTCTTGTGGAGATTTAGCCAAAATAGCCATGTCATCCGCAAACAGTAATAAAAGCAGAACAACATCGCCAATTAAGATTCCTGACTCAATATCAGATTGTAAATATAACTCCAAATCATCAACAAATAAATAAAATAAAATTGGTGACAGTACCTCCCCTTGTCTTAAACCGACGGAATATTCGAATTAACACATGATTTGACCTTACTGTACATATCCCGGACAATACGCAACAATTTACCCTGAATACCAGACTTGAATAGCTGAAGATATAATGCGTTTCGGTATATACTATCAAAACACTTAAACATGTCAATAGCTACATACAAACGTTTGTTTTCATTTAAAAAAAACTGGATTACTGATGTTAAAATAAATATAGCGTCAACAGTAGAATGACTTTTTTTGAATCCATACTGTGCGTCCGAAATGATATTTTCATTTTCACAAAACTTCTCTAACCTTTTATTTAGGATAGTGGTAAAAAGTTTTGATATACAACTAACGAGTGTGATACCGCGATAGTTATTTGCAATACCTCTATCATCTTTCTTATGTACGGGAGTAATAATACCCTCTGTCCATTTCTCTGGAAAATAACAAGAGTTAAGTATTTGATTTCGCAATCAGTTAAATGACTGATAAATTGAGAACAAACATGCTTTTCATGTTGAAGAGTATCTGAAAATTATTTGTCTGTTCTAAACTAACAGTGTTAATGCTTGTGCCAATCAAGTTTAATATTCTTCTCTCCCATCTAAGATATCGCAAATATGTGAGCCTAGGATATCGAAACTTTCTATGAAATATTCGTTGAGTAGACAATCGCTGTCGTGAGCTTTTCCCGATTTTAAACATTTAACAGCAATAAATATCTCGTTGATTGTGAAACGACGGTCTAATTCTTCAAAACCACTCGACACGTCGTAAAAATTATTACGGTCACAAAAACTTTCAGCTTCTTCATTATTACAACTAGAGATATCGCTGCTGAAAAATATTGATGAAAATCATCCAAGTTTACGTCATTGGCACTATAACGCCGTTTCTTCTTAAAATATTTCCAAAAATGTTTAGGAGAAGAGTTTTTCAAATTTTCAATCTCGGTGAACTTTTTTATTTAAATCTACGTTTTTTACAGCGTAACATATTTTTATATTCCATTTTAATTGTATGTAAGTATTCTCTATTGGCTGTAGTTTTATGTCTATTAAATTTATCACGTGCATTGTTATATCGCCTTTTACCGTTCTCGCAATCAGCGTCAAACCATTCATCATTTTTTACAAATGACTGGTCATTAAAACCTATATCGGGATTTATATTTTCTGTTTTTGTAAAAAGGGGACCCGCTACACTGCGTATAATTGAAGTGAATTTATTTAATGTATTATTGACTAATGTTCTATCAATATTACATGTATCAACATTTAATAAATGGTTGAAGTCTGGTAATTTTGCAATCAAACCGGCACGAAATTTATCCCTTTGAGAAGTGTTCTAGATAGTCTTCGTGACTTTTTCATCTAACTGTTCGGGTTTATTACAAAAACAGGTCAAGGAAAACCTTGGTGGACAGTGGTCACTAAATACAGTTAACGGATCAATGTAAAAACCGTTTATCTTGGGACAATGATGCTCTGAGGCGGGTAGGTAATCAATTACTGACGTACCTGTAAGTAAGTGTCAAAAAGTCTACCATTAAGAATGCGGAGACCCGTAGATATACACAAATCAATATGTTTTATACCATGACTAGTTACTATACTATCTGGGGAGGCCCGGTCTAGGGGTATGTCAGGGGAATAATCAACATCATCGAAATTTACTGAACAACTATCATGAGTTATATAATCAATATGAAACTGCTATTTATTATGGCGTGACAAACGTTGCAATATTATATCGTTGATTAATATTGTCTATTTTTATATGTATTCGATGCCGTTAAATGTTTATTGTAAAACAAAAATATTTATTCAATGCGACCAAATATTCATTCAATAATTTAATATATTCATTCAATCCCAAAAAAATATTTGTTGTAAATCAAAAATATTTGTGTATCAACAAAAATTATTTTTTTCAAAACAAAAATATATATTAAAGAGGGCCAAATTCTCATATAAACATATCGACTTTAATATTAGAATATACAACATATATTAATGAAAAACAAATTGCCTTTGTCCAGCATAGCCAAGTAGGGAACACATCAAGTCCTTATAACGAAATGTGAGACGAGTAGGGTCAGGATAAAGACACACAATTCCCCATCTAGATCCTACTTTCACTTCCAGTCTACCAACATGAGGAAACAACCCACCGTAAAGACGCATATCTGTTATTTCATAAGCTGAAGATAAACATTGAAGGCATATTGTTCGAAAAAGACAACATGTACAGTGTGAATTTTACCACGGTGCTATTATACAAGACAATTGTACAAGATGCTGGCGTGAAGAAGCTTGTAAATATACGCTTAAGAAACCATAGAGATTGGTTCTTCTTGTGAAGTATCTAAGTTCTGATGTCTAATAATATCGATGGTATTTCATTTTCATTTTGTATTTGCGGTTATCGAAGATTGAAATAACCAAAGACATTCATAGTATCAATTAACTTAATAAAAATACAAGAAATGACATGTTTCACGGTTCTACTATTTCATAAGATGTTTTTCAAATAAAATTATCTTAAACAACAATTGAATATTACCGAAACAATGGAGCCTTGTCCAGCCTCTCGACAGTGTTGATAACCAGTGTCCAGTGTTTGTCCAAGTACCTTTCACACATTCAGTAGCATTACTTTCACTACCATTACATTGAATAACATTATGCCACAACAAAGCATTGTGTGATAATTCAAGGTCAACGAAGGAACTTGTACTGAACCCTGTCAATCTAGAAATAAGTATTACACGTGATCGTTGTATTGTATGTATTCTGTCAATTGAAACATTTTCACTAGTATGCATGTTTTAAATGATTTTGCTCAACTATTCCGTTGATATGCAATTGAGCATTATTTTAAATTATGAACAAAAACACTACTTCTTAAAAACGCAATATCTCTGTACCCCCATACGGTGACAAAAACAATGAAATATAACAACCAGATTTTGTCTTATCTGTTTTCATTGGGTTTATGTCGTTTTTTACAAGTTTATAGTCATATCGGCGGCCAGTTGACCTAACCAGTTTTCCTGGAATTAATTATCCACTAGTATTAACTTGCTCTTCCGCAAGCAACTGACAACTTCTCCACATTTGATGACAGGACTGTAGAACATACCCAACCCGCGAACCCCGTATCTGGATCTGCTGGTTAACAGTCTAACACTCTATTAACTGAGCTAGCCGGGCGGGCTTAAATCTATCAGATCATGCCAATACAGTACTAAGGTTTGCTAAGTCGACCATCGTAATTATAACTTCTGCTCTTCTACTCTACTGGTTGTCAATTATAAGACTACCATAAAACTATTTCCCGCGATTGATTCCATACAAGGGTTGCTTGTAATCAACCATCGATTTATCTATCGCTATGTCGACAAATATTCTACTCTATGGTTTCTAATTGTACAACATCGTAAAACTTTAATGAAATCACCATTTCGTTATATTGGGATTTCTAAAAAAAGAATATCACACACTGTCACGGTCGTTGTGAGAAGTTGTGAGAATACCAAAAGACGAATATATTATTTTTACGAAATAAGCGTTTGCCTCGTAAACTGCACTAACGTTTTGTCAAGACGCAAAACGTTGTATGATGGGTACATATTGCATCAAGCTAATTTACCCATATCCAAATGATCGGCATAAAATTCTGGCAGTAGTGTCATCTAAATGGACATAAGTCTCAGACATAATCCCCCAAGTTCCGTTTACTCTCAGTTCCACATAGCCTTCATTTGGGTTCCCGTAAATTGGTCTAAATGTGAATTCATAACTCGTATCTGAAACAAGCATACATGTATTTTTATAGAAATAGTTATATCAAAGCTGTGCGAATTACATTGTATTTATAACAAAGTTGCAATAGTTTCCTGTTACTAAGTAACGTTTACATTGAATTATACCGTTCTCTCATACGTTGCCGTGTTCATCAAACGCATTTTCAATATAATATATACTACATGTTTAAATTATGATCACGTTGTATATGATATAATGGGTTGTGCTTTGAAGTAAAATATAAAAAAATGTAACACATATAGTATTGAGAAATAATGCCTGTATAAGTATAAAAAAAATTTTATACGAATAATGTTGTACCTTTACGTACATGGTAGTGTGGGAATGTAAACGTGACTAAAGCTTTCTTAAACATCCAGTATTTTATATAGATATTTTTATCATATTTTATTACATTACTTACATTGCCAGACATTTTTAAGAATTTTACTTGATAGTATCCCTTGATTATCCTTGATTCTCAAAGGTGCGAGACTAATTGAATTGTCTCCCTTAGACATCAATCGCGGGGAATGCGTTACGGATAAAAAATCAATACTGAGTCGATATTCGTTCGCGCCTTGATTAGCCACCCCGCTGAGTTAAATCAGCATAATGAAATTGCCCCGGGCTGTACTAATTTATCAGAATGTATTATACATTTATGATACTTATATTGTAGACTTTTTCGAAACAAATAAATTGAATTATGCACCATAAGGTTTTGTCTTGTTTTTTTTTGCAGATGGTAGCTACTTAGCTTTCTTGCATCGCATTTGTCTTCTTTCAACAGTAATTATAATGACACTAACAAAATCCGACAACTTATTGTGTATGTTACATTTAAACATGATCTCGTATTTTTGACGATGTAATGCAATTATGTATACCTTCATCATATGTGCATTGGTGATAATAACTAATTGAAATAATTGTGATATGTTATGTACAAGTTTGTACGCCGGACAGAAGTATAACATTTAAGCATGTAGTTTGAATAAAGTATTATGTTCTATTCTATGTAGTTTTACATTGTTTGTATTCGGGTATTTGTTTAATATATTGCAAACAAACATTCAATTAAAAAGCAGGTTTTGAGCAATATAATGGGATCATGACTAGTCTATGATTTAGGAATAATATCTGAATGCATTAATTTTCAAATTTTACCACAAAGTCATAAGTGATTATCATTTTTGCAAAAAAACATCAAGCTACGTTGTCTTACTATTGAAGTGAAATTATGCTTACGAAAAGTATTTAATGTATATTTTTCATTGAATGATCTCTCTTTTGTCTCTTTTCTCGAAAAACGATATAAAACGAATATCAAACCTAGTGGTATTAAATTTATATTATATAAGTTATGCAGGCTATTTGTCTAAATAATAGTAACATCTGTATCACAATATTAATATCAAGTTAAACAATATCATTATAAAAAAATATTTATATTGTATTCGAGTTATACTGTTTTAAATGTTACACCTTTACAGATTAAAAAGTAAATCTATAATTAACCACACCAATATTTTATTTCAAGGCTAATCTATAAGATGTCACAATTCGCCCCAAATGTTTCCATATAAAGAGCACTAATTGTTTAATAAGTAACAGCTTGTATAATCGCTGCATCCGGCTTGATCACTTCAGTTTGATGTCATGCTGCGCACGCACTGTTGGATACCGATCACGCATACATAACTTAACATAGCATAAGTTTTATTCAGCATTAAATGTTACAACATTTATAGCTATAACAAATATACATTGTATACATTGTATACATTGTAAAGAGCAAATACATGGTAAGCAGAGAAGTTTAACATCAGTTCTTACATACGGATAAAATGATGGAATAAGTGTTGTCATATTATGATCTTGATCTTAGCAGAAAAGCATGGTATATATATTTACTAACATTTTGTATAATTTTTAAACAGTTCGATGACATTAATGTAATAAACTTTTGTTTCGTAGGCCAACGGCAAAAATAAGATTTGAAATACCTTTGTCGTAATGCATTATATTTGGGACAGACCAAGAGGAAATAGTATTCATTTTCAACAATATTCATGTTACAATACGTACAAATGCTATCGGTTCTTGGTATGTTGTGGTGTCTTCCTGTTTCAATCAATAAGTCATTTGAAGAAACTCGAAATTTTGTGAGTGCTATTCTAAATTTATTTTGTTTGTATTGCATCGAGATAGATTTCTTGATTTAGTTCATTTTTGTACCAGCTGTATGTTTCTAATCTGTTTGATTCGTTAATATCTGCATTCCATGTTTGTATATATATATCGATGATTCTTTGTTTTATGATATGAATTGAGATGGTCTGTATATCTTGTGAGTACCAGTTATCAGACATACCAATTTCATTCAATATCTTTTTTACATGAAAGGCCCAATTCAGTCCATTGTATGTATTTTTGTTATCAACGTCATGTTTTAACATTATATGTATTGTTTTTAAAAGTGAGTTATTATTTGATTTTAATATTCTTATCCAATATTTTATTAAACGTATTTTACGTTCTACTGCCATTGGGTGCCTGCCCAATTCACCATATAGTGCTGAGAGGTTGGTACTTTTTCTAACATTTAGTATTTTTCTCATAAATTTACAATGAATTAACTCAATATCTTTTGCTGAATGGTATCCGAAAATTTCTGAGCCATAATTTAGAATTGATCCAATTAGGCTATCGATCGGATGTCTGGGCAAAAATAACTGCATCATCAGCAAATAACAGTAGGAATAACTCGGCATCGTTTATACTGCACATACCGTCTATATTGTGATTGATATTAGATAAAATATCATTGACAAAAAATAAAAACATTAAACTGGAGCTCGGGTCCCCCTGTTTTACGCCTATATTTGATATAAAAGATGGAGACAAGCTTGCTTTATATCGTACACACGCCTTGACAGCCTTATACATTGCCTGTATAGCTTTTACAAAACGAGTACTAACATTTTCAGTTATTAATTTGTCGAAAAGATGTGATCTCGTTATTGTATCGAAGCACTTTTCAACAATATAATTTCTTTTTTAAAGAAAGTGTTTTTGCTATGACGGAATGTAGAATATATATACAGTCTATTGTTGACTTCCCTTTTTGAAAGCCAAATTGGTGTTCAATGATTTTGTCATTGTTACTGCTCCATTTTGTTAGCCTATTTAACAATATTTGTGAATAGATCTTTGATAGAATATTAATGAGTGTTATTCCCCTATATTTCGTTGGGTCTTCAATATCCCCGCCTTTAAATATAGGAACTATAATTCCTTCCCCAAAGAATTTTGGGTACTTCCCGGACATGAAGATATGATTATACAATTTTAAGAGGAAAGTTGATATATGTGTAAATGTACTCTTATATATCTCTGCGGTTATATTGTCTAAGCCACTACTTTTATTGTTATTTTGGGAGAAAACAGCAATTTTTAACTCTGATAGAGTAATTTCTTGATCGAGATCTTCATCATTGATATTTTCTCGAAAGTTAAAGTTATTGTCATCGCTGTTGGTTCTATATAATGTTTTGAAATGACCATACAGATCGGACACATTGAGATTTTCAGCAGTCTGTGTACGCTTCTTATACTGGTGCTTTACTTTTTTCCAAAACTCTTTAGGTTTAGATATACTTAAATTAGCTAATATTTCTTTTTCTTTTACATTGTAATTACACTTATTTATTCGTTTCGTTTTATTATAATTTGTTTTCGCTACAATATATTCACAGCGTAAATTGGCACAAGCCTTATTACGAACAAATGTATTTCTCGCTTTCTTAAAATTGGTCTTGGCATTATAACAGTCTGCGTTAAACCATGGTTTTTATTTGGGTGAGATTTTATGTTTGTTTTTGTCTTGTTTTCTGTTAGCATACAAGAAGCAGAGTCTTGCATTAGCTGTATAAATGAATTTGTAATATTATCAATATCATTGTTAGAATTTATTCTTTCAATGAGCGTTAATAATTGTTCACTATGTAAGGAAACTGAATAATTCAGTTCATCAACTTTAGATGAATCCCATTTAATGTATTTTTGGTTATTGCTATTATCATAATTATCATTTAAATTTACATTTTGTGTGTCTTTTTTATCAAGAGTAACACATATTCCGGAATGATCTGAGAACTCATTCGGATCTAGTATTTGAAAGTGCGTAACGAGGTCAATATCCTCTGGTTTTAATTATTAGTTCTGGACGTTACGGAGTATAGTACAGAACTTATGTCTTTACGCGGTTAACGTACAAAGAGTACGTGTTCGGTTTTAACCACGCAAGTCACGTGATGGGTAAATGTATCACGTGGTATATATGTCTATATATAGAGGTGTTTCGCGGGAAAATACCAGTTCTACGCTTGATTTCAATACGTTTACTTCAAAACATGGAAACTTTAAATGATTACCACGACGTCGGGGGGTTGCAAGAAATGGTGAAGCATGAGGTCAGCTCTGCGCTAAAATCCAACAACGAGGAACTGATGAAAAACATCGGAGCGATGGTTGAAAAGATAAGTGCTCCTTCTTTTGTAAAAAATGACAGTATTTCTGATAAACCCACTTTTAAACGGAAAAGTAATCAAGAGCAGTACAAACATAATGCCAAGGTAGCTGAAAAACTGGAAGAAGCTTCCATAGGATTCAATTCCGGTATGCTTGAACATGCAAAGGAATCATTGATTGAGTGTAATTTGTATTTACAAATATCATTTATCGTAAATTCAATATTTAAAAATAGTATACATGTACCTCATTCACTGCGTTGTAATATTGAAATTCTCAATTATTATTAGTTTATTTGTCACGTGATGAAAAGCACGTGTACCGGAGCATTGAAATAATCAATGTACTATGTACGGTTGACGGTTGTGTATACAACGAATACACTTTCACCAGTGAAGTATTACTTATAATTAAATAACTCGACATTTGTTTTCATACGGTCATACATGTATGAATTATACAAGCGAATAGATGGACAATACAGATAAAATAGGTAAAATGTTTATATTGACAATTATTTATGAAATTCGTCAACAGGAACAAAGGCGTTCCTTAAATACGTTATAGTAAGTAATACTATATAATTTGTACAAATAGTTACATGCACACAATTATGTTATGTCAATACAAACTTAAGGAGAAGATACAATTTATCGAGAAATTACTCGCTCATATATACCGCTTATTTGTGAAATTATACTTTTATATTACACTTGAGTCATTATGTCTATAGAGCATAGTGAATATCTATAAACGAGTTCATAATACAAATTTTTTTTTTGTATACTGTAGCTAAAGACTTGATTAAGAAACGCCAAAAACTCATACAATTGGCAGATAATTCGGAATTGGGCTGGAAAGTGGTGGCGGAGTATGAGTCTAATCCAATCGCATCAGACAGTGATGACGAGAAGAGAATTTACAAAGCGGAAGCTAGAGCCACGAGAAAAGCTAAGGCTGAGAAAGCGAAGAAGTCGAAGGCACGTGTGTGGCCTTATAGGAAGTTTTCACGTCATTCAGAGACAAGGTCGAGTACAGCACAACGATCTGACATCAATGGAAACAACAATACTTCAAGACAGAGACATGGTCTATGTTTCACATGTGGTAACGCTGGACATTGGAAGTCAGAATGTCCACAGATGAGACAGTCCAATAACAAGATAAGTAAAGCTTATGTTATGTTAAGTTCTATTGCATCAAGGCATGAACAAGTAAGTAACACGAATAAATTTGCAGGTCAAGAAGATGACGAAGTCGTAACTAGATTCAGCAACAGAGATTGCTTTTATGACAAGACACAGGTAAAAACTGTCATCAATGAAGAGTCCTATGTACAGGAAGTCTCGGTAACGGAAGAGTCCCCGGTAGGTCGGTTAAAAAGTCATGTTGATGCATGGAAACTTATTACTGAAGACAAATACATTTTAGATGTTATAGAAAATGGTTATAAATTACCTATGAAAACGTTACCCGTAACGGCATGCTTAAAAAATAACAAGTCCGCTAGAGATAACGGAACATTTGTACGTGAAGAGATAAATAAATTGCTTTCAAAAGGAATTATCTCCGAGGTATCGGAAATACCTTGGGTCGTTAATCCGCGAACAGTTGCCTATAGTAGAGCTGGAAAACCTAGGTTAGTACTAGATTGCAGACATATTAATCCTCATTTACATTTATTTAAAATTAGATTTGAGGATATAAGCATTGCAGAACAAATGTTCGAAAAATTCAGTTATATTTTTGTATTTGATCTAAAGAGCGCTTATCATCATATTGATATAAGTTTAAACAACAGAACATATTTAGGATTTTCGTGGCCAATGTCGGACATTGTCAAATATTATGTGTTTAATTCTCTGCCTTTCGGAATAGCCACTGCCGGGCACATTTTCACAAAAACGGTAAAATGCGCAATAAAATATTGGAGATCTCTGGGTCATAAAGTTTTAACTTTCTTAGATGACGGCATCGGAGGAAATTCGGATTTCAAAAAAGCAAGATTACGAGCAATTTTGTAAGAGAAAGTTTATCAAGTTTAGGATTTTTGATTGCCGAAGAAAAATGTTGCTGGGTGCCAAAGCTCATAGCTAATTGGTTAGGCCATGCATTAGATTTCCAGTCAAATCAAATTTTTATCACAAATGATAGAATAGAAAGGATCGAGTTCTCGATTGATTCCATCATGTATCAAATGAAATCAGGTAATGTCATTGCAGTAAGGTGTTTGGCTACAATAGTAGGTCAAATTATATCGACACTCGGTGTCCTTGGTCGGATAGTATGTCTGAAGACAAGGTATTTACATAAATGTATCGATTCTCGTATTACATGGTATTCGAAAGTACATGTTTCAGAAAAGGTATTTGAAGAATTACGCTTTTGGCGTAAAAATATTCGTATTTACAATAATAAAGGAAAGAAATTGAAAGAAAGCGAAAAAGTGGACGTGACCATTTACTCAGATGCGAGTGCTGTGGGTTACGGAGGATATGTCGAGTCCAAATGCTCAAAATCAAAACTGGAACGACAAGGTAACACTTCAGGCAACGAAGATAAAATAATTTTGATATCAGATTATAAAGAATTAGACAAACGTTGGGTTTTACCGTCTTCAGAAGACGAGTTTTGTAACACTTACAATATGGTTGAGTCGGTCATAATGGAACCGGAAGTGAGAGATTATCAGTCAATCATAAATACCCTAGAAGTGGGACATGCCGAACCAGTCTGGAAGCCCACGGAAGTGGGCGATGTTATGTCTATATTAGCAACGTTCGAAGCAGGTAATGTCTTATCAGTCTCAACGCCCCCGGAAGTGGGCGAAGTTTTGTCAATATTATCACCTCCGGAAGTAGGTGATGTTTTATCAGTGTCAACGCCCCCGGAAGTGGGCGATGTTATGTCAATATTAGCACCTCCGGAAGCAGGTGTTGTTGTATCAGTCTCAACGCCCCCGGAAGTGGGCGATGTTATGTCAATATTAGCACCTCCGGAAGCAGGTGTTGTTGTATCAGTCTCAACGCCCCCGGAAGTGGGCGATGTACAGTCGGTCTTAAAGCCCCCGGAAGCGGGTTTCAATAAGTCGACATCAACAAAAGTAGTTGAAGGCATTGACGAAAGGCCAATGCTCACCAAAGTATGGTCAACGGAAGTAAACCATCTAAGCAATCGAGCTAAGGTAAGAGATCAGTATAGTTGGAATCCACCTCCAGGAATGAGTTATAAAATGATGTTCCCGGAAGCGGACACTAATAATGCTCAAATAGCATTAACGGACATGTCAGACATCATAGGTACATGGAAAGTCGATGAAACAAGTAAGAGCTCGACTTGGCGTGAGTTAGAAGCCGTATATAGGATATTGTTAACTTGTCAAAAGGTAATTGCACATAAAAGAGTTAAGGTATATACAGACAATAGAAATATAACTTACATTGCAAAGTCTGGTAGAAATATTGACGAATTGCATGCAATTAGTTTAAAAATACACGAATTTTGTGAGAAACATAATATTGAGTTAATTGTTAGTTGGATTCCCCGGGAAAGTAACCAACGGGCAGATCATTTAAGCAAATGTTTAGATTCTGACGATGGGTCAGTTAGTGACAAAGTTTTTCAACAATTAAACATAATGTGGGGTCCGCATAGCATAGACAGATTTGCCAGTCATTATAATGCTAAATGTCAAAGATTTAACTCAAAATGGTGGGTACCTGGGACGGAGTCCGTTAATAGTTTTGATCAAAATTGGTACGGTGATTATAACTGGTGGGTTCCCCCACCAAAGCTTATAGCTAAATGTATAGCAAAAATGAAAGTAGAACAATGCAAAGGTACTATTGTAATACCAAAATGGACATCAGCTCCATACTGGCCAATGTTAGTGCATGAAAATGGAGAGTTTAAATCTTTTGTGAAAGACACGCTCTATTCACCTAGGTTCGGGACGGTAGTACCAGGCAAAGGCAATAATGGCTTGTTTAGTAAAGAACCATTTGCGTTTAGAATGTTAGCTTTGAGATGTGATATGCAGTATTAATAGTCTTTTAGATGAAATATGCAATGTTAATTATCTTTGAGATGTGATAGGCAATGTTAATTATGTTTCATTATAACATTATGTATGGAAGCCTTTATTTATACTTATGAGAATTAACTTCGTTTCTACAGGTTTTGACTTGAGAAAAAATCTAAAAAGAAAATTTGAAGACGCGGGAGTTGCAGTAGACAACCAAGATTACACTATTGATAGAATGGCATCTCAACTTTTAGCTTCGAAAGCCGAAACTACAGTGTCAAAGTATTCTTCACAAGTCAAAGCGTTCAAGGAATTTTGCAATGTTAAAGGATTTTCATGGCTACCTGCATTACCTATTCACGTTGCAATGTATATATCTACAATGATCGACGCTAGGAAATCCCATAATGTGATATCGGCTTCATTTTATGCTATCAAGTGGTTACATGGTATAAATGATATGTGTGATCCAACTGAAAATTTATTAGTGAAAAATATGCTGGAATGTGCTAAAAGGTCGAATACAAGACCTGTTGTTAAGAAAGATGTTATTTCTACAGATCATTTAGTAGAGTTATGTAATATGTATATAGATTCAACAGATGTTATAACGTTGAGAGACATATCTATGATCTTATTATCGTATGCTGGATTTTTCAGATTCAATGAGGTTAGCAACTTAAAATGTAATGACGTAAAATTCTATTCCGACCATATTGTCATTTTTGTAAGTCAAAGTAAAACAGACGTGTACAGGCAAGGGAAACACGTACATATTGCTAAAGGAGTCACTTGTGCCTGTCCGATAAATATGCTACAAAGATACATGAAACATGCTGATTTATGTAATGATTCTGATAAATATTTATTTCGTCCAGCATGTAGATCTGGAAGAAAATGTTTTTTATTACAAAAGAATAAGAAATTAAGTTATACTCGGGCCAGAGAGTGTATCGTTAGTAAGCTTAAGTCAGTCGCTCCAAATTTGAATTTAGGTACGCACACACTAAGAGCTAGTGGTGCAACAACAGCCGCTAATGCTGAATGAGTATCAGAGCGTTGTATAAAACGTCATGGCAGATGGAAGTCTGATATTGCAAAAGATTCTTATATAGATGATTCTTTAGACAAGAAATTACTTATTTCAAAACAGTTACATTTGTAATTCAATATACATGCATATAAACAAAGTTTCGAACTTGAATGATATCCAAAACACTAACCTTTTAAACGTTCTAGTGAAATCTTGCCAGCAGCAAACGAGTGTTTGTTATTTGTACATGAGTTAGTCAAGACTTATTAGTTCTGGACGTTACGGAGTATAGTACAGAACTTATGTCTTTACGCGGTTAACGTACACAGAGTACGTGTTCGGTTTTAACCACGCAAGTCACGTGATGGGTAAATGTATCACGTGGTATATATGTCTATATATAGAGGTGTTTCGCGGGAAAATACCAGTTCTACGCTTGATTTCAATACGTTTACTTTCTTTAAATGAAAGGATCATATGTAATTATTCAGGTTCGAAGGTTACTAGATTTATAGGGAAAAACAAAACGAATTGTATACCTTAACTAAATGATATTACCATTAGTAATGTTTTATGATATGTAGTACATGCTTGGATCGAGTCCGCGTATCCTGTATTTTGAGGAATGATATCAGTTTTTACTGAGCGGCATGTTGCGGACACACATTTCCCTCCCACGTGGTGGTTTTTTTGTGGGCGGCTGTCATTCCCATGATAAATACGCGATGGAGATCAGAATATGGGTCTACCATCAAAGCATGTCAGATCAAATGATCATTTATACCAACGTAAATAAATTATTCAGTCTTATTGTGTACAATGTATAAGTTTATGCAAATACATGTTTAAACAATTGTAAATTGTTTACGTACTTGATTGTATTGTATATATGTATCAAACGCAACCCCTTCAATAAACAGTGAAATCTTGCCAGCAGCAAACGAGTGTTTGTTATTTGTACATGAGTTAGTCAAGACTAGTAAATAATCCACTACCGACATTCCATTCGATGAATGAAAAGTATAATCGCCTACACCGCGATCGCTGTGCAGTCGACCATTACCAATAATAAAGGACGTGGATTGGCAGAGCTCAATAAGACGTTTACCATATCGAGCACGTGATCTTTAGAAGCACGTGGTGTAATGTTTACAAAATCTGGCAGGTGATTGTCATTGTCAATACATCTGTCAAATGGAAAAAAATCATTGATATTAGAACTCCTACTATTGAAATCACCTAACGCAAAGCATTTACCAAGCGTACAATATTTCTAAAACCCTAGTTCTATTTCATCAAAAAAGTCAAACTGGTCATTTACTTTTGAATTGATTGGAGGGATATATGTATTACAAATATAAACATCTTCGTTAAAGTTAAATAGATCTTTCGATAAATTTATCCAGAATATACCATGTTGGTTTTTTTCAACAATTTCAAAATATTTACGTAATCAATGGTCATAATTTACTGATAAACCACCGCTATAGCGGCCTTTCTTCGTATTACGTGCCTTATTTCCAGTTATATGTTCACAATGATAATTATCAATGTCTAAATATAAACAAGTATGTTTTGAAATCCATGTTTCCGATAAGAAAAGAATGTCATATTGATTAATTATATCTATAAACTCACTGTCTAATATTTTCCTGGAAAGGCCATTTATATTCCAAGATAAAATTCTTAAATCCGACATCTCTTGACTGTCCTAAGCACTGCTGTTAAAAGAGGCACATATTTTGCCGTTTACAAACTTTTTTGTAAGAGTACTGTTCATGTACAGTTTCTTTTCAAGCTCCTCGGCTTCCTTCACTAGCGGGTAGAACGCTTTCCGGGCGTCGCGATACTCTTGTGGTGACTGTATCCCGATTCCACAGTCGTTGTTTTTGAGAGCGGTTTTAACATCCGGCTCGAACGACTTAACTCGCACCGTCTCTCTTGAATTGTAGTTGTGGAATTTAACCACGATTGGTCGTACCTTTCCTGCTGCTTTTGCACCCAGGCGATGCGCACGGTCGAGAATCATATTGTCAGTATCAAGTTCTAAGTGTGTTTTTATCAGGTCTTTGACAAGATCCTTACAATTTTCAGTATTTCCGGCCGGGTCCTCTGGTATACCGTAGAAGATGAGATTCTCCCTCATCGAACGATATTTTATATCCAAAAGTTCATCATTCGATTTTTCTGCATCGATTGTAAATGATTTGATTGCTGCTTCGGCATTTTTACACAAATAATCGAGATTTTTAACTTGATGTTGCATTTGAGTAAACTCTGATTTTCGCGCGTCATTTTCTTCGCTGATAAAAATGCACGATTTCTCAATGTCATTGACTTTGGTCTCAACTGCACTCATTCTATTGTCAAATTAAGATATTTTCCGATTGATTGTACTTAGGGATTGTTCTATTTTGTCGATCTTCGGAATAACTGATTTAATATCCATGATAATTTCAACAGCCCATGGAGGGGGTGTGTTGTCCGGACACCGGCGTAGAAGCTGCAAAAATACCTGGCGTTTGCGGATTGTATCCATACGGAACTTGCTGTCCAAAATTCATAATGGGAGATGTGTTTGGATTCATAACACTCGATACATAAGAATATGAGCTGTTATAAAAGTCTGTGCCTAAATGTGTATTAGTCACGCTCTCTGATTTTGGACACGTAGTGTCGGTAGTGAAAACATGGCGGTCACTCAATGATAATTCTAAAGATGAACTTGCCTTTCGTTTTTCCACCTTTTTCCGTTTTTTAAGTTCCTTTTTAGACAGTGTTTTGTTATCCGACATGTATACACTTATGTACTAATCACTTTGGACACAAAACTTCACGTAAATATACGAAAAAAAAAAATTGTCCAGGAGAGAAACTTTCCATGACTTGACCCTCTACGAACGATAATCCGGTACATCGCGATATATTGTGTATTCAAAATTATAGGAATAAACTCGAGATTTTTAACAAAAATGGTTAAAAATGACGTCATCAACATAATTATTTATCGACAAATCGCATTCATTTATTCTTTCTTTAGTATTTTCTTGTCTTCTCAATTTACCGTTACGTTCAGTCTATTGTCAAAATTTCACAGTTATAAAAACGTGTGACTGACTTCTTTAAGATCCAAGATTAAAGAATAAAGTACACAAATGTAATTGTTAAACATCTGCACATTTTTTATACTACGTAAAATAAAGTATTTTAAATGAAAAATATAAACCAAGAAAAGTAATAAAAAATATTTCAAACGTTCTGAGTACCTATTAACCACAAGTATACTTAACCCGACAATTATATCTTCAAAAGTATTACTGTATTCATCGTTGCTTATCGGAGACAGTATTTTCAGTTTTTTTTCAAATACAGTGCTAAATTAGATCAAACAGGGAAGAATGAAAATCACATTTAATTCAAATTTTAAAAAACACCATTAAAATATTTATATTTTGTAGTTTATGCACATATGTGAATAAATATTGTACTTTAAATATAAATACTTTTAATATGTATCTAAAAATGGGATATTTTATAAAATTACAGTTTTTCGTGTGTTTTCAGTTATAGGTATAAGGATCAATAGTAACAGTTTTAAATAAAACAGGGAAGCATGAAGATAATAATTAATCATTAAATAATTTATATCATTTTAACAAAGAAACATTGAAGTTTGTGCTCATATGTGAATAAATTATGTGAATTAAATAACAACAAAATTATGATAATCTAAAAAACTGTTTACTCTTATTTCCAAGGATATGTTAAAACGCAGACAGAAGCTAGTCCAGTTGGCAGACTCTTCGGAATTGGGATGGATCGTGGTGAGCGAATACGAGGCAAATCCAATCGCTAGTGACAGTGAAGACGCATTTATAAAGCGGAACCACGTGCGAGTAGAAAAGTAAAAGCAGACAAATAAAAAAAGTCAAGGAAAAACTGGCCGTACAAGCGTCCAGAGCCACAGAGTTCTACACAGATGACAAAGAGTCAAGGGCAATGTCCTGGTTTGTGTTTTATATGCGGCAAGGCGGGACACTGGAAAAATGAGTGTACACAGAACAGTTCTTACCGGAACAATAAGTAGAGGTTTAATTTATTTTAGACACTTTAGATGCCCCTGATTGTACAGAGAGCAATGGTCTAGGGAAGAACGAACCAGTTCATGTAGGTAAGAGAAAGACAACATCGAAAAACGAGGTTGAAGGTTGTCAGGAGAACGTATCGGGTAAAGGTAAATCAAATCCTATTTCACCCGTTGGTCGGTTAAGAAAGAATAAAGAGGAATGGCTTAAAGTGTCCGAAAATAAATACATCTTGGATGTTGTAGTAAATGGGTATAAGTTACCATTTAAGAGCATACCAGAAAGGATGCACTTGAGAAATAATAAATCCGCACGTGAAAATGAAGAGTTTGTTCTAACGGAGATAAAATCCTTATTACATAAGAGGGTCGTATCAAAAGTATTAGAAAAACTCAAGTGGTAAACCCACTGACAGTTGCTCATAACAGAGAAGGTAAACCAAGGTTGGTTTTAGATTGTAGGCATATAAATCCTTGTTTGCATAAGTTCAAGATAAAATTTGAGGACATAAATACAAGCACAAGATTTATTTGACCTTGATACTTATGGTTTCACTTTTGACTTAAAGAGTGCATATCACCACATATATATTTTTCAAGGTCACACATCGTATTTAGGTTTTAGCTTTGAGGACAACGGTATAATAAGTTATTATGTATTTAATTCACTGCCATTTGGAATTGCTACCGCTGGGCATATATTTACAAAAGTTCTACGCGTGTTGATTAAGTATTGGAGAAGTTTAGGGCATAGGGTTATCACGTTTCTTGATGACAGAATAGGAGGACATGTTGAGTTTGCGAAAGCTTTGTTATCTAGTATATTTATTCGTAACACATTAAAAAGCTAGGGTTTTTACTTGCAGAAGAGAAGTGTTGTTGGGATCCTACACAAATAATAAGTTGGTTAGGACATACGTTAAATTATAGCTCGAACACATTATTTATTTCTGAAGAAAGAATATTGCGGTTAGAAATGTCATTAAAATCCGTTTTGTTTCAGTTATCAAAGGATAAGCTAGAATTGATGCATATTAAATGTTTAGCAGCAGTAGTTGGACAAATAATTTCACTAAAAAGTGTTGTCGGGAAGTTGGTGTGTCGGAAAACTAGATACAGGTACAAATGTATCATAGGGCGTGCAAGTTGGAATGCGCAGGTTAAGGTAAGCGACGAAGCTAGAAAAGAGACCCAGTTCTGGTTAGAAAACGCCAGAAAAATCAACAAAACAGGGAAGCAAATAAAGCAGTCATTTTATGCATGCTTAAGTATGGTAACGGATGCCAGAGCCGTTGGTTACGGTGGGTATATTCAAAAGGAAGAAAGGTCAGTTTATGTATTTTATGAAAATGCTATAAAGAACACGTCAATGTATGCCGAAAGTACTAACTTGTCTAAGAAGAACTTTAATCAATCAGTCGCTGAGTTAGAAGCAATGGTAGAGCTGCAAGATCATGCATTAAGACATGAGACCGAATTTCCGGGAGAGAAATTTGAGGAAATATTTCAAGGTACATGTATGTATAAAAAGGGTAGGTTTCCACCGGAAGTGGAAAATCTAAACATAGGTGCTCCTGGAAGTGAGCAAAGTGGTTCTGTAAACAAAGAACAAGTGAGTCAATAATGCTTGTATCCCCGGAAGTGGATACGTTGTCAAATGTATATTGTATATTAGGAATTGTCGATTGAAGGATACAAAGGTACACGGATCTTGGACCAAAAGCGAAAGTGGTAAAAGTTCAACATGGCGTAAACTTGAAGCTGTACATCGAGTATTAAAAAGTAATTTACATGTATTACAAAATAGTAATGTTATATTTTATACTGACAACATGAATGTAAAATTTATTTTAAACTCAATGTTGTCGATTTACATGAGCTTTTTTTACATATACATGATGTTTATCAAGTCGGTTGTATAGAGTTTATTGTCTTTTGGGTACCAAGGCATGAAATCGTTGAAGCAGATTACCTGAGCAGGTGTCTTGATTGCGCTGATTGGTCGATCAATAATACTGTGTTTCAATATCTAAATGCATTATGGGGACCGTATACTGTTGACAGGTTTGCAACACACTATAATAATAAATGTGTCAGATTTAATGTATAAACAAGTTAAAGAATGATAAATGTTCAGGTACGTTGATTGTTCCAGAGTGGAAATCGGGGCCATTTTGGCCTTTGTTGGTTGATGAAGAGGGTAATTTTAAGCATAGTGTGAAGAAAAATTTATGTTTTACCTTCTACAGGATCCATCATTAAGGAAAAAGGGAACAACGGAGTGTTTTCAAATGCTAATCTAATTTCAGAATGTTAGCATAGAGGTGCAGCGTTTAAACAGGTGCAACTGGCGTGTTATACATGATATATGCAAAATTTATCAGCAACATGATATGTTTTCAGATACTGGTTTGAGACAAACTCTTAAGAGAAAGTTTGGTGAGGCAGGAACGCAGATAAACAACTAGTCCGAGAGCCCGTGGACTTTTATTGCAACAAATGAGGCCATACGAAGTTTGCATATTTTTTGAAAGGATATATCATATGCTACCTGAAAACCCATTTCTTAAGCGTCAAAGCCGTGCGTAACTATATTTTTCTCACACATTTGTACCAGGAGGGTTTGTAAAAAGTAGCATAAATTTGTTGAGGGGGTAGGGTTATGTTTTTGTCGTCAATATGATAAAAATGAACTTTATGATGGAATGTTTGCAAATTTTGTAAATAACATATTCAGTAATACTTATAAAACAAAAAAATCAAAGCCTCTGATTTGTAAGTACATACTAACCTGGGGTCAAAGGTCAATAAAAGGTGAAAAATCAGTCAAATTTTGCCAACTTTCCCAACTAATTTTACTTAAATGTTCAATGTTTCCCAACATTATGTTTTTTTCTCGCAGTTTCATTCATATATGTATACTTTATGTGGAACTCGGAACAATTTTTATGAAATGCGTCTAATTTAACAAAAAAGTCGTGTTTTCGAAGTACAATTTACCTTGTTTCAAAAAATCATTGGCAGTATTAGGGGTATGGTTATGTTAACATCTATATTTTTTTCACTGTTCAGTTACACAAGCTATATTTTTATAAGTAACTGCACTTATGTCAGGCAATGCTAGTAATGGAGAGTTCATTAAATAAAGGTCAAGGTCAAATCTGATGTAAAAGGTCAAAGGTCAAAAAAGTGTAAATATTGCAAAATTGCCATTTTTTGCCCATATTTTCAATGAACGAAGTATTTGATCATCATTAGCAACTGAATTTCATCTTTATTAAATAAATCAATCAATCTTATTGTCAATAAATAAAAAATAATTGTGTTTATTGACTATTTAGTTTTTAAACATTCGGTACTGGTACGGCTGAGTGAAAGTATAGATATCAGTATTCACTGTTTTCAGTGGTACAATTTGTATGTGAATAAATGTTAGTGAGAGTGATTTTAGTACAACTTTATCTTGATATCCTTTCCAATGAGCCTATCTAATTATCTTCAAAAATTACATTAGTTTTCAAAGGTTAATGGCATACAAACAATCCGATGAAATTTTTAAATATATTTACATTATGTATTAATAAAACAACGAGACACAATGTAATATATTTAAAGAGCATTACAACTTAAAATGAACATTTCACAATTAACTATTAACAACATCGTTGAAAGGTAAAAAAATGATAGTGTAACAAGAAAAGCAACTTAGTATTAGTTTGAACATTTATAATCTTGTTGATATATACACAAACTCACTGCACATTGAACACTGAAGTAGTGGATTATATTTCATTGTTATTTTCATCAATATCATGATCATCTTGTTCATACTCATATTCCAAGAAATCAACTTCATCAGTCTATTCTGTATCATCGTCAATGTCAGATATTTCACCATCAATATCAAATGGTACCTGTGGCCTAGAAAACCACTTTATCCGGAAATATTCATTCTCTTCGAACCATCCATTTTCCCGCGGGTCTAATTCTGATGGAACAGCTTGGTCAGCATGTCGCCAGACATAAGAGACTAAATTGGTACGAATAATTTGTTGGTGCAAAACAGGTTTTGATGGCGGCAGTACAGATGCATCAGCACCTCTAATTTTACCCAGTGGTTCGGTTGTATCTGTTGGTGTAAAATTTCGTTCTGAAAATAGCAAATCTGGCTTTGTCCACATCATGAAGGGCTGGTTTAACGTAAATGGCACAAACATATGATTCAATTACACTTTATGTTTCTGTTTTTACGTCCTCACTCGTACCAAGATCAGCTAGAGCCTCCAAGTATTTTGCTGACTTTTCTGCCATACAGAATGGCCTAATTGTTCCTTTACGAATAAACGCAGCAGTGTAGTCGCATCCAGTTAAGGCGTGTATTGCTGGTAATGCTTTACAGACCTCCCACCCAAGAACAGTACTCAGCATCTTTGATGGATGGATGATTATAGGTGTCGCATACGAAGTCAATTCTCTTTGACAAAGTGGTCAATCGTGTAAGAATTACGTTGGCAATCTCACCAAAAGTAGATGGAAGATTAACTAAAGTATGTATCAGAAACATACCATCGATAATTGTTGCATCTGTTCTATCCGGTGGTTCACTTGTAATTCTCCCCTCAAGAACCTTCATCAATCTAGCGAGAACATTTGTATCTGTGAGTATATGAGGTCCTCCTGACTCATCAATTATGTAACCCAATGATCCAAAATATGCCAGCTGTAAATGAAATGGTCCAAAGCAGATGAATACGTTGTCAAATTTTGGTGATTCAACTTGTTGAATTTGTTTGGCATGCTTAGCTATAGCAAGGTCATAGTGGACAACAGCATATTCTTCTTGGCATTCCTCGGCTACCTTTTGGGAAAGTCGCAAAGTCTCTGCAACAACGTCTAGTCGGGTTGGAGGGAGTGTCAAATTCTCCATGTAACAGATGGTATGTAGTGGAAGGGGGTCCTACTGTGTCATGAAGGCTTCCAGTTCCATAAAGAGTCTCATTCATTTCATCATAATTGTCCCATGCTAATGCGGTTGCTAACCCGGGTACTTTCAGTATTCCATCTGGAGTAACCTGACTTTTTCAGAAACCGACATTGCTAGGTCTGTTTCAAAGCCTTCAACTGTGTGGTAACCACAGCAATGCCCAAGATGATTTAATATTTCTATTACTTTACGACTTCCTGTAAGACTTTTTAAACCTAGTCCAAGGCAGACATGCTTCGAAGGTTTTAAACAGCCTTTTGTACAAGCGAAGAGACAATCATCGGATACAGACTCCACATATCGTTGTACTCTGTCCTCCGGTTTATTATCTGACCCAGTAAATAATATGCGGAAAAAAATCATAAGTAAATCTGGGGGGGGGGGGTGTTTGACCTTTCATTTTTGTTTCTGCTGATAATGGATATGGAAAATCTTCACTTGAATTCTTAAGTTCAAGTATCAATTTCCTGAGGTGCATTGCCATTTCATCAGTTTTCACTTCAATTGAACCTGCCCGCAGCAGGACAGATTTTACTGCGTATGATTCCTCAATGCATGATGGATAAATTACATTCCCCTGTCGATTGCTTAGTTTGCCAATCTTCAGTCGTCCTTCGTACTGTTTTATTACCTTTTGACCGAGGAAATACGCATTGAGGTTACCAGAACAACAATCAAATTCAATCAAAAACGTTCTATAACACTCAAACAGAGATGTAAGCATTTCAGGTGTTTGTTTAGATATGATATGTGTATCTATGTAATTCTTCAGCTTGCCAAATGCTTCTACATGCCATTTTCGTGTATGCAAATTATCTGAATAATCGGTTTCACAATCATTTGTATGGTTGGTTGTTCTTCTTTTTGCTCTGTTGATGTACTGTTTTCGACAGCTGTGATGGTACTGAACTCCTTTGGCTATAAAGTCAACACTACACACTTTGGCAATCATTTGTTGATCATGAAGAATTTTTGCTGTGAAATTTTAATAGCAAATACTATGGTAACCACAATCATTTGAAAAATTATCAGGTATGCACAAACATAATGATGAGTATTTTGAAAAGTTCCAGTTGGGTTTAGATTTCCTAATAACATAAGCTCTTTTAACTGTAGCCCATGATTCAGTGTCAAATAACTTAATATCTTCCGTCAGCATTGGTGGGCCTGAATATAATACACAACGCAGTTCCATCTTTGGACTTCGGTTTTCCCTGTCATTTGAAGCTATTATTGTGACTGAAATGAAATTTTAAGTCAGTGTTGCAAATGATAATGAATTTCTCTATTTAAATTATGATCATTTCCAGTCTCAGTTACAAAATAATTTAAAATTGAAATTATTATCGGAAAACGTTAGTCTACATTTATCACTATTACTACTACATTGCAAGTTTAAAATGCAATATGAAATTTACCTTTATAGATTCATGTGTAGACCAATGTCTCATGTACCGCATAAAGCATAGCTATTCCACTTACAATATGCCATATTTTCACTCATGTTCACATTCTGTAAACAAAGTAAGCAAAGCAAAATTTAACTATCAAACTTCAACTTTATTAAAATCCTCCCTTGAAATGTTCCAGCTCATAGTGCACACGCACTTCATAATGTATATCAAAACAAAATTGGGATAGCATCAGATATATTCTGTACTTTTTGTGCTTTTAAGTACTGTGTAAGTGTATTGATAATGTACTTGAACTAATTTTTAACTATTTCATATATGAACACAGTTCTATTTCAAATGAACCAAACATGCAACCATCACTCCCTAGTATGATTTTCTCTCTTTAATTGAATACTGACTGATAACGCTTCCTGTTAAGAATAATAGCAATGTATAACATTCAAAGACACTACTTAAACACCAAATTGCACCTGAATATTTTTATGATTTTGAAACAATTAACCCAACTTCATATTTCAAATTCAGCAGACACAATTTATGAGTTATTTAACAATAATGATGTTTGAAATAAATGTATAAAAATGCATCATATTATTTGAAAAGTTATACCCACATGTAAGACGATATTTGATATTACCTTATTTATATATTTGCAAGGATCTGCTAATGGAAGCACAGCAACAAAACCAACATCTGAAATACATAAATAAGCAATATTAACATTATTTTATAAATTCAGTTTAACATAAATCTATACCTTATGTACACTGTACTGAGTGGAACATATATGGTCATGTATATACCACAGGTTTACAAGGAAAACAATTATTATACAGACCAGCTAAAAATAATTAATATAAACGATCATATTCTTTTAACAAATTAACATAATTGAATATTACCTTATAAGGCTTAATTGAAAAGAGAGATAAACTATCTGTAAAATTCTGCTCCTGTAAACACTGCAACAGAAACCAATTTCTGAAACACAAAAATATACAGTATTAATATTTAACCATTAAGACAATATATCGTAATATCAACATCAAAATTTAAGCTTTAATGACATGAATTTGCACTTGTAATAGGAAGAAAGAAATTTACGTCCGAAAACGTGTACATCCGAATAATATGACACTTTCAGGGAAAAAATGAACGTATTTCTCCCATAAGTGCTATATTTTATATTTTTGTTTAATCTTGTTGTTTCAAACATATTTTTAGATACTGAACATCATAATTATGCCTATTATATGTGTTAGTGATCTCTAATTTATCAAACACTGAGATGTTCTAACATGATCATGGATATGGACTGCTTCTTACAACTATATTATTAAAACATAAGACTTATATATAATCGTAATGACATTTGAAAAAATAAACATTTAAAGATATAAATAAAGGCAACAAACCTGTATTTCACGAACTGGAAGTGACTAGAAAATTCGTTTTCCGTCCCAAAAAATGCAGACGACCTTTGGTAGACAATAATATAGATGGTGTCAAATAAAATCAAGGGAGGTAACTTTATTGACCTTGGTATGTTTAAAAGATGTTTTTACACTTAAATACTACAGGACATGTGTTCAAAATTTGTTTATGTCAATTATTTACGATTAATGGAAGTGAATAACAAAAAAAATGAATATGAAAGTATGAATCTGTGTTTCATGGAAAGACATAATGGAGGCAATTTGATGTATAATAGAAAGCGCAGGTAAATTGTACTTCGAAAACACGACTTTTTTGTTAAATTAGACGCATTTTCATAAAAATTGTTCCGAGTTCCACATAAAGTATACATATATGAATGAAACTGCGCGAAAAAAACATAATGTTGGGAAACATTGAACATTTAAGTAAAATTAGTTGGGAAAGTTGGCAAAATTTGACTGATTTTTCACCTTTTATTGACCTTTGACCCCAGGTTAGTATGTACTTACAAATCAGAGGCTTTGATTTTTTTGTTTTATAAGTATTACTGAATATGTTATTTACAAAATTTGCAAACATTCCATCATAAAGTTCATTTTTATCATATTGACGACAAAAACATAACCCTACCCCCTCAACAAATTTATGCTACTTTTTACAAACCCTCCTGGTACAAATGTGTGAGAAAAATATAGTTACGCACGGCTTTGACGCTTAAGAAATGGGTTTTCAGGTAGCATATATAATATCCTTTCAAAAACTATGCAAATTGCTTTTGGCCTCATTTGTTGCAATAAAAGTCCACGGGCTCTCGGACTAAACAGTGAACACATTATAGACAGAATGGCTACGCACATGTTGGACTCAAGAGCAAATAGTACTGTAAATAAATATTCAAATCAAGTTAAAACTTTCAAGAAATTTTGTATTTTAAAAGGATTTCCAAGTCATCCGGCACATTCTATTCATGTTGCCATGTATTTATCGAATCTGATTGACAGCGGAAAATCGTGCAGCGTCATCACGGCAGCGTTTTATGGTATCAAATGGTATCATAATATAAACGACTTTCAGGATCCAGGGGAGAATGGTATAGTTAGACTGTGCAAAACGGTTGAACTCCAAACCTACGAAGAAAATGGACGTTATTTCTTCAGAGCATTTAATAGAACTGTGTAATCTATTTTCTGGCAGTACGGACGTGATTGTGCTTCGAGATTTGACAATGATTTTGTTGTGTTATTCCAGTTTTCTACGATTTGATGAAGTTAGTGACTTACGTTGGTGTGATATCAACATTAAGGACGATTATGTATCTTATATATTAAGGAAAGCAAAAGGGACATTTACAGAGGAGGTAAAGAAGTGCTTATTTCTAAAGGAGAAACCTCAGCCTGTCCTATAACTATGTTACAAAGATATTTGCGTTGTACAAGTATGCATTTAGATTCTGATTTATATATGTTTAGACCCGCTTGTCGATCGGGGAAAAATTGTTTTTTGATGGCCAAAAACAAAAAGCTTAGTTATACTAGAGCAAAAGAATGTATTGTTTCTAAGTTAAAATTAACTGCACCAAATTTGCGTTTAGGTACACATTCGTAAAGAGCGTAAAAACGCGAAGGGCGTATCAGAAAGATGTCTTAAGAGATATGGCCGGTGGAAATCCGATTTAGCTAAAGATGGCTATATAGATGATTCATTAGAGAAAAAGCTTTTTATCACAAAACAGTTAAAGCTTTAAGTATTTGCTATTTTGATATTAAATAAAACATTGTTTTATTTTTATTATTAGAGAAAGGTTCGACTTTGAATAAAACCGTCTCTGCAGTTGAGTTAATACTTTTAAGTTCTGCGCGTTACGTAGTTTAGCCGCAGAACGTATGTCTTAACTATATGAAGAACAAGTATAATTGTGCGAATCACTGACCCGTAGCGTCACGTGATTCGTGAGCGGTCAGGTAAGACGAGGCGGGAATTTTGCACGTAGATGGTCAGTTCTACGCTAGACTTCGATAGAGACACATCCATTTTATTCAAACTCGAACGTGGTTTGATACATGATATTTTACTTGACATGCTAAGTCTAATGATAGTAAGGAATTTTAAGATTGGTATGCGATACATGTTCATAATTTGAATAGAATTCATTCGATTATTATGTGTGTTAATTCATTATGACCGTAGATTCGAGAAGTACAGTTTTCCAGAGTATTTTTACATTCCACACACAAGAATGAAATTTTATCTCTGGTGTTTAACCTGACTTATCGTTTCTACGATGAGCGTTGGGCATTACGCTCAATTTGACATAACAAGAAAGGATTTTATTGTTTCTGTTTTATATGTTCATATGGCCTGTTGCACAGTATTTTGTCCATTTTTTTAAAAAAAGTTGTACAAGCTAATTTCTGTAAAACTACAAACTTAATTTAGAAAAAAATGAATGCAAACACAAACATACATCAAGTTTTAAATGTGCATGTGAATTATTTGGAGAAATATTTTTCGGTTTAAAATTTATACAACTTTGAAGACCCAAAAATGGTCCATTTTTATGTGTAATGTGTTAGCATCAGTTTTTTCCCACTTTTTCTACACACTATTGTGAGAAAACCAATAGGTTTTTTGCATAAGACATTTGCTTTTCCTTTGAAGAATCCCATGCTTGTTAGTTTGATATAAGGCATAATGCTGTAGCATAAATACTTGCTAATTTATGTTTGAAAAACCAAAATAGGTACCGATGTAATGGTCTCCATTTTTGTATTTCCCTATATTCTACTTTTTTAATTATAAGGACAATATAGATAAAAGAAATCCACAATCTCTACATATTTATAAAGACATTAAGTCAAATAAAAGGATGATGTAATAAACATGCCAAGAATATCAACAATATTTTTTTATTTTACAAATATTGTTCTACTTGGCAAGTTGTGTCAAAAAAAGTGTAATGTCCGTCCCCCATGTGATTTTTAAGAATAAGTACAAAAAATGTTTAATAAAACATATTATTCAATACATTTTATCATTATAATACCATGTCAGTCCATATTTGCGGTTTATTATTGGTTATAATGGAATTATTTGCAAAAAATGAAATGTTATCTGTAATGTCCGTCCCCGTAATGTCCGTCCCCTTATGTATAATGTTATTTAGTGTGAATGAAAGTCATTTTAGGCATCAAGTTTAGGAAAAAAACTATGTTTATGTACATAGACAACCTTTATTTTGTCTAGAAAGAAAGAAAAATCTACTTCATAGTGAAGCATCTTAGTGGTAGGGACCTATTTTATACTTCTGCAACAAAAATGCACAAAATTGGCATCTTTTTGACAATAAAAGGATATTTTTTCTATTATAATCATCAAAAAGATTTTATAATGAAGGGCCTATATATGTTAAAAGTCCATGTAGTAAAAATTGTTTCTTAAAATTGACAATACAGTCTTTAAAACAAATAATTTAGTGTGGGGACGGACATTACAAAAAAGGGACGGACATTACAATATTAGGATAATTTCTCAAATCTTCAATAAATCCTACTACACATATTGCTATGAATTCCAAAAATTATACTTAAAGATAATATGATAAAAATCAGAAACAGAGCCAGAAACAAGGCCAGTATTAGGTTGGACACATTATACAATGTTATGCAATAAACAATATTGTCCCCTGTGTGCACTATCTAGATATCAATCTTATCCAGACCCCTAATCAGCATTTCACAGTGTCTGGCCCAGTGGGAGTCCAATATACATCAATCAGTACTTGCTGTCACCATCTGACACATATACAGTAAAGTTGAGAAAGTGTAAATTATTTTTATGGACTTAAACTAAAAGACAATTTATAAAAAATAGTTGATCAGACTTGCCTTGAATGTTAGAAAATAAGTGTATTTATTAAAAAATTAAATCAACATATATGTGTGATATTTAGGATTTTAAACATGGTATATTTCAAATTTCTATAATAACATAAATTGTTAAACCCCAGTGCAAATGAAATAATGAAGAAATAAGAACTTTCTTACTCTTATAAATCACTTTTGAAAGAAAGACTTAACAGTGAGAAACCAATACCGGTATATCACCTGTATTTTAATTTTTCACTAATATTTACCAAAATTAACTCTCTTTTTTTCTACACACATGTTTATAGCTATATACGTTTTAGTTTATTGTCTTTAATCTCAATAATTATTGATGTTATAAGTGATTCTGGTCATTTTAGTTAAACGAAATAAGCCTTCATTACCAATTTATGAAGTGAGGTCCGTCCTAAGCAAAGAAAATGTACAAATACTTGCTTGAATGCTGACATAAGTCAATTATTTTAGTTTAGAAAACTAATATAATGTTCTCTCAGCATTCAGATATATTGATGATTTCATATATCTATGTTATATATCAATTGCAACTGATTAAAACCAGAAGACAAGAAATAGATATTTTGGAGAGAAAAAATCTTGACCGATTTCAAATTATTGGTTGGAATGACATTAATTAAGCAAGAATTTTAGCTAAAAAGTATAAATTCTATAAGAGTATGCTATTTCTTGGATACTTATGTAAAACAAATACATTTTAAGTTGTTACTTTGTGTTTCTTCATCTTTTAGAGACAGACTTTTCATTAACTTGTAATGTCCGTCCCCTCCCAGTCAGAGTTATATTTAAAGGTAAAAAAAAACAAATACCAAACAAAAAGTTATATTTTTTATCAATGGGACATGTTTCTATATGTATCATAGTATCCAAAAAAGTAAATATGATAAAAATACAAGAAACTTTATTTTTTGCCTTAGATGCTAACAAAATTGGGACATTTACTGTGCAACAGGCCATATAGTAATTGTGTTTGCACTGTGTTTCAAATAACAAAAGAGTGTAATTATTTGTTATGTGGAATGTATAATGATATACATGGTCATGTACTTAAACATAAATAAAACTCTATCGCAAGTCTTGCCCATTGCAAAACAGTGTTTGTAGTTTGTTCGGAGTTTAGTTAAGACTATAAATTACGCTTATAGTTTAAAGTTAAATATATATGTTAATAGTTTGGCTACCCGGTAGTCTTATAATATATCGTATACATGTTGTATAATTTTATATATGAGGTACATGCTTGAATAGTCTCATATAATTCTTATTTGAATGGCTTTGTGCAATGTTTTATGTTCTTTATAGTCTTTACTATTTGTATATCTAAAAATCCATTTATAGCATTTGACATAATTGTCACATAAACCAGCTTGTTTACGAAAGTTCGGTTACCATGGAAACCAGAATTTGCATGGATTCACTTTACTCGAAGGAATCTGGAAGATGACTACCCATAGGAACAATCGTGTAAAATTATTTTGAAATGTGACCAGCGGTTTTGTGTATTTTTTACGGAACAATTTCGCTTGCATTAATTTTGTGGAGGGACACCAAAAATACATTTCAGTTGTTTCTTTCGGTTGCCATAGCAACAATAGTTCAACATGGAACTGCTTTATTTGAAGGGCTATGGAAGAGAAGAACCCAAAGAACACTACTGTGAAGTTTGGTTGAAATTGGCAATGTAATTGCCCGTCCCAACGATGACCGAAAATGCTGGAAAAATGCATCTGTTTTGATATAAAGGCACATTAGATTATTAGTTGGGAGTCCACCAGGAGAAAATGTGACGGGCCATGGCATCAGATAGTAGAATTGGGCATGTATATTATATGTAATCTTTGATATGTGTGTAATCTGAAACTGCCCCATGCCATCCATGAGTTAAATCCGTCTAAAATTAACGCAAACAGATATGCCCCATTGATAAAAAGATAACTTTTAGTTTGGTATGTGTTACTTTTACCTTTAAATATCAATTTGACTGGGACGGGACAAACATTACAAGTTAATGAAAAGTCTGGCCTTAAAACATGAAGAAACACAAATTTACAACTTAAAATGTATTTATTTCACATAATTATCCAAGAGATAACATAATCTTATACAATTTATACTTTTAGCTAAAATGTTGCTATATTATGTTATTCCAACCAATCAATTTATTTATGTGAAAATATTTCGAATTAACTATGTTATATCTGCTGTTGAGGGAACATAATATTATTTTTCTAAACTAAAATAACTGACTTATGTCAGCATTCAAGCAAGTATTTGGACTTTGCATGTTTTGCTTAGGACGGACATAATTTTATAAATTTGTAAAAAGCCTGAGTTTGTATAACTAAACATGACCAGAATCAATTATAAAATCAATAATTATTGCAATTAATGCGACTGAAACATGTATTGCTATAAACATACATGTGATATACCGGTATTGTCACTGTCGAGTATTTCTTTCGAAAGTAATTTATATGTCAGAAAAGTTCTTATTTCTTCATTACATGTATTTCAATTGCATTGGGGGCTTACAATTTATGTAAGTATAGAAATTAGTAATATATCTGGTTTAAAATCCTAAATATCACACCTACGAGTATGTTGATTTTGTTAAATAAATAAACCTATTTTTTAACATTCAACACAAGCTTGATCATTTATTTTTTATAAATGGTCATTTAGTTAAAGGCTTTAAAAAATAATTTACATTTCTCAACGTTGCTGTATATATGTGTCGGATGGTGACATCAAAAACTGATTGGATGCATATTGGACTCCCACTGGGCCAGACTGTGAAATGCTGATGGGGCTGGATAAGATTTATATCTAGATAGTGCACACAGGCGACATTATTGTTTATTGCATAACATTATATAATTTGTCCAACCTATACAGGTCTTGTGTCTGCCTCTGTTTCTATTTTTATCATAGTATATTTAATGTATGATTTCTGGAATTTATAGAAATGTATGTTGCAGGATTTGAAGATTTGAGAATAATCGTGATATTCTAATGTCCATCCCTTTTTGTAATGTCCATCTCCACACAAAATAAGGGTGATTTATGTACACAAACACAACTATACCTAAACTTGATGACTAAAATGACTTTTATTCACACTAAATAAAATGATACATAAGGGGACGGACATTACAGATAACGTTTCATGTTTTTTTGGGGGAAATACTTCCCCTGTAAACCCGCACTAAACTACAAACATGGACTTACATGGAATAATAATTATCTCATGTAAATGCATTGCACAATAATTGGTTCGAAATGTATTTGATATAAAAAATGAAATTCGTCTTCTAAAACATTACATACATTTGTAGTTTCTTTCTGATAATGGTATAGCATTTAAGGGCTATTTCATCTTCCCGTTTCAATTTCCAGTCTAAGGCTTGACACTCTTAATCAAGTCAAAGCAAATCTATATTAAGTAATATTTATTTTGTCAAGATATGGTTTAAAGTCGAAATATCATATAATAAAGAAAAATCCGATGGAATACTATCTACATCAGCACGTTATTGTTCTTTGTTCGACGCCATATTGGACATGGCTTGTCTAACGTGGTTACAGCGAGAACCTGTTATTAAGGGGGGCGTGGCTACGAAGCGTCTGCAGAAAGGTCAATTATCATTATATCTTCGCCATTTTCGAGTAAAAAACTACAAAAATGGTATCAAAATGAAGCTAACATATTGGGCCTTTACTAGAAATAACTTTTTGCTAATTAGCTCATTTCCATATTCATGAATATTAATGAGAACACCCCAAAAATGGCAAAAAATCGTTAGAAATCGTTGTGTATGAACGATACATTTGTCATAATATCGTCAATGATGCTATTTTAAGACCTACATGATATTAGACTAAAGGTGAGACATTATGCTATTAATAAATAACATTATTAACAGTCATAATTATCAATTTACGAGCAAACATATTCTACTTAAAGTGGGTGGGGGTAAATTGACACATGAACACGAAAAATCTCAATTCTGTCAAAACTTTTGACTCAAAAGAAATATACATAAATGATATAAATACTTTTAGATCTGAAAATGGTTAATCCATGTACAACAATTTCGCTTTTCCGATAAGCGCGAAAACGCTCGAAATGGCTTCAGTCGACACTATAGAATATAGAGGGAGCAGTTGACATGTTTGGCTATAACTTTTTTTATTTTTCAAATGATCTTAAAAGCACAGGTAGAATAACAAACTGTCATTTGTCACCTTTCGAGTTATTAAAAAATATTAGATTTTTTAAAATATTTTGGCGAGGGAATTTGCATTTATATGTAACCAGTCATATTCACAGAAGTGTAATTCGTCCGAAAAAATGCGAACTCTCTGGTTTAACATTTGCCTAAGACATAGGTTAATTGTTTATTTGACGAAATATGCTTAAAAAACAAAAAAGGCACAGGCGGAATTAAAAAGCAAAATTTATTTTTATTTTAAAGATATCTTTCAATAAATTTTCGATTGAAATTTAGGCTGGGGAATTTTTAGTTAAATAAAGTCCCCATCAATTGTTTTGTCAGTTCGGCATTCTATACGGAGTTTCACGGAGATTACCGATCTTTCGAATGTTCGTTAGCGTCCGGACTAGTGTTATATGTTCGGGTGTGTTATCATTTTATTGCCCTTTACGATACTAAACAAATATATTATGCAATACATGCGGTGCAGTTGTTTAATGCAGAAAATTCTGAATCAGTGTAAAATATAAGCAAACATTAAAAAAATATAATTTAACATTTTAATGTCCCAATTATTATTTTAAAGACTTATTTTACAAGCTTATGATTAAATATTGAATCAGTTATGGTGGTATACATCAGTTCCATTTTATATTTATAGACATGGATTGTTTAAAATGATAAATAAAACTGATAGGTAGTCATACATACGTTTTGGATAGAAACATGTTTTTTTTTAAAAAGGAGGAAAATGTGAAAACATAAACGTAGGCTGTATCTGGAAAAAACAAAATGGTTTTATTTTTGCAACACTATAGGCTTAAATATTAAAATCCCTTTCATAAACTATTGAATTGAATTAAATTATTTTAATGAATTTAGTAATATGAGGTGTCAAATCCTCCCCCCCCCCCCTTCCATTGTCAATCACTTAAACAACACCGCGACAGATTTCTGCGTTTTACAGACGCTTTCATTACATACATGTGATAAGTAATTTGAAAGCGCCTGCCTGATGTAGAGTGAAAAGCATACGATTCTAGTAGACGGTCACAAAAGGCCAAGGTGCACAACAGGGCGTCAAATGTTATTGCACTTGCTTCCGCTATACTTGTAGTAAAGGGGAAATCGATATAAATTGACGTATTGTATTTAAAGTGCTAGAATAGTAGCCTTGAGACCTAATCTGGTCACTCCACAGCCGACTTGGGGGCCAGGCCCCTCTTCGTTTCCGTAGGATCCAGTCCTGGAAAGGGATCGTAGATGACGCCACGACGAGTATAACTATTCTCATAAAATTTTGTCTCGCAGACCCGATCTATCGCGTCATAAACAAACGTTTTGTGTGGTATTTGCGGACACCACAGTATCATGCGTATTTAAAAAAGTACCCAAAATGATTTGCAATTTCAACTTGAATTGGAAATTACACGACAAAGTGTTTATTATTATTTGTTTTTTTCTATTTTATTTCATGAGCAAAACATGGAACATATACGGTCCCTGGCAAAACATTTGCCTATCACATAGTTCATTTTCAATAATAAAATAATCTCGCGTTTCATCAACAAAATCGAACTCCAATAGTTTTCTCTTTATGTACATAAAACACTTAATGTTAAAGGCCTAAGTATTACATTCAATTCCATAAATTATTGAAATTTAAGAAACTTTTAATGAGTTCTGTAATACGAGGTGAACTTTTTTCCTAATCACTGATCTTTCTTTAACTAAAACTTATAAATTGGTACAAACAATAAGACTAGCTATGATATCTTACTTTGAAGAGACAATTATACCCAATTATCAGTTGGAAGAGAACATTTCTACCTATCAAATTTCACCTAATTTTACGTTTGCAAAGCGTTGCTAGCTTGCGTGTGGTAAAGTAGTGATTATAATTATTCCCTATCGATAATTTCAATCGGTAGTGTTATGAATTACAACTGGGACAAATAACAGCATACACATGGCCGAGCATAAATGAGAATAATCGACATGAAATATCTTCACGATAGATTTCAGTCAAACTACACATTATAACTTCGATCATAATTAATTATAATGATATTATTGGCCGAATAATTGCTATTCCGTAAAAATCCGAAATTAAGTATAAAATGAATATCAAATATCATGCTTGTAATTTTTGTATTTGTTATGTTAGTTATTTGCCTAAAAACTTGTATCATTTGTATCACTATATCTCACTATCATTATTACAATAAGATCGCATTCTGTATATAGAGTTAAACAATACCATAGCCTAAATGCTGTATATAATAAAAATATGAAGTTTAATTTCACCACACACATAAGTCCGTTATTTCACGCATTAACAGATTAAAAGTCAGGCTATTGTCATTCGATATATAACCCCACTAATATTTCACCTCAATGCTATTTTGTAAAATGCCATATTTCCCCCTAAAGTATTGCCTATAAGCGACTTAGATGTTAATTAGAACAGTTTGTATATTTGCTGCATCTGGTTTTATTACTTCAATCAAGGACCGTATATTTTACTTCGTGAGAAAACCATTTGCCTACAACATAGGTTAATTTTCACAAATAATCTCATGCTTCATCAACAAAGTCGAACTCCGATAGTTTTCTCATTATGTGCATAAAACATGATGTTTTAAGCGTTTATCGGATATATAGATCTTAGATAGCCCGAGGCTACATGTTTAATATTGTGTTATACCAGTTATCAATCGGTGAGCATCGGAAAATTTACAATTACTTACGGAAACTACCGACAGACAAATTGACTGCTGACCAGTATCCCATCGATATCGATCTGCATCGGCAGGATTTATCTGATAAGCGATATTGTTGTGCATGTTGGTCATTGGATTTTGATTCGTATCAATTAAATTCAACTAGGTCAAAGGTCATATAAATGTAAAAGACAATTAAGAGTTTGTCATTATCCAACTATGTATTAATGTTAGAAAATGCTACACATCATCCATAGAAACATTAAGCAGTTCGTTTTAAAACGAGCAATGTCAATTTTAAACAGAAATGAGATTTTTTGTAATCAGGAGTCGATTTATCCCACCCACATGTAACGGTCATTGTACATAAAATTTAATTACATATACAGGTATATAAATATATATCAATAATTTTATGTCTTACCTTGAAATCGGCACCACTTGGTTCTTCAAAAGCAGAAATTACAAAGATATGGAATAAATCTGCCGTCCATACACATGCATTCTTAACGAAAATTACCCTTTTCCGACATTCTCATTAATATTCAGGAGATTGCAAAAAACTAAATTTGCATGAAGTAAGTGAAAATAAAAGACCAATCCCTTAGCTTCATTTTGATACCATATTGATTATGCTATCTGTAAAACTGACCAAGATATAGTGCAATTTCAAGTACATGTATGAAAAATGCACTTAATTGACCTTTGACCTCTATTCTGACCTTCACAGAGGGTTTTGCGCGTGGCATGGTTCAGAACCATAGACAACTAGTATTGGGCAACATGAATATGGTATTGAAACATTTCTACTAAAAAATGCCATGGACCATGAGAAATAAGCGACTTTTGTCCTGATGGACTCCCAACTATATTCTAGTTTAAATGTAAGAAATACATCTCTGTATACGATCGTACAGTTTATGTATAGTAGGAATATTTCATGACGAGCTCGAAGCCGAGGTAAGGCGTATGTACACATTGTTCACTCGATTGTACCACCACCTTCAATCAATAATTTCAATCATTGAAGTTGTGAGTTAACTAAAGAACTAGTCCGAAACTCATGATCGCTTGTTAGGTCAATTTTTCAGCGGCAATAAATGAAATTAGTACAAAAATGGTGTTTATCTCACACAAAATAGTTAAGTTAATTTATATAAACTGACTTACCCGCGTAAGTATTGCATATAAGCAGAATAAGCCACTTGAAACCCATTCTGGGCACAATACCACTTTCTACTGAATAACCAAGTAGGTATCACTGACCCCAGCACTAATCTGTGTAAAATCCTGTCAGTAAAGTCAACACAAAGTCCATGTACTAGAATGTAATTGGGTAATCTGACTTTTTATATATCACGTGACAGGGCTTCCTACAAGGAAGTTATGTATTCGTGGGCGCTTGTCATCGAAAATAATGTCTATACATACATTTATGCAGTTGAATAGTTTTCTCATAAAGTATTGAAATATGATCACCTGGCCCAATGTTCACAAAGGATCAGTTTTCAGTATCAGCATCAAGATCAAATATACAGTAGGGTCTTTCAAACTTGTTATTCAAAGCTAAATATTTTACATACTGTGGCAGATATGAACATCGTGCAAACTTTTGAGACATGGTTTTTAAGAAAGATTGAAATTAATAAGTTATGACCGAATTTGGAAAATTGATCCTGATTTGATCTAGATCAGTTTCAGTCATAAGTATAATAAATTAATGTCTCAACATCATGGTGAAGTTTTGTATGTTTTTAAGATGTTAATAAGAAGATGTTGATGTATTTGTGTGTATGTTTATGAGAAGTACTGGAAAAGGTGTTCAATTGCTTCATGAAAAGGACAAATAGTTTTATGGATCAAGTTGACCTAGATCAGTTGATCCTTTGTGAACATGGAACATTATAACAAATCAGTAAAGCCGTTTTAAACAAATTCTCGACGCGTTAATACAATCTAAATGTATAGCTACTCATATTATATTACCTTTTCATGTGACATTGCACGTTGTTGCGTATTTCATACATGGAACCTTGCGTTTTAATACAGACTATTCGTTAAAACTGTTGACATTTTTAGCTAGTAACCTACGTACCGCATGTTAGCTTCATTGTGTTAATATTCACAAATGAGTAGTAAGGAAAAAATCATTGCCCCTCTGTTGGCATATTTGTTTCCAGCATACATTTTCTTTAATTCTGGTAACGAACAAAAGTCACTGGGAGCAATGTCAGAACTGTAGGGGGTGTTGTAGAGTTGTTCGTTTGTATAGCTTCAACAAGACCTCTTTTTGATGGCGATTTGTGCTGGGGCATTATCGTGCAAACGAACCACATTCTTCATCTGAAATTCTCGGTCTCAGTTTACGCACATTACATTTTGGCAAAACTACATCGGAATAGCAATTTGCAGTTACGGTGTGACCTTTTGAAACAGAGTGGGTCTATATAATGCCCTTAAAATCCACAAAAGTGATGGCCATGATTTTTCCAGCTGAAAGTCATTGTTTGAAGTTCTGTTTTCTGCACCTTGGATTCATATTGAAAGTGATGAATCCATGTTTCATCCCATGTCACGATATGGCGCAAAACTCCATCTCCCTCTCTCATATGACCAGCCAGAAGCATTTTATAAATGTCATTGCGGTTCAATTTTTGATCCGTTGACAACTGGTTTGGTACCCATCTAGCACTAACCATGCGCAAGCGCAAGTTGTCCCACACGATATTAATACCGACCCTTTGAGATTCTAAATCTATAAGCAACTTCTTGTAAAGTGACTCGGCAATCTTTCATGAAATGGGATTCAATATTTTTACGATTTGTGGGGTGGCTATGGATGTTGTACGCATAACGCCATGTCTATTTCGAATGTCGTTTCTACCATAACAAAAACGAGTTACCCCCAGGAATAAACGCGCTACGCGACATGCATGTATCATTAAACCTAATCTGAAGCCGATTCAAAATAAAACCGGCGTTTTCCCTTCTTCAAGAAGAAATCTTATTACGACATGCTGTTCAAATTACCATGCATACATACAGTGTATTAGTGACCGATTTTGATACAACATTTTAAAATATTTGGTGCATACAGTATGTCAAGATCTGATATACCCGTGCAAATAAAATGTTTTTATTTCATTCTGACTGAGATATTAAGCAATACATGAACAAAAGTCCACCTAGATAATGACCGTCCTTCGTACAGTTTCAGTACTGTGAGATTTTTTTATCTGTCATTTGTATTTTATGTATTATCTCTCTCTTTTATTATTACACTTATTTTGCCTCTTCAGAATGGTGGCCGTAAAAGTCGCCCGCACTTGCATTAAATGCTGTTAACATATCATCCATCATTTATAGCACATGGTAATCAATGATATTCGTTAAAGTTTGGATTGTTTCCGCGACACATTGAATCAACCGGGAAAATGTAGTTGATAATTAGACGTAATCTTAAATACTTGCGACAGGGAAAGGGAGTTTAAAATAAAGACAATCAGAAATAAAAGTATATGTATTGAGAAAAACTAAAACAAAATTACGACTGTAAATTTAAGTTCTGTTATAAAACAGCACTATAGAGAGAAAAGTAAAATAAAGAAACTTGGTGAAATCTAGCTGATAATTATGCCTCAATGATAAGTACGTTATGCATAGAGAAGAGAATGGCAGATTAATAAAAACTCAAAAAGGTCAGCCCTACTAACACTTCGACATACAATGGACAGCACAAAAAGAAACAAAGACAAACACCACAGCACAAAGCAATCCCAAAAGGGGCATGGTAATAAGTAAACGATATTCCAGGAACCATATTCTGTTAGTTCCAGAGCACAAGTTAATGACTACAAAGTCCCAAACATAATCATTTAAGACAGAATCATCTGTCATAAAGTCTCAAGGTCAGAACACCGTTAAAATTATCGTCCAGTATATTAGACGGCATTCCCATATCGCACAAATTGTCCATAAGAAAGGTATGTAATTCACTATGATTATAAATTAGTTCACATTATGTATTGTGGTCAACAACGGCATCCAAGGAGAATGCACGTTCCGGACTGCATGCATGAATACCTCATTTCTCTAGTGAAAGACTTTTGTATAACATTGTGTTTACTTGTGTAAGGTCACATGGTAATTCGACAAATATCCTTGCAAATTAGGTGACTTCTTGCTGTTAAAATTTACTAAGGCTAAACAAAGGCATATAACTCTTAGATCTATTTTAGATTGAGGTCGACTCCCTTACAAAATCGCAATTAGAATACCTAGATGGACAATAGCTTTTACCACTTGTTGACATTTCTGTTTAGCAGTAAGTGTAATGAAACAATGGCATGTCGCATAACGTTCTTAAGTATTATTAATTAAGTAATAACAATGAACAGACAAAGAAGTCCTACGGTTCATTGTTATATTATGAATAATAAATTCTGATACATGTTAATAAAAAGGCCATATTCACAACAGCAACACAATTGTTATTTCTACATGATATTACAAAATGTTTCGGAATATTAATATTAATGACTGAAATCCCGGTCTAACTACAAAAGTTCTTATTACCGTGAGCGATACAATGGCACCATTGTATGCATTAAACCAAAAATGACTGCACTCTCGTTCAATATATTATTTATGTACAATTATAATTATAATATTATATATCTTAATATTATTCTTGTTTGAATGCTCTGTGCGTGTTTGTAGGCCAGTAATACATCTTGAGAGAAATTTGTATTGATATTTTATTCTTATGTGCAAATGACATCGACGGAATGTGTCCGTCTGTTCATTACATAGTCTTCGTCTATTGTCCAATATATCAAATTTGCCAGGACTAAGGTCATGTGATCTGGTACGGGGACACAGGGACCTATCGATCTAAGTATTGATATGATCTTTTCTTTTCTTTTGTTAACGACCATTGTCTGGACTTCTAAGAAATGTTGCATAGGTGGAAATATGAAATATTACTGTAAGAGGTAAGAATTAAATGCAGCATTTCATTGAGTATTTACAAAAGTGAGTTAGTGTCACGATTTATGATGCTACTGGTGGAAGTAAATGTACACCTTATTATTCATTCAAAGTAAAACAATACAATTTTAACAGCTGTAATGAAGACATACTTCTTCAAAAAAACAAAATATTAATACATAAACTAGCACATGTGCGCATTCAAATTTTGTCTGCAAAATCATACACATATTGACAAACACAAGACATGGTTCGCTATTAAAAGTTGGTATAAGTAACAAAAATATTATCTATGAGTAGCAATTTTGGCGAAAAAGGAGTTCATTTCCAAAACATATTAATTCATTTAAGAGTCCAGACATGTGATGTTATATATTCCAATATATGGCAACATATTTGCAGATGCACACAACTTACAAAACGTACAATCTTCGTTATTTTTGCATAAAGGTAGTAACCATTTAGCAGCGATTCTACATTTTTAGGGACACAAATGGTAAACCGCTGGTTAGTAATCGCAATAACACATTTTGTAATAGCAATTTAAAGTTTAAGTAACCTAACCAGCGATATTTTAATTCTATACGCACATAGCATCTCGAAGTTTTTTCCAGAAATATTCTTCACCAACAACATTTTCTATCCATTCTTAGTAGGTTGTCTTCTCCAAAATTGTTTTGATGGAATTATTCATGTTTGTACGTTTGACCGTTTGTAAAATAATAACAATAACTTCAAATTCATATTCAATGTGTTTAGAAAGAGCGATTTTCAGTTCAAACATACACCAACCACTTGTTGCAAAGGCGTCCGATAAAACTAGAATCATTCGTTTGCTTTCTTCGATGCGCTGAACAATGTTGTCATTAATATACGCTCCGAGATGAAAATCCCATTCATGAACTAATGTATCACACACCCAACCTGAATCCCTCTGATTACAGGACACAAATGCATCATACAATAAATTGGCACCTTCAATATGAATATAGTTCTTTCGCTTACGAAAAGGTATATATAATGTTTAATATTCCATCGATTGCGATACAGAATAGATGAAATAGCAAGTAACAAAAGTAGAGTGGGTAAACCAACTATGATCACCCACATCCACATTTTCAATGGATGACATTCCAAGTATGAGCATTTAACATCAAGTAACACTTTTCCAATATAATTTTGAGGCGATGCACACTGATAGATTTTTAAGTGTTTGCCTTTGACCTGTTGGCTGTTTTGAGCCAGTCAATAAACCATTCAAGAGCACAGTCACATGCAAACGGATGTTCTGAGAAGTTCTAGTGTGTTTAACAAATTTATAGGAAAAGCAGTTGAAACTTGTTTCTTTTGAACTTCAGAACTTTCAAAAATCGTTTAGAATTTGACAATTTATGTTATGCTTTCCAGTGGTTTATAGAGATTTATCAGTGGAATAAAAATAGGTATTTTTCACTGTTCCGATTTTCGGGGCTACTTTTTACCCCACTTGTAACCCCAATGGGGAAACCACTGTGTAGAAACTAAATTGAAATGCCTCCCTTTGTATTGAAATGAGAGTAAACCACAAAATGACCTCTCTTTTGTACATGTACTAGAAAACCATAACGTCATCATCCGGTATATTTGTTGATATTTCGAAGTAAGATGCGGTTGTTTTCCGCTTGTATTTTACATAATTTCGAACAAATGAATGTTCTTTATATATATATTGATTTACATAGCGATATCTTGCCATGCGGGTATTTTGATTTAACGTCGAAAACTAAAGCTACTTTATTTTTCGTCTGCAACATTTAACAATATAGCTCTAGTTAACATGGCACAGGTATTTCCACGGAAACGTCAATTTCAACCACACGGAATCTAGATCAATGGGACTCTCCCAAATGGTCAACAATTCGAATGTACAAAACCTGAGGTATTCAGTATCTGATGGAGCGTAGCCACGCGAAGAAACCCTCTCGACAGACCATTCAAGACAGTTTGTGTCATCTCTGACAGTGACAGTGACGGTTATTCATGTGCAAAACCCGTCAGTTACTACAGGCTGTTTAAAAGCGTTCTCCAAATGTCAAAGTTCTTTGTTAACAAGTTATTTCCATCTTAACGTGTTGTCAATTTCATTTCCAACATGGCGTCGCGCTTTGATAATTTATCGATGTGCAATGAATATTGCTACACCATAATTTGTTGCATAATTTCGAAAAAATGTGTTTTTAATTTATAATTTAATGTGAAACAATAATTAAATTGTCTCAGTATTTCTTATCAAATTGTTGTTTTATCGACTTTTCAATGCTGTGTAGTTTAATAAATTGGTAAGAGTTCGCACTATTTTGTCAGCGGTTGTTGAAAAATAGATATGGTTGTAAAGCGGCTACAAAGGCACCGCACAGGGTAGTAAATGAGACGCTCGAGTAGTTATTGGTCAAAATAATGTTTAATTCTTTAAAAAAGCATAAAATAAAAAGAATATTAGTTGATTTCGATGGAAGATCGAATTTATTTCACTCGTGATCAAAAGAAAAGTATAATTTCACTCGTGGCGACGCCCTAATATATATTTCTTTTGATTACGAGTGAAATAAAATTCGATCTTCCATCGAAATCAACAAATATCCTCTATGTATTATTTACGTTATCGATGAGGTTATTGTTCAAGTCTATCTTCATTATATTGTCTTTGTTGTCGAAAATAATAGACGGGTCAAGATCAATTTTGCAGCCGTAGCATGTAAATTTTCCAGTTTATCTAATGGTGCAAACAATCCGTATAATGAGGCTGTTGGTAACTTCAGCATACTTATAGAACATAAATGTAGAAAAGTCAGGTTTGGCGAATATCTAAAAGTGTCGTTGATTGAGTGAAATATGGTAGTTACTGTTCCATCCAGGCCAAGTGTCAGGCACTCAAGAGACTTAGAACGAAAGGCATATTTCTCGACATGGACCCAATGGCCTTTATTGTCACTTACTTCCAATATCGAATGGAGTGCAGATTAAGAAGCATATCATCTGGAAAGATTTTTAAATAATTTCCGGAAATATCTAAAATATTCAAAGATGAGAGACATTTAAAGTGTTTATAACTCAATTTTCTAATTATGTTGTACCTAATAAACAGTCTTGTAATCATTGGAAGCAGTGATGATGATGAATCATTACCAACACAGAAGTTTGGAAAACGAGCCAAATGATTATAATTCATTGAAAACTCGTGCAACCGTATCATATACAGTAGTTGAAATTCTTTAAGTCGATTATGGTCGAAATGCAGTGCTTCAACATTATCAAAATGTTTAGTAATATTTTGTGGACTATTCACGAATTTGTTTGCCCTCAAATACAGTCCATCCTAGTCGCATTTGTCCATTTGGGAAAACGTTTCTGAAAGTAAGATAGTGTTCCCCATAACATTTAAGGAAAGCTTTATCTTCTTGTGACACAAGCTTCCAAGTAATCGTTTCAAATCATTGTTTGATATATGATTGCGGGAAAGCTCCAAGTAAGTGAGTCCGGTAAAACCTTTAAATGAATACTCGCTGATATTTGTTATTTCAGGCCCGGATCCAGAAATTCCCGACTGGGGGGCATAATATGATGAAAATGCCCTGCGTTTGAGGTGCGCAGAGCCAAGTGTGGGTAGGTATGGGAGGGGATTTCCCCCCTCTTTTAAGGGGGGTCAGGGGATCTCCCCGTAAACTTTTACAATATATACATTGTATATGAAATGGTGGCTTCTGGTGCATTTCGGGGGTCTAAACATTAAGGAGTCATTCATGAGCATTGCACTAGTATTATCTTGTCAATAAATACAGAACGACCAAATCATTTTAACTAATTTCCAGGGGACAGCCCCTCCTGTACCTACTCCCAGTCAGTCTTCAGTAAAAACCCTTGTCACAAATGAATAAGAAACCTTTTCGTCATAAACTCTGTGGAATAGTGAAGATATTCAAACTTTCATGCTGATTTGGCAGAAGTTGACTCTTTTTAATGTCCAAAATGAACATGATCAAGGAGCACACTTATACACTGCATTAACTGTTAACTGTCTAAAGTATATATTTAAACTATAAACAGGTTTATGTATGCTCCCTGAACAACAATAAATTTGTTTATCATCTCCGACATAAAATAATTGGCTGTGAGTGCAGAAGAATTGCCCATTTGGCACAGTAATCACAATTTAATTTTTACTCGAGAACATTATTTAATTATTTGCCTCTATAAAAAACGTTTTGAAATGAAGTTATGTTGCATAGTTTTCAAGTATGGCGTTTTGAAAATACACCGTACCATGTGTATGGCTTGTCAGGTTTTATGGACGGTAATGTCGCGACATACCCATACATGTAATTAGCGGTGCTAATTCTAAAGAATCGGAATATTCTCGAATTTCTATAATGAATACTAGTAAATAAAAGTTTATGGTGATAATTAACATTCGTGACTGGATGTAGTTGTGTATTCATGTAATTTGATTGAATTTGGATTTGCTTGCAACGCCTATATCAATTAAACGGTTAACTGAAGATAGTCTTTTTTTATCAAAACACACAAAGAAATAATACTGAAAAATGCACGTTAATGCCTTCATACAGACATACTCAAAAATACTGCATTATAACTTTTCTTAAAAGTTTCCCTGGAAGTGCAAAACAGATATTTCCTATATGCAAGCGCTGACACGACACGTACGTCGTGATAGAAACTCATGTATCGGACTTGTGTATTTGTGGTTTTGGGAACATGTGTACAAACAGAGTAAGCACTTTCTCATTTTTACGACTTAGCAAATTCAAAAAAGACCTTCAATATATTTACCTTTAAAAATATAGAAACTGGTGATAAATTGTCATAATTCGTGATTTTATGGTAGATGCTAGGTTAGGGCGATACATGAATTCAAAACCAACCAACATTTAAGACAGTATGTATTTTTCATATCGCACTGCAAAACTTGCTTGTATGAAAGAACCACAAATATGATGGCGTCTTATAACTCAATCTTTTGAATTAATTTAATTGTCCTTATGGCTCGGTAAAGTTGAAATAAAGTATAATGTTTCGTCGCGGTAATGCGGTAATGCGAACGTATTCAAAATACAAAGAAAACTATCAATGTGTTTTAGTTTGAATGCAAATTATTTATACGATGAGGAAAATGTAATATAAAGCATTTTGAAATGCAATTATAATAAGGAAAATGTGAAAATATGAAAGTAGGCGTGTTCTAGAAGTTTGAATTTGGATCCGAGTGCTTTCATCGATTGAGATTCTACTTTCATCACCGACAATGTTATCCCCGATTATATTTTATTTTCTTGTGTTGGTCGGTGACAAACATGCTAATTTTTCGCTTAGGGTTTAACCGTTAGTTGCAGCCACATGCCGCACAACTAGTACCACGGAAGAGGAGGTATAGTATGGCAATATTTGCACTTTGCCCCTTGGTCCAGAAATGATAAAATGTCGATATTATATCCATGACAATTCATTTACTATCGCCCGGCAGTCCATGACAATATAGAAAAAATCCATGACATTGTTAAAGCGTTTAATACATACACTTTTCGTCAGAACGGTAAAAATATACTTCATCGAATGTGTGTTCCGCATGGTGAGATCGAAATCTTACACCCTATGCGCTTGAAATATGTCATTTATCGCTTTATCAGAGGTTTGTTTCGCATTCAATGATAGACAAAGAAAGAATTGTAAATTTTGCATTATCGTCCATATTTATCAAAATATAGATATATTATCATTGTGCTTTTGCATGAAAGTTTAATTATTTCTTACGACGCATGTGCAGTATAATCATGGTATTTGAGGACAGAAAGAATAAAACATACCACTTTTCTCAACACAACTCGTCAATAATCCATGACCCTATCGACACTAATGCTTGACAGGCAGTCGACATAAATTAGACTTTGCATTGACTAAGTAGGAACCCCGTGAGTTAATGTAGAAGTAATATTTTATGACGAGTTCGAAGCCGAGGTAAGGCGTATGTACACATGGTTTACTTGATTGTACCACCGCCTTCAATCAATAATCCATTGAAGTTGTGAGTTAACTAAACAACTAAGTCAGAAACTTATGATCGCTTGTTTTGTCAATTTATCACCGGCAGTAAATGAAATTACCAGTACATTGAGAAATGGCGTATTTCTCAAACAAAATAGTAAAGTTAACTTTATATAAACTGACTTACCCGCGTAAGTATTGCATATAAGCATGATTATCCACTTGAAACTCATTCTGGGTACACGATCAACTTTCTAGTGAATAAGCCACCCCTGCACTAATATGTGTACAATCCTGTCAGTATAGTCAACACAATGTCCAAGTACTAGAATGTAATTGCGTAATCTTACTTAATATATCACGGGACAGAGCTTCTTACAAGGAAGGTTTGTATTCATGGGCGCTTGTTATTGCAAAATAATGTATTTGCATATGCAGTTGAATAGTTTCTCATAAATTAATGAAATGTGATCGTCTGCAGTTATATTCAGTAAAGTCGTTTTAAACAAATTATCGACGCATAAATGCAATCTAAATGTATAGCTACTCATATTATATTACCTTTTCATGTGGCATTACTCGTTGTTGCGTATTTCATACATGGAACCTTGCGTTTAAATACAGACTATTCTTAAACCAAAGTTTCATATCGAATATTTACAACCGTTTAACTAGTAACCTACGTACCGCATGTTAGCTTCATTATGTTAATATTCATAAGTGAATAGTATGTAAACAAGCATTGCCCTGCTGTTGGCACATTTGTTTCCAGCATGTATTTTCTTTAATTCTGGAAACGAACAAAAGTTACTGGGAGCAAGGTCAGAACTGTAGGGGGTGTTGTAGAGTTTTCCATATGTACGTCTCCAATAAGTCCTCTTTCTGATGGCGGTTTGTGCTGGGGCATTATCGTGCAAAAGAACCACATTCTTCATCCAAAATTCTCGGTTTCAACATTCAATTTTTGCAAAACTACATCGGAATAGCAATTTGCAGTTACGTTGTGACCTTTTAAAACAGACTGGGTCAATATAATGCCCTTATGATCCAAATAATTCACCCCCTGTCACAAAAGGTACAGAAATCCATCGCCCCTCTCTTATGAAGAGCCAGAAGGATTCAATATTTTTACAATTTGTGGGGTGGCTATGGATGTTGGACGCCCAACGCCATGTCTATTTCTCACAAAAACGAGGTACCAAGAAAAAAACACATGCATGTATCCTTAAACCTATTCTGAAGTCGATTCAAAATAAAAACCGGCGTTTTCCCGTCTTTAAGTAGAAATCTGATCACGACAAGCTGTTCATATTACCATGCATACATAGAATGTATTAGTGACCGATTTTTATACAACATTTTGCAATATCGGGAGCATAGAGTATGTCAAAATCTGATATACCAGTGCAAATAAAATGTTGTTTTCATTCTGACTGAGATATTAAGCAATATATGAACAAAAGTCCACCTAGATAATGACTGTCCCTCGTACAGTTTCAGCACTGTCAGATTTTTTGCCTGTCATTTTTATTCTTAGTTTTATGTCTGTGGCGTTCAATGTAGCAACTTATTCTCTCTTTTATTATTACATTGTTTTTCCTGTGCAGAGTGTTGGCCGTAAAAAGTCGCCCCGTACTTGCATTAAATGCTGTTATCATATCATCCATCAGGGATAGCATATGGATCATCGATGAAATCCGTTAAATTTTGGATTGTTTCCGCGACACATTGAACCATAAATTATCGTGGATAAAGGATTAACATGTAGCAGCCGCTGCTATGTAATGGATAAGATGCAAATATGCATTCAAATGTGCATTCAACTTGGCGCATTTATACATCCTATGTTAGATTGGCAACAAGTAGATCTCTTGATGCTTGCTTTGGATTTGCGGTACTAAAGACTACCGACCAGAGGCCGACAGTCTCAAAACTCAAAATGAATGGTCAACCAAACTAATTCTTGGACATACAATGGACAGCACAAATTGACACATGGACAAACACCACAGCAAAAAAAAACCAGTCACATGGGGCTTGGTAATAGTTTTAACATACTCCATGGACCATATTCTGTTAGTTCCAGAGCAAAAGTTAATGCCTACAAAGTCCCAAACATAATCATCTAAGACAGTATCATCTGTCATAAAGTCAGAACACCGTTGAAAGTATCGTCCAGTATATCAGACGGCATTCCTATATTGCACAAATTGTCCATCAGAAGGGTAATTAATTTACATTAATTAAAAAGAAGTTTGTAGTATGTATATACATTGTACATAATACTGGCTACAACAATTACATCGTATTTAAATGTAAATCACTACTTAAATTGAGTTATAAGAGACAAACAGTAAAAAATACACAGATTATTTAACCATTGTAATAATGGCATAACTCTTAAACACATAATATTATGCCATACACTATATATATTATATGTATTGCACTTACATACTATCTACTATAAACCAAGGGGCAGTCGTTAATCTCTATTGTAAAAACGAATTAAATGATGATAATATAACATATTTAGTTACAGCAATTTACAGTTAATTTTAAAGCATTCTAACTAGCGATATTTTAATTATCTACGCAAATAGCATCTGGATTTTTTTCCAGAACAATTCTTCACCAACAACATTTTCTGTCCATTCTTAGTAGGTTGTCATCAAATTGTTTTGATGGAATTACCTTTGACCGTTTGTTAAATAATAACAATAACTTCAAATTCATCTTCAATGTGTTTAGAAAGTGCGATTTTCAGTTCAAACATGCACCAACCACTTGTTGCAAAGGCGTCCGATAAAACTATAATCACGAAATATTCACGAATTTGTTTGCCCTCAATTACAGTCCGTCCAAGTCGCATTTGTCCATTTGGGAAAATGTTTCTGAAAGTAAGATAGTGTTCCCCATAGAATTTAAGGAAAGCGTTATCTTCTTGTGACACAACATTCCAAGCATTTGCTATATGATTGCAGGAAAGCTCCAAGTAAGTGAGTCCGGTAAAACTGCCGAATGAATCCTCGCTGATATTTGTTATTTTGTTGTTCGGCAAATACAGATCAAACATGTGTCCAGAATTACTGATATTTTAAAAAGTCGCTTTCGTAATATTAAATAGAATGTTGTCAGAAATACGAGATGGGTTACATTGGTAGTTAGTTCAGGTATGTATGTTAGATGTCTATGCCTGCAGTACACTTCTGTTCTAATAAAGACACAACCACCTTCTAATTCCACACATTTGATACTAACAATTACTATCCAGAATATTATACGGAAAACTGCTACATCATTCATCTTCGCGTTTTACTTGAATGCACTATATGATTTGTTACACAAAATCGATGAACAAACAGCTGAAAACGAGTCAATAAACTAGCGTTTTAATATTTACTTTCCTCTTTACCACTTCAAAATGTTGGACGCATAGCCTGTGATAATAGGCTGTACCAAATTGGATTTGTGTTTCGGCTCCTTGGGATGGTAGACTTTTGCCAGTATAATCGAACAAGATATATTACTTAAAATGCTAAAATCAGACAATGACACGACAAAACAGAGAATATAAGTTTCTACATGGAACGCCACATACATATGACAGTGCCTCACCATACAGACCTCCGGGAAAACAACAATCCATAAAACATAAGGCATTTTAGGAGACTCAATGGTACATACGTAAGGGAACAGGGGCGCAAGGAATGACCTGGCCTGGCATGGCCGACCATAAGGGCTAATTAGGAGAATCAAAAAGGACAAACAGAAGGGGGAAATAATGGATGGTAAAGATCACTGTCAGTAAAAATACAGTAAAAGCCCATACTACACATATCTTATAACAAAGTTTATGTTCACTTTAGAACAAATTCATGGTAGTGGCATAAATGGTTATGACTTTTTGGTGGGAACAGAATAACGGAAGTATTCGTTTAATGTATGTCGTTTAACTCAGATCTAGATTTCGTAGTAGAAAGGTCTTAGTGGACAGCTGATAAAAATATGATTTGTGTACATTTAAAGCAATTTAGTTTGATTACTGTTCTCGTAGTTTTGTAAATCATTGTAACAATAAAGTCCATGTGATCAGTAAATAGTCATAAACAAAGAACATTTCACATTTCAAAATTGAGAATACGTTACTACAGGGAACGCCACATACATAAGACAGTGCCTCTCCACACATATCTCCGGGAAAACAACAATCCATAAAACATAAGTCAATTGAGCAGACTCAATGGTACATACGTAATGGAACAGGGGCGCAAGGAATGGCCTGACCGACCATAAGGGATAACTATGATAATCAAAGAGGACAAACAGGGGGATTAATGGATGGAAAAGATCACAGGACAAGTCAAGACAGCTGACAAGTCATCAATAGGCCGAAAGAGGGGGGGGGGGGGATAACATGAACACTATATCAAATGAAAGAATTGCACATGGGATAAGGGGAAAACCAAGCCATACCAAACTAAATTTATGTTTAGCGTCAGGTTCAACCTACCTACCAGGCCGGAAAACGCATTGTCGATAACAAACACAATTTATATTTAAAGTACTCAATAACATTTTTAGTGACATAAACAAACAATTTGAACAACAAGTTATAAAATATAATATACCAGTAAACACAACACAAAAATGTACAAAGTAAATGAAAAGACTCATGAAAACTCTATATAAGTTTTAGCAATACAGTTAGTAAAACTTCGAAACCTCGAACAGTTTTGGCTCGAACACAGTAGATACCTCGAACAGGTTCTTAAGTCCCGGCGAAACCCCTTCTTGTTTCATATTATCTAACAGTAGATCACTCGAACAGAGATAGGTCGAACACTCGAACAGGATTTGTGGTCCCTAGCTCTCATTTCATTCATTGTTCACAATAGATATGTCGAACAATACAATAAGTCACACCTTTCATTGACCGTTTAATATACTTTTATTTGTTGACGGGTAAGATTGGCGACACATGTTATATACGAGATACATGTTATATACCCATAAATGTTCTGTCCAAAATACACCCAGTATTTTTTAAACAAATACGGACCGCCGGAATAAAAATTCAGTATCACGTCAGTGTGGTTTTCAAATTCCGTATCACATAGGTATCACATAGGTATGACGCGTAACATATACCGGACTACTTTCTGTGTATTTCAATCGTGCGTCTCCGTACATTTCCGTCACGGAATATTGGAAAACCCTGCTATTTATAGAATGGGCGGTACCAAGCGCCTATAGAATCCGATCAGAAATGTCAAAATAAATAAACGTGGAAAATGTTGTTTTTAGTTGTTTTTTCACGCCCATGAACCTCAAGAATCCTTTATTATAGTCATTTCTATATCCTCCAGTAATTTTTTAACAGAAATCGTTTTCTTATCGCCGCGAAACGAGATTTCCGGTCCTTCTGCTACAGCGGTGTACATGAAAGGAATTCCCGTGTAAACAAAGCAGAAAATGTCAAAATACTTTGCATAACTTACCCGCCCGTACAAGCACCGTCACATCTTATACGGCTCCGACAACCGCCAGTTCAAACTGCCAAGTCCAAAATCACAATGTCAGTGACATGTCTGAAACAATATTAAACATCCATGTTTTCGGGGCAAATTTTGCAGAACGCTAAACTCGAAAGTTGTCAGATAACTATCAATAACTACGAACGGTCGCCAAAACAGAAGAGAAGGCGAATTCGAGTTATAGACAGCGATAGCGAGGGAGTTTCACTCGCTAAATTGTTAAAATGTTGTTGTTGTTTAAAATGGCGCTACACGATACACTACACATATGTTTGGACTGTTTTGTTGTCGTTTAAAACGAATAAAATTGTTATTTCTCGTAAATGTGTATATTTTTGTCGTTTGTAGGTATATAATAAAAGGAAAATTACGTTAGTGTGGTGTTCTTTGGGTGTATCACTTCTCGTTGCTTGTGAAAAGTCGTATCGCCACTTCGGTCTCGTGGCGATACGACTTTTCACAAGCAACTCGAAGTGATACAGACCCACAGAACACCACACTAACGTAAAATTCCCTATATATAAAGATATGTTTGTACCTATACCTACATGATAATGTAACCGTGACTGAAGCTTTCTAAAACACCTTTTTATTATTTAACATGATTGTCACATGACAAATGTACTCGAGTTATATGTAAGGGAGCCAACCAGCGTGCTTACGGAAGGTCGATGGCTCTAACCAGGTGTCTACATGGGGTTTTCCTCCTCACTATAATAGCTGGAATATTCACTGTTTGATCCCTTGTAGTGACTTAATACCCCTTTTTGTTAATCCGGTGAACATCTTTACTCCACTTTACATTTTTAAAGAACAAATATGGCTTAAAGAAATGCAGAAGAGCGTCACCGAATGAACATTGCTCTGACATTAAATCGATCCCGAAGATTTCTGTTCTGAAGATTTTCCATTCGGTTGCCATGGTAATCAGAGCCCTTCATACAACCTCATCAACGAATGTCGAAGAAGGCTATCCAAAAAACATTCGCATGCAATTGTTTTGAAATGGGACCGGCGGTTTCTGACATTTTTAAAGTCTTCACTATATACACATATAAGGATAAGTGACATCATTCTCTGACGGCCTTGTTATTTCACGTACCAACATCGCTTAAAGGAATTCATTTTTTTGTTTCAATTTAAAATTTATTTGAAGTAATATAGGCCACTGGCCCAAAATACACAACAATACATTCATGTGCAACAAAATAGAATGTCAAGAGTTGTGTCATCAATAAGATTACAATGTATTAAACTCTCAAGGACAGGTACGATGAAGTTTTTTTGTATGTGTATGGAAACTAATAGTACATGAAAAGAGCGTTTTATATGTACGAGTATGATATCAGATGATAATTATGATGTTCTAATACTGTAATTGATAATACAAAATAATGTATTTTATATATTCGGTCATGTTCAATTAATAGAATTGCTATTGAAAGTGACTCAACTATTTATCTACATAGAGGACAGCTCTGAAAATAGCAGGCTCGGATCCAGAAATTCCAGACTGGGGGGGGGCATGCTTGAGGACAAATCACCCCTCCCGTACGGGGAGTCCGGGATATCTCACCTGGAATTGTTTTACAATAGAGGAATGCAATGGTGGATTCTGGTGCATTTCGGGGTCTAAATTTTGAGGACTCATTCATGAGAATTGCACTAGTATTATATTGAAAACTAGAATGCGTCCATAGGACACATATGCCCCAACTTGCAGCCTTTATCACAAAAGTAAATGCTATTATTCTGCTCAAAGTTTGTGAATGGATATCAAAATTACCAAGTGAACAACTGTACTGATTATGATGATAAGTCAATGGCAATAACTTTGCACTTACAGGGTGTAACCATACATGAAACCCCAGGTACACAACTACACATGCTGGTGAATATTCATGTAAAGTTTTATGACTCTGGCTCATATACTTTTGGAGATATGAGTGACACAAGATTGCATACTATGTAGGCTATGTTTTAACTAAGTCAAGTGTCATAACTGTGCATTTACTGGGCACAGACAAACCCTAGGTGCACAACTTCGCATGCTTGTGAACATTCCTGTAAAGTTTTATGACTCTGGCTCATATACTTTTGGAGATATGAGTGACACAAGATTGCATACTCTGTAGGCTATGTTTTAACTAAGTCAATGGCCATAACTTTGCACTGACTGGGCACAGCGAAACCTGAAACCACAGGTGCACAACTACACAGGCTGGTGAACTTTCATGTAAAGTTTTATGACTCTGGCTCATATACTTTTGGAGATATGTGTGACACAAGATTTTGTGACGGACGGAAGAACGGACTGACGGACTGACGGACAGACGGACAGACAGAGTGGGGGCATAAACGTTTTATGGCACTTCCTTCGGCTGTATTGGTAGTATACAAGAGGAAATCGACCAATAAACAATGGAATGCACTTAAAAGTGTTAATATAGTAGTAAGATTAAGACCTAATCAGTGGATATAATTTTGTATTAGGTATAGAAAAAGGTCACTCCACAGCCCCCTTGCCCCCCCCCCCCCCCGGTTGATCCAGGCCTGAAATAGTGTTGACGTTGTTTGATGAGAGAATGTTGTAGAAATCCTGTAAAGTGCTATTGGAAGTATGCCAATTGCAAGGTACTGATTACGAACACTATTAAACCTTTCACATTGAAAGAAAACATGATACTCGCATTCATTTATATTGCCGTGATGATTTATAGAGCAACTTTGAAATAACTTTGATTATGTCGTGAAAAAGGTCTGTCAGTAGTGATTATAGGGGGTAATCACAGTATTTTTATGTTATTTATCGATAAATGCCACATGTTTAAAGAAATCTGTTCGATGTGTAGACTTTCACTACGAACCCAACGCTACGAAACGCTACATCGCTGCACGAACTCGTGTTTGAAAATCAAAAACGGCTCGTTTCTTGTAAACACGGTTAAATTCCGCAATTTAGAAGATGACATGTTCCATAGAAGTATATATTTATGAAAGGTTATTCTTTTCCGCGGTTAACGCGGTATAATACAGCTCGATATCTAATTATTTAGAGCTCTTGTACCTGAACAAAACGATAACACCCAGTTAACAATTCTCCGTGTTATTCCACTTGTCTATATATTACAGTATAGACGAACACAAAGTGAAAGTAGAAATTGTTACAGACCCCTTTGTTACTGTGTCTACCAGTCTCTACGTTTAACTTATGACTAGAACAACGAAACCTCGCCATGGCTAATCTATACTTAACGGGCATCTTCACTGTAAGGTATCTTTCAGTATTTTACAATGTTTTAAAAAAAAAAATTAATAATGGCATCTACTTGATTCTTGTAGTTGCAGATTCTAATTTTGTGTATAACAATCAATAAGTCTTTGTTTGAAGACAATAATAAATGTATCAATATCCCCAATATCATGTGAAACCAATACAAAACCAAACCCATACAAAAATAGAAGTTTTTTTAACATTCGTAGCCCAGCTAGTTCTACCTGCATTAGCAATCGAGCGTAACATATAATAACAATGTTTTGGATGTCTTGCTTCATCCATTTGTATCAATTTACATCAGTATTTAATGCAATTCGTTAAGTAAATTACGCACAACGGTAGTCTTCCACATTCACTAAGCACCATACAGTTATTTGTAGCAATTATGACTCCCAAAAATCTTTTACAAAAGGAAAGCTGCGCAGCTTCTATATCAGGGGCATATTTATATTCCCATATCTGAGAACCGTAGAAAAGTACAGGTTTAACCATAGCATCAAATAGCAGAAACAGTTGCTTTAAATTAAAAAGCTTGGATGGTCTTTGGTAATCATAAATCGCAAAATGTTTGTGCTTGTGACAAAAATTATGTTGAGCAGTAGACCAATATAGGGATGGCGTGAACAAAGGGCCCATGTATTTGTAAACTGACGTTACTTTAATTTCGTGACCGCGATCAGTCCAACGCTCATTATTTCTTAAGGGTCCGGCATTACGAAATACAATGTACAATTATTTCCGTTTTACTGAGGTTAACTTCCATACCAGTTGAAATACAAAAACTGATCAACAACATTCAATTGTTATTGTAGTCTGATGACAGTCTCTGCACAGTTAGCAATATCATCTGCAAACTTTAAACATACTATGACTGGTTTTGAGTTATCAATAAAAATTCCTGAACTACATTTATCACGAAGTTGTGAGGATAATTGGTCAATAAAGAGAGAACATATTATCGGTCTACATATGTCTCCCTGTCTGGTGCCTATGTTTCATTGAACATACTCTGTCCCTGCCCCTGGCGACCTTTTTTAGCAAGAATGGAGGTTTTGATACATACTGGACGAGAATTTTAGGAATTTGCCATCTACCCCTTTCAGTTGGAGGCTTTCAAACAATTTATAGTGGTTTATTTGGTCAATAGCTTTACGGAATCTACATACGAACAGGATAAATATTCAAAAAATGTTATCAATAGCAGAATAGACATGGCGAAACCGGCTTGCTCTCCTGCCCAGTTATATAAACGATTATTTAGTATGCTTTGAACAATCTTACACATGGAAGTCGTTATTGATATTCCCATATAGTTGCTAGGATTATGCTGGGGTCCAGATTTGTAAATTGGACATATTATGCTTTCAGCAAATGACTTTGGGAAAACACCGCTATCCAAAATCATGTTAAATAGTTCGTATAGAAATGGAGATATTTCATGTACAGTTGCTTTATAAAAATCAGAATTCAGACCGACGTTTCCGGCGCTTTTACCAGAGGCTAGTTTCGATATTGATATCCCAATCTCTTATATGGTTATTCAGGTTTTAAGTACTCATCTTCTTCCTCGTTATTATTAATAACTATAGAATCCGCCGTTCCCTCAAAAAGTAATGCACTAAAATAGTCAGACCATTCTTTACCAGTGATATAGACGCTATTGATACAAGATTGTTGATGACGACACACAACGCACGACGCTTAACACACGACACTCAACGATAACGGACGACGGACACTGGGCGGTCACAATAGTTCACCAATGAGCACTTCGTGCCCAGGTGAGCTAAAATCTTGACGACTGATTCATACACTGCATAAATCCGATATCAATTTATAATATGTGTTTCTAACTTAAACCCTCATGCAATTCCCGTCTCAATGGGACATTGAAAGTGCTGGAACCATTCAAAAATACATTACAAATCTGTTTTGATAGAACGACCATTTGTTTTTGTTCTAGTTTAAATGTAAGTAATGCATATGTGAATACGATCGTACAGTTTGTGTAGTAGTAATATTTTATGACGAATTTTAATCTCAGGTGAGGCGTACGCACACATTGTTCACTTGGTTGTACCACCGCTTTCAATCAGTGATTAATTGAAGTTGTGAGTTAACTAACTGAAAGCAGAAGAAAGAACTGGTCAGAATGCATAATCGCTGTTTATGTCAATTAAACACCGTCAATGCATGATATACGAGACGGAGTTCGTTGAAAAACGGCATTTATCTCGCACAAAGTAGTAAAGTTAACATTCACTGGAACCCCTTTAAACCGGAACCCCTTTCATCAGGAAACCCCTTTAAAACGGACATTTCCATTATCAATCACCCCATTAAACTGGACAAGAATATGTCTCAATATTAATATTGACATCTTACGCCAAACCTTTAGACGGAAGAGTTTGATTCAGAGCACTGTTAGTATCATAAGAAATGATGTTTAATGCAATTGGAATAATAAGTTTAAATTAGACAATAAATAAAGTCACTTAATATTGTTTTTAACATTTCACACCTAATTAGTGTTTGGCTAGAGTATCTGTCTGTCCTGGTTGGTCTTAATTGCTATGACAACAAACTGATTAATATTACTTGATAATTGAAGGGTACATTGAATGTGTTTTCACAATTCCTTGTTTAATTTATGACCCCTGTAGTATTTGACAATGGACTAGTGTCTTTCAGGGGTCTCATTCATCCTAATCAATTATTGTAAATCGGAGTAATTGATAATTTGCAAACATTGAAAATGTTTTATAATTTGAAATCATATCTTTAAGAGAAAACGCACAAATCACATCATTTTCTTTTAATGTAAAAAAATGTCTACACCACCGCAAAACGCAAACATACTGAACTGTCATTAGATGACAAAGTTCAACTCATGAACGTAATTAAATACAGATTATTTAAATGATCAATTTATTGTGCAATTTCGATTTTGAAATGAGTAGAAGTTTATGAATGTATTTTTGGTCAGATTTTCACATTCAGATTTAATGGTTTTAAGGGTTTTGATACAAATCACTACAGTACTAAACAAAATTTAGATCCAAATGTCCCAGTTTAAAAACAAATTGCCAAATTTTATCCAATTCTCAAAACCCCTTTTATCCGGAAACCTTTTTAAACCTATAAACAGACTAACCCGCATAAGTATTGCATATAAGAAGGATAATCCATTTAAAATCCATTCTGGATACAGACACGTTTGCACTAATCTGTCCAAATTATGTCTGTATAATAAACAGGTTACGCTTGTACTGTAATGTTACTGCGTAATATGACTTATAATTACGCGATAGGGCTTCCTACGGAAGTTATGTTTCGTGGGCGCTTATCGTGAGTTTACGGATATTGATTCATTTTTTATATATTAAGTTGAACAGTTTTCTATTAAAGTCTTCACAATATTATCACCGACTGTTATTCAGTAAAGACCTTTTCAACTAATTGTCAACGCGTTAATACAATCTAATTGTATAAATTTTCTATTATCTTTTCGTGGAAACATTACACATGATCGCGTATTTAATACATGGAACCTAACATTTTTAAATATACTATTTATATATCTTCAACCGTACAAGTGTGTACCTACATAAAAGCCAGAGAATATCGCGTGTTAGCGTCATAATGTTAAGATTTACCAAAAAGTAGTATGGAAAATATCGGTGTAAGGCTGTCTGCTTTCTATAGATTTATTTTTTAGAAATAATGTATAATAAATTCATGCTCCAAAAAGAACTTTTGAATGAATACCAACTATTATGTAACTTACGATAACATGATTTGAAAACATGATAACCGCTATCAAAATCTGAACTTCACAACACTGTCCCACTATACTAAATTTAAATGTCCTTTTTGATTATTATTATGTTTAGTTTAAACTTATTTAGTTCGTGATCAAAACCCGCCAAGCCCAACTCACGACATTCGGATCATGTGCTCTAGATATCCTTCGACAATTACGCCTCAGAGCCACTTATTACATTAATCATCACATCATAAACGACGTATTATGAGATTTATGGTCACTTCCATTCTTAAGTATCAATAAATAAGTGTGTGTATTTGTAGACTTTAGACACGTATTAAGTTATTAAGTCCATGTTTGTTACAATTAAATCGTTTTCCCCTTTTCTCTATTCAATTTGATTTGAAAGATAAACTATACAGATAGGGTTTTAATGGAATTGTTCTTACCTTTATTAAACTCTTTTTATAAATGTATGCTGATGATATCGTCATTTTGGCCTAAACAACCGAAGTCTTACATATAGGATTAAATATTTAATATAAGTAGTGTGTACAATAGAAGTTAAAAGTTAATAAATATAACACGGAAGGTGATGTGTTTGGGAAAGCTGGTATGTTATCAAGAAATTTGTATTTTACATACGATGGCTCAATTTTAGAAATAGTTAATAAGTTTACACACCCAGACATTGTTTTCACCAGTGGGAGATCTTTTAGCAGTGAAACACAATCAACATTAGCTGGACAAGCATACAAGGGAATATTTAATTTGAAACGTTATTTAACGAAATCTTCAAATATTGATGAAAACATTCATTCTCACTGTTCGACAAACTTATAACTTCCATATTAAACTATGGAAGCCAAGTATGGGGTTCTTATAAAGCTTCACAAATAGAAAATGTTCATTTAAAATTTTGTAAACAGTTATAGGGAGTAAAATCTTCTACACAAAATGATTTAATTTATGGTGAACTAGATCGCACCAGCATGTTAAGCGTTATGTTTACAGGTATTATAAAATTCTGGTTAAACGTTGTTGACGCAAATGAAAGGAAAAGGATAAAAACAGTTTACAACATATTATTAGGAGATGCTACGCCCGAATAAGATTAGTCATGTGCAGCTTTCTGGGATAAATATCAAGAATGATCTCCCTTGATTATCGGCTTTGTTTAAGCCATTTCCTCTACCTTGGACTGCCTCCCTTCCTCAGGAAATTGACATTTGTCAAACTGGTCAATAATCAATAATCGATATTGGTTCCATGCTATAATCTCCACAAGAGCTACAAAATACCTTAAATAATCTAAAAACTTATTGTGATAAGTGGGGATTAAAGGTAAATGTTGAAAAACTAAAATAATGGTTTTTGAAGACGTGGCGGACTTTTGGCGGTTGATAATAATCCTATAGAAGTTACAAACGATTTTAACTACCTCGGATATATAATGTAAAAAAATTGCTATGCTCATATGGTTTTGCTGATGTATTTGACAGCGCACATTTATATTCATCGAAATTAAAATCTTTCATATACATGTACATATTCAAACTACGCGTCGTTGTAGTTTTTATACAGGAATGGTCCGGTAGTATAATACACAGTCCTTCTTTAGATGTGTATAACAATTTTAAACAGAAGTTTGATACGAAGATTATCTTGATCTTGTTTTTCACGATTTACGCCCTTATTTTTCAAAACTTAGATTAAACATTTTACCTTTACGTATTTCAACTGGACGGTATGGGAGAAATAGGATAGGCAGAAATTTACGTTATTGTTTGTGTTGTAACTCTTATGACATTGAGGACTGTTTTCATTTTATATGTTTATGCACATCTTTTAACGATTTACGTCGAAAATATATCCCTATATACTATTGTAAAAAGCCGTCAATGTTCAAATATCTTGAGTTGCTCAAATGTCAAAACAAAGTCACGATATGTAACGGAACTAAGTTTATAAAAGATTCTTTAAAACAAAGATCTTTAACATTACCATAATTCGATTGTCACCTTCAAACAATATTTGCCATGTTTTCATATTTTCTCTTTTCTCCTTAATAACGTCATATTATTTGTTTGTCCTCTAAAACTTGTTGTAATCCCCCTGTTTTCCTTTTCTCTTCCGATCGTTTCATGGACTCATGTGATGTATTGTATATTTGTATTTTGTATGTGTTTTATGACGATGTACCATGTACAAGTCAAAACAAATGTTCTGTTCTATAACCTAATATACTCGAATTTAACGACTCTTGATCTTTATTGTTAGCGACTAACTTAGCCATCCTACTGTGTTCCTATAGCTTGTTGAAATTGCCAAGGGCTATATTTTGACTTTATATATTCTTGGGTGTATATAGAACAACAATGACTTGAATGTAATATTAGAACTAAATAATACGTTCATTTTCATCAATTACAGCTACAACTAAAAGTTCAGTGGAAACAGAAAATGTGTTGCTTATTTGTGAAATAAATAATACATCATCATATAACATAAAAATACGAGGGGAATGATATACTATGGAGTGTATGTACAGTACTATGATTTCATAAAAAAATGGTACGGCCATTACAAATATTCATCAGAAGTGAAATACATGTACAAGTAACAACTATCAGTATTAATTGTGGACACGGATTAGGCATGACAATACTTGTCAAAACATGTATTGTCCTTATAATCATCAGTTAACCGATAATAACACCACCCCAGGGTAATCTATAACGTGCTAGCATTTCATAACAACAACCAAACTTTTCAACTGTTATAAAACCCGAACAATGTATATATTGGTATAGTAGTAGCCACGAACCACGAGTAATTTGCACCGAGTGATGTTTTGTGCCGAAATGTTGTAACAAAGGAATGAATGCATGTATTGTTGGTGACAAATGTACCCAGTGATATTAAATAAAACGAGTGTATATAAAATAAGCATTTGTTAAAAATGACACAATGTCCCGTGTGGTAGAAAGGGTGTATAATTGGAGTATTAACTCTATAATTTTTGTATAGTTTCACAGTATATATTGCATAGGTGACATTGTTCAAGATAGCCCACGTGCATAATTTTGCAAATAATGTAACATACAATGAATCACTGATTGGGGTATTATCTTTCTACCTTCTGTATGTTCACAGTTTATATTACACATGTAACAGTGTTCAAGGTGTGAAGATTGTACTACACTGTCTTTTGTCAGACACCTGGTCAATGCTAAATGAGATAATCCAAATATATTACATGTATATCTTTTGAAACGACTTACAGTGAACATTTGTTTAAAGCAATTACAACATAAACTTCTAATAAATACGTCATCTTGCGTTTAATTAGACTTATGTTATTATGAATTTTCTAAATTTTAAAGATCATTAACTGTACGTCAAAATGAAGAAATTGACATAAATAGATGTGCTGCAATCATGTATGCATGTACTTCATAAATATTTCGGGAGTTAAACTCTATTTTAACGGCCGAAAATCAGATGATGCGCAAGATCAACAGAACAGACATGAAAATGGAACTGTTATATTGTTAAAATAGCTTTTCAAACCATATAGTATTGAACCTCCGTTACAAGCTTCTGTTTCCTTTCGTATGTAAACGCGAACAAATCGAAGGAAAATTCACACGCTCCGTTCGTTCAATTGATTGACAGACATCTTGATTCCTGACATAATGCTACTTCTTAGTAAATAAAGTAACACTAGTTCTCTATTTACGAATATAATGATTGTTCTGGAATGGAGTAATCGCCCACAATATTTTCCTTCCTTAGGTGTTTTATGAATGTTGAAGTTCAGGAATATCTTCCCTAAGCAGATTTGATAAAGATAAGGAATTTCCTGACTTTATAAATATGGGCCCCACTAACTAGCATAGGTGAATATTATTCTGCCATCAGATGTTGGCTCTACTACATCCGAAATAAGCTACAGTGTCAATGAATTATGTACGAAGAGGTTAAGTTTTAAATGTTTCGTATTAGATAAACAAATTCGATGTTATTACTTGAAACATCCCAACTCCCTTCTTACATGCTTCATGGTACGAAAGATCATATTTCCAAAAAAATGTTAAAATGATTATATGTTGTTAATATGACAAAATAGTCTGTATTGTACATAATATTTTATTGCCATAAACGATTAAAAAAGAAAAAGAAAAAAACTTTTAAATGTTTTACAGTGTTAATTAGAAGGTATTTAGAGATTTTGCAATCGTTTATGAGAAGTTCAATCTAAAGTTCTCAAATGCTTTAAGAAAATAGTAAACACTTTTCTGGGTCAACTTGTCTTGATCAGTTGACCCTTTTCAACGTAACGCCTGGGATCAGACGCACAACCATTGCGCATGGAAGTCGTGTCGAAGTGCGAACTTACGTAACCTGTTGTATAAATCTATTTATAGATAACTGGCAACACGAATCTTATCTTGTTAACTACTTATTATGTTACATATTAAGTCAAATTCGTAAACCACAATTAGATAACCAGTTAGTGTAATACATCATAAGAAGGTAAGAGGTGGCAGTTCTGGGCACTTTCAAGTCTGTTTATAGTCGTATGATATTTATCTTGCCGAAAATGTATCACGAATATTAACTAGATAGCTAGTGGTTAACACCAAACAATTCGCTGACGCTATCATGCTAACTGGTGGCAGTAATATGCCACCATACTAACGCAATTACTTTCACCCTGAAAATGTCTTGAATGAGTGCAAACGTTCAGAAATATAATATTGTAATGCCCGCACTCTAAAGGGGGGTATAGATTTACCATTGCCAGTCCGTCCTTTCGCCTGTCCGTCCTTAACAAAATGTTCACCAGCATGTGTAGTTGTGCACCTGGGGTTTCATGTTTGGCTCCGCCCAGTAAGTGAAAAGTTATGGCCCTTGGCGTATTGGAACTATATCATACAGAGCGCGCAATATTGTGTTGCGCGTATCTCCATCAGTATATTAGCTAGACTTACACAACATTACAGGAATGTTCACCAGCATGTGTAGTTGTGCAATTGGGGTTTCAAGTTTGACTCCGCTATTTACACATTTTGTAAAACATGCTACTCAGTAGGTTATGCGGCACTACTGTTAGCCTGGATTGGAACCAATGAGGTATATATATATAATTTGTAATGAAAAACATGGGTAGAAAGTCTTCAAACTATTAATGAGTCATTTAGCTGAATTCAAAAGATTGCAATTTGACTATTTGTATCTAAGAAGTTACAATATAGCATACCATCCTAAATGATATTAAAAACTAGTAAATACTCAATATGAATATAGATGACTAAGAGCTAGTGCAGTCTTCAAGCTTACAATGGCTGTATGATTATAATGCAATGTTATTACCGTTATAACCATGTGCGTATTTATATTTCTGTCTTAAGTCTGTAATATTGTTACCATTCCATGTAGTATATTTGTTTTGTTATATTTGTAATTAAAAGTGCCATTTTCAAGAATATTATAGAATATTTCATTTTAGGATTTTGGAATGTATGTGCGTGCGTGTGTGTGTATGCATGTGTGTTCGTGGGTATGTTATTTACATTGGCAATAGTGTGATAGCATTGTTCTGGTTCTCATTAACCTCTGGCAGTATATTCAAGCATGTTTTTGTTATTGAACATGATGAAATGTATCGGTAAATATTTTACCAGCTAAAGTAAGTAACAAGATCGAATTCACTCAATTGGTACATTTGTATTACATTTCTATGAAATAATTCAAACTTCCCATTTTATCATACTTGTAGAACAATACATATATACAATAAATAGCAATTCGAGTTGAATTATACAATTGGCAACAACATTTTAAAGACACCAACAAGTCATAAAGTAGCCAGGCGTGTTGCTACATGTTCACAAAATACGCCGTTGAGTATACATGGTTATCAAAAATAAAATATACAAAACATAGAATGGAATAAGCAACCGCTGAGCATTTGTATGCACTTTTTGATATACATTTTCTGAATATAAAACGCTTCAAAAGTTATTCCATTGCTTGTGAAAATGTCACCAGATTGCTTAACACAAACTTTCTAGAAAACAGTGGGTTTCATGACCGTAAACCACATAGATTGCTTGTGTACACATTCTACCTATTCTGGGTCCATCCCAAAATTTCTCAAGAACCATTCATAGTTTACATGAATATTATTATGTGCCAGCCGTTTTATATGTAGATATGTGATATGTTTGCGACTCAATTACACATGCATTTGAACAGTGTTGCTATACAAGGTGCCTTTCCTGTCCATTGATATCATCAAATATAGACCTAGTTAAGCATACAATTATATATACGTGGTGAAGCATTATTATGGCCATTGAGTGTTCGACATTATTTTCTTATCATGGGATTAAACACTTCATATTATGCAGACCATAGCATAAACTATAAGTGTGTTTTACAACTTAGTAAACACGTGATAAATATGAATTGAGCAATGTGCAAAGTGCCAAAAAAGTGCATGTTGGACATAAAGCATAATATGAATTTCTGCATACATGTAAGGTAACTTATAATACAATATTGAATGTTTGTATACACTTGTAAATTATTTTGATGTATGTATAATGCTTTTAATAAATTCTACGTATGAACATAAATGAGATTAAAATAAAGATAATATACATTATAATGATACATTTACATGTACAAGTACTGCAACGTAAACATGTGAACATTGATAAACACATTGCAGTATGTTTTCGCTGTGGCCGTTGCTACTGATAGATCAATTTTTATTTGAAAAGCTAGAAATAGCCTATCAGCGCTTATATAATTACAACACACGTTACAGCACAAAGTTACAACTTAGCACGAAACGCTGCACGTCTATATGTTTACAGCAGTAATGTCCATCACTGTAACATTTAATCATACGCATGTATGCTAACATCACTTCCTAATAATGAAGTTTTTGCGTATGTTTAATGTTTCATCTGGTAATAGTCATGCTCTGATCTGTTCGGAGGGTTAAGTGGTTGATAATTGGTGTCAGCATTGATGTACGGCGAATTCTTCCTTTCATCTGTGTGTATGTTACTGGCCTTGCCCATCTTAAGATAACCATCCTCGTCTGTATGTATAACGCTTGGATATGGATAATCGGAGTCCTTCTTGTCAGCCATATGCGGTTGATAGGTGGTGTTTGCATTGATGAATGTCGAATTCTTCCTTTCATCTGTGTGTATGTTACTGGCCTTGCCCATCTTAAGATAACCATCCTCGTCTGTAGGTAGCACGCTTGGATGTGGATAATCGGAGTCCTTCTTGTCAGCCATATGCGGTTGATAGGTGGTGTTTGCATTGATGAATGGCGAATTCTTCCTTTCATCCGTGTGTATGTTACCGGCTTTGCCTATTTTAAGATAACCATCCTCGTCTGTAGCTAGCACGCTTGGATATGGATAATCATAGTCCTTCTTATCAGCCATTTGCCTGGCGTCTTTGTTGTTCATATTCATCTGGTTATGTCCAGGACGTCCGGGAATTTCAGGTTTGCCGTTGTTTTTCGTTATTCTGTCAGATGTAGGCGTTGATACATCATCTATTGTGTTATACGGGTCTATTCTAGATTCATGGACAGAGCGATCATCGGTTGTGCTATAGTCTTCACATTTGTTTATAGATGATAATTTATGCTCTTGACCAGACCTGCAATATCATCAGATAAACATAGTCAGTGGATCATGACAGTCGTACCATAAGTATCAATGACCACCAAACTGAATGTAACAGTGAATAAAAGAGACTGTCAGAAAATGTTAGTGATCTTTGTAGAGAAAGGACCTATTAAATACAGTTATACGATGTTCAAAATATTTTATCCATTAGAATGTTATTGCAAGTTTTGTTACTATAGATGTAATGATAAAATAATATGTGTCAAAATCGAGACAGCACAATTATGAAACATATCATTCAGAAACATACTGGCAAGTAGTCGTCGCATTCACACTGTGAGATGTGTTTTTCTTGCCTGGAAGAACAATGTGTCAATCAATTTAATACAATGCTGTTCAAAGAAGTAAGGTACTGTTACTTTTGTTTGTAGAAGCTTTGCTTTACTATTGCACAGTCGAATTATAAAATAAGATGCATGTAAATCGTTTTCAAATTTTAAAGTCATTTACGCTACAAAATCCTATTTGTTCACGATAGCGGTTAACAACGGAAAGCCAGTTGTGACATGCCACTTGCGACTTGCTACATACGAATAAGTAGTTTGTACACCATCCCGTCTTTGTTAAGACGTGTTTAAATATTTGCGGATAATTTAATCAAGTGATTTTGAAGTTATAAAGTATCTGTAGACAGAAAACTGCGTTATCTTTAATGGAACATAATCAGTTCGATAACACTTGCATAGTAACAAATAGTAACATCCCTTCTTAAGTGGGAATGTTGCATTTTCTTACGAATGTTCTCAATGTTAACTATCCACCGTCTATAAATAAGTTCATGAGGTTCAATGTGTCTCCAGTTAATAATTGAGTTGTATGGAAAGCGTAGATGACAACCATGACATATATTTTCGTCTCAAGTAGCCAGTCGCAAGTGCCATGTTCCAATCGCCATTCCGTACACACAATAGCTACATGTACAATCATATATATATTTAATTAATGTTATTGTCTGATACTACCATATTATTACTTACCTTTCATCCTGTACTTGCAAATAAAGAATATGGTTATTATAGATACCAACGCAAGGCCACCAATCACTGATGATAGTATGATGACTGGAGTGTTTGATTTTGGTTCCGTTTCCTCTGCAATGGGTTTTGAATATGCAGTTAAGATACGACCGTGTTGTATATGGCATGGATGTGTAGTTGTATTAACTTATTTACTTTAGGAGTTTACAATGTACAGCATTCTCTATACCCTACATGATTGTGTAACCAATAGTACCTTAGAGTGGTTTTAAACCAACATTTATTGACAATATAGTGCAATATTTATAACGAAAATACTGTATCGTTCTACAGAACCAGCATGACAGCGAGCAAGTGCGCCTTAAGCGCTTTGATTGTATGCACGCATCAACTATGTACAAGACTATTTGCAAATATTCAGATTGTTGCCAATTTGTGTTTTTCAATCAAACTATTTGAAGAGTCGGAGAGTGATTTGAAAATCACACTGAAAATATCAGACCAAATTTGTCAGGAGTTTGATCATGTGATCTGGTACGATGACAAAGGGACCTATCGATCTAAATATTAATATGATGCTTTCTTTCCTTTTGTCAATGATAATTTTCTGGACGTGTTAGAAATGTTTCATCGGTGCAATGGTTGGAAATATGAAATATTATTTTAAGAGATAATTATTAAATGCAGCATTTCATTGATTTTTTACAAAAGTCAGTTAGTACAATAATGTTTTATCCCACTGGTATAAGAAAATGTATGTATGAAATATGAAAAAGTGAATATCCTTGTATCTCTACACATTATTATGCCTTCAAGTATAACAATACAACTGTCTTGTGATAACTATGAAGAAGACATACGTCACCAAAAATTCAAATATTATTTTATACACAAGCAGAGTCATGTGTGCATTTTGTCAGCAAAATCATACACATATTGACAAAGACAAGACATGATTTGTTATTTAAAGTCGGTATAAGTGACAAAAATATTAGCAATGAGTAGCTATTTGGCGAAAAGGGAGTTCTTTTCCAAAACAGATGCTATCATTAAAGAGTCCAATCTTGTGATGTGATACAAATATGGTAGCACATTTGCAGATGCACACAACTTACAAAACGCACAATCTTTGTTATGTTTGCATAAAGGTAGTTACCATTTAGCAGCAATCCAACTGTTTAGAAATCAGGGGCACAAATGGCAAACCACTGGTTAATAATCGCAGTAACACATTTTGTTACAGAACTTTACAGTTAAATTTAAACAATATAACCAGCGATATTTAATTATCGACGCACATAGCATCTCGAAGTGTTTTCCAGAATAATTCTTCACCAACAACATTTTCTGTCCATTCTAAGTAGGTTGTCATCTCCAAAATTGTTTTGATGGAAGTATTCATGTTTCTACCTTTGACCGTTTGTAAAATAACATCAATAACTTCGAATTCATCTTCAATGTGTTTAGAAAGTGCGATATTCAGTTCAAATATGCACCAACCACTTGTTGCAAAGGCGTCCGATAAAACTATAATCATCCGTTTGCTTTCTTCGATAAGCTGAACAATGTTGTCATTAATATACGCTCCGAGTAGAATACCCCTTTCATGTACACATAGTGTACACTACGATTGAGTTCCAAGTATCGGAACTAATCTATCAAACACCCAACCTGAATCCCTCTGATTATAGGACACAAATGCATCATACAACAAATTGGCACCTTCAATTGGAATGTAGTTCTTTCGCTTACGAATAAGGTATATATAATGTTTAATGCTACGTTTACACTTAGACCACGATGTCCACGATGTCCACGATGCAAAAAAATCGTGGAGCTCGACGATTTATTGTTTTAGTTTTTCTGTTTCTGCGTTCTGTTACGCTTTCCTGCACTCTAAGTACGTTTTGTTACGATCTGTTACGTTTTGTTACGAAGCCAACACGACTCTGGTCAAGATCTGCCACGATTTTCATTACGTTCTCTTAAGTTCTGTTACGATCGTCACGATATGCTATCACGTTCTGTCACGTTCTGTTACGTTATGTTAAGATCTCTCACGATCATGCAGTTCTATTAAGATCTCCTGTGATTTATGGCCTCTATTTGAGCAAAATCTCCACGCTTGCAGCACGATTGGGTATAAAAAGGAGGTAGGAGTAATTTACCCCCTCTCATTCTCTCCAAAGATAATACCAAAGGCAAACCATGAATCCACGAGATGAAGAAGACGCTGAATTGGTATTTTTCATTTATGCATATATAGTTGGTCGAAAGAAAAAGACACAGCATCAAGACACAGAACAGGGCAGGATAGAACAGAGAGGAAAGAGGAGAAGAAAACCGAGGACCTGTTGGGTAAAACCATGGTTGAGTGTAGACAGAATGTACCAGTTGGGGCACTATTCACAACTCCTCAACACAGAACTCAGGTGTGAGGATGTTAGCTCCTACGTCAACTATTTAAGGATGCCTCCAGATCTGTTTGATGAGATCCTGGAAAGAATAACACCAGCTATAGAGAAGCAAAGTACCAGATTTCGAGAACCCTTATCACCTGGATTGCGGCTGGCCCTCGTCCTCAGACATCTGGCCACTGGTGATAAATACCCATCACTATCCTATGCCTTCAGATGTAGTCGCTTGTCCTTATGCCATATTGTTCCAGAAGTTTGTAGGGCCATTGTCGAAGCATATAAAGATGAAGTTGTCTCATCTCCTATCACCTCCGAAGAATGGAAAGCCATAGCAGACCAATTCGAGAAGCAATGGAATGTGTCACATGCAATAGGGGCTCTGGATGGAAAGCATGTAGCTATCCAGAAACCAGCAAACTCAGGCAGCTTGTACCATAACTACAAGGGATTCTTTTCTATCCAACTCCTAGCATTGGTGGATGCTGAATACAAATTCATCTGGATTTAATTTGGTGGCATGGATCGTATGTCGGATGCACAGATATTCAAGGACACAGAGCTGTTTGAATGCCTAGAGGAGGGTACCATTGGGATTCCACCACCATGTCCTTTGACCAATGGTGACCCAGATATAAACATGCCTTATTTTATTCTTGGTGATGATGCATTTGGACTGAGACCGTACCTGATGAAACCATATGCAAGGAAAGCCATGATGGAAGAGGTGGAGCATCCTGGCCTCTCTTGACAGTGGCCTTCCTTCCTCTTTTGACTGGCATATTTTAAATCTAACAACAATTATAGACGTTTTCCAAAAAATATAGGTGTTTTCTTGTTCAAAGTGGCAAACGTAATGAAGCTTGCAGAGCGTGGATAAACATCGTGGGAACCGCGCGGGAACTTATCAGAGCGTTCCAGAGTGTGTATGCCTATCGAGATGTTCGTAGCAGAACGTGTCACAGCGTGATGTTATTACTTTTGCTATTCAATGTATCTTGACAAATCGTAGTAGAGAGTGATAGAGACGTGGTGGCATCGTACTGAACCTTGAAGGAATCGTGTTTCCAAGTACATCAAGATCCCCTACGATGGCGCATCAAGTTCTGTTACGGTCGGTTAAGGTCTGTTAAGGTCTTTTACGCTCTACTACGATTCCCACGTTCTATCACGCTCTCTCAAGATTTGTCGTCAAATCGGCATAATCGTGGCAAGATTTTTGACAGTCAAAAATTCTGTCACGATCCTCACGATCATTACGATTCCACCACGTTCCCTCACGATCACTACGATTCGACCCCACGAGCCCCCATGCTCATCACGATTCTCTCAAATCGTGGAGATCGTAGACATCGTGGCCTAGTGTAAACCCAGCATAATATTCCATCGATTGCGATACAGAATTGTTGAAATAATAAGTAACAAAAGTAGAGTGGGTAAACCAACTATGATCACCCACATCCACATCTTCAACGGATGACATTCCAAGTATGAGAATTTGATATCAAGTAACAAACTTCTCCAATATAATTTTGAGAGGATGCACACTTATAGTTTTTTAAGTTTTTACCTTTGACCTGTTGGCCGTTTTGAGCCAGTCAATAAACCATTCAAGAGCACAGTCACATGAAAATGGATTTTCTGAGAAGTCGACATGATCTAGTGTTTAACACATCAACGGGAAAAGCAGTTGAAGATAAGTGGGCTAGCTTGTTTCTGCTGTTACTGCTGTTATTGCTGTTACTGCTATTATTGCTGTTACTGCTGCTATTGCTGTTACTGCTATTATTGCTGTTACTGCTGCTATTGCTGTTACTGCTATTATTGCTGTTACTGCTGCTATTGCTGTTACTGCTATTATTGCTGTTACTGCTGCTATTGCTGTTACTGCTATTATTGCTGTTACTGCTGCTATTGCTGTTACTGCTATTATTGCTGTTACTGCTGCTATTGCTGTTACTGCTATTATTGCTGTTATTGCTGTTGTTGCTATTACTGCTGTTATTGCTATAACTGCTAACTTCACACCGGTCAGCTGTATTGAGATTACGTTTAACTGGTGATAGGACACTGTAACTTTGCACATTTGTTTCAGATATACAGAAATGTCTTATGAAGTTATGTGTAAATATGCGCAGGATAGAACTTGTAGATAAAAAAATTATGTTTTGTTCACGCTCGTATATTCAAGGGAATTAACCCTTGCTTGAAATCATCACATTCCGTTTGATGGAATTACCTCCCTTGTATCGCGAAGCTATGGACTGCGCTGACTTCGTGTTCTCGCCTTTTAATTAATCCGGTTACGAGTGTCATGTTTGTCTTGAGCAAAATGTGATATTGAAAATAAAATTATATACAGTATGTGTTTCTAAAATTTCGCAACACAAAATATCCTATCAATGTTTCATGACGGAATTTTCGGAACGGTTCGAACTTAAATCGATGTTTGGAAATGCTGGATAAAGCCCCAGTGACACTGAGACGAATGCGGTAAGAATGTCTGCGAATTGTGGCGAATGTAAAGTCCAACGAACCGGCACGCCGTTGTTTGACAAATCGCAGACATTTTTAGAATGCATTTACGACAGCGATAAGAACCTCCACGAACCATTGCGATTATATCAAGAACGCGTTAAGAATGCAACACGAATATCAAGCGGAACTCTCTCGATTCTAATACGAGTGTCACACGAACCCAGCAGGAATATGTACAAATCACCAAGAACGCAGTGCGAATGCAGTACAAATTCACAAGACCTATAACGAATTCAGCGCGAACCCATACGAATTGTACACAATTCGCACGAGTCGTGTACAAAGCGGTCATTTTACTTCTGAATTTACAGCAAACAACATCTTCCAAGAGAAAAACAAAATAAAAACACAGTAAAAGCAATACTGACTGTGAACACCAAGCACCGCTTACAGCACCTATCGGTCAAGATGCTCAGGAGACTACTGAAAATACTAAGAATGAGGAGTCAGCAGCCTCAAACCATAATGTCGAAAGTCCAAAACACAAATGAGCATCAAAACATGTATTTATTCATGTAAATACAGCTTCGAATGACATACGAATAGTACGATGTATACCGAGTTAGTGCACGAACCGGTACGATAGTCACGCGAATACTGTACGAATGCGCTACGAATAAGAATAAGAACGCCACACGAATATGCCGAATTAATACGACCCACTTCGAAGTCAGTACGAATAACCACGTAGTTTAACTTCGTACTGCATTCGTACTCAAAACTCGGCTCAGTGTGACTGGGGTCTAATTGTATTATATTAATTTGCTAACCACATGGGCAGCTGTTTAGTTAAATATTTATTTCAATTCCTACTTGGATCTGTCAAAATATTGTCAGCTCATTTTTGAGTACTTTTTATCGGTTAAATTTATTCTACACTGTATTCAATGCGCTGAACCCCCAAATCATGGCAAGTAAGACTTCTAAGTTACTTGTGAATGAAACTTGTCATAAGGCTATCGTAAATATCAAGCCCGCACATATGTTAGGTAGTCGGCGCAGTCCATTATCCTCTCACGTAGGTCCGCCAACTTTAACGTTATCAACGAGGGTGGCATACTAGAGAACTGTGGGTGGTCCACTATGATGAATATTTGCTATTGTTTTTATACACACACAGGCAATAAATACCCCTGATCTCTTTCAATCGGAAAATATCGCGAACTTCAAAATCTTCACATTACATTTTTCATCCAATTAGCATCGGTCCATCAAGTCTTAATACACAGTCATGTTCGACGCCGATGGCTGTATAGTAGATCTTAATGCATTCAATAGAGGTAATTAAAATTGATAAAGATTATCAAACCCTTAAGGATACTATGAACACTTGGTATTCATGGATATTTGCTAACCTAATCTTCAGCTTATTTCACGATGTACATATTTAATACAACCTGGACAAATGATCATTCAGATGTTATAGACAGGCCACCCATGTTTAAGTGTTTGAGAAAAAGATATCCTTATCGTAAAATAAAATGTTTATATAGATCCCCAATGATAACGTAGGTGTGTTGGCAAATTCTGATTTGAGAAAACAATTAATGTTCCTAATCACTTTATAACTTATTTACGGTTTGATGAAATATGCAGACGAAACGTCCATTGTGTCATTATAGACTGGCATGAAGTTCCGTTCTAAACAATAATGATGCATATTACTCAATATATTTGTCTTGAAAAATAATAACAAAATAAATGATCTAGCCAAAAGGATTTAAACAATACTTCGGAATATGTGTGATAGAAAGCAATTCAACAAGTGATTAAGACAACACCATGCTGGATGGAATAAAATGAAGATTATTTCAAACAGAGTACAGTTCACAGTTACATACTAATCAGGTTATGGTGAGGTGTGATTTGAAAATTTGAAGCAACCATGTGGTCGTTCAGTGAAGACCCTCCACCACCCTACAACGAGGTGAGTAAATTATACGCATAACGAGTTTTCGTATGACATACTAAATGCTTTCAATATTCGTATGAAGTGCGCTTTGATTTCTAGAAATTCTAGAAAGCTTTTGTTCAAATGGCAATGAAATCAATTGAGAGCTGTGCGGAGTACAGTCGATCTACAGAGATTTAACCCCACGCAAAAGTAACTGATCGCTCAACGATATTGGTACGAAAGTGTTCACAAACCTTTGTGATTAGAGAACTTTAATTTTCTGTATAAAACAATAATATTTTAATTGAACAATAAATACATGAATAAGTAGAAAAAAACATTGATTTACAATGAATCGCGATGAATCTGGAGACACATTACAATTGGCATTAAAACAAAATTATCAAAATCAAGGCAATATATATTTGCACTTGTTGCCTTAAATATCAATTCATGTTGCTAGTTTAATTTTGATACATGAAAACAATATATAGTACTATTTGTAACGAATCAATCGTTATTCTAGACTGTTCAAAGCAGGTCCTTTTCAAAGAAACACATGCAATGCTTTCTGACGAAGAAACTACAAGTACAATGCTATGGTGGCATACTACTGCCACCAGTTAGCATGATAGCGTTCGCGAATTGTTTCGTTTTAACCACTTAATTATTACGATAATTATCTAGCTATCTAGTTAATATTCGTGATACATTTTCAGTAAGATAAATATCATAAAACTAGAAACAGGCTTGAAAGTGCCCAGAACTGCCACCTCCCTTTTACCTTTTTATGATGTATTACATACATGTAAGTGGTAACACGAATCTTATCTAGTTGACCACTTATTATGTTACTTAATAACTCAAATTCGCGAATTTCACTTATGATTCGTGTTACCACTTATTTATAAATGCAATTTTGGCTTATAGATGTAAGTGATAACACGAATCTTATCTAGTTGACCACTTATTATGTTACTTAGTAACTCAAATTCTCGAATTTCACTTATGATTCGTGTTACCACTTGTTCATTTTTGACTTCTACATGTAAGTGGTAAGACGAATCTTATCTAGTTGACCACTTATTATGTTACTTAGTAACTCAAATTCGAGAATTTCACTTATGATTCGTGTTACCACTTATTCATTTTTGGTTTCTAGATGTAATTGGTAACACGAATATTATCTAGTTGACCACTTATTATGTTACTTAGTAACTCAAATTCGCGAATTTCACTTAAGATTCGTGTTACCACTTGTTCATTTTTGACTTCTACATGTAAGTGGTAACACGAATCTTATCTAGTTGACCACTTATTATGTTACTTAATAACTCAAATTCGCGAACGACTGAAAACATGAAATGAATTGTCGTCTCTCGTGGCTCAGTGGATAAGGCATCGGACATGGGAACGGGAGGTCGAAGGTTCAAATCCCGGTAGGGATTTGTACTGATACGACTGGTTGGTGAACCGCCAGTTTGTTGAATAAAGGTTACCGTGTACTTACCTGTCTTGTGTTCTACATGAATTAAAGGATAGGAATCGGGAAGTAAATGTATGGTGGCACATTACTGCCACCAGTTAGCATAATAGCGTTCGCGAATTAATTCGTGTTAACCACTTAATTATTACGATAATTATCTAGCTATCTAGTTAATATTTGTGATAAATTTTCGGTAAGATAAATATCATACAACTAGAAACAGGCTTGAAAGTGCCCAGAACTGCCACCTCTTACCTTTTTATGATGTATTACACTAGCTTTAAGTGGTAACACGAATCTTATCTAGTTGTCCACTTATTATGTTACTTAGTAACTTAAATTGCGAATTTCACTTAAGATTCGTGTTACCACTTATTTATAAATGCAATTTTGGCTTCTAGATGTAAGTGGTAACACGAATCTTATCTAGTTGACCACTTATTATGTTACTTAATAACTCAAATTCGCGAATTTCACTTATGATTCGTGTTACCACTTATTTATAAATGCAATTTTGGCTTATAGATGTAAGTGATAACACGAATCTTATCTAGTTGACCACTTATTATGTTACTTAGTAACTCAAATTCTCGAATTTCACTTATGATTCGTGTTACCACTTGTTCATTTTTGACTTCTACATGTAAGTGGTAAGACGAATCTTATCTAGTTGACCACTTATTATGTTACTTAGTAACTCAAATTCGAGAATTTCACTTATGATTCGTGTTACCACTTATTCATTTTTGGTTTCTAGATGTAATTGGTAACACGAATATTATCTAGTTGACCACTTATTATGTTACTTAGTAACTCAAATTCGCGAATTTCACTTAAGATTCGTGTTACCACTTGTTCATTTTTGACTTCTACATGTAAGTGGTAACACGAATCTTATCTAGTTGACCACTTATTATGTTACTTAATAACTCAAATTCGCGAACGACTGAAAACATGAAATGAATTGTCGTCTCTCGTGGCTCAGTGGATAAGGCATCGGACATGGGAACGGGAGGTCGAAGGTTCAAATCCCGGTAGGGATTTGTACTGATACGACTGGTTGGTGAACCGCCAGTTTGTTGAATAAAGGTTACCGTGTACTTACCTGTCTTGTGTTCTACATGAATTAAAGGATAGGAATCGGGAAGTAAATGTATGGTGGCACATTACTGCCACCAGTTAGCATAATAGCGTTCGCGAATTAATTCGTGTTAACCACTTAATTATTACGATAATTATCTAGCTATCTAGTTAATATTTGTGATAAATTTTCGGTAAGATAAATATCATACAACTAGAAACAGGCTTGAAAGTGCCCAGAACTGCCACCTCTTACCTTTTTATGATGTATTACACTAGCTTTAAGTGGTAACACGAATCTTATCTAGTTGTCCACTTATTATGTTACTTAGTAACTTAAATTGCGAATTTCACTTAAGATTCGTGTTACCACTTATTTATAAATGCGTTTTTGACTTCTACATGTAAGTGGTAACACGAATCTTATCTAGTTGACCACTTATTATGTTACTTAATAACTCAAATTCGCGAATTTCACTTAAGATTCGTGTTACCACTTATTTATAAATGCAATTTTGGCTTATAGATGTAAGTGATAACACGAATCTTATCTAGTTGACCACTTATTATGTTACTTAGTAACTCAAATTCTCGAATTTCACTTAAGATTCGTGTTACCACTTATTCATTTTTGGCTTCTAGATGTAATTGGTAACACGAATATTATCTAGTTGACCACTTATTATGTTACTTAGTAACTCAAATTCGCGAATTTCACTTAAGATTCGTGTTACCACTTGTTCATTTTTGACTTCTACATGTAAGTGGTAACACGAATCTTATCTAGTTGACCACTTATTATGTTATTTAATAACTCAAATTCGCGAACGACTGAAAACATGAAATATAGTGTCGTCTCTCGTGGCTCAGTGGATAAGGCATCGGACATGGGAACGGGAGGTCGAAGGTTCAAATCCCGGTAGGGATTTGTACTGATACGACTGGTTGGTGAACCGCCAGTTTGTTGAATAAAGGTTACCGTGTACTTACCTGTCTTGTGTTCTACATGAATTAAAGGATAGGAATCGGGAAGTAAATGTGCTCGGAAAGTAGGTGTCTCATAAGTCAGAAATGACGGCCGCTTTAAATAGGAGGTAGTAGTACCTCTATAATAAATAACACTTTACTTTCAATTTTGTATGAAATTATCCTTTATTTCGCAAGTTATGTGAAGATCCTATACTTATCGTGATACTTCTGTAGATTACTTGTTTCTTTAACGTGATAACCACATCATTTTCTAGTTAATTATGTAGTTAACTGGTGGCAGAAATATGCCACCATATAAACGCCACTGAAAACATCGGTGAAATAACTTGCAACATATCAGCACTCGGTAAATATGCGTATTGTAGGCCTATGGAGAATATTTGTTTGTTTTGGTGGAAGATAAAATATATTCACGAGTGGCGTAGTCACGAAGGGAAATTTAAGTCTGAACTCGCTTTCGATCGTTCACCAAAACAAACAAAGGTCCTTTTTATGTCATGTTTTAAATCATTATTTGCATTTCAACTTTAAAGTGCTTTAAAATTATACGTGACGTCATGCGTCGAGTGCAAATGCTCTACGAGACGGCATATGAGCAATTGTCGCGTGAAAATAGTTCTAGAAAATAATTTAAATTATTCACATTTTATAAAAGATGTGTTCATGCTTTGTTATTACAGCGGATTTGTAAAATAGAAAGTAGATTGAAACTTTATTTTCGTTTACAATTGATAAATCTGAAGATCCCAGCACGTGCGTTCATGTGCCCTTTTAGCTTGACAAATCAATACGCAAAACCAGTAAAAAAAACAAGAAATATCTTTAAAAAGGATGATCGCCGCAAATTGAAATAAGCGCAGCTGTTGCAGATTTATTGGTTAAGATTTTTGAGTTATTGCACGAACTAAATAGCATGAATAAGTATTATATAAGGACTGAAACACTCTATTTACGGTCCCTGATAAGGACAACCAAATATCTGCTTCCGTTCATTCAATAGAACTTATGACTATGTTTAACAATAATAGCTCGCGCGGTACAAATATTTTAAAAACATGTTCCATAAAATATAATAAAGCGTGTATATAAACGTTTATCAAAAACGTACAGGAACACGGTGGCATTGCTCCTTGACCTTTCAGATATTTCCATTAAATCACCATTTGGCATTTATATTTTTGAAAGTATTTACCCTGTACATGAATTAATACGATGTTTACGTATTATCTCGTGTCTAAATTAAATACAATATACGAGGTATACATTTATTTATATATACTTAAGACCATTGAAAACGCAACCAAAGATTGTGCATGTAGATAAGGTGACATTACAAAGACAAACAGAGTCTTTATTTCTTTAACATAATTTCATTAAACTAATCAAGTATGAAATAAAAATAATTGGTCATGAGTTTGATAAAGTTTTGAACAAGAATTAACATATAGATAACTGTAACACGCTTTGACAGTTGGTACTACAAAATGACGTCTAGTTCAAATAGTTGCGTTTTTAATGGCGTCAAGTATATAATAAATAATAATTGAACCTGTATACTTTCAACTACATGTATATTAAAGACATCATTTGAACATTCGAATCGATAAAGGCGTAAAAGATGAGACAGTATTTCTCCCGTAGTCCTATTGATTTGGCCAAAAAGGCACTACATGTAATTCATAGAAAGTAAACATGATTTCTTCGAACATTAATCCCATTTTCACCGTACTCTGTCGAATCCGTTTGACTATCACAGCTATAAAACCAGTATTAATTGACTTTGTCTGACTGACAAAACATTGTTTAACTTAGCATTATTTTGATGCGACAATACTTCGTCAGTAGTTAAAATTCTAGTTACTGTCCATAAGGATATGAAGCACACAATCATAAATACGTATGTCTACATGTAAACTACAATTTAGGAAACACGTGTTTGCTCGTTCCAGCCCAGCATTTACAACGTGCAGATTTGAACAAATCAGCGTCCAGTTTACGAACAAAGTTCGACTGTCCAAAATTTCTTCGACATGTAACTTAAGATTCGATTGGCTAACGCACCGGTGTTGTTCAAGCAGCAAACGCGATCATAATACGGCAACGCCGAATACAAGCTGTGGCTCAAGCAGCAAACGCGATCATATACGGCTGCGTCGAATACAAGCTGTGGCTCAAGCAGCAAACGCGATCATAATACGGCAACGCCGAATACAAGCTGTGGCTCAAGCAGCAAACGCGATCATAATACGGCAACGCCGAATACAAGCTGTGGCTCAAGCAGCAAACGCGATCATAATACGGCAACGCCGAATACAAGCTGTGGCTCAAGCAGCAAACGCGATCATAATACGGCAACGCCGAAAACAAGCTGTGGCTCAAGCAGCAAACGCGATCATAATACGGCAACGCCGAATACAAGCTGTGGCTCAAGCAGCAAACGCGATCATAATACGGCAACGCCGAATACAAGCTGTGGCTCAAGCAGCAAACGCGATCATAATACGGCAACGCCGAATACAAGCTGTGGCTCAAGCAGCAAACGCGATCATAATACGGCAACGCCGAATACAAGCTGTGGCTCAAGCAGCAAACGCGATCATAATACGGCAACGCCGAATACAAGCTGTGGATCAAGCAGCAAGTGCGAGCATAATTAATAACAGCTGTGGATCAAGCAGCAAACGCAAGCAGAATACGGCTACACAGAATAACAGCTGTGGCTCAAGCAGCAAATGCGAGCAGAATACGGCTACACAGAATAACAGCTGTGGCTGAAGCAGCAAACGCAAGCAGAATACGGCTACACAGAATAACAGCTGTGGCTCAAGCAGCAAATGCGAGCAGAATACGGCTACGCCGAATAAAACAGCGAGTTTATCAAGACGTTATCTACCGGTACATTCTAGTTAACCTCCGAAAAGCATGAAATAGACCATCTGTCTGTATGCCGTTGTATGAAATGTGTACCGCAAGTAAATGTGTTCAAGGTGATTCTAGCGATGGTCAGAGAGTGTTTCAAACCTTATCGAAGCGACACGACAGATTTGAATTTGTCAGTAAATAAACGCACTTGCTTCAAGAATGCCAACTGGTGAGGCAAGCAGAGTAGAAAAACGCTTACCTAAGCTTGTTTCATATACGTATTGTAGTTCTATTCATTTCAATTATATCGGCAAGCTTACGAAGTCGCTTATGATAATACAGCAACACAGATGGAAATGTTAAGTAGGCTACTCTGTGCAATGTATTTAACTTTATTCGTAAGGTTTTTAGTCAAAGACCGACCCCAACAATACAACTTATGGCATTAGGGAAGTTTTTGTTATTATAATCTGGAACGAGCATATACTTATTGCTGAACCAGTGTTAGGGTCTTTCATAGTCTAAATTTGGGCGCACATTCGATCTCGAATACTATTCAACCACTCAAGAAAGGACTCTCCATCAGAAGAAGATACACTTTATCTTGTCTTACCCGTCAGTCCAAAAGTTTCTCAGCACAACTCACTTTACACTGCTGGTGAGATTTCGACCAAATTTTGTGAACGATACCAAAAATAATCTTAGTTTGCGAATATAAGCAGCTCTTTTCGGTGCAATAGTTTTAGCGGAGATAAGGCTCAGCTCAAATCATTTAAAAATATGTATTTCTCCGGACTACCACAAACTGCTGGGTTTCAATCAAACGTTGCGGGAAGTATCGGTTGTGTATATGAGCTATGCAGTTAGTTAAATCAATTGATTGTAGCAATGTTATGGCGCTTTGACTGTTTTACTGAATATAAAGTAGTTCAAAGTATCAACGTTCAACAAAGTTGCTCATATCATTGCCTACATGACCAATGAAATGCAAAGGAATGGAGAGACATCTGCTTTCCATAAGAGCAATTTCTAGTTTAATAATTATACCATTTGAATGCACTCCGTAAAGAACCAACTGATATTTCGGGGTGATAAGTTTAGATAATTTAAGAATAAACAGTTCTACTTGAATGAAACAGACCCAGAAGACATTTACCACCCTCGTTAATTAATATTGAAATATCATGATGACTTTCCCAGCACCAGCGTACCTACAGACAAGCTAAATTCTATCAAACCATGCAGAACTAATTAAACACATACCACTACAGGTCGAAGGATAAAACACACTTGGTATACTTGATTAACCCGAATTTAATCCAAGTCCTGTAACTTTTGCGCTTTGTTTCGAAACGTACAAATATTTTGAAGGCTACTCTCACATATGTCAATGCATAAAGTTAAATTAGATCGACTAAGGCGTTTGTGATACGTTTCAAATGAGAAATACAGTGTAGTCTCTCTCTCTGTCCCTTTCAACACGCACAATTATTGACTTGCGATATCTTTGTAAAGCGACATTTATATTGCATTATGGGTAGGTGAAACTAGTTTTTCATATGACACGACTGCAAGTTGACTATAATGAATTGATATTCAGCATGCATGTTGCATATAAACATGAACTATACATGTATAACCATTGGGCAAAGTTCCTTTTCTGTGTCCCTATGCAAGTCCACGAAATATGAGGGAAACAATGGATTGTGCGTTTTAAAATGTACACTCAAACATATTTCTAACTGATCATCCTACGTTTTTGCAATTTATAAATTTTGAAAGAAATATTTATTGGTTGACTATTTTGTACAATCATGAAAGACTTTTGGATGTCAAAGTATTACGGCATGTGGTAGAATGAAGTAAAACAAATTGAGTTTTTTTTTATTTTGAAAAATAAGAAAAAAGGTGACGAACTGGAAAAGCATTTGAGTGTAGTTAATATTTGGTCAGTTGAAATAAATTGATTTTCAGGAATGTTCAAGATAATTTCTTAAAATCTGGTAGTCTTAGTATAATTTGTCGTGTGTTATAACTAATAGGTTAGTTTTGCTAGCTTAGTTTTACTGAACTAATCACGTCTATCTAATTCAACTCATCCTTCAGATATCACTATACTCCACGCCATTAAAAACGCAACTAAAATAAGTATATCTTAATTATCAAACATAATTTAATCAAATGTGAAATTGAATACTAGGGCCATAGTTTTATTTCTTTTTTATGAATGATTTACACATTTGTCACAATAAAACGCATTTAAAACTTGGAATAAATGAAGGCTTAAGTGAAATAGTTGCGTTTTTAATGGCGTTAAGTATGTCATGGAACAACAACACACAAAAGTGTTCAAGTTGAAAACTAGTTGAAATCAGGTCGATCATTAGGTGCTTAATTCTAAGGTAGATATTTCTTCCCTGCATTTGTCCATTACAGTACGCAAATGATGCTGTTGGCAGTAATGAACATGATGTGCGACTGTGTATGTTATTTTCAATGAATACCACTTAACTAGCTGATTTATAACACAGTTGATCATTAATCCAAAGAGTTCGTTTTAAATTAAAATATCTGATCCATGGTGCGCGGCGCATTATTGTCACGTTTCTTTTAAACTGAGGTCATTAATTTCTGTATCAAAAATTTGACCAGTCGACCAGAAATTACTAAAATAAGTACTCGTACAATGCAAAACTGATCAAAAGTCAAGTGTTGAAGGAGGGAAATGGGCGAATATTGCGTTTTTTAGTTTTATAGTATCAGCAAAATTTGTTAATGACTAATAAATGGCAATGTAAGACGACTTACTTGTGTAACAAAGTTCACACCGCGTAGTGATTAGGTGAAGGTGTGTCAGAGACGCTAGGTTATTTGTTAATAGGGGTGTCATTATGTGCCGCGGAAAATGTCACTTTCAGAAGACAGGCCTACATTTATTTTGATGCCCATCAAAACATTACACATGGTTTCTAGATCTCTCGATTTCACAGTCTTCTTATTAAGCTGACTGGATTAGCATACTAGAGATAGGCAACCACGTCCAAATGAAACATGGTCAATACGTCCTGCAAGTCATACATTAAAATACGGCTGCGTGCGCATTCACCTGAAATAAAACAAGAACAAATACAATTTTACGTCAATAATATTCCTACGGAAGCTTAGAAGACCTGCGTCAGTCCTTTTTCAAATTTAACAAATTTTGATCTGTTGTAAAAAATTACCAGTTCAAAATAACAAAATACTAGTCAAGTTAAAATAGTACATCGGCTCGTCTAATGTTTTTTAAAAGCGGTGGTACAGTAGTCCAAATACGTATCAGTAATACAAATAACCTAATAAGTAAAACTTGCTTAAAAAGAACGCTCATATAAAGGACAATTGGAGTATAAGAAAAACATTTCAACTCACTACATGCGCATTTTGCATTTAAATCTCCATGAATATGGCAAACAGCGCAGCTGATAAAAAGAACCGTATTCAAGGTTCCAAATGGTGTCAATTATAAATAACTTTTACTGTACAAAATACGCGAATGTGTTGTATGAAGAGGAGACTAACGTACGATTAAATCTATACTAGATGATCTTCACATTATATCGAATACAGGCAGTGTAGTCACACGTAAGAGAGTGAAGTAGTGTGCGTTACAAAATGAAACAAAATTGCATTACGCCCCTTACAACTACGTCAGGGTTATCGTTTTCAGCCGCATCAATGTTTAGATTTTAAAACCAGGTAGATTTGCCGCGCATGTTTTTTTCAAACTATATGTTTGTACAAGAAGAACTCACTTGGGTATTCACATAAGAAATATATACAACTAAAGCAGCTGGAACGCCCTGAATATTGGAATCCGTTGAATTTCCGAACGCAAATGGGAAATGTAATGCATGTACATATGCTTTTATAAATGACTGCATTGTGCATACAAGAGAATGGAAATACGGCTCATTTAAATAATGTACACATTTTAAAACAAAAGAATAAGAGCCTACATGTACAATGAATATATATCTGTATTTACATAAATTAAAAATGAATACAATTTCACATATAACCGATACGTCTGTAATATCCGTAAGTTAGTGAGAAATGAGAATATGAATATAGTTATGAAATACGTAAACGACTACTCGTGACAAAACATTGCCTATAATACAGGCATGGATTGTTTCAGAGTGATGAAAAACTCTTTATACGGTTAAAATATGTTTCTTATAAAAAGAGAGAGAATAAGTTACAGGGAACATAAGACAGGTGCCTCCCCACAGACCTCCGGGAAAACAACACTCCATAAAACATAAGGCACTTGAGGAAGTAAAAGGGGCATATGTTAGGGAACAGAGGCGCAAGGAATCATGTCATTACCCAACACTTGATATGCCCAACAGTATTAATGGCACAAAAATGGCCGAACTCAAACAAACATTCATCAATCCATGTACATTGCAATCCTATCATTAATATAACTGCAGTACTGATTGCCAAAGGTAGTCGCACAGACCGTGTACGTATGTCGACGTTCTGATGTATCGCTTCGGACATCTCTTAAGGTAGCCGAGTCGTAAAGATATATGCGCATGGTGTGATCGTAATGTTCCTAGTATTTATTTTCTAGTTTTTCTGTTCATACTTTACTACGGTCATCATCACTAAGACAAGTACACACATCATGACGTGTCCATTAAAATACTTGTGTCAACTTGTGTCACAGTACCGACATTTGTAAATGTCACCAACAGCTGCGATTTAGTAGATGCTTTTAAAACGGGTTGGTTTCCGATTCTTCATGTGAGTTAGAAGCAAATGGTTTAACAAAAATATAACACATAAATCAGTTATCGCAAATTAAAGGACTTCGCAATGGCACACGGCTGGACAATGTAAATTTGTAATGTGTAATAATATTCCTCAAATACCATCGGACCGTCGGTTCGCAGCTCTATGAATTTGTTTCAACTGTGTATGTATATATTTAAATACCGACATAATGTCACAAAAATATACGTATTAGGCACAGACAAAATAAACAGATAAAAGGTTCAGATACCACCGTGGTACCAAAACGCAAGCGCCTTTATAAACCAATCGCATTGTTTATCAATTCCCCATGTCTTTTTGTAAACATTCAGTATGAGAAAAGTGTGGAATTTTTCGATAGGCTTACCTTTAGGAAGTTTCAATCTTTGACATTGTTGGTTCCTTTCCAAAGCCCATCCGGTTTATTGCTCACGTTGTTAACGCTATATGCGTTATGTTTTTTTTCAAACGGACCATAAATACATAACGCTTTGATGCCTGCTCAATATACATACATACAGCTGTAGTACAAAGTTACCTTACAACAGCTTGTACTGTAATAGAAATAATAGAAAAATGTATTCGATTCGGCAAAAATATAAATTAACAAGTTTAAAGTCAGATTATATTAAACGCTCACACAACTTGCCTAACCATATAATAAACCAGAAGCAGCCTCGTAATAGCTGGATTGATTAATGATATTAATTGGCAGGAATGTACCTCTCCGCGGAGACCTACCATGTTACACCGTTGATCGCTTTATGGTGCCGCTGTCTAACCATTAATCACAACCCTAATAGGATTCACCGATTGTTGCATACGTTTGAAATACATTATTTCGTTTTCCATAAACATTCTATATACATTCTAGACAAACTTGTACAAATCAATCAATGATTTCATAAACGTGAATGAAAGGATATATTTGGGTTTTAACGGACGTTTGGTCGACCTAATCATTTCATCTGAAATTCAGAGCTCTGTTCAACTTTTAAGAGCATTCAGAAAGTCGCAAATGTCTACAACAAATATTACAACAACCATGAAATCGTTTGCCCATGACACACTCCCCTAAACGTAGCAATTAAATACGTTCAGTACACGGCTAAACCTTGTTTATCTCTCATCGTGGAGGTTCGGGACATCTTGGGTGGTCTGCAACCACGGGGAGCGTTGCCAAGCAACTGTATGTCGAACGTGTACGTCAGGAGCGGCCCACCATCACCGCTATCCAATCAACGCGCATGTTTACCTTTCAGCCCGGTGTCATTTACCTTCCGAGGCGGGGCGTCAAACTAAATGTATGGTTGTTTTCTAAGTGAACGGATCAGAGTTGTAACATTCACGGCTTAGTATGAAATACCTGAGCTAATGAGTAGCTAGTATGGAAATATTCTATTTTGTAACATGTAACTATTATGATTCAAAAATGTGCATTCCCATGTGTCATACAAAGACAAAGACATAGGGATGTAGGTTTAACAATTCACTTATCTGGACTTAACTAATGTGATTGAGGATATTGTTAAATCTTATATTCCCTTCTTCTCTCGTAGGGTCTTACAATGGCCTCAGAGAGAAAGAAGCGGTCCAACAAGTATCTGGACGTGGAATACTTAAATAGACCAAGCTGGGTCAACGCAAGAGTCGCCTACAGACAAGTCAGAAAGGTGAGTTTTCTTTCTTTCAACTTCTCTTACATTCTTTATACATGAAAACCAACATGTGGTGAAAAGAGTGAGGCTCTCTGAAGGGAACACCATTTCGTTATTTATTTTCCACTGTTTGCTATTGTAAAAACACAAAATCTCGGCATCAAATATGATTTTTGTAAAGTAAACGTGTGTCCGAGTTTAACGCAACTTCAAAAACTCGTGCATCTTAATTCGTTTGTAAAATTGGGTCAGTGCTTGTATTCGTACATGCACGTTACATGAATTGATTTATTGCCAATGCATTGATTTAAGTAATGTCATTTGTTTTTTTCAGGGCAAGGCTGATGGAAACAAGCATGGTTTGTGGGTTAGAAAACATATTCAGAGATATTTATACAGTATAGGATGTTTTATACACTTACATTGTGGAAAAGTGCTATTCGTAGGATTATTGTTATTGTCATTATGTTGTGTCGGCTTAAAATCAGCCCGAATTGAAACGGACGTTGAAAAATTGTGGGTTGAAGGTAAGAAATATTTTATTAACATTATTGTATTCATAACTTGAACGTTAAGTGTATAAAACGTCAGTATTTTACCGGTAACGTACAGTTAAATGTTCCTTTGGCGCCCCTCGCCGCCATCTTGGTTTGTGACCCAGAAAGACTGAAATTCAATCATGACGGTGTGTGGTCCATCTATTTTTGGCTCGCATCGAGATGTTTTTCTCTATTCTGGCAGCTTTTTTCTCTGTTCGGCAGTATTTTCTGAATAATCCACTAGCTTTCAATGGCCTGTTCAAAAATACTTCTTTTTATAAACCATTTCTTTGGACGTAAGATGTTAATTTGCTGTATACCTACAAAGCTGAACCTGATTACTCTCGAATGCAAAAACAGTGAACTCGTGAAGGTAAACTAAAGCGCTGATACGGAATTCTTGTAATTGGGCTTGAAGTTCCTTTTTATATGTTCACCATGCAGAGGTTTACTACAACGGAAACAACACCGTTTTATATTCAGTATTAGAGATTATTTTTTGACAGACCTCACAACGCATTGTGGTCATCTTTGCCGCCAAATTAAGTAAGAACGTGACGAGTGATAGCGATCACTGTGCTAGTGTTGTTGTCTTTTTTCGACTCAAGCATGGAAACATTGATGTAGCTATAAACCGCCTCATGTTCATATTACTAAGTCAGTTATTTAAGTTATGAAATGTGCCGACTGGGACCAATATATACATGCATATATTGGTGCCAGTATAAGGTGTTGTGCAATTTTAAATCATTTCATCATTGTACGCCAGACCCTTTCTTTATATCCCGTGCACATTTTCAATTTACTGTAATAGCAGGCCATTGTGTAAAAAGCAGTACTCAATCAAATTTATTTAAATCAAAGATACTGCCTAGATATCTAATCATTACTTTTTAACATTTGCTAATCACCAATTTGTTACTGTGTAAAAGTTACTGATGAGTTAATATAATTGATATATTTTAATAAAATTTCTTGTGCACCATTTTGCTTTTAATTTGAAAGTTCACCATTGAATTTAGGCTCGAGACTTCATATTGTGTCAGTACTTGTGGAAAAAGGTCCAAATTTATGAGATTTGTTTGCAACATTATGGATTCAGTCAGCTGAACAACCTTGCACAATAACTGATTTATAAAGCCAAAAGTAAACTTTTTAATAATAACACCATTTAGGCGCATGTTTTTTCTAAATCTATGACGAGTTTGCTACTTCTAGTTGAATAGAAAAACTTGGTATTGTGAAGATCCAATTCTTATATTGACAATACTTATAGGGTGTCCAAAAATAATTTTCATAAAAACTTATAATCAAAATAAACGATGTTCATGATATACTTGTAATTAAGCGGGGATGATGATTGTTGGCAGGAAACAAAGCATTGATTGGTGATTGTTGAGATGTCTGCTTATCAAATTATCTTTCTAATCATAAATTGTGTTTGAAAACAAAGTAGCTCAAAGCATACGCTTGAAGTGACCTTACCGCTTGAAGTGACCTTACTGTTACATGAAATGGATATTGCTGTAGGTTATACTTATCATTTTATATATCTAATAAGTACTTGGTTGCAGACTGGAAAACTGTCAGTAGTCTGCTTATTATTCCAAATTAATGTGTAAAGCCTTAAACCTGATAATTCAAGAAAAGTTACATTGAAAGTAAATACAATCGGACTGGTAAATGCCATAGAACGCATTCAACCAACTCAAAAGCTCCAGGAGACATTATATGAAACAATTTTTAAACTAAATTAGTCACATTAAAGGTGGCCAAGATTAGAAAAAATTAAAGATTAGTAGCTGTGACTTTGACAACAACACTTCCTTGGGACATACAAATACAGATTTGAAAATAATGAGGAAATGCTTGTCTTTTTCATAGATCTAACTTGTTAATAAACATACAAATGATTGACCTTATATTTTGTCGTGATATTCAAATTCGCAAACATACTTTCATTAATGTGTTTCTCTAGAGCCACCAAGTATTGCCTTGTGGCAAATGTTTGTATGAATAAATTCACTTTTATGGTAAAACACTGACAGGTAAGAATAGTGTGATATATGTTGGACCACCAAGAAAGAACATCACAAACACTCAATTACCATAAAATGTATGAAAGTTATGGTGTATACTGGTGAAGATTCATCCGAAACAAGTTTCTCTTTGACATTAGTGGTCCGCAGGTATAATTATAACTTAGTCATGCAAGTTTTATACATAATTTTCCTTATAATGCTTTATGGCACGGAAATAACGTCCTTACCATTTCAGGAAAGGACTAAAATCCTTTGTGAGAAAAATGTGTCTGATATTTACCACTAAGTAACTGCAAGTTTGTGTTGGTGGTTCTAGTCAAAAGAAGGAAATGTTGTTACAACATATAAAATTGAACATTGTAGAAACCAAATGGACTCGGAAATGTCAACTCTAAATGTGGGTCCATACATTAAAAAAAGTGTAGATGTGTAAATAAAGCAATAATGCACTGGTTAAGCACTGGTTGAACCACTGTTCGTTTCCCCCCAGTTGTTATTTTAATAGCTTTATAAATTGTATTTGATCAACAATGATGGTTAGGCTGGAACGATCAAGAGATTGAATTAACAAAATATATTCATTGTTTACCAATATGTGTATTTGGCCAGATTGTTTAGCAATTTTGACAATTTAGAAATGGTGTTATCATTGAACTGTGTTGATTAAGATTTATATGTTAGTTATAGGAATTCATTGTCCTATCATGCATACATTGGAGTTCTGCATTAAATACCTCATTTTAAGATATAGTATCACAATCCTTGCAACAAAATAAGTAACAAGTGTTGTTTCTACCCTTGTACTTGTTTTAATGTATGCTAAGCAGGTTGTTGAAAGGAACGCCATTTTACACCTTCAGTTGTGTAGAAGTTAAGATATAAACTTTCTGTTCTCTGTTTGTGAGCAGTAAATGAAGAAGAAAATGATGGTCTGGGGAGAGTTACACACTTTGTTGGGAGGTTATGACCCATTTTATGTGCAATCATGAAGTCCCTAAGAAGAATGGTATTTTAATGGATAGAGTGGGTTTGGTGTTTTTATAACCTGAAAACTTAAATATATCTTAAAGGTATTCTCACATTTTATTTGGGCTCCTTTGCAATAAATCCGATATCTGAGTCAGAGTGAGACATTAACATTTCCTCTTGATCTGAAGTTTTACTAGCCATGCTTTTTATGATAATGTTATAAAAGTGGTATTATATAGGTAGAAGTTTTGAAATATACACATTTTCAAAAAAAAGAGAAATGTTCCAGCTTTAATTAATTACCTTTTGTTTCTTTTCGGTATATAGTGTTTACTTAAATGTGCTTTAATCATTAAGCCACATTAAATTTGCAGATATTTCTTTTTCTTATCCTGATTGCAAACAAGTATGGTGTACAAGTTGATGCAAGCTTCTGTCCTTGATTGCCATTGGGACAAGGCTTGGCTGTTCCGTATACAAGTCACTATAAATCAATTAAGCCCTTTTATGAATATGTTAAAAACAGAATTACTGGATAATTTCTCGATAACACTGCAGTCTTTTGATTCAATTAAAAAGAAACAAGTAATTATGGTGCTGTCTTTTGTCATGTAATATGTTCACCAAAAGTTTACTAAAAAGGTTTTATGTATTTCATCTGCTACAATATAATATTAAATGGATTTTGTTGAACCCTTCTTACAAATTATATGATGAATGCATTTAGCTGTATTCATGCAGCACATTTTGTCAAGAGCTTAAATTATTCAGAACGTTTTTAAGATGTTAGTATAAAGCTTTTTTACTTCATGTCAAGCCTCCATGAATGACTGTGTCTATTTAGAATTTATGTAGAAGATTTGCTGAGGCTTAAGTATTCCGACTCTATTTTATAGATTCACAACCACCCAGCTGGTAAATATTGTATCACATAGGACACAAATCTTGTTCCATTGAAATATGGTTTCATATCCTATTTGCTGTGTTAAACACTCTCAACAAGATCTCTTCAAATGATTTTGTACTCGGATATAAGAGTCAGCTCACCAATGTTGGTGGCCGTTTTCTATGTAAACCTTTACTCAGGTACCCAAGATTCAAAATGTATAGAGGTTTAATTTTACTTAAATTGTATCACATATTGTGCAATAGGGATTGTTAGTGTACTGAATGTAATAGCAATTGATTTGTATTACAATCTTAGAGATACTTTACAAGTTATTGACTATATTTCTCAAATAAATTGGGTCATTAATATAGAATCTTTGTTGAAGAACATGTGAGGCCTACGTTCGGTTATTGTTAATTAAGAATTCACCAGTATGTCCAGTTCTGCATGACTTGGAATGTTGGTCACATAACCTGGCTGTCAGCAGAGACAAATTCTAGGTACAATATAGGATTGCTCAATTATGACCTAACTGTTGTCACTAGTGTGAGATTATTCTCGTGTTTTAACTTACCTTAATGGGGATCCGAACATAGACACATGATCTTCAGGGGTTCCATTCGACCCTGGGGTTGACCCTTTGCCTCCTGGAATTTCCAAATAGCCACATTTTGACCCTTGGGTTTCTGGCTGAAGAGTCAATTTTCTCTTAAATTTTGGCTATAAAATGGTAAAATTCGGTCCAAATTATCAAAATGACACTTGCGATTCAGCCCCTAGTGGAACCCTAGGATCCTTATGGTGCTGTTGAAAGTATCAAAATATAAACAAATATACCAAATCATACAAATGGAGTAGGGATTTACCTGACTTCTTAGCAGTTTTTCATCTCATTTTGTTCAGTAAATTATTAAAATCACACGTTCAGATGAGTTGTTCTGTATCCTCGATGATTAATGATATAGATTTCATATCAGTGATAAAAAATATGCGAGATTGGTGTTCACAACATATGGTACAATAATGTTATGCATGAATTTCACCAGCCTGTTGCTCAGTATTTCTCTTTGCCTTTGTATCTACAGGGTTGTTGATAACATTTGTAGTATTATGGATAAGAAGGACCACAGAGATAGGCCGAGTCTTTTCAGAGTTGTGGAAGCCCACAATAGGGTTCAGGGCAAAGATACAGACATAATTTTATTATTGTATATATAGTGTCCTTTTATTAGATATCAGAATTGTTTTTGAATTATTTAAATAGAAAATGGCTGTTACAAGGTCATTTGGACAGAATGTTTGATACCAGTACTTTAAAAGGCAGACATTATTAGCTAGCTACCTTACCACTTGATGGAAAAATGAAATCGTATGAAAACCTACACAAATGGTACAATTACTTGCAAAAAACCACCTTATGTACAAATAGCAACATTCTTTAAAGCTACGTGATGAATTACATGTCATGATGATATCTAAATGAGGGCTAAATGCTAATAACACTTTGTACATTATGTTCAAGCTTACACATTTACTCTCAGATTGATTGTTTCATTTTTGCGGAACGCCAGTTGTCTTGCAATTGTAAGAAACCCATTTGTCCTGAACCACTTGTTTTAGAAGTCTAGCTGATGTATATACTTATCAATAAATTGTATAACAATATGGCATTTTAGACTGCTCATTGCATGAGTATCATACTGGTGCATTAATTTGCAAATAAAACTTGATCATGTCTTGACTTCACTATATATCTCCACTAAAAGTGGCTCTAACTGTGACTTTCTTTACCTGAGAGTATCTCAAACAGAAATATTCAAGAACTTACCTTTTGACTTATAGAATGCATGGCTCATTATGTTATAGTTATGTAAACTATATTTGGGCATACTTACGCCACTGTCAATAGCGAGACTGGTTGTTGCCTTATTGTCATTCTCAAAAAAACTCAATTTAAGGAACTGCAAAACTGAGGCCTGACTATGAGGTTGGAAACTTAAATGCCAAAGCCTTTACTGTAATGCATGCATTTTATTAAGTAAGTGGTTGCATTAAATATTAATTACGTTTAATCACCATCATTATGTTAATGTCCATTTGCACCCCCTCACACTCGACATTTGGTACACTTAACAAACAACATTATCTATACAGGTGTGGTGTTTAAACATATGCAGTAAACGCATTGTTGGTATTCAATGCTTTATATAGGTTCAACTACATCTTTTTATATCATTTCAAACATTGAAAGACATTTGTTAATTGTATGTGGCTGACCTAGGTCACAGTGAGTTAATGGTATTCCTTGTAACAATGAAATAATTTTAAAACTGGATTTGTCATTTGATGAGTTTCCCCTGAGGGCTATGTTACCACCTACCGCAAAGGTATGCATTTGTAGGTCAGAGCTGAAAATAACACAAAAATACTGACAGCGTGTTGATTATATACTCATATATCAGATCTGTTAGTATACATTAGTGTGTACTACATGGTGAAAACTTGTATATCTATTATTTTGTGGAATAGAATTGCTTAGCATATGTTCGCCATTGTCTTACAATACTGCTCATGTGCCACTGGTAAACATTGCACCTAAGAGGGACAAATTTACTCTATTTTGCTGGATTATTCATATGCTTTAAATCTTTTGCTAAATTATTAAATGGTTATTTTGATACAAAATATTTATGAAATATTTAAAACATCAGTCTTAATGAGACATGGAAACTCTCTTGTTTATATCATGTCCTAAATACTGAATACAAAAATGTATAAGTATTGGCTGGTATTTTTATTCAACAAAACTTTTTATGCTGCACTTTCAAAAGTCATAAAAAATCTTATTCCTTTGCCTGTAAACACAGTAAAACTTCACACGTAGGCCAGTTATTTGCCTGGTTGCATTCACTGTGCATGGTATTTCACAGGTTATCATTCTGTGTAGTGTATGTGTGTATTTTCCTGAGGGGAGTAGGCTGCAATTTCTCTGAACACTCTCTTTGATTTTAATACTCATGAACAGTTAAATAGCAATTCTCAACATCTGGGGAAGATTTTGTGTAATAAAATTATCTAAAGCATGCCTATTTTGGTGTTTATAATGGCTCCAATATTGAATCAACAGGCACTTTTTGCTAACATTATAAAAAAATCTTAGCAACAAGTACCGCAGCACAAATAAATGATCATGGTTTCTGTAATGTACTTATCGGAAAGTTATGTAAAACTTTTATGTTTATAAATGTACTATGTTTCTTGGTGTATAATTACACAAATCTTATGACCATTGATATGTAAATTACATGTTATAAATTTGTAAAAGGTCACTACGGTAGTATGTAAGCTACATTAGTTTTCAGTTACTGATGTCTTGAAGTTGATCTAAGCTTAATTGTAATACGCTACCGGTTCATGTATGGTTGGATATGATTGATGTTTACTCAAAAATGTAAGGCAAACAAAAATGATTTGAAAAAGTTCTAGAGCAAATATCTACATTTTGCTATTTTATTGTGTTCCCTAGTGTCTGTCGACTGCTTTGAGGAGGAATACTTGCGAAAAGTCAAAGACACAAATGGTGTTAAAACTATGTTTTTTTGTAATCTAATTAGCAAGATACATTTTTGACCACCATCTAATTTAGTATAAATTATCTATAAGCCAGATTGCTGTTATATCTACCACAGTTGTTGTTGCCTAGTGTAGATAGTATACTAGGCGTGTTGATATCTGTGGAGCAGAAGAAAACAACTTCAGTACATCAACTGATGCCTGTGGTTTACAATCAAATATCTCAACATTCAATAATTCCCATAATTCTATATTTCAGAGGGTGGTAGATTAGAAAAAGAATTGACATACACCAAAGAATCCATTGGTGCTGGAAGTGATATAACCAACCAAATTGTGATCCAGACTCCAAAATCAGGAAATAACATTTTAACGCAAGATTCATTAAAACAACACCGAGATGCCCTTGTCAAAGCGTCTGAAATTACCATCAATATGTTTGATAGGTAAGTATTGTGATGCTCATAAAGTTCATGTTGCCTAAAGTATTTACTGCGCTAAATGATATTCTTTGTTTTGGCCTCAATCAGTAGACACAGTGTTACTGGGTTAGTGCAGTATTTGTGGGAAAATACAAGTACACTCTGTATATTAGAATTATGTCAACTTAAATTCTTATTAAATTTTTGGTATTTTTTCCTGTTAAAGGCATACAATGTACTATTCTAGTTACTATTTACATACATGCATCCGGAGGGGGTTCCGGTGTACATGCTTTTGGCAAAATAGGGTTGTCCATGTCTAATTATAGATCGATTTGCAGTCCCAAATTCAAAGACCTGGCTGGTTTGTCTAATAATTAGCATATGACATTACTAGAAAATGCATAGTTTTGCAAATATTTCTATGGACTCCAAAGACTGACTTAGATCTGCTGCCTTACCACGTGCTGGACCCCGTGACGTAAATTGCTGGATCCCCGCATGTATTTTAATATTATATATGTGCACTATAAACAGGGACTTGGATATAGTAACCTTCTAAGATGCAGACATTATAAGTAAAGAGCTTCAATTTTTATTTCAAAATGAAAACAAAATAGAATAAGTAACAATTTTGCTGTCAATTTACAATTGTAATATGTATATGTATTGATGGTAGGAGTCCTTTACATGTTAATTATTCCTATTCTTATATGAGATGTTTTTTTCTTGGCAGTGTTTGGAGATTCAGGGATGTGTGTTACTTAGCAGAATTTCGACTGTTTGAAGACTCGTTTATTGAAATGGTAAGCATATACATTTTTTTGATAACTTGATGATGGAAATATCTTATAAAGATGCTGTTTTGTTTAATTTCTTGAATGTGTTTACAAACTTAGCTTATGAAATTTGAGTAGTTGCGAAATTTTAAAACAAGATACTCATAATAGAGGGCCACTGTACGATTTCCAACCTCTTCTATAAGTGACTTCATTTCCAGAAAACGTCACATGTGACGTCAACATGCACTGAGGGTAAGAAATATTTGCCCCATAAGACAATATGAAAACAAAGTGACCATATGCAGTAAATATTGTTTCCTGCTTGCAAGTGAAGTTTTCTCGAAATGACGTAGGTCACTTACAGAAGAGGTTGGAAATCTTATAGCAGCACTCATATAATTAATATTTTTGATCATATTTTCAATGTTAACTGTACGGCAATAATTGTTCAATGTTTAAATGGTTATCTTGATCGACTTTTTCCATTGAATGATATTTTTCCAGTAAAAATATGAACAAACTTTGTATTGATTATATTTCTATGTATTTCAGATGTTAAGTAAAATGTTACCATGTGTGGTAATAACACCATTGGACTGTTTTTGGGAAGGTTCACAGATTCTTGGAGTTAAGTCCACGTAAGTAATGTCTACAGTATTCCTTATACAGTAAAACCTCAATAATACAACCACTCTTGGGACCCTTGAAAACAGGTCTTATAATTGAAGTGGTTTTAATACTGAGGTTGAATATAGAGCAAAAGCAGTGAAAATGGACTTGAAAATTGTGCGCTTAATGTCAAGATGGTCTTATTATTGAGGTGATCTTTAAGTGAGGTTTTACTTTATATCAATGAATAATGTGTTTTACAAGTGCAACCATAAAATCTGATAGAAGAACAACATTGTCTTGTCTTTTTCATTTGAAATACTGAGCAGTAGTTTCTTGCTTTCATCACAAGACACATTGAATTTTGACCTTAATATTGTAAGACATCTATTGCCCTCACTTTCTATGATGGACCTTTCATGCTGATTGGAACAGAGTTCCTTCTTGTTTCAGTGGAATTCAGTTTGATTTATATGACATTAATAGAAGTACATTCACATTATTGGTAACATACCTACTGAAGATTTTATCCAAGCATTATAAATGTTGTTTGACTTATATGGCCTAGGTGATCAAGCTGCTTTAAAGGAAAATACACTATGTACAAGTGCTTTTAAGCTATTTTTCAAAGTTAATTTCATACATTGTGCATTATTTATCTTCCTCTGTAAGTAAATGGCTTGTAGTTTTGATAAACAATCAAGTAGTTGTATTTGGGACCACACTTGTGAAGGTTATATCTTAGCAATCAATATCATTTAGCTGACTGTTGAATTATCTGTTATATAACATTGGCTTTGTATTATTTGTGTAAAATTATATTAGGTGTGGTAAGAAGAAATGTCAGTCATTTTTCATGGCAGTATCATATGATATCTTAATTTATTTCTTTTATATTTTAATGCTTAACAAAAGACTTCATTCAAATCGACATATAAAACATTATTTGAGTGTGGAATCATGCGGTGGGTTCTAACTAGGCATATGATTATTCTGCAATTATGGAGATAACTTTTGAATAAATAAAACCGAAATCTTTCTGAATCTTTTTTGTTATTGGCGAAGTTAATCGTGAATATTGCAAAACTGACATTATGTAACTCAATGGGACCTGGACTTGTAAACTCGGAAATTTCCACTTTCTATTTTTTTTAAAAATAAAATTGCCGCCATGCCCATTCCAACTTTTTTTACAAAAATATTCTTTTTCTGTAAATTTGTGAATGAAACCTTTGATAATAACAGTGAAATATCCTTTCTTTATTATTCAGTCAATGTGATCTGATGTTAACAAAGAAATCTTTTTACAGGCAGCAATATCATTTGAAAAGCATTTCTTTTTCCATTAAATGCAAGTACTTGTTTAAGCTACCACAGTCCATGCTCAAGTTTTTAAGAAGGTATCCTCGTGTCAATAATACTGTAATTTAATCTATTCTTGTTGATGAATGTTGGAGTGGTCCTATGACATTTAATCCTCACGGCTACTTATTCATGAATCTGTAATAAAACGAATTAGTAAAACCAGGTTAACAAAGGTATTTGAACAAATATGTGTTGTATTTTGTTCAGATTGTTGGCGTATAATGTTCACATTTAGACTTTGATTATTGATACAAGTAACTGTTGATATGCTGAAGAAGTTTAAACAAGATGCTGACTGTTTAAGACACAAATTCACTTCATGGTTTATCATTTCCTTTGTTATTTCTTGGCTATTGTATTAAGGAACATGATCAACCAAAGTCAACAATTGTTTCAGTTGTCATGGTTATTTTACTCTCTTTTTTCATTTGTATTGGAGTCTTCCTTATAATAGAAAGGTTATTTAGCTGTAGTAGGATGAAAAGGTGTAATAGTCATAAAACAGGGGAAAATTCTCTTTTTGCCATGTATGTTGAGGTTTATCATTGCTCTGGCAAGTATTCCATTCATTTTGTGTGAAACTTATTTTATCCTCTGAGGTGATAAAAAGATTGTTTGCTTATTCTTGGCCTGTGAAGGACACAAAATTTGTTAGTATTTAATAATCACAAAGAGATCTTTACTACAGGGCCATAGTTGAGATCGAGTTGATGACACACAGAATATTATCATACCCACTGGTGCGTTAAGGACAAACCTTCATCCTGTGTGGCCTACACCGGGTTACCACATTACTACTGTAACGCTTCACTGCGTATATTCTATCTCAGTTAACGGGCGTACAATAAAAAATCTACTGAACTGTACATTCAGTGTTGCCTATTGAACAAATCTGCATTCCGTTTTCAGTCATATTTTAAACAAATATTCTCAGATTATCAATGCTATCCTGTTTCGTGTTTAAATTCACATCTGTCTGTGTTTTATAAATATTTCTAAAAGTTTTCTGATTTGGTTACAGTTGCTGTTTGCATGAGTATTTAATATTTTTTATGAAAAGGGGGGGAAGGCTTAATAATATTTGTTTGGGGTTGGTACAAGCTGCAAGTTAAGATTTCTAATTTGTTTATTTATTGTAACAAACATATTGGACAAGCATATTATGTTGTTCTAACCAATCCATTATCAAACGAAATGGTTTTGGGTTTGCTCTTGTGACAATGAATGCTGTATGACTAAGGGTAAAAACAAATATGTTTAAGGTATTGCCTTAGCAATGCTTGTCTATGCTACTTATCATTTAAAATCGAACAAGATGTTATAGTTACTGGCTTGAAATTATGTACCAAAGCAGGCCCTACATCGACTTCTCTGGAGAATTGTTAGTTATGGTATTAAGACCATCCTGATGTTCACAGCAGGCTGTTTCTTCATAAAATAAATCTGCTTCTACAAATGTTTACATTTCCTTTCTGCTTAACCTGGTTCTATTACATGTCAGCAAGAGATTCCGAGATTTCTAATCAATTACTTCATGGTGAGTTTAGATTAAGGAAAAGATAGATAAAAAATAAACTTGGGGGATTCTATCTGCAATAAACATGAGAATTTCTTCACTGCTGATGGATGTATGAAACTTGGGTTGTAGAAAATTGGGGAAAATGTGTCTGAAGTAAGTAGTAAGTCTGAAATGAAATCTATGCCAAATTGATTTGTTTGTGAAGTATTATCTACTTGCTTTTAAGTGAAACAGAGTCAAGTTATTTGAAACAAATACATAACTATGAAAAGGGAAAATGTGTATGGAAATTTAACCTGATTTCTTGATTTTGCTAATTTCGCCAAAAAAATGTTATGTCTAATATCCAAGTTACAGGAGACAAAGACTTTTTTCAAAGCTGATTAATATTAACATTTAAATTATATGTTTTGGAATTAGACAATTGTTATTCTACTTTAACCAGCTTCTTTCCTAAAACAGTATTTTTTGCAACATTTTTCAATTTCTTGGTTTATTTAAATGTTCCTTATAGTTTCTTATAGCTAGACACCATTCTATATCCCATTTTAAGTAAATTAAGACTGCCTGTCTCGGCATCATTTGAACAACTGTTTTTTGGGGTTTGCATGGTGGTGCTGTGGGTAAAGTCGCAGATAATTCTATACTCGGTGCTATCATCAGTAGGGCTTGTGAACTCCTTATGGGTCACTTTCTGTTTGTCAATTATTAACTCGTAGACAACCTTCAAACCTCACATGATTTATTTATAATGAAAATGATTTGTGATGACACTTACATGACCAAGATGAAGTTTTTTCTAATGCTTATTAACATATTGACAGTTTTTATAACATATAGCTCATGCAATGTATTAATTCTTCCTGTGAAGTCAGCAAAAATCTAAATTATTTGATGTTGGCTTGTTATTGCGGTTGCATTGTTTATGCTACTTCTGATCTTACCCCCTCTTAGTGGCATCTCATTAGTGAAGTTGATAGGAACATTCTGGGTTTTCTAGATAAACATTGTTTCTTATACTGTACCCAGGGTGGTCTGCTTCATTGTTGAAATGTTGGCCAAATTTCTCCGGAACAAAATTCTTCTTTGTGTGTGTGTATATATTTACCATAGGTAAAAGCCAGGAATTAATGTCCCAATTATTACCCTAGCTATTCTTAAAAGTCTGAGAAACAGTTTGCCAATGAAATAAGGTTTACCACTCTGACATTCTTGATGGAAATGATCTTGATTTATTATCATTACAACTGCAATTTAAATAAAGATGTGCAAGAATTAACAACTGTTCAGCTGCTATTATTGGTATGAGTGTTATAAAATTATCTCAACTGTTGAATCACTAGGATGGAATAGTCTAAAATGTAGTCCATGAATTCAGATCAGAATTCTTTTATCACTTACAGAATTAAGATGTATAAACATTATATGAAGTTTTGAGTACAGTTGAAGCTAGCTAAATTTAGCAAAGGAAATGTTTTAAGAGGAAATAAAGAGTCAATATAAATCTATATTTTAATTCATTATGAATCATTCCATAAAGCTATCGACTTCTGGGCTGGGTTTGTTTTGATGAGGCAAGTAGTGGGGCATGCATGATGCTGAATTCCAGTTTTCTATTTTTCAGTGGGTTTGTGCAGTTAAGATGGACAAACTTAAATCCCATGAAACTTGTACGAGAGATGAAGGATGAGTTTACTGATGGTGAGGCAATGGAAGATGTACTCATCAGAGCGGGAATAACATCAGGCTACACTGAGAAACCGTGTATAGATCCGACAGATTCCGACTGTCCCGACACTGCTCCAAATAAAAAGTCACAATTGGTAAGTTCCGAGTTATGCTGGTTTCCATGTAACTCTACTAACAAACTGGTCCTCCCATGCTTGTATAATGCTTGTATAATATTGTCAATAAAACAGTTTGCATTTGGTACATTGGGAGCTAATTCTGGTTTCCATAGTTACTGTACTAACAAGCTGGTTCCCCCAGGCTTTTATGACATGGTCTATAAAATAGTTCTAGCGGATTTGTTGTATTTAATTCTTGTGTATTCAGCGAGTCTAGTCTTCCAAACTTTACAACAGTTCGGCTATTTTAGGTTACATGGTACGAAATTAGGGCTAACTCTAGAAGCTGCTTTTATAATGGACTGGGTAAAATGACTTGGCTAAGATATTAAGGTTTAGTCTGAATCTTCGAATGAAATATTTTACTCAAATATTACACCTTTTTTGAGGTCTTATCAGTATTATATAGCCAGAGGTAATGATTACTTATATAAGATGGAATGGTTTTGAGATGGCACATATTACCCAGGGATACATTTTTACTTTTTATGAAAGCTAATAATAATCTAGATAAACTGTTCCCTTCAATCAAATATGATAATATAACTATCAATAAGTAGATGGCAATGGTTCATACAATTTTTTATTTCATTTTAAGATTTTTCTTATTTCATTGTACACCCACCCGCAAAGTTGAATGATGAAATCACTCCACCGAACCTGTTAGATTTATGTCTGTGTCATTGGATAAATTTAATTCGATTAGGCAAATAATTTATGCTGATGATGAATTCGGCTGATAAATTACCTCATTGTGATTGTTTTGTATCATTGTTAATGATCATGTCATCTTGTTGCATACCTTCTTGTCAGCATTTTGTAAATTCACTTGTCAACTTGATATCCAATGATAAACTATTCGCCCACCCATTTGTTGACTATTACATGAAGAAATTTGGTACTGTTCAGTCCAGAAAACAGAAATATGGAGACCAGAAGTCGTCGTAATGATAATCTAGAATAATATCTCAAAACAGAAGTCAATGTTGCTTATTTCTTGAACATGTGAATTAAGGCCGACTCCCATTATGCTTTCACATTACGTTTTGTCGAAGTCGGTTGACAGGGAAAAGAGGCATGTAAGATCTTGTGAAGATTTATTCACTACTATCTATTGTCAGAATCTTGAATGCTGATTTGATTTCAGCTGACATTTATCTCGTCTTACGATGCCACCATGGATACATTCTTGGCATGCAGACTCGTGTACCTTAAAATATGGCCACATACCAAAATGTTTAGATTCGTATTTTTATTACTCATGTCGAAGCAAAATGGTGGATTGTTCCCTCGTACACTTTTTGAATATCTTTATCTACCTTCATGATACATGGTTTACTCAATGTATTTGTCCATTTGTTTACCTGGAAATAGTTCATTTGTTGGAGAGCTCTTATGGACATTAATACCATGCGCAGATCCAGAGGGCGGACTGGGGTCTGGACCCCCCCCCCCTGAGGTTTTGGCAATAAACATACAAACTAAACTTGGATTAAAAACCGTTGTGTCAACTGAACTCATGATCATGATATTAGAAATTCGTTTGATTAAAATCCTAAACATACAAATTATATGCAAGTACTAATCTTTATTAACTTAGTTTTATTGACGTTATTTAACAAATTGCATTGTGGGAATTACTAAAATTATAGGAACGGGCCATTAGCATTAATCATATAAAGTATGCAAATTAATATAAACTTGATAAGACATATGTGTGGTCTGTGTACTCATATTACCAATATTCTAAACTAGACTTTTTGCATTACTCCATTGAACCTATTCGTGATTATGATGTCAATATGTGAATGAAAAGCATTTTACTGTACAAGTTTTTGATAATGCTGAAAATCTTATTCATAATGTTGAATAATCTAGGTTGAGTTAAAAGTGAATCTGTGAAAGTGTATGTTTGTTATGAAGAATAGATATACAAAATGTAATGCTAAACCTATGTACAGAGTCTGTTGCATCATACAGAACGTAGGTGTACGAAATAGCTATACAAGCGATATTTCTATACTTGTTATGGTGACATATTGATTGGTGGTGTATGGTCTTCGTTGATCTATGCCTTTGAGACATCCAGTATTTAAGTCACCTTTTAGTTAATTACTTTGAACAGCCAGTCACAGGTGTCAATAATATGTTATTGAACTGTACAGAAGTGCTTTAAGATCAAATATTATTCAAATTAGAATTTAAACTATGTTTTCATTTTAGTAATTTCTTATGTGAAAAACCTTATGTTTAACAGTTGTAATTTGCTGAAAGAACAACTTGTAACATTCTCCTAAGTGGGTGATGTAAACAGCTCCCAATAGCTTCGTACGGTCTTGTTTCAAAATTCAAATATCTTTTTGTATATTGCCTTTATATTACACCTGGTTAGTTAAAGTCATGATATATTTACTAGTCTGAGGTATTTTATTGTCTGGTTTTATGGCATTTTTTGTTTTGAGTGGAAGCACTGCAGGATTTCTCAGAAATATTCTGTTTACTTATTGTATCTTCAAGCATTTCTGTGTAGCTTGGTGAATAACTGTTAGGTACATAAAGGTTGTACGTAATAGTTAATCAACAAGTTTTATTGTACGTATCTTGCTTAACACGAAACTGCAGTCTGTCTAAAATGCATGAAGGTTCACATATTTTAAAACTTTTTCCATATAATTAGGCATTTTCCCAGATGTATGTGAATGGCTGAACGCAAAGCTCATATATTTTTTGGTATGTTTGTGGGTGTTAACATTTACATTCTGTGAGGTATAGTATTGTTGTATTTGTGACATATCTAGCGTTTCATTCATTCTTATATACCGGGACGCACAGGTAACAGATCATTGATAGATCGTTATACAACTGTCATATGAATCACATTCCTATTGCATTATAACGTGACAGTGTGTTAACAAATGCTACAAATAAACAAGAACACTTAAAAAACTTCACAGAAATCCATTGAAGGTCAGCCCTGTGTTTAACAAGTCATTTCTTGTGTATGCATTTATTTCTTGTTCAGCTGCTCCCCCAGCTATTGCTTCCCCAGATGTGCTTGATTTTTACCAGAACTGTATCAGGTGAATGCCAGAATGTCATCTTGTATAACAATCAAGCATGCCCTCAAAGAAATACTAACCCTGATCATTTATTCATCCACAACAGTCTAAAAACATGGAATGCTCACTTGCGACTTGACTTAGGGATTGTATTATTTTATCTTAACTTACGGTACTTACTGTTTGCCGTTTTCTTTAAGTCATGCTTACAATATGGAAATGGTTTGTATAGATATACAAATATGTAATAGTAGATATTTGTGTTATGAATTATTGTGAATATTGACTTGTACTTTTGCAAAATTTCGTACTATAGTGATGGCTTGTGAATGTTTTGGTTTATGTTCTCTCATTCCATTCTGTTTCCATTACATCAGTACCACCTTTCTTGTCCATTTTTATACTTCATAGTGTTAAATGTTGTTGATATTATTAGTATTTTTTATTCCCTGTTGAATGAATTTTTAGGAGAAACCTTGTTTTTTAGTCTCTGTATAATCAGGACTGTTAATAATATCTAGACTTGTCTGCAATTTTATGTTATACCACCTATTTGATTATCAAATTTAGAAAAATAACATATTTCTTCTGACTTTTATTAAAGGTACATAGTCTTTATTTGTTAACAAAATGTCCTTTGTCATAAATATGAGAAAATCGTTGGTAATTGGCTTGTACATATGTTCTGTACAACACTGCATTGTCATTTTTTACATGTTTCCCAAAACCGCAAATACAAGTGTCCGACACTGGTATTTTCTATCCTGACCTAGGCGCTGATTTAACGCTGACAAAGAAATTACATATAACGGACTCGTGTTTTGCAGTCCCAGAAAACTTAAGACACATTATAATGCTTTGTTTTAGTACGTCTGTATGAAGGCAATAACATGCCATTTTCTTAAAAGTATCACTCAACATATTTTGATAAAAAATAAAGACTATCTATCTTTAATACTATACTGTCTCACCATCTATCTGTTGTTTTTAAGAATGTAACATTAACACTTAGGCAGATTGTTGTTGGAATTTATGACTTGTCACTCTGAATAAGATTATTTTGTTGTTGTACTAGCATTAATGATCTCAATACATTTACAATCATTCAACTAACAACAATTATTAAGTTTAATAGCATTATGGCATCTAACATGGAGAGTAAAATTCTGTCTGTTCGTGTTCGGAAGCATTTATGTATATGTACTTAATAATAATAATACATGTAATAATAGTAATAATAATAATAGTAATAATAATGATCTTTATGTATAGAAAGTATCTCATTTTTAAAGTTGCAGAGTATCAAGCTTATCCAACATGAGGCCTTCTGAAAAGATAATATGCACACTTACAAATTCAAAAAGACAAAAAAGAATTAGTTTACATTTCAAGCATTCCAATTCAGAAAAACATCTGAGATACCACATTGATACTACAGCCTTGATAACAGTTTCCTGATGCTAGTATATTACATTAAATAATGCATTGATCTTCCTTGATGTTGACCATTTATTGGTATATTCCTTTTTCAGGCTCCTGACTTCGGTGCAGAAGTTACTGATGGTTGCCATGGGTTTGCCACGAATTTCATGCACTGGGACGAAAATATAATTGTTGGTGGTGTCCGAAAAAATCAGACTGGTCATATCGTAAGAGCAGAGGCTATGCAGTCTGTGTTTCTCCTCAAGGGGGAATCACAGATGTATGAGTATTGGAAAGATGAATACAAGACCATGAACATTGACTGGACTCAGGAAAAGGCCAGGCTTATACTTGAGGCTTGGCACAGGGAGTTTACAAATGTAAGTTTATTCTAAGTTCTACTGTTTGTTTTGCCAACTGATTATATTTCGATGATGAGTCTAATATTCTTGATTGAAAAAAGAAAAATGAGGTCACACTGCAAACTTAAAATGTATCTTGATAGGGGGGCATTTTATCTGCGGGGAGGGAAGAGATGATTTATGCATTGACAAATTCACATTGACGGATAATAAGGAAAACTGAAAATTTACCTTCTTGTTGGTTCTATTGTTGATAGTTTTGAATAACCTTCCTAAAGGTTTTAGCTGGTGATGAAAACATGCTTTTTTACAATATTAAATAGCAGTTGCGAACATATTTTTTCAGTAAATGCCTCCCTTGTATTACTTCACATCTTTCAATAATTAAACGTTAGTGGAATGAACTTAAGTTTTCAAGGTTAAATTCAATTGGTGGGCTGATCTAAATAACTGAAGTGGAAGAAGGAGAAAGTATTCACCATTACTCAAAAACTATTCACTGCTACTCTAAAAAATAACTTCAGTTCAAGGATCAATTCACACCTGGCTCTTGTCATGCTTTTAATTCTGTCAAATATGATTTTTCTGTCCTGACGGGAGGCTCATAATAATGGTACTGTCTTTGTGTATGATAGTCATTTCATGTGTGCGTCCAAAACACTTCATGTCCCAATATACGAAACTTATGTTACACAAATGTTATGCTTGGTACATAGGTGTGTCCCTCCAAGGAATCAGGATTGTATTTCAAGGTCACTAGCTAGGGCAATCTTCTTCATGGGCATTCATCTCATACTTGTGACAATTGTTTTCACATTGACTTTATATTCATATGTCAGAAGTACTGATTAGACTATTGATATTTATATATTTCAGGTTATGAATGGTTTCTCGAATGAAACAATGCCAGACAATATGTATGCCTTCTCTATGACTTCCTTGATGGACATTATGAAGGAATTTTCTAACGTCAGCATTCCTAGGGTTGCCATTGGTTACGTCCTTATGGTAAGTGTCATTTACATGCATATGAACTATTGCTTTGCTGCTTTTTATGACAAAGAGGTGCCTATCTGATTGGTCTATTAAATCTAGAGTGATAACTATATTTAATATAGCATATTATTATATGGAATTAATTTCATAGTGAATTGAAATTTAAGAAAATACAATTTACTGGAAGGTTCATTACTTTTGTTTGAAAAACATTAAAAATTCAACCAATTGAAGAATGTTCACTTGACTCTCTTTTAATTAACGAAATCAACTTCTCCATTAAAACAATGAAGTCTTATGTATCATTCAATATTTTTTCAGCTGTTCTATGCCTGTATATCACTGTTGAGATGGAACAATGTTGTTCAGTCCCAGAGTGGTATAGGTATTGCTGGTGTACTTCTGGTAGCTTTAGCAGTGGCTGCAGGTCTTGGTATCAGCTCTGTTCTTGGTATCGCATTCAATGCTTCCACAACCCAGGTAAGTTTTCTTATCATTTTGTTTCTCAGATTCTTCTATCTACCGTCTGGTGTGGTCATTGTTCTGTGTCAGTCCCTGATGTTTTGTAGACTGTTGTTTCCCTGGGGTCTGTGTGGGGAGGCATTGTCTTATGTGTAAGTGGTGTTCCGTGTAACAACTTAATCTCTCTTACTTATGTCATAAAGTAAAGACTCAAGTTTTAAAAATGTGTCTTTTTGAAAATGGCTGTATAAGCCAAAAGGCCATTTTGAGTGAATGTTTCAGTTCATTACGACTCCTATGTATTGGATTTTCCTTCTGTTTCTTTGATTGCTGAAAAGCTAAAGTAGCTGTTTTGACCATACATATACCGGTATGTATTCTTGATAAAAGTAGTTCATAACACACATAAAATGTAATGGTTAAAATGTCTCTGAGGAAGACTATTTTTGTTATATTTTTTGCTACAAAATTAAGTATCGTTTTATGCAATTCACTGTTTAATTGCTGTTGGCTTTGTGTAAGCATTCCCATAAATTTGCCCAGCAGTTTTTTTTGTTCTTGCCATGATATATGCTATGGATGTCAGTTTTACAGCCACATTTTTTACTGTGAAAACTTGAAACTATTTCACATATAAGGTACAATGTAATCAATCATATGACAATTAAAATATGTTTTTGGTGCTGAAAAGTTTCATGTAGAATGTATTGTGGGGATAAGTTAGTTTACAGGTCTTACAATTTGACTGGTTTTGTTTGCTTTAATGTGTAGACTGTGTTCCTCAAGATATACTGACTTGACAAGCTATTGTTTATGGAATGTGCATATTTTATGAAACCTGCGCTTATGTACACTGACTAACAAAAATTTCACCTTATTGTGTTCATAGTTTGATGGAGATCTTTGAAAAAATGAGGTGAGATTTATGGAGAAAAACGGTCCAAAATGAAATTCTGCACTTCTAAGGAAAAGTTGTAGATTAAATATAATGAAGAACTTGAATTTAGTTGTGTTTTAAACAGTACTTGGGGGAGAGTTTGTTTCGTTACTTGACATTAACTATACAAAATATGTTAAAATAGGAAGAAAGTGTGTTAGTACGGTAGAGCTGAGCCTTGCTGCGACTGTATGTTCTCTGTGTAAAATTTTGTATGTAATTAGTATAAAAAAATGCTAATATAAATGGGTGTGTCAAAATATTGTACAGTGGTATGAGAGAGCTTCTTTAATTTTAACTGTCATTGATCGGTAAATAAGTGAAATTTGTGTTTATATCGTGTGTGGTCTCAGTGGTAGGTTGATAAACATTAAACATTGTCTGCCTTCCCCACAAAAACCTTGAATGTTCGCTGTTTGCATAATATATGCATTCATACTCACAAAATGTTGATTTAATGTGTTAATAGTTTTTGCTGGTAATCAGTTAGGCTTATCCATCATTTTAATATGTTTATTCATGGTATGAAAATGACTTAGATGTAAAAGGTACATAAAGTCAATGAGATTACCTATCAGTTAGAAAAGATGCATATTTTACTTTCATAAGAAGTTCGACATCTGAACATGCTATAAAATATGACCAAATTTGTGTTTAATTTTCAAATTTCTGATATATGTGATTCTGAATTCCAATGCTGTGAATTTTACTGTGATTTAAGTACGCATTGAGTTGTATATATATATAGTCAGTGATAATTCCAAGATTTGCAGTCCGATATTTTCTGATTTTTCGATCCCAGATTTTAAATTCTACCTCCTAATGAAGGTCTTTATTTTCATTTCTTGTATCCATGACTCAACAAGAAATGTAAGAATGTGTATACAGTATCACTCTTTGTGATCCTGTATAATGAGACCCTAGTACTTCATGTTTTAAATTTTTATACTTAGTTATACAATAAAAAAATGTACGGCAGTTGGTTTTCATTATCAGATACTGTTCATCCACTTTTCTATCGAAACCATTGTTTTGCAAGAGTGAATTTGACAGTCTAAGAAGATGGGTTACATCTGTTCAATACTGTAGGGTTATATACATCTTGTCAGGTAGTATACTGACAGCTTACTCCATATAACAGTTCATTGCATCAATTTTTTTCATATTACCTACCTGTCTCACGATCCACTTTATTGTTATAAATGACACTTTCTTGATTTATTATATGAAGAGAACACCATTAGATTACTAGTGATATGTTTTTATTATTTTTTTTTGTGTGTGGTTAATAACACAGTTGTTAGTTAACAAACGTACTTGAGGCGGTTTAAAATCTTAGGTATTCAAAGTACTAAAATTATTTGTGTTAAGGTTGCGCCTATAGGCTAACTCAGCCTGCTGAACTATGCTTGATGTAAAAATGTTCATGTAGTTTAGCTAAGTTTAAAATTACAGATTAATCATGTAATACAGCTACGTCAAGGAAAACCCTATAATTTGAAATGGCCACCGTGATTGTAGTATGTCATTAAATCTACCAGATTTATGTTCCCTTTAATTAATTGTTTACTTAATTGAACCGTGATAGTTTGAGCATTCATTCATTATATTGTTTTATACCGATTATATGTAACAAGTACCTTGTAATTTATCATGAATTGGATCTTTTCTCTTCGTTATAGATGTGAGATTATTATGTACAAATATTTTATCCATTTTGCAATCTAGATCAGTTTAAGGCCAATCAGAAACTTGTTAAATGTATGAATTTCAACTTATTGCTGGTCGTGTACTTTACATGTAACCTACACATACTTGCTTTCTCAGTAATGTGCAAGTTCTGTCAGCGATATCACGATTGTTGGAAAATTGATTCTGGGACCACACATGTATGTTTGATTGTGAAAAGTGGTGTTTAAAATGCTCAAATTGCTGGCATATTGGTTAGCTAAATGACATTTAAGGCATTCCCCATCATATTTTAAATGTTAAAACCTGCTTACACAATCAGATTTATGCAAAATGATTTTGTCATAAATACTGATTTTAAATTGTTTACTACATGACTGTATAATCCCCATTTTGGTGACCTGTCCCTTCAGTGATATACCCTCTTCATAGAAGAGTTTTGGGTGTTCAAACTTTCTTGTCTTGAAACAATTAAAGTTTACTTCTTTGAAAATATAAACTATGGTTTATGTTTGATATATGATTGATGTTTTTGTTTTCTGTCATTTCAGATTATTCCATTCCTGGCTCTGGGTTTAGGTGTCAATGACATGTTTCTCATCACTCATACTTATGGTGAAAATGCCAACAATGATAATATACCATTCAAGGTAAGATTTTAATTTGTTGTATTTAGTTTTGTATGCTTTTACTAACTACATGTATGTCAATAATATTTACACCTTTGGACCCAACAAAGTGAGTTGTAAAATTAACATGTACTTGTATGTGTATTAAAATGATTAACCATGTTTGTTACAAAATGTATTAACTTGTCTTGTGGGTGTTTTTTCTAAATAAAATTCTTGCTAAGAACATGAACTAAGTTTGTATATGTTATTGAAAATCAGCATCTTCACAGCACTAGAGTGAGCATTTCTGTAGATTATACCTTACAGTGCTATGATTAAGTATTGTAACATTTTCGACTTGTTATTTAGAAAGAAGTTTGAGTTCTGTTGTCTGTAAAAATCTATATGGCAGTTTTATACTCAAGCAAAAAAGCCTCAAAATGATACCTGGGTAACTGATAATTTTTTATTACTTGAAATTGAACAGTTTTTTTACTGTTAGATCTAACAGATATTCCATTTTACTGGCTTCTTCTAACCTGACACGAAATATTTCCCCGTTGGGAACCTCTCATATTGTGCTCTGTATTTATTAACTAGAGCTGGTGAAGTGAAGCAAAAAACGGCTGGTATTTTTATGTGTATACTGTGTACAGTATGGGAAGAAGAAAGCCGATATTTATCAGGGCCTGGCTGTGTGTGGTCTCAACTAAACACACTTATCCCTACAAATTAATTTGCGCATTTATTAATGTTTGAGGAAATTGCGGTACTCTAGTCTATAGCAGATGTTTTCTTTCTAAGATTTAGTATGAAATGGTAATCACTTTGTTACAGTTTTCCTCTAAAGATTATCATTGCTAATAATTTTAAAAGCATAATTTGCAGGTGCTGAACATAATGGAATTTCAAGAAAAAAATATTCATTTGCTCACATAAGTTTTTTCCTCTCAAGATGATTAATATTCACTGGCTTCATCCAATATTGTCATTTTATTGTACTGAAAAAAACTTCTTCATTAAATTGAACCAATGCTGTTGTTTGAAGCACTCATAATTACTAAATCGTTGAAAGAAGTTTTATTAACTGACATTTGTTGTGCAATTACTACTTGTAATTAAAATAAATTATCAGTTTTTTGGTGTAAAAGCAAACTTAATTTCCTATGAGTTCTACATCTTCAACATTTCCCTCTGGGGATCATTTGCTATTAATTGCTTACTTCACTATGCATTCTATTGCATACAAGAGTATGCACCAATGTTAACTGTTACATTATCTATAAAATACTAATAAGCTTGACTAAATGTTTATTTGTCGGTACATTAATAGACACCTTTCTTGAGATGTGTGATGGCCCTTTTGTGACATACTATTCATTTTTACAACTTTTATAAATTTAATGCCAACAAACATGTAAATCTACCATTTTAATTGCTTACAACCTAATTTTCGATTATTGATATAGATTGATGCTAAAACAATTGTGTTATGGTGTTTTAGCTTCATTCCATATGTATAATTGAAAAAATAACTGCTAATAGGATTATTTGTTACCAGACCCAGTTTTTAGGTATGAATTAATACACATATGTGCTGCCGCTGCATTTTGCAGTAATTCACAATATATTTTTATACTTTTAATTGAATTTTAATTGGTGTTTGTCATAAAGGAATCATGTGTTGGCAGCATTTCATCAATCAGAGATGTGGCCATGTGTGTTATATTGCTGCTAAAATATTTCAGTCTTCTGTTTGTCAGGTTTTATTAGATGCTAAAATTCACACCATGTCTAGAGAAGGTAGATTACCAGTATATATTTCTGAGACTGGTACCCACTCATTCTAAAAAAAAATAGATATAGCTATAGCAAAGTTTTAGGCCAGACTACGATATCCATGTAACAATTTTTCAAGTCTGGTACCAGTCGTATAGAGACTCTACTAATTTAAGTAAAGGGGGGAAAGATTGGAAAATAAATGTATAAATATCTGGACATGTGTTTACTGAGAGTTTCTTTGATATTCCAGATTTTCTCAAGTGGTCATAACTTGAGAATTGAAACTTCTGAGAATAGTGCAATTTTCTGTAGTTTTCACTACTTGTAAGATGATAATTGGCCATCTTACCACGTTGGTGGTCTCCACTGTGAATATTGGATTTATTAATAATGAATGAACATAGTCCAGCCTTCCTAATGACTCTGTCATATGCTGAGATAGTTATTTCCAGATAAAGTCTCTATTGATGAATAGTTTGTTGTTTTTGTAGTGTCTCCACACAGAAGTGGTTACTTTTACTTGATTTTTAGTGTCAATTATGAATGCTTTATTTGTTTAATACAAACACTTAAGAATGGTCAATAGAAGTATCATGCATATTTTCACTATATTGAATTTGATACTTAAGCTTCTATTTAACTTCATTGATGAAACCAGTAATTGACCAATCATTGGAAAAACATCTGCATTGTATTATCACAAACATTAATAAGTTCAGTTTAATGATACAAATGAAAACGTTATTTGATATTGTAACTAATATGTGTGCAGTACAAAGAAAATATTTCGAATAATCTGTTTATACATGTTTTTTGGTCGATTCCCTATAAAAACTATTAATTACCCTCCCGTGAGAAATATTTAGGGCTTAACTTATGAACATTTGGCTTTAAGACATTCTCATTAGAGGTTATACACCCTTGAATACCGTCCATTGTACAATTAGAAGAACATGCAGGAATCGTCTTCTCAGAAATTGTGGTGGAAAAATAAATTGATAAACAAGATTTTCATGATAAATTGTAAAGCAATGCACTGGCTGATTGAAATCAATTTGTTTATAATTTACATCCATTTCTGCTTGGTGGTAAGTAATGGTTTTTGCAGATGAAGAACGTACCGCCCAGGTTGATATAAGAACATATGTTATCATATTCTGTGATAAGAGGAAAGGCTTCCAGAATTTTTTTGCGCTTCTTGACATAGGTCTGAAGAAACTTGTGTAATTTATTATCACACTGTGCTGTGCATTTTTTGGTTGATTCCCTCTTTGATGCAATTATACAGCTTAACACTGCAGTCACTTATTATACATAATTTACTGATGTTTTGAACATTTCTGTCATTAGATATTTAACTGAATAAGCGAAATGAAATTCCTTTTAATGAATTACTAAGTGACAAATTGGTTTACATTGGTCCAAGGGGTATTGCATGTGGTGTAATGTGAAATGATTGTAAGATACCAGTTTTGAATATTTCTACTGCTATTTGTATAGAATTGTATAATTTACACAAATTATTGCCAGTGAAACTTTTTCCATTTTACTTGGTTAAGACTGTTCCAAGTGATGTATGATAAGAAACAAGCACATCCAAAATATCACTGTCTTACTTGATTTGCTGCAAGAACAGTGAACAATCTTCTGACAGTTCCTGAAGTCAGTCTGTTGTAAATTCTGCACTAAAAACTATATCAAAGAAATGATGCAAAAGATTCCATTAAATATGAATAACACGCAGAGATTTTAGTATCGACTGTCATAAAACGATAATGGAAATAATTAAAACTATGGCACAGACTTCTTAAAACATATTCCATTAGCATTTGAACATTTGTTATTGGCCTATCCTTGATAGCTCGGTGATAAGTGTGAATATTATTCCGATTTTTTATTCTGAACTTTTAGAAAACTTAGCGAATATCAGAGTAAGCTTACAGCTGCGTTAGGCTGATTTGCTTTACAGATGTGTTAGCTCCTTAGTAGACTTCCAAAGTTGATTACAGTAAACATAAACCGAGTACAAGCAATATATTTTATTATCTGGTTAATACTTATACTACAGTGGGTTTAATAAAACAATTTTAAATATTGTTTTTGAATTACTGCTTGTTCAGTTGCAAGAATATTTATTCACCTCCGAGATTTTAATTTTATTATTGAATACATTGCACCAAAGTTCAAACGATGTTACATCAGAGATTAATTGAAACGATGATAAATTCCATTCGTAAATGATTTAATTAATATATTTATTGAAAAAATCCATTTTTCAATTAATGATGTAATCTATTTTTTGAAAAAAGATCCATTTGTCAATTAGTTACCTAATATATTTATAAAAAAGATATATTTAAGAAAAATTTATTTAATCTCTTTATTGGACTGTTCAGGATAACCACCAAAGTTTTTTCTGTCTTCAGGAGCAGACGGGTGAATGTTTGAAGAGAACTGGCACCACAATCTTGTTGACATCTGTCAGTAACATGTTGGCATTCTTCAGTGCTGTAATCATCCCTATACCAGCACTAAGAGTCTTCTGTATCCAGGTTAGTGGTCTCATACATTGTGACTATCTTGTTATTTACTTGTCCTGTTATATGTGTGTCCTGTTATGCTCCAGAACAACTATCTTGTTATTTTCTTGTCCTGTTATACATGTGTCCTGTTATGCTCCAGTATAACTATATTGTTATTTTCTTGTCCTGTTATACATGTGTCCTGTTATGCTCCAGTATAACTATCTTGTTATTTTCTTTTCCTGTTATATGTATGTCCTGTTATGCTCCAGTATAACTATCTTGTTATTTTCTTGTCCTGTTATATGTATGTCCTGTTATGCTCCAGTATAACTATATTGTTATTTTCTTGTCCTGTTATATGTATGTCCTGTTATGCTCCAGTATAACTATCTTGTTATTTTCTTGTCCTGTTATACATGTGTCCCGTTATGCTCCAGTATAACTATCTTGTTATTTTCTTGTCCTGTTATACATGTTTCCCGTTATGCTCCAGTATAACTATATTGTTATTCATCTGAATTTGAAGTATATAAATTGTTATTTAAAAAATTCTTCTGGTTTTGTACCTTGTGTTTTGTCAAATAGGTGTATGGGTCTTTTTAAAAGTTTTATGAATCGTATTCCCGGGCTTTTTTTATTTGGCAAGCAATCACTGATATGTAGCCATTTAGAGATTATGGGAGGAAAAAACTTGCAGTAATGAAGTTGTGCTATGTTATTGTTCAAACAATATTCTTCACAATGTTGGTGCTGTTTGTAACATTTATCTTGTGACAAAAAATTATTTGGGTTAACATAACATTACAGAGAATAGTTGATGTTGTCTGCTGTCCCGGTAGGTACTGGTACTTGTTGACACTTCCTGTGTGCTGCATTCGCACATAAACATTGTATACAATCATGTTACCGATTCCCTGAAATGGATTTTTATGAATTATATGCTTAGCGTTTCATGGTTAAAGCTCACAGATACCAGCACCTACACAATTGACTCTGCACACTCTACAAAACATTTCCATACATATTTATGTTGTGGTACACTTGTCTAATTGTCTTCTTGTTTTTTTTCTCCAACTCTGTGACTTGTTTCTAATAGCAATCAATTGTAACATCCTTGCATCACTACAAGAGTTCTAACATAATACAATCATGACATTAAATTAATGTTACCAGACAAGAATCAAGCTAATGTAGTATACAGAATGAAATACCATTTTGATTGCAAAAAGCTGATTATCTTCCTCGTCCGCTCACTTAGCAACTCTTCAGCTTTCCGAAGTATTTTCGGTGATAATAATTGGATGGAAACTTAAAAGGTTAAAAAATTTGGTATATTTTTTGCTGTGTTCATCATTTCTCTGTTGATGCAATTTTGAATTTATTTGCACTATGTCTGGAAATGTCTTACTTACTTGTGAAATATTAGATTTTGAATGTTCTTTTGTTACTAGTTTTATTAAGACAGAAAAGTGTTAAATAAAAATGTAAATTTCCTCCATAAAATCAGATGTGACGGAGTTGATGAAAGGAATGTAATGATTATATTTGTGATTTAACATATAGGCGTCAGATGAAAACCTAGGTGGTCTAGAGAATTGATGTGCAGTTAAGTTACACAAGTTAGTTGGTACATTATCATAAATATCCTCCTTTCTTTTACACTGCACATTAATATCGACAGTACTTTATTTTGGTTTAATCATAAAATATAGATTTAAATGCAAAATTTTGGTGGGATATTTTTATAAATTGGTCATATTGCCACTAAATTGTACAATTATGTTGCTGTTATATGAAATACCTGAAGTATTTAATAGCCTCTCGTTTTGGATGCTTTTCATGTCCATAAAAATAAGTATTAGAGACTTTTTGTTACAATTTAGTGACATTCTAGATAGCTACAGACATGATGTTGCAATTTTGTGGTCAGATAAGATATCACAGATGTGGGTGGTAGATTTTAATTTGGAAATTTCTAGACTACAATGTATTGTCATTTTATTCATCAAATTCACCAACAACATCAATGTTTGTATTATTACTAAGTCATTACTCGGATTTGTTAGTGCACAATTGTTGTATCAGTTTAAGTCATTGAGCTTGCAATATGGCCGCTTCTCTGCGTATATTTTTTACATTATTATTATTATTCACCCTTACCTTTTAATTGTACTATAAATTCCGACAGAAATATTTCTGGTCTGAGTTAGAAGAGAAGATAATAGTGGCTTTGAGAAGTGACTGTGTTATGGAGATATTACTGTCACAGTGGCTGGAGCCCTGTTTGCTTTGAAATTACATTTATGAGGGACATCATACTGCATCCTGTTGTGTTTTTATGGCAGCTTGGTTTTATACCTCCTGAGTGAAGAGTTCAGAATGGTTTAATGTTCCTTGGTGCATGTCTGATGAACATTAAAAATGTAAAATAGGTCCACCTGGGTGTTTTTCAATCTGAGGATTGTTGATTTGTAGGAATAAATTGTTGTAATGAATAGGAAATACATATAGCTTTAGTTATGTTGTTGTTCAGATTTTTTTTTGAAATGTTCAAAGAAAGCTGCAAGTCTTCTGGAAAAGGGGCATCAGTGTCATGTTAAAACTTTTAAACACAGTCATGTTTACTTGTAAAAAAGATAATCTCTTATCGTCATTACCAAACAAAAGTAAACTTGTCGAGCAAATAGCATTGGATAATTTCTGCAAAGGCAGTCTTAAATATTTGACCATTTTCATAATCATCCCCTAATGGAAGTGATATGTCTCTGCAATGGGTAACCATGCTTTTATTGCATATTTTTCTCTCCATTCACTTATAATAATTTGAGTAGTGATTATGGACAAATGATATGTCTACATTATGTGAAGTTTTTGTCCCAACCTTTGCGGTGACTTTATTTCGTTGATACTTTGAAACTTAACTCTGTTACCACTGAATTTCAAAACCTCTTTCTTCTCAACTTGTTAGAATACGTTTCATTCACTAGCTTCAATTCAACAAATATAATCTAGGTCAACAACTGTGTGGATTGAAAAGTTGATATTTACTCTAGTCACTGATGGGTAGCGAAATTTCAATACCCAGACCACCTTTGAGAAGAAAAAAAACCGATATGAATGTACCAATTATGTATTGTTGCTGAATTTCACAGATAGCAAATAAAATTAATAAAAAGCTGCACAAATTTGCATTAAGTAGAAATCTTTCACCATGTAAGATCAAAAGTGATTTATTTGAGTGAATTTACAAGTCTATCAAAATCCTGTGACAAAGAATGTGTTGCCAGTGTGAGGTTGTTATAAAATATAGTTTCCTTACTCTTTGTGAGGGCTTTTACATGTTTGAATTAGAATTGAGACCTGTTAAGTGTCTTGTTGTCAGAAAAAGCAATACTTGGTAGTTACATACAAACAATTTAGCATATTTCTAATTTTGTTTAATTATATAGGAAATATGCCCTTGAAACTTTAGTGATATCTTTCAATTATTTTACTACTAAATTACCAATTTATATATTTATAACCTACTGCTGATAGCTTTGTAAACATTTTATCTGGTAGTAAATTCAAATGCTTACTGCAGACTTAGGACATCATGTCAAAAAACCCTGACTTACTGGGAACTAGATTTTGGTGTTTAGGAATTCAGTTATTTCAATCAAGGATGAAGGAAAGAGTGAAGTTCAAGCACTGAATCCATGTGATTGTAACAAGTCTCATTTAGTAGTCCGAACAAAAATCTAGAAGACTTTGTATTGTTTTATAAGAAGGCATTTGAAGGTAGAAGGTTACCAGTAGTCAGAATCACTTGGATCTCAGCTTTTGAGAGTCGTAGAAAAAGTATATACAGTCGAACCTCATTTATTCGACAACCTAGTATTCAAATACTTGCAAGTATTATTAGGCGCATCCAATTGAAATGGGCTATTCAAACAATGTATTATTAGAAATAAAATTTCGGACACGATGAAATTGAATGAACGAGGTCTGACTGTACTTGTATTGCATTGCCATTGCTGCTCTAGATATACCCGTCTAATATTTTCATTATTACATTATTGTTTAATTAAAGTACTTACACTACTATCTGTTATTTTTCAGGCGGGTATTTTGATTTTATTCAACATTGTTGCTGTATTACTGATTTATCCAGCGATTTGCAGTCTTGACCTTAAAAGGAAGAAAAGCAAAAGAGTTGATGTCTTCTGTTGTTTTGAAAGGTAATTAACGTTTATGAATTTTGTTTATCTTCACATGAAATAAATGCCCACAGTAAGCTAGAAAATTAATGATTAAATGTATTTGGGCACAAACTGGCTTTTACATTTGTAGGTAATTAATAAGGAGCTGATATTAAATGGTTTAAATTGCTACATAGTTTTTTCTGTTAATTTTGATTTAATATTATTTGTTTCCATTTCTTTGTGGGAATGGTATGATTAATGGTGACATTGTCTATTGGTTTATTTCAGCTATGGTGACAGTACAGCAATTATTGAACTTCAGCCACACATAAATGTTCATGATCAAACAGAGCGGGAAATGTCCCCTCCCCCAGGGTACAGTCCTCCGATGTATAACCCACCTCCATACAGTGACCTACTTACTCGGGACACAGTCACACATGCATCAGGAGATGGAGGCTACACTCAGACAACATTGGCCCCTAATGACGGCCAGTTTGTGACGCGGTGTGGTTCACCTATACCTCTGTCAAGTAAGTCACATGATTTGTTAAACTTGAGCAATATTTAGCGTCTTTTATTAAGAACAATATTTTCAAGTCCATTTTCACTGTTTTGCTCTTTATTCAACCTCAATAATATGAAGACCACCTCAATAATAAGACCAGCTTTCATGGGTCCCAAGGTTGGTCTTATTATTGAGGTTTTGCAGTACATGTTTTACTTGCATACTTTCTCATCACTTCATTGGTAAATTTAATCAGTAGCATGTCCTCTAAGAGTTTGTGTTTCTTTATTGTCAAGAGTTATATTAAGAAATTCGGTAAAAATTATAAACGTATTCGAATTAGTTGATTTATGGACATCTACACTGACTACAAGTTGTTGTTGTTTTTCATTTCAGGTTTTGATACAGCTACAAATTCACGGCAGTGTTTAACTGACGCAGATACTGTGACATGTAGAGATCGTTTTGCGACGTTCCAAAAGGAATGTCTCACTACATCTCTGACTTCATTAGCATCATCAAAATATGCTCCATTTCTGCAAAAGACTCCAGTGAAAGTGTTCACTAGTGTATTTTTTGTTGTTATTTTAATTATCGGAATATGGGGTACTGCACAAGTAAAAGACGGTCTGAATCTTACGGATGTCGTGCCCCGGGACACAAGTGAATATAGTTTTCTTGAGAATGAATCAAAATATTTTGGATTTTACAATATATATCTTGTGACAAAAAAATTTGATTATCCAAATAATCAGAGACTTATAAGGGAATACCACAGAGCTTTTCAAAATGTGGACAAAATTGTGAAGGAGAAAGATGGAACATTGCCAATATTTTGGCTCGATTCTTTTAGGTCCTGGCTTGTTGGTGAGTTGTTTAGTCTAATACTTTGATAATATTACATAATTGATATTTAATGGATTGATCAGAATTGTGTTGTAATATCATTGTAAGGGCTTATTGTTGTGGTCTTTACAATAAGTTATAGAAATAAAAGGGACACATCAACTGTAATGGTATTTGCTGCTAAATTAATGTTCCAAATAATAATAATAATAAACTTTCATCATCTTATTTTTCTAGCAAATTTATGTTTTTTCTTGGTATTTATTGCAATTGAATTTTCTTGTAGGTTTACAAGACTCATTTGATAGTGACTATGCAAATGGAACATTTCGTAAGAGCGGATGGTACAACAATGCCTCGGATAGTGCTATTCTTGCTTATAAACTTCTTGCACAAACTGGTAATACTGATAATTCAGTGGATGAGAGTCAAGTGACTAGAACAAGACTTGTCAGTGCTGAGGGTATCATAAATCCAGCTGCATTCTACAATTACCTCACTGTCTGGATATCTAATGATGCCCTAGCTTACTCATATTCCATGGGAGAAATACGTCCAGTGACAAAGTCGTGGCCCCATGATCCATTTGACCACGATATGATAAGTAAGTTTTACACATAATTCGATTTTTTGTTCCATTTTCTCATGTTCTTGTTGAAATTTTACGCAGACAGGAAAATTTTACATAAGATTTGTTTTCTTTAGTCCATAACAAAATAAGATTACATTTGAATAATGAGAACTACGCCAGTGCATTGGTATCTGCAAAACTTTATGTCAGTTAACTAAGGTATTCTTTGATATGTTTCTGCTATAATCTGCCTATATTTTGTATGGTGATTTTAATGTTTTTTTCCTATTTCAGTCCCAAAGGCCAAGAACATCATCTACGCACAGCTTCCATTTTATTTGTCAAAATTGTCAGACACAGAAGAGATTCTAGACATTGTTTTACAAATAAGACAAATTTGTGATGATTTTGTATCACGTGGGCTCCCGAACTACCCAAGTGGAATACCATTCACGTACTGGGAGCAGTATATAAAGTTGCGTTTCTACCTCATGTTGGCGTTATTGTGTATCCTCATTGTTACCTTCGTTACGCTGTCTGTAGTTCTGGTCAATCCATGGCTGGCTGGTATTATTGTAAGTACTCTTTTATATTTTTGTCCATACCCCACCGGTCAAAAATCGGGGGGGGGGGGGGGGGGGGGGGTATAGATTTACACTCGTCTGTCAATCCATTTGCTCATCAGTTCCACTTTAGCTTATTGCGAAGTCATTTTGCCCCAGAGGTGAAGTCATTTCTATTTGATCTCCCTTTCCTCTCCCTTATGTTGTTATGATTGACTGATCAATGTTAGTGCATCTTGACCAACCCTCGCTAATGTTATTTACAGTTTCTTTAAGGGTGACCCTGATCAAACAATTACAGTGTTATTTATGGTTGTGAGTCATTCCATCCCAAATCTCATCCTCGATCAGTTTGCCTGAAGTCATATACTGTTATATCTACCTGATTCTCTGATTGTTTTAATTCTGTAAATTATGTAATAAAATGTTGTACATGTTTTACCTGTTTTATGTGAGTAGAGAATTGGGTGTGAAATTAACACTAAGCTCCTGGAAATCAATATTTATCCGAACTTGTTTATTTCACCTCTCTTGAATTCCATACGAAATTTGATTACAGTCACATCAGTATTAATTGGCCAGAAAACAAAAATCTAATTGCATTTTGTTTGCATAGGTGCTTCTGTCGAGTTTTTCTCATGGAAATAAAAAAACTTTACAAACCTGTTAAAACACATGTGTTTATTTCTTTAATAAATTCACGCAACTATTTCATCAGATGGAAAGAAATAATAAATTTGTTTTTATGACAGATTTCAAATTAGAATGAGTTTTTATTCATTTATTGCATGGGCCTTGTACCTCACAAGTTTTAATGAAATTACCAACTGTTGAGTGTTTCCCCCAGACCTTTGTGGAGTTTTTATGATATCTTGTCACTTGTGTTTATATCTCTTGTCAGAGAATATTTCATAATATAATGTATTATAGTTATACCAGCTGTGTATTTGCCAGCTATCATACGAGGTGGTCTTGGAAGAAATATTTATGAATTTCCTATGACCACATCTTATTAAGTTTTTAATTATAAATTTATTATAATAAAGAATCAGAGAGATGTTGCAGCTGATTATGATACTGATCGCAGAATTGCTCTTTATATTCATTCTAATTAAGTGATTGAGTGCGTTTATCACAGATTTTTTATTTGAACAATCCTGCGATGATAAATTAGCTTGTTACTTACAGTTGCATGCATTATTTGCAATTTATCTGTCACAAAAAATTGATGAAAAAAATAACGAACTGCAACATATGAATGCAATAGTCTGTATGTTTCCCGTTCAACATAATCAGAGTGTAAACAAAGTTCATAAGGAAATATTTGTTGTGGATTTTTTTTCACGGCAGATATTTCCGTAATTTTGTTTATACTTTGAACTGAACAATAGACAGTCATGTAGTTCAAAAGTGTTTATAAAACCCTAACTATCATTCAACAATCTAATAGAATATTGGATTCTAAATCCATGACTCAATAATACCGGGAAATCGCTCAGTATCTTGGTGGGAAATAAAGTGCGTTAGCTTTCAGATTTCATGCGTTTACACTATTATAAGTCTTTAAAAATTCATGTTAGCGTAAGTCAGATAGGCCTGTGACTCAACTCCTGACATCAATTTCATTAGAGCGCATAGTAAATCACAGAAAAATATTTCTTGATCATTCAGCATTTTAAACCCAAACTTTGGGTTTATATGAATATTTATAATCGTTTGTAAATTGAATTTTGATTTTGTAATTCAGGCTTAAATACTGGTTTTGTGATAAATCAAAACAATGAACTCGGGATAGACATTATAAGTTTATTTTTAAACAACATCATAGAACTCTGAAAGTCATACATTAAGTAATTGAATCATATTTCAATATACATGTTTCTATTTCAGGTTGTTATCTTGACCCTAATTCTGATCGAGTTGTTTGGATTCATGGGTATTTTGGGGCTCAAACTGAGCGCAGTTCCCGCTGTTATTCTTATTGTTACAGTTGGTATTGGCGTAGAATTCACAGTCCATGTATCAGTGGTAAGTTGTTTATATTGTCTTTTATCTTTGTGCGTTTAAAAGAGAGTGGTAGTGTCAGCTGCTCAACCTGGAAAGGTCAAGGACACATCCCTTTATCGACACCTGTTCTGGTTTTTCCAGGTAGCAAGTTCGAGAATGATTCCAATAACTATATTGCTTACATCACAACTGGTTTTAAATAACGAATTCATCAGATCCGAAATTTTATTTCGAATCATACATAGTTTCGAATAGCCCATTTCATTTGACATACCTAAGAAGATACATCAGGACCTGATATTTATTTCGGATGATACCAAATATTCGGGCAGAAGATTGTCGAATAAACGAGTTCTATCTGTAATCTTTGTTCATGTATCAATGTTGAGTGTTTGTGGATTATGCTAAGCTACTATTAGGGTTGATGATTTCTTACCTAAAGTGAAACAAAAATTCAGTTGATATGTAAAATATTTAGCAAAAACAAAATTTGGATCAGGATTTGTTTATGTCTCTTCGCCTCAACAAGAAGGAAAGGCTTTGGGTTTTGGACACTGTTCTCCCAAATAAGTAAACATTTAGATGCCATCATGTTCTTGTACAAAAACACAAATTCAAAATAAATGATAAAGTGAACTAGTCTTCAGAGCAATAAGATCAATAGAAATTATTATATCCTTAAAAATTAGTAACTGCATGTACATATTTCTCTTTTTAGGCATTTCTTTCCTCAATTGGTACACGTAATGAGAGAATGCAGATGTCATTGGAACATACATTTGCACCAGTTGTCCATGGTGCTATTTCAACATTTCTGGGTATCATCATGCTCTCGGGGTCAGAATTTGATTTCATTGTCAGGTAGGAACACTTTATTATTTCAGTTTGTCACTGTGAATAATTTCGTTTGAAAGCAGACATTACTTACTGATACTGGTTGTTGTACAAATTTCATTCATTCTGTAAAATATTGTTGATTATTGCCAATTTTGTCAAATGTTGCTAATTTTGTTGGTGTATTAAGTTTTCCTGTATCCCTACCTGGTCTATCGCTTTATGGGTGTTCAAAACAAGGGTTTTGTGGTAAACTGTCGTATGTCAACATTTTGTGAAGGAGCATTGGAAAAAGTTTAGTGCTTAACTCTTGAAACAGTTGAAAGTGTTTGTTTTCAATCAACAATTTATAGGTGGGTAGTGCAGACCCAGGGTTATTGTGACATTACAATGGGGCCTATGTAACACATGTTTGTAGCTGTGTGTAGCTGTTGGGGTAACTGATATATGGTCTTGAGTTTGTATGATATATTGGGTTTCTGTGATTATTTCAAAGTTCTTGTTACTAATACAGAAATATTGTAAAACATCCATAAACACACCTGCAACATGGAAATATTCAAACTTAAACAATGTTCATAGTAGATGAGAAGTAAGTGATATTGTAAGATAATTTACAACTTATTGTACTTTTAAAAAAAAAATGAAAAGGTTTAGTCATTATATTGCTGATTAACACAAAATTGATATATGGAATTAAATAAGTGAATGATTGGGTTTGTCTGTGGGACAATATGGGTGAAGTTTCAATAATGTTCAGTATGCATACCGTTAATTATTAAATTGCAGCAATTTGGTCTAATTACTGTCAATAGTTGATTCAATAACTGGTACATTGTGATTGATGAATTATGAATAATAACTTTGGGTTGGCTTGAAATAACTTGCTAAGTGTTTCGATCTAAGTATAGTGGTTTAAACCATCAGAAGGCATGAATGGCTGACTTTATCCTGAATAACATTCTAGATGGTCAGTATAGGTTTAAAAATTACTATTGCGTGCGGATAATTTGAAAGGTAGCCAAGCGTACATGTGTGTTAGTTCAGAATCTTTTATGCGTTATTTCAACTCTCAAGTCATTCAAATTTACAATAGATGGTATTTTGTTGTATATCCATGCCAGTTTAATATGTGTTAAGGTTTATGACTTGGTCTGGAAGGTTAAGTATTTCTTTTTAAACTTTGTGCAGTGATTGTTTGCCATGACAGGCTTGACACTGTGGACCACCCAACTCGACATCAACTTATTTACACTGAACCAATCTGCTGGCTACCTTGAAAAAATAAATGTGTACCAGTCTAGAGTTTATTTGTTGGGGTACCTTGAGGGGGGAATTCGAGAATTCAAGGTGGGGTATTGAGTTCATGTTTTTATTGTTTATTACACTTTTTCATGGTTGCGAGGTTATTTCTTTATTGCTCTCACAAAATTACCTGTCGGTAAAGTTAGAGGTCTCTCAGGGTATTGCACTAACAATGTTTCATTTCATAAAAGATTAATTAAATTCATTTGAGTTTTTGGCATTTGTGCTATATCAGCATCAAAAGGCCATTGTTCTCTGTTCCCAAGTTTATATTTGGTCATATTCTATAAGCTGGACAAGACCTTTCTACAAAGACCACATGTTCATTTCCCAAATAAGTCTTTGCTGGATGCACGATCACTTGACTTAAACATAATGCAACAGCACACACCTGGTGAAGTAATTAAGTCTGACCAATTAATGAGATAGTCACTGTTTGATTAACATATAACACAAAGAACACCTGTGACGCGCTTATAATACTAAGCCATGATGACCAAATGTTCATATTGAAGACATCCAATGTTATCACATACCTATATTTGGTGATTAATTCATTATCACTGCTCATGGTCTTAACTTAAAGTACATGTAACCATATTCTACATTAAGTCTCTTTTTCACTGCGAACCTGATTTATTGATATTCAGACAGTGGTAAAGTAGAAAGATAATAATGACCCCGTGTGACCCCATAAAACTTAAAATTAAACCTATAAAACAAAATAATTTGATGTTTGGATATTTATCATCAGACTAAATTATATAAATGTTGACCTTTATATATGTGAATCACTACCCCAGCTTAGTCTTTGATAGTTTACAATATTCTAATACATAATACAATACTGGAGTTCAGACAAAGTAAGGTATCAGATGTTAGTAATTTCAAGCTGTCTTCTAAATGTTCCAGTATTCTTGAAGTTATTTTAAAAGTCACCGAGTTCAAGTTTTAATGTCAACTGTGGGACTGATTTGGCTGATAGTGCGAGGAAGCCAGCCAATCAGATGTATAAATATAAGTTGTTTTCTACTTCACAAATCAATTTCAGAGTCATAAATTGATCTGTTAGTTGATATATACCAGAAAGTACTTAACTGTACCACAACTTTCTCTCCTCAGCGAGAAAAAAATATGGCAAACAATGGGATGTATTATGTATTTGATGGTAAATTCTTGAAATATTCTCAGAATTGTTAGAGAGTCTGTATTCGCATCAAACAGTGTAAATATGCTAGGAAGTGCCAGTTTTGGCACACGTTTTAATATAATACTTGACCTTACTCTTGTTTCTCTTTTCACATTTTTGTAATTGTAAGCCTTGGGGGAAGACTGGAAACAAATTCAGCGGTAGAAGGTATCTTGTTATGAGATTATATAATCCCTTCACTGCGGAATAAAACGCTCACTCAGGTTTTCAAGCAGCGTAACAGACACAAAGTAACAAATCTTGGCTTTGCACTTTTTTGTTTAAACCTAGATTATAGTTCTTAATTGGGTATACAATTTATATTTGATGTCATGTAATACAGAATACGCATACTAAAATCTAATTTTTGGATTTACTATGATCAACAAGATTTTTTGTTGTATCTATAAATCCAACGTTTTTTTATGAGGAGAAGAAAGCTATGGTAAAAAAAAAATGTGACTGTTAAATAAAGTTCAGCTTGTACATAAAATGTTCTCAAATAAAAATAATTCAGGGTAGCTCTTTGGAAGGGGTTAACATGAGGCAATTGTGACTGTTTGACCCTTTTATTACCTAATTTTCTGTTTATAGAAGTTGATCTATTTAACTTACCAGCAGGCATTTCACAACACTGCCCACTCTATTCTACAGGAGATGGTAACAATCTTTCAAGTAAAACTCTAGTCAACTCTATAGAACTGGTATATATCATACAATGTTCAGATTTTATACAAGGGACTATATTGCTTACCCATGTGCCCTGTTAATTAGTAGCTCATTCGGGATAAAAAAGGCTATGAATCATGAAGTATACTTCATTGTTTGTAGTTGGTGGAGAAATCTTTAATTTAAATCCCAAACTCCTGTGGTGATGTTATGTGCCAGATTCAAGGGTGTTGTTTTAACATACTTTTTAATTGATGTAATTTCCATTTACTTTTTTTGGCAAGATATTGTATATTTCATACCTCCATTTACACTAATTCATTTGTGTGAATATACAAAGGTTAAAACCCCGTTGGGTAATCTCTAACTGCTTTATTCAATGGTAACTTCACTTTCTTTACTTCACTTTCCGTCTGCAATGCTGGACAGTTTTATCTCAGATTGAGACAAAAACTACAACAACTACAACAAAGCTACTTCCTGTGTACAGAAGACTGCCTATGTGCTGATCTTCAATTATAGATCTTGATTATAAAGACCACCCAACAAGCAATCTTGAGGCTCCAGTGGGGTTTATAATAATCTAACAAGAGACACTTTACTTGTTTGATCAAAGGTAGATAACCTCTGTAGAAAACATAATGATTGGTGTAAGATTACTGTGCAAGGTTTTTGTACAGGTATTCTAGATTTGTATGGAGAATCTGCTCTATAACATTGTATGATTTTATACAAACTGTATTGTTGAAGTGACTGGCGAAAGTTATTAGAAAAAATAAACGGTTTTAATTTCATTGAATTTGCTGGTATTCTGGTGTTTATTATTTCCCTTCAGTATTAAAGATATATTATGCTCATTTTTTTGTTCATTTGTTTACCTAAACAAACATGAAAAATATACTTATCTAGTCAAAACTTCAATAAAAATGCATTATCATACAATACATTTATAACGTTTATTGAAAAAAGAAATTTGTATTATCATAAAATTAAAAAACTTCCAGTTTTTTAACAAGCAGTGTTTTTTACTAGTTTTGTCTGTTAGTAATATGATAAAACAAGATTGTTTTAAACAAGATACATCTTTAAATTTTAAATGTTTTGTGAAAATTATTAAATTCAAAAATGATTTCATGGCATATTGTCTCAAAATATACAGGCAGTTATTTAAATACAAATGAGCTGATAATTTGGTTTGTTTTAGTTAATTTATTTTCATTTTTTAGTTAAAAAGTCAGAAAATGAAATGAAGGATGTATAAGGTTTATCAGACTTTTTTGAAAATCAATTATTTTATTGGAAGAGTTTTCATTTGTTCTGAACCATGGGTTGATAAAATACATAAGTGGGTATCACTTAACTCCTATTACCTTCCGATTGCTAAGTAGAATGTTTACTTTTCTTAAAAGCTTTTTTGCTGATGATTCTGCGATAACGTTTTAAGAAAAATCCATTTACCAGAACATTAAAACTTGTTTCCTGGTTGATACTCTGTAACTCTGATGTCTTACTTATCAATTCAAACATTTCATGGTCCCACCAAAACTTCGAATATTTGAATGCATCAGAATTGTACATTTATTATAAAAATCAATTACCAGATACCAGGAATTGGCTTAAATATAAAAATGTTTTGGTTAATAATTTATCTATCCAGCATTAACAATTTGTTCTTGCCTCTAATTTTTTTCCCCTAAAAGATAGGGCAAAAATTTCTTGAAGTCTTTGAAATATGGTTGAATACAGTTTAATTAATGTCAAGTGACTGATTAGTATTTTTAGTAAAAATGATTTTTTAATTTCATGTGCACTTGAATTCCATGGCAGATAAATTGTCTTGATCTCCACTGGAGGTTTAAACATAAACCGAGGCATCTCGTTCAAAATTACTGGTGCACTTGTGAATATCCAACAAAGCTAACCGTGCACAGATTATTTGATTCACTTTGACAATGAATATTTGTTTGTTGAGATCTTTCCATTGAGATAAAAGCCACAACAGTATAACTGATTGGTGTAAGATAAAAGGGAGAGGTAAAGCCTTGTTTTTTACAAACATTCATCAACCATGGAGGCCGTACAGATTTCAAATTGCCCACCCAGATTTTGCATTAACAATTTTTTGATGGGATATCATGTTTATTTTTGCCACTGGCTCTGTATTTTGTGTTTATAAGAGGGAGAAAATTTATCAGATTAGAAAGAAAAGTATGTTTGTTGAGGTAAATTGGTCTTTAATTGGTAAAAAATCCTCGATGTAAGTGAAAAGGGCAAAGGTGTACAAAGGTTTTTACAGTGTCTGTGGTGCATAGTGGATTATAGAGTGAATTTAAACTCGCTGTCTCAGAAAAAGAGATTTTAATCTATCTGTATGTGCATATAGTTTAGTAATTTATTATTTAATGTCCTGATTTGTTAGAATTACTCTAAAGTAAGATAAGTCAACTTAACTTATGGTTGTCTGACCATCAGAGATTATCATTTGTCTATTTTACTACACATTAACTTAGTTTTATTTCTTTCATTCTTGTTAACCGAATAAAATATCTATTTTTAGATCTTGATTATACGTTCTTGTCAATCTATGCCATGTGCAAAACTCTCAAAAATATAAAAGTGCTGCTTGCAAAAATTGGTTCTTCACTTAATGTATGTCAGTTTGTTGACAGTTTCTTGAGTGGTAGAATATTTAGATGGTTCTGTGAAGATTTCTGGTAGGTAATCGTTAGAAGTGGGTTATCACAGGCAATCATAGTTAATTTCCAATTCCAAAGAGGGTGCTTGCAAAAAATAAATGGAATTGAGCTGTCAGAACATTTAACATGCTGATTGGGTGGAAAGGTAATTGAAATATAGTTATAACCCTTGTCTACGTTAGTTCTAGCAAACAATTATATATTTCTAGGTGCTGGTTCTAAGAAAATGAACTGTAGCCTTACAGTTATAATGTTGTTTTGATTGCATTTTGATAATCTGAAATTCTAACAGAACGAAATCATAGCATAACTTAATGCTAATAGTATTTGTTGTAAAGGAGAAAAGTAAAGTTTCAAAACATATATATTAAGTACATTCCTAATGTGATTGGAACAGGGTCATGTTACCAAAACTCGTAGAAAAAACACTGAATTATCCAGCTCACTAATGCAAGCAAAAATAACAAAGTTGGGTGTATATCTCAGCATTGTGGGAGGTCTTGTCTCTTGTTTGTGGCATGGTCTTGTCAAAAGTGTTTGCCAGAAATATTCCCAACAAATTCCTGTAGTGACAGTGATATGAGAAAAATACTGTTGTTTGTTTCTAGTTTGTTTCTAGTATACATCACTGTTCATCTGTCTCAGGTATTTATTTGGGGCTTGTCTGATTGAGCATTTTTTTCTGTATTCACCTCACATTTTTATCTTCAGTATTTCTTATACCGGCATATTTGAGATTTCACATGTTTGGATCTGTTGATATTTAAGTGTAGTATTTCAAATCTCCTTCCATCATTCTCTTCTCTGTCCAGTTTAAGGGTTATGTATTAATCATTATTTGTCTTGTGATGATTTTCATATTTCCCACGGGTTTCCAGATGATTTCAGTTGTTTCCTGTTGATAAGGCTTACTTGCTTCCGTGAACCATGTTTTGTACATGAATTGTAATTAATAAGCTTTTTTTGCTTACATTTTGCGAGACTGTCTGAAAAGGTGCCAAAAATGGGAGGTGTTATTGTTGATTCAGAGAACTACAGGATTTGTTATAAAACTTGGCCCACCCAGCATCAATGGCATATTAAAATAGTTCTCCAATTCTTTCAATGCTATTAACTTCAAAATTCGTTTATAGTGAGATAGACAAGCTATGTATCTGTACTTTGTCAGCTTTCTGTTTGGATCATAATTGCAAATCCTGGAATTTATTTAATTCAGAAATATGTCTGCCTTCTATGTGTTAATAGAAGCCTGGTTTGGGGTATTGGCTTGTTCCGAAATAATTATTTTTGTCCTGCTAAATTTTACTTCAAATGTTGAAGACAGGCAACGTCTATAAGGCCGGAACCAAAATACACCAGAAAGTACATACTGATACTTACTTCCATTTGTTATCAAATGTATTGTGGGAATTAATCATAACAATCTAGAGCAAAGAACTTAAATATCATTCTCGTCTAAAAGTGAAGAAATGACAAATTTGTATACTTGTAATGTTATATTACAATAGATATTGTTTTTATTTTTCAGGTATTTTTTCCTTGTGCTGACTGGTCTTGTATTGGTTGGTATAATGAATGGATTGGTTCTACTACCAGTAGTGTTGTCTGTGTTTGGTCCACCATCAGAGGTAAAATACTTGCCAATTCAGTTATCTAATTTCAAAGTTTTCTTTTCCACAAAAAATAAACGTGCCAGATTTTAATTGAGATCAAAATACCTTATTTATGTACATCCGTCTTATGTGTGCCTTACTGTTGAAGTGTAGTCTAGCAGTACAATAACTGTACCCCTTCTAGGGAAATAAATGAATGTGACCATACTTACGGTTCAAGATTCAAAGTGTCACAAACAAAACATCAATGTCACTTTAATTTTCTGACGTCCTCTAAGAACAACAGTATGTTTATATTTTGGTAGGGGAATTACATCTGTGTTAATGACAGTGTTAATTAAATTTCCTTCAACTTTGGCATTGTATTGTTTATTGTATCTAAATTCTGTTAAAATAATTAATTTTATAGGTCCGACCAAAACAGAACTGTGATAGAATACCAACACCTTCACCTGAATCCTCGCCACGTGTGAGGATTCGTAATCTTCCGGTACGGGCCACCAGATCCAGCCGGAAGATGAAGTATCCGAGAAGGATTCCTTCAGATTTGTCCTTGACAACCATCACCGAGGAACCATCTCAATATTCTTCGACAGAGATCGTTGTACAACCAGAAGTGATTGTAGAAACTTCCATACAGCAACCAAGAGATAATAACAATACTGTACAACAGCAATATACACACAAATCCTCAGATGGAAACAACAGCAAAGGCAGTAGCAAAAATGTAAGTGTGAATGTGTGGGAACAGTTATAACACATTTTAAACTTTAGTGAAATTTTACCTAAGTATTATATTTTGAAATGATGTAAAAGCGTATCTTGATAAAAATACAAATACTATAAAGTATTTAATCTCCGATCTTTTGATAATTTGGTTGAAAATATTTACACACTGACCACAAATTGACATGGAAACATATTGTCAACTATAATATAATATTGTTTATGCTCTTTCAGATATCCCCTCCTACATCTGCTATGTCGACTCCACCTTCGCATCATGTAACACGGGTGAAAGCTACGGCGACGGTAAAAGTTGAAGTTCATACACCCTTACCAGGTAATATTTCATAGCTATACATGTATGTAACTCAGTCACTGCTAGTGTGTCTCTTGGTTCGGTTTCGATTGCTACCCTTTCAGATTCGTTTATTCGATCATATAATTATATGAAATACATACAATTCTCACTGATACTTTATTGACTTGTAATGATTAGACATGAACATTTCTAGTTATGTGGAATTACAACAATGTGTTATAATATACAATAGAGGAATGACTATAAAAAAAACTTCATGTCCCATAATTAAAGTAAACAGTTCAAATAGTTGTGTAAATAAAAGATAATGAGTATAAGTTCATGAGTTTTCTAACTAGAATATTGCTTCAGGAATAAATATTTAATCTGACATACCAAACAGAATATTCGTAAGACAGCATCAAACCAAACCATTGGAAAAAAGAACTAAAAATAAAAAACTTCAGTCAATCATTGAAACTTCAGTTAATCATTGCAGCTCATGTCACTGATTGATCAAGATATGTCTAAAATATGATAGCTTATACCACATACTTTCTCATCCAATATTCATATTTACCTATGAGTAATGAACTATGTAAGTAGTCAGTTGTGAATATATATATATAGTGTGATGAACACAATGTGAACTTTTTATTCTAAGGTATGATGTTGAACTCCCCATGATATTGATTAACTACCCGGTATTTTGCAGAGTTACAATAAGTGGTAACTTTTTTTCTTTTTTTCCAGGCACGGTTCCGGATATGCACGATTATAAACGTCGTCGACGGAAGGAGGAGATCGATAGCAGTAACTCAGATTCAGATTCCAGTAGTAGTTCCTAACATATAATGGTAAATATAATGATGTGAAACTATGATCAGTGATCTCCCCTTGGCATGACTTTATCGCTTTAAAGTTCACATTTCCATTTTGATCATTTAACTTAACTGGAAATGCAGTTTTTGATAAAATTTAAATTCACAAATAGAAACATTCTATCATCCTGCCGGTAATGAGCTAAGAATGTATTTCCAAGGGCATTATTTAGAGTTTATTATCATTTTATCTGAATTTTTAGGTATCGCCATAAATTTGAAATTTTGGACATATTCGGATCACTTGCTGATGAATATTTTGTTTGTTTATCTTCAGATATATCCGGGGGCTGCTTGGTGCTACTTGCCTACATGCAATATATTGTACAGAAAGCATTATAATTTATATGTGAATATTAAATCACCTATCAGTATTTATATGTGATTCATATGAGAGCATGGACTCTTAACCCATTTTGAGCCTATGGAGAGATATCGCCAGGGTTAAAAACAACACAAATGACTTTATTCAACGTGTGGTGAGAGATGGAGAAATATTGAAGTGTTGATTGATAATCAGGGTTAAAGCCTACATCTAATTATTCTGTGCCCATGGCAACATGAGTCTGGAGGACTAGACGTGCAGCTTGTTATTGAAGACATTTTAATAACGAATGCAACCCATTGATGTGGAATGTTTTCTCATCCATATTAATGTACATGTATGTGTTTAGGGTGAGGATGAAGGAACAGTGAATGATTCTGATGTGAGGAGGAGAGGCAGAATGATGAATATATCAGTGAACTTACGGAGACGATTTAAGCTTGGTTGTATCCCTGTATAGGCTGTAGCATTGTGATATTTTCTTACTTCCGTATAGATCTTTCTTGTAATGTAGACTGTATACTGACTTGTTTATAAGATAGTGCAAATACGGAGGCAGCTAAGATAGTTTAATTTGAAACACATAAATCAGGGCTGTAAAAAATGTGTGACTGATAAATGAAAAAAGTGGAATTATTTTTGAATTCCATTATGAGTTGACACTATGGTGACAAGATATATACCTCAGTTCGGGAGAGTCTTCACACTATGATTGTACATAGTGTGTGTAAACATAGTTGACATAGATGGACACAACCAAATATAAGCCAAAGGCACTTCATGTGGCGTAGCATCAGTATTTCATTGTATTCAACCAAAAATTCATTGTGTCATTTCACGAGGACTTGCTGTTGTTGTTGTTATGTAGGGTTGAACTGGTTCTGTTAACTCGAATGTTTCAATTTAACTATTCTGAGATTAAATAAGTCTGTGTTTAAATGTGAATTAAGATTTTTTTTTTAAATATGTTCAAATGGTTACGCAACATTGATGATTTCTTCCATATTATTATTTTCAAATAGTTACGCAACATTAAATATTTCTTCCATATTGAAATCAGTTCTTTTGTTAAGTTCATTATTCATTTTGTCAAAGTAATAAAATATATTTATAGTTTACATGTTATAATCATCATAGTATAATTTAAATCAAAAGGTAGGACAGGCTGTGTGGCGACATTTTATTACAACATGATGCGTTATATGGAAACAGTAAGGCAGTGGTTTGTAGGCCTGAAATAATGATAGAATTCCAAGTGTCAAATTTCACATTCTTAATTTCATCATTTTATGCTTTTGCCATATTAATAGGGCAGACTTAACATTTGTAAGCAATAGCCTCGTGTTGGCGAGATATACGCGAGATTTTTTACGTGTATTCTACTTATAGTTGTATTATTTTAGAAAATTTAATTGGCATCACAATTTGTAAAAAAAAAATTTGACCTGAAATGGTCAGTATAAAATGTGCCTTAAATCTGTCAGGCCAGTTCTACAAAATATTCACAAATTTGGTATCTATGCAAAAATTATATGAATATTTGTCATGTGTTTATTTAGTCCTTCGTAGAAAAGCATTGTCCGATGTTTTTCCTGTGACCAGTTGTTTAAATCAGGGTCACTTGAATATATGTACGGGTAATATCTTTGTAATAAATCATTGTAAATTGTCATTGATTCATGGATCTATGTATTAGTTGTATTATCATAATTTGTATTTATATGCAATAATTCAGGTGTTTTATCATGTTTAGTTTATTATGATATTTTCGTTGATTTTTTAACAGTTCACGCTAAAGGCAGGGTAGATGGCATTACATAAATCTTGTAACAAATATGTCATGTAATTTATTCTCGTTTTTTTTTATATTATTAGACTGTGTGTGTATATATAGGTATTATACTGGAAACAGATGGTATCTGATATGTTCTTACATTGATATTCGTTTCTTACCAAGCATATATTAGGACATGTTTGATTGTAGGATTTACATTTTATCCTTATCGTAATACTTTTACTATTGACGTATTCAAAAAGGCATGAAGACAATATGATTGTCTCAAATCTTTTACGAGTGTCAATATCGGGGAAAATTGAAAAAGAATTTATGTCATTTGGGTGGGGCTAGAATGGAGAATATATTTAATGCAATATTTGAGATAATTCTTCCTTATTTCCAGTAAATGTGCATTCATTGGGCTGAGAATATATAGAAGTGAGTTTTATGAGTGGTAAAAAAATTATAAGTACAAAAATGATATAATAAGTGATGTATTGCGTAAACTGTATGTGCTAAAATGATTTGTAAATCCAGTGTTTTTGTGAGGAGTATTTTGTGTCAGTAAACATTATGTTTTGTCTAATTCCATGCATTATCATGTTCAACCAAGTTACTGTTCAACACAAAAATTGTGTTAAGCTCATATGCAGATTTGTACTCAATTAGACACCATGCTAAGATGCATTTTGAGTGCTGGTAAACCATTTTTTTTCATTAAAATATATTTAAGCACTTCTAACATCTAACCTTTTTATAGAAAATGAATGCATGTTCAGTAATTTTTTTGTGGTGCTTAATTACGTTGTCAATAATTTGCTATTGGGTCTTCCAAAAAAAAATAATTATGTATACAAATACTTACATTTTGCAAAACCTCCTTTATCAGTATTCAGAATTTGCTTAATGTATTTATAAATACCGGTACTGACTACATGTCTGGCTGTGTCCACTTCTGTAAATTTCTTTTTTCAAGACATGTATAACTTTCCTATATAAGTATACATTATACAAGTAACCTTGAATTCAAATGTCCATATTCTGTTCATCGAGTCATAAACATTAATGACAATCTCAAACATATTTTTTTAATTGAGAAAAATAATAATTTAATTGATACACCATAGTATTTTATTTCCGTATAAATCAACCGTGACTGAAAGATTGTACTAGTACTACAAGTTTGCATTTATAACATTGTTAAGGATGATAAGATTACTATTGTACTTTTTCAAGTTGACTTATTTTATATCTCGGCACTTTCCATCATAGATATTTGTTACCAAACATATGCAAGTGTTCATTTTTTTTGGTAAATTTTCTAAATATTTTTCCTCATTTTTGTTTATTCTGAAATTGAATTCGGCTGGACAATATTTACACTGAATATTTCAAAGAAATTTTGAACTTGTGCCTAAGAAGTATTTTTGTGGCAACTTGATAAATTAAAAAAAAAAATTCTCTTGAACCATAATAACATTCAACTATGCTGCCTTTAAGCATTTTATTCAGAGATTAAAACAAGCTTGGAAAGAAATGGAGATTTTAATTCAGGGTACTAGTTATACACAGGGTGCTTGTTAATTGCCAAATACATTTTGTATCATATCTCTCAGGTAATTTTTTTTTCATGTCCTTATAACTTGTATTTCCTTTGCTGCTTATCTTTAAGCTAATTGTAATTTTTCGAGGAATTTTGACTGTTAGGCCAGTATGAATATTAATCTGGGTTTACATCCAGGACTATATCAAATCAGAACGTTGGTGAATGATGTGGTCAAATCATTCTTTCAATATTGAAACGTATTCAATCTGTGCAGGTTGTGATAAGTTTTAAGTATTGAGTGCTATATTTTTAGGGACAATTTATTCGACTGAAAATGGCAACAAAGATAGATGAAAATAATAATTTGGATTTTTACTGATTGTTATACAGATTCTATTTGAGATTGTTTATTTTTAATTGCCAGTTCATCATATGTATAGCCAATTAAAGATTATTCAGTGCTAATAAAGAACATAATATTCATCATTTATTAACAGTAGGTATTATGTTTTAGGGCTGTTTAAATCAAATATAATTCTGGCAAAGTTAATACACTAAAGTGCTAATCACTGGTTTCATTTCTTGCCACTGGTCAGTTTAAACCAATCGCATGTCTCATTACATTCATTTCAACCAATTAGATTTTTTGTTGCACATATATTTCTAACCAATCAGATTTCATGTTACATGTTTTAATGTGTCATTGAATTTTGAATGTCTTATTACTGGTTATTGCATGTTATTTCCCTCCAGTATATTTCCAGAAATTAAAAATATTCAATTTTGATATGAAGATCATATAATATGTAACCAGACGTTTTTGTCAAACTGGTTTTGCAATATTCATTTTTATGTTCCAGCAAAGCAATGGGTTAAAAAATTCTGTTTGGGGAATTTATGATTTTTGAAAACTTAAAATTATAAAAATATGAAAATAAAAACATTCAAAAATAGAAGATCTCTTTGTTTTCAGTATTATTGGTAACTTCTACCATATATTTTGCTATTCCAATGAAATACAAGGTTATTTTTTGGGAAAAGTAGCACCAACTATCAACTATGAACTATCTAGCAGTATCTAGAGCTTCTCATAGACTATCACCATATTTCATCAACACCCATCACAACTTAATTTAGTACATGCAATGGCAATTGAATCACAAGATATAAATCAACCACAAGGAACGCATCATCATGCCATTTTGTGTGGTGAGCAATTTGGTCATCCCTCGTTTGGTCATGAGCTGATAATTAGTAATGAATACAGTCCAACCATGTTTATTCGACAACCTATCCGAATACTTGGTATCGTTCAAAATGTCGGGTATCGTTCAAAATGTCGGGTCCCGATATATCTTCTTAGGCATGTCAAATTGAAATGAGCTGTTCCGAACCATGTACATGTAGTATTTGAAATAAAATTGCGGACCCAAAGATTTCATATGAACAAGGTCTGACTATATGGTACATAATTTTTGATGATGCAAAGGCTTGTTGACAAGGAATTGAAAGAAACTATGTTCATGTATTGGACCAAATCACTACTGGTAATGGGTTTGCATTGGTTAACTTATTTCCTGTAAACTGTTGGCAAGAGATGAAATATGCAATAATTATGGTAAGGAGAAGCACACGTAACAAATTACCTGGCAGTGTTAAAGATGATATTCAAAATGAGAGGTTATGAATACAAATACATGATGAAATGGAATAAAAATATAATTACAAATTGACTTGCTGAAATAAAAAATAAAGGCTGAAAATACAATAAACCTGCTGCATGTTTTTGTTTGTTTTTACCAGTGCTCTGTAAGATTGGCCATACCAATTGCCAGGGAGCAAAGGGAGGATTGAGAGCAAAACTAGAGTAATTGTTGTACTTTCAACCTTTGAAATGCTTTTAATGGCATAGTGAAGCTTCCTGAAGATTATTGTTCCGCATTAGTTACTGCTGTTCATTTCCTGCATAAGAAAACCTACAGAATGTGCATTGGATTAAACCAGCATTGTTAGGCTAACACTATATTAGTAATTTTAATGCACAATGATTTAACATGCAGATTTACCGTTACTTGAAAATCTGGGATTTGAGAGCTTGTTTCCGTATTTGATAAATTCACATCGAGGATGGAATATTCATACTAAACTTGTGAATTTTATCTACTTTTTTGCAAAGCTACCTAGAAACCCCAATATAAGAAGTACATGTGTATAATTCCATAACTAAACTTGAAATCAAGTTCAATTCAAGTTGTTAAGTTGATAGATCTAGTTTTAGTGTTTATACAAACACCCTTGTTTCACCAACATGTACCATTCATATGTTCATGCCTGTAGGCATTGTGCCTTATTTGCTAGGAATACCAGTACTATAGAGATACCACATTAAATATTATTATCCAACAAGTTTTCAAGAAGACATTCAAACAAAGATAATGCTATTTTGTACATGGACATAAACAACAATGATTATATAGATGTATTTCAATGGAATATGCTTTAATACCACAAACAATGATCTATCTCTGTCCCAGGCAACCCGTTGTGGCGTCCTCAGTTATTATAAATAAATATCTATCATTTTAGTTCAGGTCTTAAAATGTCACTGGTTAAATATATCTCCTTGCAGGATTTTACTTAGCTTTGCTTTCGTCCATAGGGATTTGTAAAACAACTGTTTGGTAAGCACTGGGTCCACGGAGACTATAAAAACACAAGGCCCTTTGTTTTTGGCGGCGATGTTTCATTACATTATTTAAATTATTGGTCCACTATGTATATGCGCAGGAAACAAACAACTACAAGAATAAATTATGCAAATATATTATGCAAATAAATATATTATGCTCAAATGATAAACTCATATCCACAGTTGACCATATGTTATATATGTGATAGTGCATTATTGTGACATTAATGAGATATGGTATGGATGGATAATTATGTAATGGTCTCCAACTATGACTGGTATGAGATTATCATATGCATTGTTTCAACAGGTGGGATATCTTAAGTATGAGAATCTCACATGTACATTAATTGTGTAGATTATAAAATTCCATCACGAATTTGAGTTTAAGGATCAAATTAACCTGTTACTATTCAGATGAAATATTTTCTCAACACCACACGCTTTGAATGACGATTTTCAAAACTGCATCAAACAGTTGTAGAGTAATAAGGAAGAGTTTAAGTTAGATCTGCATAGACAGAGGCAAATTTCTGTGCAAGGATTACTATATCGCTTACATTCTACCATCTGAAAACCTCAATTGCACTATTATTTTCTGTTTTTGTAAAAACATTTCTTCAGGAGTCTAATTTGTTTAAAACTGATAAAATCAGGTTTTATTGTTATTAATGAACACACATCCATTCACATTTTAAAGTTATTTTGATTAATTAATCATAATTTTTCAGTGTTATTAAGATGCAATAAAACACATGAATAGTTTTGTAACGTTGGTTTCTCCTTTTTATTATCTATTTGGCCCTCCGCATTAAGATAGCATGGCTCAATTCAAAACTTGTCTCATGAAAATGCTACCAAATAAGTCAACAGTTGTAGGAACTCCCCACACAGGTGGAAATATTCAGAGATGAAAAACCTCATGTTTTCTTCAAAATTGTTCTCATTACTCGGTATAAAGATTTCACATAAATACTGTGTTTTGTCTACAGCATGTGTGCATCCAAGTTGAATCAATCCACACTAGATTACAATTATCTCCATTTTATCTAAGGTTCTTTATGCAGCAATGAAACATTTTACATTGTTGTAATGCACAATATAGTTGTTAGTAACCATTGCCAGCACAAATTGATGGTGGTGCATGGCAATTATCTCAGCAAAGATTTAATAAAAAAAAAATTGTAAGATTTAAATCATTTGAAATGATCATCAATTCACTTCTATGTGGGTGTTTTACTGCTAATGATTGCTCAGGCAATAAAACGACCGCTGAAATACTTGGGGTTTCATTGTCATCTCATTAGTACAGCAATACATTTACTATGATCATCACGACATGTCCCATTAGCTTGTTACACCTACACACACTGATGAATGACATTGCAATAATATAAGCTCAATAATTTAAATAAAAATATGAATGCATACAACACAAGCAGATGTCACATTTTATGAACATATTAATTCCTCATGCTAAATGAGTCAAACTAGTTTTGGAAATTTATTGTTAATTGTTTGTTGCTACCTTTTTCCCAAATAGTCTATTACAGGCTGTCAAGTGAACTTCTTTCATAAAGTAGGAGAAAAGTAGGAATAAAATTTACTAAAAAGTAGGAGGAAAAAATAAGGAATTTGTACTAAAGAAGTAGGAGTTTTTAGATACCTGTGTGCAGAATGTTACATTACTCACAGACATAAATTGCTAACTAGAATACATCTTGACGAGACTGCACAGACAGGTCTTTTGACTCTTACACATCTTTCACCTTGGCACGATCATTGAGTAAGCAGCCACAGGCCCACAGTCTGCACCCCCCAGTCTGTACAGTCTCACAAGATGATTCCAGTCTTCTATGCACTCCCAATAGAAAAGGTCCAACAAATATACTATCATTTTCTAACTATTAATATAAGGTCTCTGAGAAGAACAAAATTTGAACCAAAAAAGTAGGAATTTTGGACCAAATAGCAGGAAGAAATAAAAAAAAATAAGGAACATAAGGAACAATAAGGACTACTGGACAGCCTGTAAAAGTAACTGATTTTCAATATTTAAATATGGTTCAGTATAACATTATGGATTTTGTACAAAACAGAATTCTATTTTACTACAATCCTTTTACACATGTTCCAGTTCATTTAGTATGTATTTTAGCTTAAGATAATCCAAAATACCTACAAGAAAGTTTCTACTTTGTAGTGGTCTGAATTGATAAATTGTTATAAAACTCTTTTCATTGCAAATATAATTCATTTATCACATTCATTCTAGCAGCTGCACGCAAAAAACTGCCTTAATCTTCCCACTGCATCAAGATGAAAGCTAGAATGAAATTGCACCATGATTACAAACAACGTAGGTGGTCCCACACTGAGATAATAAATGTCATAACACAGGTTTATGCTTATTGAACATGTCTTAACTCATTTTCTACTATACAACAAATTATGCATCAAGAGAATATGTCAAACAGTTAACTAACAGTCATAAAAGCAAGCAAAGGGTGAAGTGGTATGAATTTTGATGCATTTAATTCACACTTTGTGTCAAACCTTTTAGATGGAAATAAATTAGGCTATAAAATATTAAATTTTATTTGACAGTTTAATGTGAAAATAAAACACAATGACTTGCATGTTATGGTAATAGAGTGTTTAATACAGTCCGATTTCTCTGTATATATTTATATAACTAATTTCAAACTTGTAAACTAGAAATGTGTCCATAGGAGACGGATGCACCTGCAAATGATAATTTATGCCAAGTTATTTCAAAATCCAAATATAGACCGGACACAATTTTGGGAACATGAACTAAAGTTCAATACTGCACCATGAACTTTGAGCTTTAGACACCTTTTTTGGATGCGACATGTCATTTGTACCAAGTTATTTATTTCAAAATAACACAAAATTCTGAAGTGGTCGTGAATAACTGTATACACTATAGTTTACAGGGTGTTAAAACAATTGTTCACAAAGTTTGAATTGTAGAGTTTCTTTGTTGTTCTTTCTATCTATGTCGCTAAGGACCAATAGTTTACTTCTGCATGAGAGTTCTAAATGAAATGGGTATTCATGAAAAAAGCAGTATCTTTCATGGTGTGAAATAAAGCCAGTGTACCCATTATTTTCATTTTATCTAAGTTCAAACTTTGTGAACAAACTTTTCTAACACCCTGTACATTGCAAAATGAATGAAGTTAAATCCTGCACAATGACCTTGACTTACAGAAATGGACACCATTGTTACATGTGACACATCATCTTATTATGGTGACTATTATTGCAAAGCTATCCCAAAATCCCATAACAAAGTTCTGGGCCAGACACAAATTTGAGTACATGAACCAAGTTCAATCCTGCATTGTGACCTTAAATTGAGCTCAGGACACAATTTAAGCATGCGCCATGTCATCATATTACTGTGATCATTTGTGCCAAGTCATTTAGAAATCACACAGTAGACACCATCATTCTCTGGACAAAACACAATTTTGATATGGACAATGCACTGTGATCTTTTAGATATGGGCACCATTGTTGCACATGACACATCATCTTATGGTGATGATCTCTGCCATGTTATTTCAAAATCCTACTACATGTACTTGGCCGGACATGATTTTGACACAGACATAAGAACAAACACATACACAGAGGTAACATCATACACTCTTATCATAAAGCAATACACTAAATATGCCACAAAATATTGAAATACATGTAGCATGTTTTTTTTCTCTTTCTGAAAGAATCAACAATTACTTCTTTTAAAATACCAGTGTTTGATGATATTTTCATGCGCCGATTATTTCTACATGTAATTACTTATGTCTAATGTTATTCAAAAGCATTATGGCGATCCAGTCTATATACATTATGTTGTAAAATTTCTTGTTCATCATTTTATAGCTACACTTTAAAACGAGATTTTATTTTATGCCGAGACTAATTAAATTAAAAAGCCATCGATTCAATTATGAACTATAACAATTACCAAGTAGGTAAACTGGGTCGTTAGGGCCATGTTTCATCTAATATCCACCTCAATTTCTCAAGGTATGACTTAATGTATAAATTTGACTTTAATAATTTATTTGACAAAATTGACCCAATAACATCACTCATACTTTTTACTACAATAGTTAAGTTCTCAGTTCACAAGACCTTTCAAAAACCATTAATGACTTCTGCAGGAATTTAAACTAGTACATAGAATCTAATTTGGCAACACCATCAATAAAGGACGACTCATTTGCACCGATTCTGTCAAAATCAAGGCTATCCCATAAACACATCAACATTTGATCAAATATATTTATAAATATCTGGCAGGAAGTGTCTACTTAATTGTAAACAGTTCCAATGCAAGTAAAAAGGCAGGAGCAGTCATACTGATCACAATTAACCCGTGGGAACATTCTTTTAAATAAATGCTGGAGAAATAACATAAAAGGTACTACAATTCTTGTGCACTAAATTAGATTACTTCTTGTGCAGTAAAAATACGGATTAATTCTCATGCACTAAAATTACAGATTTATTCTCATACACGAAAATTACAGATTAATTCTCATGCACTAAAATTACAGATTTATTCTCATACACGAAAATTACAGATTAATTCTCAAGCACTATGATAACAGATTACTTCTCATGCACTAAATTACAGATCAATTCTCTTGCACTAATATTACAGATAAAATTTCTTGCACTAAAATTACAGATCAATTCTCTTGCACTAATATTACAGATAAAATTTCTTGCACTAAAATTACAGATCAATTCTCTTGCACTAAAATTACAGATTAATTATATTGCACTAAAATTACAGATTTATTCTCTTGCACTAAAATTACAGATGAATTTTCTTGCACTAAAATAATTTAAATTACAGATAAATTCTTTAGCACTAACATCACAGATTACTTCTTGGCACTAAAATTACAGATTAGTTTTCAAGCACTTTAAATACAGATCACTTATCATGCACTAAAATTACAGATTAAAGAAATATTTATGATAATTCTTGTAGTATGGAAATCTGTAAAAACATGAGAACATTTTCACCAAACAAAGAAAGGAAAACAACTACAAATTGTAATGGAATATTCTTCCAGTAGTTTATTGACACAAAATGATGAAGAAGAAAAAACAATAAACCAATAAATAATAGTCATCTTACTGCAATGAAGTTCAAGCAATTATTAACATTCAGTGAATACCATGGCCCAGTTGTATGCATAAAATCCAGCGCAACAGACAACTTATTATATATTACAGGCTTATAGAACAAAAAATAAACACTATGAAACGTTTGTAGGTAAACATATATGACTCCAAAAATGAATAGTATCAGTAACAACACTTTTGAATGTAAGTTTGATGGAATCAAGCTCAAAGAAATATAATGAAACATAAATATAGTCATCATCAACATATCACGAGAATGAATTCATATCTACAAGTCTTCTATCATGTTTATATGATGTTGACATTTTCAGTTGAATAGAATAAACACTAAACACTTGTAGTTCATACTGAAATCACTGCCGTACTTCAGTGAAAAGTTTATGTTTAACTGTATAAATCATCCTCTCCTTCTTCAAACTGTCCACTAGGATTGCCACCCTGACTTGGTCCTTGATTGCCAGCAGCTCCAGGGAATCTGTAGATGTTCAAACAAAATTGATAGATGCAATCGTAATAATACAAGCACTTAAAAAATCTCGTATGAGAAATTCAAAATTTGTGCAATAACAATTTGGGTTGATAGACAAATTTATTTCTAGTCGAACATATTACGACAGTTTTAGTAAAAGGGCCGGTTTTTCCCCACAATAACTTCAAATCTGAACCACTAAGTTAAATTAACTATTACTTTGTATTTCTATCTCTTCCAGAAGAAAACAACTTGTTTCAGAGCAATTAAGTTCTGGTAGTGTTTGCCTATCCCTCTAACATTTTCATTAACACAATATTCAAAGAGGAAATTGACTCTCTGATGCAAATGACGGCAGATTTTATTACTTAGATGTTACTGCAGGTCTGACTGTAATTGTTTATAAAGGTTGTAAAATAGAATAAAGATTACATTCAGAATAATTACAAACAATCTGTTCTACATAATTGAGAATAATTTACCAAAATAGAAAAATAAAACTATATCAATCCATCAGAAGAAATTGCTCAAACATGCAGCACCACTAGGTGACATTAACACACAAGCAAATGTAGGAAGTCTGCTGAGTGATTAGACATTCTTACTTAAAACAGGACTTATATGGGAGTCCTGGGCACAGACATTGACAATTATACCACACAGCTGTAGACCACACACAGGTAGAGCCAATTAAAGTGTCAATCATTCACCAGGTAGGTAAAGAAAACAACTTGTGTGGCATAAAATCACAACATAGTTCAAGGGAAGCAACTCATTTTAGTAACCTCAAAAGGTTAACAGATATTATCAAACCACTACAATAAACTTAGCTGGTTGCAAGTTTAAAATGAATGGTTTAACGCTTCTAGTACGAGTTTAATTTGATACTGTACCAACTCTTACTCTGTCTATAGTTGGCCTGCAGGTTATAGACTTTCATACATGTTTTTATCAGCTACAGATATTTCAAAGCAGTAACTATTGCATGAGGTATTGAGTGATGCAGTGGCGTTTGTAATATTTTATACATGTATGTTAAATATACTGAGATAGTTGTCCCTTCATTGAAAAGAATGATGCCAAAAGCAAAATATACAACAGAAATGTATTTACACATTACCTTTTGTTGTCAAATAAGGCTGAGATTTACAAATGACAATGACAGACTTTTAAAACTGACTATGATTTCTAAAAAATAAACAAATTTATCTTGTGTACCTGAAATTTCCTCCAAAGCCTCTGCTTTGCTGCAATGTTTGGGCAAACATTTCATATTTTCTAATATCATTATCTGTAACAGATCTACGTGCAAACTTCATAGCTTCCTCAAAGTGAGCTCTCACAATTTCTGGCACAGGATCGTATTCTTCAACTTCCTGTAAGTGATGAAAAAGGTAATGCCATTAGTTGTTGAATTCAAGAAGCATAAAATAAGAAGAAATGTGTCCACATGATAAAGGTGCCCAAACTTGACTCCATAAAAGACTACTCTCACTAAATGAAAGAAAATGTTTCAACTGGAAATTCAATCTGGAAATAAACAGGACAAAAATGCTAAGGAAATAAGGATTGAGAATCATCATCATTACACAAAAGACAATAAATTCATATTCCCTTAGCAATAGATCTTGACCATAAGACAACATCCTGCAACTAAAGTGAAAATGTAAATTCCACTTACCATATCTGCATCTGGGTTATTTTGTCTCATTCTTTCATGACGAATCTCGGCTTCAATACACTGACGAATAGCCAGCTTACAAGCTCGCTGACAAATTTCTGTTAAATCAGCTCCTGAGAATCCATGGGTAACCTTGGCTAAATAATCCAAGTCTACATCCTGAAAACATATTGGTAACGAATATATCTCATGTTACTATATGACAGACCAGGACCTAAATTCAATACAGAATCCAGGATAAATCAATTAAAACGTTCCGAAACAAAAAGAACATCTAGTCTACAAACCTCTTCTTGGAAACAAATGTCCAAATAACTTTCCTTCAGCAACTTTAAGAACAAAGTCATAAAACAGAGAATTAATATTCTTTTTAAAGCCATAAAACACCCACACTAAACAAAACATGGAGTAATGCTTTTTATAAAGAAATGTAAGAGCAACTGACAAAAAATTCATAACTGTCTTATTAAGAACAATAGATCAACTTACTCCTGCAACGGGCGACTTCTTGAGGTTAGCCTTCAAGATTGCTATTCTCGACTTCTCATCAGGCAATGGGATGTAGATAAGTTGATCAAGACGACCTGGTCGAAGAATAGCTGGATCAATGATATCTGGTCTGAATTAGGAAATAGATAATGTATCAGTAACATCATGATATATTATAACCAGAACAATAAGGTTAGTGTAACTCATAAACGTGCTAGGCTGATATATTTCAATGACGCTACCTTAAATAGCTAGGTATAAGTACTTAATCATGGTCTATTAACTTACTTAGAGCTTAAACACTTAAAAAAAATTCATTTTTATTAGAAGAATATTCAAATCTCTTAAGAAACCTTGTTCGGGAAATATGACAAAATAGGAGAGTAAAGGATTATACGACTTTCCCTATACATACACAACACCTTCAAATCAGTTACTTTCATTTACAATTTTCCCGTAGTTCATAAAACCCAAAAACAATGTTACAGCTAAGTCTAAACAAAACAGCTTACAATATTTGAATGACAACAAAACAACAAACATAACGATGAAATCAAATAGTAGAGGGTACTTTCGTTCAGATTAATTATAAGACAACATAAAGAACAAACCTGTTTGTTGCACCAATAATAAAGACATTCTTCTTTGCGTTCATACCATCCATCTCTGTGAGCAACTGGTTGATAACACGGTCAGCAGCGCCACCTAAAACATGCAAATTTTCAGTGAATATTGAACACTAAAAAGGCCAAAATACACAATCAGCACATTATTGACCAAGATTAACAGCGACACTATTGTAGGGTCACAAGAGATTATTATATTTGCATCAAATATTATCAACATTTTTGGGTAACCAGTATAATAAGCTCAATAGCATTACATTTTGACAAGTTATACTTGGTAATTAAAATGTCAGTAACTGCAAGATGATTCCTACCTCCATCTCCAGCACTTCCTCCTCTTGATTTAGCGATAGAATCCAACTCATCAAAGAACAACACACAAGGTGCAGCTGATCTTGCCTAAAATGAAATCATATATAATGATAAAATTATTTCAAAACAATATGCATACTACACTATTCAAAATGTTATTTTGTTTAAAAAGTGGTAAAAAGGTGGAATTTTTATTATACTGAAATTTAAAATCAACAACAGTTTTTGATACTCCACAATGAATACTAGAAAAGAGACAGACACATTTGATATAATGAATGGCATAGATATGGACAATCAATATCTATGATAAGCACAAGTACAAGTAGTTGCCTTTATGAGTGGTAGTGTTACTGATAATGTAATAATGTTGATAATCGCAGCAAATAATCCTGGTTTACAAACATGAATCAATTATGATCATTTTTAAATTAAAACAAGTTTTCTCTGATCTTAAATATCTCAGCCACAAATACAAGGTAAGTAGGTTTAAGTTCAATATTGGAAAATAACAAAAGAAAATTTTAATGCAAACAAAAGAACAGTCAACATACCTTGTCAAATATTTCTCTGACATTGGCCTCAGACTCGCCAAACCACATAGTCAACATTTCTGGACCTTTCACAGATATGAAGTTTGCCTGACATTCATTAGCAATTGCCTTAGCCAACAGAGTTTTACCACAACCAGGGGGTCCATAAAACAACACACCTTTTGAGGGTGTCATACCAAACTTAAGGAATTTCTCAGGATGTTCCACAGGATACTGTAACAAGAAGACATGACAGACTACTTCAGCATATGGGGGAATAAACAGCCACACAACATTGTAATACTGACGGTTATATACTGGTGACATGCAATAAGCAACATGAATAACCGAACGTACTACCAGGTAATTCATGGAAAAATCTGTCTACGATTTTATCAAAAAACATGTTCCATTCAGTTGATATTTATAAAAGACTTGTATAAAATGTAATGGGAAACAATACTGATATTAGCTACTGAAATTTTTCAACAGAATGACACTATCTCTGCAAATGGATTACTTATGGCAGTCAGTCAACCTTAACAGAGTTACCAACCAGTACTAAACTCGTCTTCTAAAGCACCTTCCCAACATATATCAGAGAAGACTGGATGTATCATCTTCAGTCAAATGGCCACAGAGAACATACATCTCACCTAGGGTTTGATCTGGCAACCTCCAGATTGGCAGGTGAGAGAGCTACCAACTGAACTGGGCGACACAGCTTAGAATTAAACTGATCAATTTCTGTACAAAACAAGACTTGTTGTAGAGTAGTTTTCCAGTTGTGATTTTGCTAACATTGGTAGACAAAAGACAAGATGTATAATATTTGTTGTACTAAATGTTCCATAATGTATTATTTACCTGTACAAGTTCCTGTAATTCTCTTTTGACATTTTCCAATCCTCCAACATCTTCCCATGTGACTGTAGGTACCTCAACAGCTGTCTCTCTCAGTGCACTTGGATTACTCTTGCTCAATGCCCACTGCATAACAAAAATCAGTCCATTAGTACTCAAGTTCTACACCTACATTTAGTTGTTAAGCATTTAGTAGGACATAACCCAAGTCTTACAGACATGTACAAACTTCTCCACACATTGTCTAATCCTTAACTTCTTTGAAGTACTATTGTTCCTCCATAAGTTCAGTTACTCATACAATCTTCATGGATTTTTTTTTAAATCTCATTTTTAGACAAAATAGTATCTTCAAAAAGTGTCACAAATACCTTAATGCCAGTGTTTCACTGTAATTTTATCTTTTATGTCATTAGTTATTATATAACACTTTCAAACTTTTTTTAGCTTTTACTAAGTTCTGATTTATAACAAGTAATGAACATATATTCAATTGTTAATAGCTAATAAAATGCCAAATTATAAATACTTACACTTACATATATTACACTTAATTTTGCTTTTAAGCTTATTAATAGGTCAACTTGGACTACTCACCCTGAAGTCATCCATATTGACAGCAAGTGAATCAAGAACCTCAGCATCAATATGTTCATCTTCTAAATCAATAAGGTCCATCTTTTCTCTGATCTGTTGTAAGGCAGCCTCGGAACAGAGGGCAGCCAAATCAGCTCCAACATGACCGTGAGTTTCTGAGGCTACTTGTTCAAGATCAACATCATCAGACAACTTCATATTCTTTGTATGAATTCTGAGGATTTCAAGACGTCCTGTAGCATCTGGGATGCCAATGTCGACTTCTCTGTCAAAGCGACCTAGAAGTATTCAGTCAGTAAGAATGAAATAATCAGTCTCAACCAATGCCATCAAAGTCAGAGAGCAAATTAGTGCTTTTTTTCAAATCACTGTTAACAAGATGCAGATAAAATCACTGAGCTGCTCCATTCATTGCATAATTATAATCAATCTAGTTGACCAATAAAAGTTTTAATGCAAACATGTCATGTTAGACATGAATGTGTATTACACAATCAAAATCAGCTTAATTCATTACATTACAAAGTCTCCCATTAACAGGATAATTGAGAATCATAAAACTGCTACTTGATGTAAAAGCATACCAAATCTTCTGAGAGCAGGATCAATACTGTTTGGCCTGTTTGTGGCAGCCATGACAATAACATGTGCTCTTTGTTTCAAACCATCCATCAATGTCAACAACTGGGACACAATTCTTCTCTCAACTTCTCCATGTGTCTGTAAAATTAACAAACATTATTAGATTTACATAGCAAGAAGGCAAAACACTGACAGATCTAGTCGCAGTATACACAATATGTATGCCAAATGAGAGCTACTGCGGAACTGTCTTAAATCAAAGTAGCATTGATATAATCACTTCACAGCTTTTTACAATAATATACCTTCATAAAAGCTTCCACAAATAAAAAGGGACAATTAGAGCCAAACTTATATTATTTATATCCTTTTTAATCAATAATGACCAATAAACAACAGTATTTTCTAATGAATGTCTTGGTATACTTAAAGAAATGGGGATCAACCCCAACTAATCTTACAAAACATTGCTTTCTTTCTTGATCTAAAGGGTGTAAACAAAGTTCGTTCCTGTTTTTAAAAGGCTAATAAATAAATAACAACTCGACACATTTTGTTGACATTTTGTATTCAGTATCCTGATAGACCACCTTTATGGTGTATAACATTTTTTAACCGATATGGCATTGAATGAATTAATGAAACAAGATGGTCTGGAGAAATGTTACCCCAAGCATGACGTAAACGACGTCGCAACTGAGTCATAGTACAGGGAGCGGGATCTTTATACACTTCTGTGTCCAGAATGCTCCATAAATTCTCAATGACATTTAGATCTGGAGAATTGCCGGGCCAGTCCTCTTTAGTTATGAAATCATTAATATTATTGTTCAACCATTGCTGTGTTTTAGCAGCTGTATGAGGGGTAGCCCCATCCTGTTGGAAAACGACTTTTCTGTTGTCTGGTACCAATCGTTTCTTGTCTATTTTACCGGTAATACCTGAACGATTTAATGCAGGCTTAAGTTCCTTTTCAAGTACATACTTTATATAGTAGTCAGCTGTAATTGACTTTCCACTTGGCACAATATGTAAACGTGACAATCCATAAGCACCCATAGCTCCCCATATCATAAGCTTGGCACTGTGCTTGACACAAGTGACGTCCGGTACATTTTCCCCTTGTGACCCCCACACTATATCATTTTGTTTATTTGGGACATGGAATAAGTGTTTTGTACTTTCATCTGAGAACACAAAATTCTCCCAATCTGCAGGTTCTAAGTGTTTGTATTTTCTAGCAAATGCCAATCTTTTCTTCATCTGTTTTTCTGTCAATAATTGAGATTTTTGTCTCTTAAATGGTTTCCACTTCTTAGTGTTTCTTAAATAATTATGAATTGACATATGAGATACCTCCTCTCCAATGCCTTTGAGATGTTTTTCAAGCTTTCTTGTTGATTTTCCACGCTTATATTTCACGCCGTCTATCACTTTCTTAACCCTACCCTCAATTTTCGTGGGACGTCCGGACCTCATCAAATCACTCACACTGCCAACTTCCTCGAATCTGCGCTTCCATTTACGTACCCAACGCTCAGACTTTGACAACTTAAAGGCAACTTCCTTATCTGTTAGCCCAGCATCCTTGTAAGCCAACATTTGGGCACGTTCTTGCTCTGCAGTGAGTTCATTTTGTCGTCGTAACTTTGAATTGACAGGCGGCATCGTACTAGCGTTTGTTTACTTCCGCGTTTTTTATTTCCGTGACAACGGTGCGCGTGCGAACAGAACGACGTGAAATTTACTCAATATTTCCGAAATTTAGTGGTATACTACCATTTCAAATTTCATAAGATTTCGTATGATATTATAAAAAATACGATACTTTTTCTAACCGGAACGAACTTTCTTTACACCCTTTAGGAACTTCAAATTTAGAAATGCAAAAAACCTAGCATTTTAGTCGGGAATGGTACCAATACATGGCATGAAAATGGCTAAACAAGTGTCCAGATACATATCAGATTATACACTGAATTGAAGCTTCAAACACTTAGGGAGATAAAATGAAATATACTACAAACTGACCATGTACGTCATGAATATATATTTTATAGGGACCCAATAACACGTACCTTTTCTCTCTTTGGAGCAATAGCATCCAATTCATCAATGAATATGATAGCTGGGGAATTTTTCTCAGCTTCTTCAAAGGCTTTTCTTAAATTGCTTTCAGACTCTCCAGCCAACTTGCTCATAATTTCTGGACCTGTAAAGACATACAATATTAGTTATGTATACATAGATCTACCTGAATATACACGATATAAAACTCTACAGAGACCCACAACCAGAAGTTAACATGAGAATTTTTTTCAAAGGCATAGATTGCTTTTCTATCAAACACCCTTATTAACTAGGGAAAATTACATACAAATATATCACTAATACTGAGTACCAACAAGTTTATTTAAACTTACCATTAATAAGGAAGAAGAATGCCCCAGTCTCATTAGCAACAGCTCTAGCCACCAATGTTTTACCAGTTCCTGGTGGACCATATAACAATATGCCTCTAGGCGGCTGAAATCATATACATAACAATATATAAGAACCAACACATAACTATTCTCCCTGAATTCTAAAAACCAGTTGAAAATAACAATATCCCCTTTATATAATGGATACATTTCAGAATAAAAAAGAAATCAACGTAATTCAATAAATACCCAGCAAAGGATACATTTTAATGGATAATATATACAATTTGTTCACATCAACAGTGCAGATCACTGTTTTTGATAGACAAATAGGAAAATAACATATTTAACATGACTCAATATGTTCAAAGATTTTAACAAAGAACAACAATCACAGAGGTACAATATTCAACAGCATAAAAACATTACTATATATAATATATACAACTATTTTACTATTACACATACCTTGACACCAATAGCCTTGAACAACTGAGGATGTCTCAATGGTAATTCTACCATTTCTTTGATCTGTGCCAATTGTTTTCTGCAGCCACCAATGTCATCATATCCAACTTCATTTAATTGTTCTTCTTCTTCCTGGAAAATAAACAAGAATATATATTCGGGTTGAATGAACTTTTTCTTATAACCCTAAAACATCTAGGTGTATTAATAGTTTAATTAAACTAATGTAACAAGAAAATCTTACTTCAAATTTTCTTTTGTGCTCAGTTTCTTCTTTCAAATCTTTACCAGTTAATTAATGCTGATAATATTGTTTCTTTTCCATTTTTCCTATTATACCATATTGTTTCAATGCAAGGGTTTATAATGTCAAAACACTTGAATAGCAAACATTGTCAATATTTTTCTTTAAAAATGTAGAAAGGTACAAATCAGTCATATATTCAATAACAAAAGATTTTCTGTGGAGTATCTTACACAAAGACTATGTGCTATGAATGATACAATAAAAATGTGTATATCCTAACCTCTCGCTTGACTGGTTCACCCTCACAGTGGATGACTGTGTCTGGAGCTACAATACAGTATGGAGATGGATCTGTCTCAATCACTTTGAACTCTACAGCTCTCATACCACCTCGTACAACAAATATATCTCCTTTTTTTATTGGTCTGTATGCTTCCAAGAAGTATGGTTTCAGGAACACTTCAAACAAGTTACTGTAAAGAATGGAAATTTCAATTAGCACAAAATGACCAACAAAGTGCATGAACTGTTTATGGCTACAGTAAATGATAAAGTCCTTTAGAATAGTCAGTATAGGTGGAGCTATGAGCTTAAGAAGCATAAATACTACTACAATATGTATAATGTGTACTTGGAACTTAAGTTTTTGTCATGAACAAATATTACTAAGACTTGAGAATCCTTAGAATCTTGTCCCGGTCTAACCAAGGATACTTAATTGTATGTCAATTTTATTGATACACGATAAAAGTTTTCTTGATGAAACTTGACTTACGAAGTTAGCAAAATTTCAACCTAACGATAATAGAATCATGTTGCAAAGCCAACTTAATAATGTACAGGGCTGTCTTTTAAAAATTTTGAACTAGGCAGAAGAATATATACTTTTCTCCACATTTGGATCAAAAGTCTCCTTCAGAATCACAAAAAAATATTAAATTTGTGTTTGTCCGATCGAAAACACTCTCAAATATATATGTGAAATAGAGCTCTCTACTTTTAGATACATTTTGGAATCTGAAATTGCTGTGGAAATGTGAAATTTACATTAAAGTGTGTTTTTGTATCGATTCTTTGAGCCTGGAAAATATTCCCCATTTTAGTAAAAAATTATGCAAAATTCCCCTTTCTCACGGCCCCGGTCCCAAAAATAGAAAGACAGCCCTGATGTATCACATTAGCTTTAGTTTGTAAATTTTCAGCAATAATACAAAACATATTGCAATGCCAACTAAACTATGAATCACACATTATTTTCCAGTTCATAAATTTTCACACTGTGATATGTTGTTATGCCTAATTCAAAATTGTACGAAACACCGCGAAAATCAGTGAGGGAAGTTCTTGGAGACATTACAAATTCCTCTAGTTATGGAAGTGTTTATAGAACATTACGATACGATTTAAAATTGTTTCCATATTCATTGTCTGTAATGCAGCATTTGAAAGAAACAGACATCAACAGCAGATTAGAGTTTGCTAATTTGACGATTGACCATAATGTCGCAGTTGAAAAGATGAATCCCATTTCTATTTGAATTCTCCAGCAAACAAGCATAATTGTTGAGTATGGGGGAAAGAGAAACATGACTTTTATCTGAAAACCCACTTCACGACGAAAAAGTGACGTATGGGCAGCACTGAGCTCAACCGATGTGATCGGGCCATTTTTCTTCGAGTCAGACGGTGAGGCACAAACAGTGTATAGTGGTCGGTATTTGGCATTGTTGAGAAACAAGTTCCTTCCTGCACTGCGCAGAAAAGGCACTAACATTAATGAGATTTGGTTTCAGCAAGACGGAGCTACACCACATAATGCAGGACAGGTGCTCGATTGGCTGCGAAACATGTTTGGTGAAAAGTTCATTTCATTTAAAACAGACAGAATTTGGCCACCGCATTCTCCAGACCATTGTATTTCTTTTTATGGGGATACTTGAAAGACAAAGTTTATAACCCAAAGTCAGTTACACTTGAGAAGTAAAAACTAGCCATTCACAGAGAAATGAGAAAGATTACGCAAGAAATGTGCATGAACGTGATTGAAATTTTTAAAAAGAGACTTTAACGTCGGAATAGTACAAAATGGATGTCATATAGAACATCTGTTGTAAATTTTGATAAGTTCCATTGATATAAATCATTTGATTCATACGATGTTTACTTCATATAAAACTTTGAGATCTCTAGTTTAGATAGATGTTTTAATTTCTAAAATAGTGCGACATTTGCTTAAGTTACAAGACGTTAAAATGGTATCATATATTATGAATCACCCTGTATTTAATTAAAAAGACATCATTGTTGCAAATGCATTTGGACATGCCATAAATGATTGAAAGTAAGCATGGATCAAGTGTGGATAAGTATTCTACGCTAATTTGCGTAAATGCAATGGGAAACATGTGCTTTAAATACCTTTTTCCACCACTGGCATTCCTTAATCATGAAAATATGAATATCAATGATATACTTAAGGAGATAGTGTGATGTTTTAAATACAAATTCTGGGAACTAGTAATTCTGAATGAACAGTTTAAAAATAAAAATTGTAACAAATAAAATACATTTCACAATTATGTCAACCATAACACCAATGTCTGAAAAATGTCATGATTGGACAAAACAACAACAAATATTAAATCTTCATAATTACATACATTTGTGAATGTACAAGTAATTGAACTTAAATAACAGAAATAAAAGTGATTGGATAGAACACGACCAAGAGCTTTGTGATATCACAGAAATAGCTAGCATCTATGATTTAATACAAATTGTGCAGGTATCGAGACAGGAACATGTACAAAGAATACAAACCCTGTAAGTCCTTCAACTGTGTCATCAATAGGCAGAACATGAATTCTCTTGCCGTACTTAACATCTGGGCATGCCTGTATACTGAAAAGTGAACAAAAAATCCATAAATTTCACCACATGTATCAATTGATGCAGGGCTCGACATTAAGGGTTGTCTGACTGTCCGGGACAACCAAAACTTTGGTCAGGACAAGTAAAATCTGAAGGCACTAGCCCAACGGGACAACTTAATTTCGAACAAAAGCAGTCTAAAAATATATCTGAAATATACTATTTAAACAAATCATTTAAATACTTATGAATTTAAACAAGAGGAGGTTGATTGGTCAGGACAAGTGCATTTTTGGTCAGAAAAAGTAGTTTTCGAGTCTACTAGCCTGACTGGACAAGTGGACTCAAAAGTTATTGTCGAGCCCTGTGATGACATGAAAAACTTCATTGTATACATGACAATGATAGACAACAAGAAATACGTATCATAAAAATTCATCTAGCATCTATCATTCTATGGGAATTTAAAGAATACAGATGAGAAGGATATACTATTACAAGAGTTAATAAGGAATAATTATAGTCTGGTGAAAATGGACATTCATTTACAACAAGTGAGAAAATGAAGTTTGGTGAAAATGTTTCATTGATCTCCTATCAACATGTTTTTTTCACATTTTATAACACAAAATAATACGAAATTATGAACATATAATTAATGCGAAAAATGTAAGCATTTCAGTGCACCGCTGAGTTTCAAAACGAACCCTCATATTTTGCGATGTCAGGGAGTACATGTACCCCTTATTTTGTTAATTTATAAGTGGGCATCCTGCATTGATGGACAGAAGAAATCAGGAGAATGTTAAGATTTTCAAAATGTGCTTCATGATTATTTATGTAATATATGTAAAGCAACACCACACAATACCAAGTCATGGAACAGATAATAGCTAGAGATGAAACCAACAAAAGCCTTGATACTGTGACACAGGTCTGGTTTTCCAAAATATAACAAATAAGTTAGTATGCACATTTACCTGACAATATCACCCAATCTGACACGCAGATTATTTCTCACACATCTGTTGATTCTGATTTTATCATCAGTAACTGTATCATCTGAAAGTACAATGCACACTGTCTCCTTTCTTCTCTTTCCTTTCAATAAAACTGTGTCTCCACGGAATAACTGAAGTTCATCCATTTTTTTCTACAAATAAATACAACACATATGGTAAGATTTCTTACTTAATCAATGAGTCTCTTTTAGTCATAGTTGAAATCAAACATATTATCAACATGGATTATGAATTTATAAAAAATTCATGGAAGAAATTTAGTAACGAAAAAAGATGTTTTAAAGTTTTAACTAGAGTAGGTCTTATTTTATGTACAAACCAAACAAAAGTAAAACTTTAATAGTAGAGACACAAGAGTATAATCATGTGATCTTAAATGATTTTCATTTAATTATATCAACCGCTCTATCATGGCTGTATATTTAGAAGGACTAGGGTGGGGGACAAAGTCTCACGAGCCAAAAATGATTTCCAAGCACATATTCCTTGAGTGAAGAGCACAGATATCATTCAAAGACTACAATGACTTAACTAATACTATGACTAGATCTACATTAGTGGACAGGGCTAGCGCTGGCTTTTTTTTTCTTTTTTGAATTCAGTATGGTATGATTCAACTCACTATGTTAATATTTCGAGAGCTGTCAATGGAATTATATTGACAACACCTAATTACACAATTGTGCGTGTTACTCCCCTTGAATTTACAGTATGTAGAATATGAATGATACTGAACTCAAAATAAAAAACGATATTTATTTTGATTTTGTTACTGATCCCTTTGCCGAATGTCTGACAAGTCTTTGAAGTCATTCGCCATGACTGCCTAAATATTCTGTATAAATTATGATACACTCCAGTGACCGACTTTTTACTAAACTTGTTGCCATTCACTGTTCATGGGTATTATTGTACGATTTACCAAAGTCTAAAAGCATACAAGTTAAAATCTTATAAACATTCATTGGATACTGATCACTAATTAATAAAAAAAGGATCTGACCAAGTGCTGTTTTGTCCAATGAAATATAAGTAAGAAACAAATTTTAGCACAGAATCATACTTATCGATAACGACTACTGTCAGACCCCCTCAAAAACGAAATTCCCACTGATTCAGCACTAATCTTAGGATCAGTTCTGCCAAACCAAAACACTAGAAAGAGCTGCACTGTAATACAACCGCATTTACAAACATAATTAACAATCTAAACATTCACCTGAGCAAGAGAAACAACGGAGTTATCTTCATTGATAGCTTCTTCAACAAGAAGTCTGTTTGGTCTTTCCTTACGCCGAAGGATGGCTGTGGCCAAATCATCGCTGAAAAACAAAAAAACTTGAGCATGAAATGCAATGATACATAAATTTTGAAATCAAATGGGTTAAAATCTATAAAGATTCTTGTGAGTCTGACCATTTCATATTTACTAGAAAATTGAATAATGAAGTAAAAATAGAATTTACTACACATCAAGCAGTGGTAATGTGTTATTTAATAAACATTGCTGTGACCAATGTTTAATCAAATTTATGTAACTTAAATGCTTCACACATTTCAACCTACTCTGAATCTTAGCTGCCCGTCGTGATAACTTGTAATTAAATTATTAAAAGGAGACAATTATACAAATGACAAACAAGACAAAACATCATCAAACATATTCAATAAAAACTTACTTTGATTGTTGATCACTTATCATTTTGTTAATAAATAACTCAAAAACTGTTTAGACCCAAATTTATACAAGTCTCAATATATTCAAGACTGCTTAAAAATGGTGATTTTAATGGTAATAATTTTACAAATATTGCTTTACTCATTCAGATGTAATTTATAAATGGCAACTGAAGAATGAAACAGCAATTTGACAAAATTATAGGCTTGTAAGTTTATCAGAGTTCATAGCTAAAAATAGTAACCACTACATGAACACCACGTCCTGATAAACTGATTCATGTTACTATAATTAGAAAGGTATTTTCCAGAAGAAAAAGAAGTTGTATAAGAAATATAATTTCTTAGACACATGGTAACAAAACGTGTAATGATGAAAACTAAAAGGGCAATTCCAATGTTTAGCCAACCTGGCTTCAACAACAAAATGATAAATACAAAGTAGATCTACCAAACTGAACCATTTTAATTTTTATCGACTGCCATTTCCATTGCCTTTGTTCCGTCTTTGATCGATAGTTAATCAAATAAAGGTCAAAAGAGAAAATAATAAAAAAGAAAAATCTTTAACAACGGAATGTTGCATAAAGTAAAATCACAAACTCAAAATAACAAGAAAACGAGCCATTTAGTCTTATTTTTTTGACGATGACGATGTAAAATTGAAGGATTTCCGATCGGGTCCGTCACCGCTTCACAAGAAATTATCCAAACACCGGCAATGGAGAGGCATACATTCACGTTTATGAAAATATTTTAATTGGAATTAAATAAATACAACGTAAATATGAAACTCACTTTTCTGCCATTGTGTCTGTTCGTATAAAATATCGTATTACGTGTTAGTTTTTGGAAAACGAAACTTGTTCTGTCCGCACCGGCAAATATGGTTGAACGACCTCACGTGCCGTCGAGAGTTCGTTACAAATTATTTTTTTAAATATTTTTTCAAAAATAAATAGGAATTGAAAGCATATGAATTATGTTTATTATATAAATCATAAAAATAACGCTGAATTATATTTGAAATAAAAAAGAAATTGGTAAATATCGTTGTGGTCCCATTACCAGATAATTTCATTCATCTGGAACCATCCATCCATCCATCGTACGATGTCATTGAAAAATCTCCAATATAGAGTTTAAACCTAAACAAGCGTGGATCCAACCTCACATATGTATCGCCTACTATCACCAAACTAGACGAACAGTTAAATAAGATTATACCTGCATGACAATAACCCATCTTACAGGGCGTCGAATAGCGTAATATATAAGGCATATAAAGGAAGGATTAAGTTGATGCAAGGAACGCCGCATTCACAACGCTGTACTTCCTCAAACAGACGCCACTATACAAGACACACCATTCCCTGTTCCCATGCATTTGTTACCCTTGCGCTACCCAAGTGCCTGATGTTTTGTGGACTGTTGTTGTCCCGGAGATCTGAGTGGGAGGCATTGTCTTGTGTATGTGGCGTTACGTGTTTCTACTGACCTAGCTCTCAGTAACGAAAATATTTACAATATAGAGCTAATGCGAAATAAACAAATTACCTCATGAAAAGGCAGCTGGAAAATTTTATTCTGTATTTCTGATATGTTACACTTTCTTATTTGATGCATTATTTTGTCATGGATGCATAAAATAAATTTATTCCAATATGCTTCGTATCGTATATCATATGCATCAATTAGAGGTTTATTTAAAATTATAATATTGCATTAGTTGCATTATTGTTATTATTTCTGCAGTAGAGCTATTGTTATAAAAAATATGTATTTAATGTAACATTAATAATGCAAACAATAACGACTTTATAATATCATGAATACACTGCCCTTGATAAAATCCTTCACAAAAATAAATACACAAAAATTAGGATTTATAACAATTTCATTATTAATCATAAATGTACAATGTTAAAAGTGCACCAAACGTAACATAACACTTTGACGTTATGATGGTAAAACGTCACTTTGAAGTTATGATGTCATAACGTCATCATAATTATTATGTTCTGTATCCAATACCATTGTTTAGTTTGCCCGAAGAAGTATCAAACTTATACAAAACACGTTGCAAACATTAAGTTTGTCTTCTTTTCCCCCATATTGTAATGATTTCATAATTATTGTTACTGCAGTATTTAGAATTAATCTATGTGTTTATGTTAAAACATTATTGATTTTCTAGAAGAAGGGGCCTCTTGCTTATACATGTAGATTGTTCCCACATTTACAATATTTACCCCCTTGTTCTGAATTGCCGGCCATATTAATAGGTAAGTTACCTTAAAGTTTATAGGGAATATAATGTAATGATAATAAACTAATCAGATTAAAAAATAATAACTTATTCATTATGCTCATGTGGGTAGTTGCCTCGGGAAGTTAAAGAAAACGTGGTTGTCACATGCAAATTATCTTGGTATTTTCTCAATTATCACATATTTAATAATTATTCATAAAAGGGCTTAACAGTTTTGCCTATAAAAATGGCTGACCATTCAGAACAAGGGGGATAAAATATTCAACTGACCAGTAACTGTATTTAACGGTGCGTATATAAAAGACAGATTAAGTTGTTACAGGAAACGCCATATACGTAAGACAATGCCACCCATACAGAATCCAGGAAAGCAATACCCTACACAATGTTAGAGACTGGTGATGTACAAGATTGAATATGTATGGGAAAAGGGGAGCAATGAATGGTCTGGCCTGCAATCAAAACAACTATGGAGAATTGTAATTCGCTGTATGGTTATTATTTCTGTTTGTGTTTTGAATGTGTATTGTATTTCCATTTCCCCTGTGCAATTCTTTCACTTTATATAGTGTTCAGGTTATTTCCTGCCCAGTTTCGGCCCTTTGCTGTCAGCTGTCTTGACTTATGATGTGATATTTTCCATCCATTAATTCCCCTCCCCCCTTCTTCACTGTCAACTTTGATTCTTCTAGTTATTCCTTATGGTCTGCCAGGCCATTCCTTGTGCCTCTGTTCCTTAACATATGTACCCTTTAACCTCCTTAAGTGCCTTGTGTTTTGAGGATTGTTGTTTTCCCGGAGGTCTACGTTGGGAGGCGCTGTCTTATGTATGTGGCGTTCCCTGTAGCTACGTATTCTCTCTCTTTTATTGGGACAGCAAGAGGGGAAAAGTGATTGAATGGATGGAATTTATAACAGAGTAAGCTAAAGAAGTCAATGATAATAGGCCGAAAGGCGAGAGGGTAGAAAACAACATGAATATGATATCAAGTAAAGGAATTGCAAACGGAAAAGGGGAACTTAACATAGTTACGTCTTTAGAATAGCATAAATAGAAATAATAACCACACAGCGATTTACAGCCTTTGATCTGTCAGTAAAAAACTGGGCGTTTAAATCGAGTTAACAGCTAGCTAAACTCACACCAAACCGCTATATGGTCATTTATTTCAACTTATACACATACGCACATTGAATAAGTAGGCAGTAAATAATAATAAAACACAATCGTGTTACTATTGTTTTTAGTGGTAATTCTTTTTATCATTTGAATCTGCAATTTGCACATTAGAAATACATTTTCATAATTAATATTGATTATGTTACCAATCACGATATTCATGTGCACTTTTGTTAGGAATTAATGAGCCCATTTATCTCATTTCTATATAAGGATGTACTGCATCGTGCAGCGATACGGTAAACTTATGTATTTATAAACACACATATATATATATGACTAAATGCATGACAAAAGATACAACAATAAACAGTCGGTTAGATTCTAAGTTGAACATTGGGTACAATGAATACGGCATGCATGACGAGGTCGGTAGTTTAACACCATGCTTAACACAGATGTAGATAAGGGTAGTATATATATATATATACTATTTGGACGTTTCAAGTAAAACGTATTCTTGAAGAGTGTGGGTTATCATTTATAATTATGTAGTAGTAAGTAGTAAATTGTTTATAAGAGTAGTTACAAGAAAATAAATATATAAAATACAACAAATACACCCGGCCCAATGGAACAAATTAAACAATGATTGTTTATACGAAATGGTACAAGTATGATACATTGTACGAGTCCACAACACCTGCATCTTTGAAGATTCTACTTGAAAAGAATGCCGTTAAACTCACAAATAAAGGTAGATGAATAACAATGCAACAAATTATTTTAATTATTTATAAGACATACAACAAGGAACACACACGAAACATCAAAGGAAATGAATTACGCAACTACGCATATGTATAAATATATTTATTTGAAAGTGTACATTTTACAAATAGAGAGGCATACGAATTCATACAAATATAAGTAACATCTTGTAAACATAAAATAATGCTATTCCGGAACCGTAAATTGACACAGGTCGAACTTCGTTTTTAGGCCGAACTGACCCGCTCCCTTAGACGAACACATTTTTAAAAGGGGACGTAAGTCAGCATGTCTTTTTGCGACGATAACGATTTCCATATCGTGCACTCGTTTATTTATTAAACAATAATAATGGCAGGAATCAGAGGTAAAAACTGTCAAATTTTATTCTGTGCACTTCTCGCTTCTGAGTGTTCCTCAGACTCTGTCTATACATTCTAAAAATATGTTCTATTAAATCATATTCGCCAAAATCGCTCCAACGTTGATTGAAAGCTTGACTGTTATGTCTTCACATGAGTATGAATCACACTCGTCATTCATGTTGTTCTCAGTTCTGTTCATGTCATTCAATTAAAATGAATATATGTCTTTTCAAATCAAGACAAGAAATTTCGCCTATGACGTGGTGTATGGTACTGAATGTCTTGTTCGAGATTCTTGCAATGTTTAAAACTAACAAGTGCCGTGATATGTTTCTGGCTGTCTGTTTTCTCTATGTATACCGAAGTGTTCACTTTAACAGTGGCAGCTAGGGCTTCTTATCTCCAGGTTAGTTTGCATTATAAATGGTAAACAGTGGAGGAAAACCCGACATACCACCTCCAAGTATTGAACCCAGGGCATCTCGCAATCAAAGCAGACACGCAAACTAGATGACTATTAGTATTACTTCAAATTGAGTGATTTTCAACAATTAAATTTTAAAGAAATTTTTTACTAACTTTTATATAAGAAATCATATGACAGTGAAAACAATTTTTTATCATATATTATATACAGAAATAATGTAGGTAGATATGCCAAATTGTGTTGATAGACCAAGGTCACCAATAGCAGTTTTCTCCCTTTAAACGACAACCTTATTCAAGGGAGTAAACACGGCATGATACTTCGGAATATTTTGCTATATTTGGCTAAGACTAGAGTTTTTACACTATATTGCACGTAATGATGAGTATTGGGTTGTATGTCTGTAGTATTGGGAAGTATTGACTAAATATTGTTACCTTTTCAAGTTGGCATCATCATATACTGCAGTTTCATTTAAACAAATGAACTAGTCACCACAACCATTTTAGTTTGGCTAAAAGGTAGGACAAGTCCATATTTTGGAACTTGGTGTCTGCGATCAATCATAAAATTTAATATGGTCACATATACTTCTGTGGCAAAATTGAGTGAGCGTAAGAAAAATTTGTCTGTGAAATGCAACAAAAATAGATGATGAGGTATTAAGAATATATTTACCAAAGGTGTTCATCAGTTTAGATATATCTATTATATATATAAGTAAATATATGGCTGCCTTTCTTTAATTAGTGGGTTTTTCTTAAGAAAATGACAAGATATTAGAAAAATGTCATTTTCTGAGTGCTATTGCTATTCTACCGTTTAGAAGAATTAAAAGAACACTGCTGAATGATACATATGTATGTGGATTCATTAATGAGATGAAACCATATTTCCTTATTCTTTTGTTTATTCCTATAAAAATGTTTCAGCATCGGATGAATATGTGATTGATTAGATTTGACTGATTTTTTTGACAAACATCCTTCATTTGTGAACAAGATAGAATAAATGATCTCAAAATCAGAAACTACTGGAAAATCCTAAGACTACCAAGTTTCATTTCAGTATCATAAACGTTTTATTTTAGTATCATAAAAATAAACAATATATGAAAGAGGCCCCTAAGTGGGATGGGGACACCACCTTCCCCACCCAACCCCTCATTGCCGGACTCACTCAAAGTTGCATGAGACTCCTACTTTAAAATCCTACTGAGAACCCATAATGTAAAAACCTGAAATTAATTAATTATATAATATTCTATGTGTATTTAAACTTATAATCAGGCTTGTCAGGGAGTTTCGGCTTCCATTACTTAAGATTCTTGTTAATAATTTTGTGTCATTTTTGATTCTGTATACAGAGTGAGGAATGGGTCTGGGCCAATCTCATTAAATTCAGCTCCAGTCGCACGCTCCTATACTATACGCTAACTGGATCTGATGACTGCACAATACAGGTCACGTTCTTGTGACCTTTAAGTAGCCAATCAAATCCTCGGCTGCAAAATGCTTTCGTATAGAGTTATGAATATTCGTCGATCTCCGGCGAGCTCCTACACAGCAACATTCTTTGGTTGATAGGTGTTGTTTGTGTGGTGTTTCGTTTTTGGAAATATTTATAACCGGAAGCAACAGGAAGGACGTTAAAAACAGTATAAAGAGAAACTCCAAATAAACGATAAAGCCATTTTAAGAAAGACGACAAACACGGTTTTGTAAGGAGAAATTTCATTGGACCACAAACAAGCACCTGGTTACGCATATCTATTTTTAGAGAGGTTATATGAACGTGACCTCTTACGGAGTGTAGTCAGATCCAAACAGCGGAAAGTAATGGAGCTAAAGTTAGGGGCTGATTTCAATGAGATTGTGGTCTGGGCAGACAGGAATTCATAGAGCTTACGAAAAAATTCTGATGGTTCTAAGATATCATTAACTATAATAAATTGTAACAAACTTTATTCCTATATATATATTATAAATGATAGTGTCATATAATTTCTATGCACATGGTTGCTGGGTCTTATAAGATGGAGCACAATGCTGTCAAAAGTAAATCATACGGTAATAATCTTGTCAGTGCATGAAGAATTTCCAATATTAAATGTTTATTTGTCACCACTTCATATTAATATTGATTTGTTTTCTTTGCATGTGCTGCTTGGACATCTTATAGCGTGAGTATATTATTATTTGGTTGTTTATAAATTTATTACATTTTCCGTACAGACTTAATGTTACACAGGGGTTTCACTAGGTGCTGAATATCAAGGGTCATTTTGAGAATTTTTTACTAGATTTTACCATTTTATAGTCAAAATACCTATAATTTAGAGAAAAATTTACCCTTCAGCCAGAATCCTAAGGGTAAGAATGTGGCCTATGGGAAAATCCAGGGGTCAAGACTCAAATGGAACCCCAGATGTACATAAAATATACATTGAAATAGGTTCAATGTGTTTATTTTTAGATTGATCATGACAAGTTTTCAACTTAAATTAATTTTTCTCAATGACTGCTCTTGTGTTACTAACTAGATTAAGGGATTGTGAAGTTCGCAGTTTAACTTCTCCCAAAGCAAGATTGAGCTTGTGGCCTATGGTTTAGGAGTCAGGCTTTCTACCCCGTTTGACCACTATGCCTACCTAATAATATAAATATGTATTATTAATCATAATTAGAAATGAGAATTTGAACAAAATTACTTTAGCAAGGCAATTCATACATAAAATGTAGTATCAGAGTATCAAAAATGAGTTACTGACCTAATCTAACAGTATATATATACATGTACTGATATACATGTATATGGTTTTCACAACTACTTGTATCAATGCCATGATTGGCATGAATGTTAGTTGATAGTAGGATTCTTCTCAATCTTTCTCATTGTGAACAATTCTATCATTAAATATTTATAAGTAAATGAGTTACTGATAAAAACAATGTGCTTTTTTCAGATTAATTGGTTTGGCGTTTTTAGCAGCAGTTGGCATCACCCTATTGGTATTGGGTTGTGCGCTGGATGCCTATCAGTAAGATTTTACTATTTATTTGTTTTATTTTGGTTTTGAAATTATCATTTCACAAGAACCCTAGTTTACTTAATGATATAAATTTTTACTCCCTTGGCCACCTTTCATACAAATAAATGCATCAGCACAGGATTGGACATGTCTCACATGACTCTTGATAAGGTAGTCAACGATACCGACAGGTGCCATGCCAATATATATAATGATCAATTAGTGATACTGTATCGGTCATGTATTTGATACATTATTACATTTTCAATTTTTATAAGAATTTATTCCATTCCCTTTCTACAATTTGTAAAATAATAAAATGTTTAATTACCACTTTTCAGAAACTGGTGGCCAATGTTTGTGCTTACATTTTACTTCCTTGTTCCTATTCCAACAATTATATCTCGTCGAATGGCAAACAGTTTTGATTCTGCTAGTAATGCGTGTATGGAGTTGAGTATATTTTTGACGACTGGTATTGTTGTCTCATGTATGTCTTTACCGATCATTCTTGCTAGAGCATCTGTGGTAAGTATACTGAAATGCTTGAGGCCTAAATTAATAAAGTTTGTTTTCCCTTTACCGACAGACCCGAGATTTGGCCGCCGACTCAAACAATTTTATTGCAAAATCGGATCATGATTTTTTTTATTTTGGTAACGCGATCTGGTGTCTCTTGGGTTTAATATTTGCGCTACTCTAGGGTTAAATCATATAAAGACCAGTCAGGGAACAAGCTTCTATGCGAAGTGTGCGAAGAAGTTGCCGTCCGTACGTTCATATCGCCAATTTTCGAAAATGTCCTCGTCCGTACGTTCATTTTGCCAATTTTCGAAAATTTCTGGGACATGTCATTAAAAAATATGAGCCTTTGTATAAACAAGCGAGACATCCACAGTACATTTGTTGTATGAAAATACATATTAACCGTTTTTTCCAACGCTTTTAAACAATGTTGATTGATAAAGATCCCCAAAAATTCGACTGTAAAAAGTTAAGCTATGCCTACCAAACGCTGTTATGTAAGGCGTGATCTGATTGGATAAGCGAATACAGCTGACCAATGAGCGCTTAGCCATGAAAGGTGCAATGAATACTGCAATTATGGCAAATTTGTTGAGATTTTTCACCGTAGACACTGTCTAGATTTTTATTGAATATTCCTACTTTCGTTTTCAATATCGACTCGCGTTTATTTTTGTTTACATCGGTCGCGTCATACAGTGTTTATTCATACTTAATATCAATTGATGTTATTTCAAAATCATCTCTTATAGTTTTCATTTGCCTTAAATTTTTATTCGTTAATATATTTCAGTAGTGTATAATTTGATGATTTTTAATGAAACATTAGCATATAAGGCTAGTTTCTCATAAGGTTATTGAAGGTAAACAGGTCATAATATGAAAGATGATAAATGGAGTAATGATTTATATTTTACTTTGAGAGTTTTCTAGCATTTGGTTGATACATGGCTTAAAACGAAGGCTTATTGTATGCACACTATAATTTCTTCAGTGTGTGACTAGAAACATGCTTTCTTCTTATTGTAGAGACATGTCGCACAGGTTCCACTTCTCCCTAATTTCTCCCTATCTCGGGTGAAGGGAGAAGTGACTTCTCCCAAAAATTTGAGCCAAGCTTGTTCCTGTATAAATAGGTCAATAGTCTTCAATTCTGCCATACAACTATGTGTTCTATTATAATTTCCGCAATAATTTTTTTTTCCTACCTACCTACCCACCTATAAAATCTAGGGTCGGTAAAGGGCAAACAAAGACTTTTTTAATTTTGGCCTGATCATTGATTGTTTGTTTTATTCATAATTCAATGGCTTAGACATGATTATACTTGTGTAAGGCTAACGTTTGCTGTGTTTGGACATTTATAGCAATTGTTCTATCTGAATGGTTAGTAGATGTTAACTGGTGTATATTATTCATCTACAGCTTCAAAACACTAACCTCTTTCACAAGTTTGGCCTGTCTGTTTCCTCTTCAATAGGCAGAGCTCTAGAATTCCAACCTAGAGGTTGTGGGTTTGAACCATGGTTTAAGTGTGTGTTATGTGACAATTTGACTGAAGATTATACATCCAGTCATTTGTTCTCCACTTCTGATACATGTGGAGATATTGTCTGTTTCTTGTGGAAGAGCAGGTTAGTACTAGTTGGTAACCTAGGAACATTGGTTAGGTCAACTGACTGCCCAACATTTATAATTGAAATACTGCTGAACATGTTTACAATTTTGGCAACATTAGATTTATGAAATAGTCAATACAGTTCAGGTTTTCACTGTATTTTATAGCCTCTTAAGATGTATCTGGCCCAACTGACTGTAGAGTATTTGAACAGGCTTCATCCAGTGTTGTTGTTACATTGGTATATATGTATAGCCATTCCAACCTGGTTTTTTCCCAACAAATACAGAGGAATACAATAGTGTATTCTGTGATAATGCATAATTTTGCTGTTTCAATTATATGAAATATTTTTCATGTTTTTTATTAGTAAAAAAATAACAAAAAATGAGCACAATACATGTATTGTGTTAAATATATTTCCTCTAATAAAGAATTACGAGGTTTTTATCCCGAGCCCGAGAATGCAACCTCGCCATTGGTATAAGACTGAACTCTGAGCCCAACATTACTATATAGCGGATCTGTAGTTCAGTGGTATAAACGCGCTTGACTAGTAATCCAGGGATCGCAGGTTTGATTCCCCGCTCCATCACTGACAGTACTAACAGTCTTTCGGACGAGACTTTAAAACCTGAGGTCCCGTGTATGATGCTTTACATCGACCATGTAAAAGAACCAGGGGTGCTTCTGGAACTGGGGCATCTCCTGTATCATGCACTATCCTCCAAAAATTTAAAATGACTCAACATTCTTCCGGAGGCATCATCCATATGGGAAACCAGTGGCGACGATAAATAAACGCAAATACAAAAAAACATTACTATGATCAGGTTTTGCGACAGGTCTCCAAACACAGATTTATACCTCTGATCTGGTGATCTATTTATAGCAATTAGATGAAAGGTCTACTTAGTGTGTCTAGATACTGTAATTTAAATTTCTAATTCAAACAAACACAATAATTTATTTTCCAAATGCTTTACCAAATTGTTTATACCATACCACTATTTTCAGATTGAATGGGGAGCATGTGCATTGGCTGTATCTGGCAGTGTTGTAGTATTTATCACCATTCTTGGATATTTCTATGTGTTTGCTAATGATGATATGGACTATTCAATGTGGTAGCAGTGACACTATGTGCCAAATTGTGTTACAAGGTTCACACTGGTAAAATCCAGCACTGTAAGATGATATGTTACCTCGATGTGGCCAGGTCAATAAAATTTTGTCTGGCTTTAGTAACGGAGCAGAATTTATGATGTTTAACAGTTACTGTCATTCTGTCTGTAAAACTGTAACACAAGTCAGATCTTTCAGTTGATCATGTCATAGGGGTCTGTCGTAATGTTTGAGCAGTGAACAACACAAAAAATCACACCGAGATAGTCAATATATTAGTCAAATATGAAGTTTTGCTGCCATTTCCATTTATAGAAATTTCTATTTACATAGTTCACTTATACATATTGTTACAGATCCCTTTGGATGATGACGGGTTAGGGAGCTTCGTATTTACATCTGTAATGATGTTGTTCGAGATTCGTGTTTGTATTTATCATAACTTTACTTGAGATTCCTTTTTTTTTTAAATCTAGTAATACTGACATTGCCAAAACATGTTTAGTAAGAATAAAACATTTGTACTTCTTGTTTATTATTGCATTAGATCTATGTAATGATTATGATTCATTACTTATTTTATCTTCTTTGTAATTCATAGGTTCATATTGAACTGTTTTTATTGCTTAATATGGCATATTGTCGAATATGACATGATCAGACATGAGGATTTGACACTCGCAAGGGCTGTTTTTGAGACAATTTAAGCCATCTTAGATGCTTAAAAGTCAGGAGATTCAGCGGCCCCTGGATGCCTTGCCAAATTTTCCGCTGAATTTAAAATTTTGCATTCTCATGCCTGCATAATATATGTATAGTGCATATATAACAGTGAGTGACAAAAGCAGGGATACTGAGTCTCTGTTAAAATGTGCATTGTTCCTTATCAGTGTGTGGAACCTGTTGTGACTCAACAGTTTATGATGGGGTGTTTTGGATAAATACTTAATAACATAGTTTGATATCTCATTATGTAATAACACATTCACATTGAAACTGATAATAATTAGGGATGTCAATGATTATTCGTTCGTATATTCGAATATTCTGATCTTCAATAAAATACATAAATTTACAATATGAAACTGAATGCAATATTATTATATTTAAATGGTTTGGTCATCACCAACTAAAACAGACATCTTATGCTTGAAAATGATACCTCCAGGTGTTCATATATGTCATGTTATATATTAGGGGCCAATAGAGAAATAAAACTCTGGTAATGACACTGGGCCTGTCATTAAACAAGTTATTAATTAATCAAGGTTTTTTTTTACAACTTGATTGATCAATTTTAAACATGTAATGGTAAACATAAAGTTAAACATTGAATTTAAATTTCTGTCGTTGTTATCAAAATACTGAAGTGTAGCTTTCAGTAAAAAATCTATTTCATTAATTAGAATTGTTTTTACTTTATTTATTCACACCCGTTTATGTACAATTTGGTGAGACGAAGACTTTATAACTATGATGCTATGGGAATATTAAGATGGATATAAAGACATTTTGCTTTTACTTGCATAAACAAGTGCAATAAGTGACACTAAAGTTTTCTTTTTGTCAGTTTAATACAAAATAAATCCCGAAATCAAGGATATGCTACGTACACATACTTGAAGAATAGAAGAAATAAATGATTGATGCCATGTTTTAATAGATGAAAGTTTAATGCTCAACTATTTGTTTGGAAGGTTGAATGAATATTCGAACACTAAGATTGCCATTTGTTGACATCCCTAATTATAATACAACTGTCTTGAGTACTAAGAGGACAAAAATTGTGATGGAGGTAACCTGGTTGCTTATGATAAACACTTAGTTTAAGAAATTATTATGTAACTGTTGTTTCTTGCAGAATCATACTGAGTAATTTTCCTTCTTTTTAAGGTACATTTAGACAATAGAAATTTTAACCCAAATAACTTATTTTACTCTACTTTGTATGGACTTTGCACGAAAATAAGAAATGTTCCCTTTCTAAATTTGTATTAAAATTATATGTTTTTACACTGTAATTGATTGGCATGTAATTGATCAAATTGTGTGCAATTGATTCCATACCCTGTCACAATGAGTGCCATTTTGATTTTCGAGAATAAATTTGGAATTTAATTTCACATTCAAATTAATCAAAAGGATACACTTCCATCATGGTTTGCACATTTATTCATTAGAAAGTAACATGGAGCAAAAGATGAAACTGTTAAAATGTTTTCTGTTATCTAATGATTGTTTCTTGATTGTTTCTTGCTCCTTGTCCATTTTTATTTCATATTTTTTTAATACTTTTCAGTGATCCATTTATATAAGTTGTTCTAAAGTTTGATGAGCAATCATCCTGGGTGGATCTTTTGAGAAACAAAGTTCTTCACTCTTTAATGATACTATAATTTGTGTTGCCTGTTACTTATTTAAAGATACCCAGTATTGAGCTCATGTATTTGTAATTTTGGTTTAGCTTGAATGAATCGGGGTGACATTTGTGCAATGTTAAATATAATTTGAATTAAGTCTACTGGTTGATACAAAGTGCTTGTTTAGTTAACAAGAATTGTGTTACATGTATGTATACAGCATTAAGTGCAATGTTATACCAACTTCATCTATGTAGGGTATTCTCCGCATTTTTCTGTTCCCATCTTTGTCAGCCATGGTATGCTAATTTGAATACTTCGGAAAATGTTGAAATACATTTTGTATTTGTTTCAGTCAAACATTTGTAACTTGTTTTATGTAAAAAAAAAAAAATGTATGTTATGTATTGTAAGGCTTTGCTAAAAGTGTTTTTATATTTTAGAAGAAACTGATACATGGATCACTCACATCTTTCAGGGCTTATAAAGGGTTTTTGAAATAAGTGTCCCAACAAAGCCCCCCCCCCCACCACAATCAATTAGGGATTTTATTTTGCAGCAAATTGAAATAAGAAATTTTGGATGTGGAATTATAATGGTTTACAACTTCAATTTTCTAGTTTTTATCTCTTTAAAAAGATATTGCAGAACTCCTGCAGTGTTTCCTCAGATCTGCAGATCCTTTCATACTGATTATCAAAATTATCAAAGGAATTGGAGCTTCTTAGTGGAGTATGCTGAATCAGTCTGATTTTGGTTGAGATTTTTCCCTGGAGATTGGAAAAAATGGAGTCTTTCTGGCACAGTGAATGAGCCTTATGGGAAATTTAGATAAAGTTCTTGCATTATTGTCATATTTTCAGTAATTCAATACTTACTAAAACTGCATTTTGTTTAAGCTCTTCTTAAGATGTGGATGATCATAAACTTAATAAAAAATCAAGTCTACTGTAAGGAAATGATTTATATAATTATGTCCACTTATATGAGACGATTCGTTTTGACTTACAACAGTATATTGATATTGTGTCTATTTATAAGGAGCATGAACAATTAAAGTGTTTGTTACAAACATTATTGGTACAGTAGCCACATTGGCTATCTACGTGGCTTTGTTTTATTGCTTTGTCTTTTTAAATGTTTGTGTGCTTGTATACTCGTTCACTTTCATGCATTAAATATGTACATCTTATATTGTTAAGTTTTATTCCTGAGTTTTGTAATTATAGTTGATGGCATTTTTATGTTAATAGAATAAAACATGTATGCAAAGTATGTATTGCTTTTCTTTATGCCTATGTTGGAGTCATTATCCAATAATGTTAATGACTTTTCTCTGGCTAGGACAAACTATCCTGTCTTACGCAATTCCTTGTGTGTGTGTGAACATTTCACTGACAGAATCTAGTATATTCACCATACATGTAGTAAAAGTCCCAAATAGATGATTGAGAATAAAATTGCTGCAAAAAGGAACAAACAGTGTCAAATTCACAGTACAATTGAGTACAGAAAACTTAAATAGAGCTTTGGTTTTACATCAATCTAAACAAGAGGGCCGACTTTCGCAAAATATGCCCATTCTAAAGTTATGTCACTGGAGTGTGAACAAAAATTGATGTATCAAAGATTTTCCTATGACTCCTGAGTGACTCGAGCGATATGGCTGGTTATCAAACCTGTCCGAGATATTATGCCCATACACATTCTGACCAAATTTGTTGATGACTGGACAAATGCATCTAAAGCTATTGATCAGTAAACTTACTGGACACTGCCCACCCAACTGCCCTCCAGTATGCCGCAGATGAAACAATAATACGTCCCATTCTATGAATCAGTTCCAATAGTAATAAACCACACTCTAAATATACAGTTTTCAGCAATTCTTCAATTCAAACAATTATGATACGACATTGTTCTAAATTCATTTTACAGAAACGATCATCATGCAAAGATCACAATGATCGTACAAGTAGGATTATGAGCCTAAGTTTAGATATTCAGTTGATACATGTACTAGTGTTATACATTAGCACCATAAAACAAGACAAAAATAACATACAAACAAATATCTTGTAATACAATTTAATAAAAATATAAAATAATACCTAAATTCAGCACATAATACATTATATTGTTCTTATAAATACAATCCAACATGAACACATTCAAATAAAAACAAACATATTTGACTGTACTGCACAAAGACTTTAATCTGGTCAGTGCTTTATATGCATTATGTGAGTTAACAGATAAATAAACCACCAGTTGTAAACCACAGGTAATGCTGAAAACAATTGTACAAGAAATAAATTTGGTCAACTTTTTAAGTCAAGACTGCAAAGTGATTAAAAAATCAGAGAAATTTTTGTACGCCATTTAAGATAATTATTGTTTTATAAGCATACTGGCATTCCAGGGGAGTGGATAAGAGCTGGGAAAAATTACCCAGTAATTTAAGCATCATCACCTGGCTACTTTTCTTGTATGAATGATCATAATTAAGGGACTACCCCCCAGACCCCCACCTACTATTAGTGATTTTCCCTGCTACTACAAAAGTTAGTGACACACCTGCATTCAATAAATCTCAACAAGTTGTTTATTAAAATGTGGTGTCCAAATGGAGGAATTCACCTGAGTGGAATATCCTTATAAATCTTGGTTAATTGTGAACAATAAATGAAACTATTAACTTCATCTACAAACTGAAGAACAGCGTATGCAATTAAAAACATTTCTGTCAAACATTTTCGAAACAGAAAAAAAACATATTTGCAGGCAAAACATGACAAACACAGCCCAGAATTACATCAAACACAACAAATATCCATCGTAAACATAATGAGTAGTCATTGCATTCTTCAAGATGGACAGATTATTTTAAACATCTGCCAAATAATTTTTTCAATATTTGTGTATTTTTTATCGAAGTCATCACTTGATCAATTTCCTTCACAAGAGTAGAGGCATGACATGTCAACATAGTGAAAATACAGCGTTTTGTACTCACTGATATAATGCATCCAGCACAGTACAATTGGAATAATAAACTGCACCATATTCCACTCATTAATTTCCACATGACATGAATCTACATCTGAGTGTCTGGTTTAATAGGTGTGTGACTAGATCAAAATACATCTCATGAATAGATGAATTCAACAGGGCTAAATACTGGTCGAAATTATCCGATCTACATTTAATAAATATCAAATACCAGTAAGCAGTACAAGTAAATATCACTGATACAATACTACAATCACACAGGCTATCAGTATTCATCCATTTTCAGGCAATGGTATAGAAGAACCTATTCTATATGCTGCATTGATCTGTACAGGTCTTTGTAAAGGATGTGACATCATTTGAGCCATAGAGTCATACACCTTGGTGGGATTTCTACTAGCTCCGAGAATATATGACAGTCCTTTCCTATCCAAGTCACATACAGTATCAAAAACTTCCTGAAATGGACAAATACATCAACATTATCAAAGTTTTAATAAGGTCACAAGTTTCTAGAATAACTTGACCTTAATTTCTTGAGTTTTAGATAGAATTGAAAAATACGTTGAAAAAAAACTTGATGAAATGAAGCAGAATAAAATATGTAAAATTCATGACTGACTGTTCAGAGTACATTTTGTATGACTTTTATGAACCACAATAAGGATTTCTTCCTATTTGCAAGGCTTTTTTTAACAATCTAGTTCAAGCTGTATCACATCAATGCTTAGGTTTGAGAATGTGGAAAGTATTTAACATTAAACTTGTAAACATTACTGGCAAGACAAAAAACTGACTTTTTTAAAAATGGTCATAACTTTTTGGTACTGTTCATGTATGCATTAAATTGTCAAATAATACGACAACAAATCTTTTTACCTGGCATTTATTTTCTTCTGATGGAGGCTCGTGAAGATACAATGCATCAAGAAAGAAGTGAGGAGAAGAATTCAATATGTTGAAAGTCTGAAACATGTGACATACATTCAGTTTTATGCATAATATACACCCACATATAACATACACTGTTGCTTTGGCTCATCGAAATGTATGTAAGGCCATCCTTAAAAATTGTTTGTTTGGCATAACCATACCCAGCAAAATTTAGGTGGGTAGGTAATTATTTTTATTAATTGTTCATGGTCATGATAGTATTATATACTAAAATATGCTACTTTTAATTATGACCCTAGCAGATCTTAAATAGAAAACTTAATTTATTGCAGATTAATGCATCTTGTCACTCTAAGAATGGTTGTGCAATCCTTATACAAGAATAGGTTTAATTTTGAAAATACATTTTCAGGACATAAATAAGACATTGGTCTTGTAATTTGGACACACAATGCCGCCGACTGCAGCAGGGTTTAATATTATTTTTCATTTACAGTTACAGACTTCTTTTCAAGGACTCGATGCAATTTCATAATGCCATTCAAACATTTCGAACATAGTTACTTCTGACTTAAGGAAGGTTTCTTCAGGAAATTATGTGTTCCTACAGTACTTAAATAATAATGAATGTACCTCTGTCTTTGAGAATTCCAACAGACAATGTGACCTTCCATAGATAAATACAAGTCGAACAATAAATGGAGGTGGAAGAATTTCTGGGTTTCCTTCAATATGAGGTAATTCAACTTTGTCTGATCTACAATATTCACAATATCATGACTTATAAGAAATGGTTATCATTTGCATAAAATAACAATTTACTAATGATTCAACACTGAACTGAATTTCATATCAATTTAAATAAGTAAATGATAGGCATGTGAAAATGACAGTTTCTCTGAGAAAATTATAGAGAATCATGTATCAATGCAATTATGACATTCATATATAGCAGGTTCAAAGGGAGTGGTTGCTCCTTCCTCAGGCGTTCTTGGATTGCAAAGCCCCCAAAACATTGCTAACATGTGATGAAGACATTCCCAGCATGTGATGAAGAGAACTGACTTTCAGCTGACTGTAAAATCATTTGACACAAGTTTCAATCACTGGAGGTAGTATCAGTATTGGTATTTGGTCACAAATAAATGAAAGGGTCATAAAACATACACTTTGTTTTTTAAATAAATTTTACATTCTTATTGAGACAATGGAAACTATGCATATAAGCTAAGAGACCTGATTACAGGAAAATGACACAGGTTGGGGCATAATGAAATTAACAGCACCTGGAAAATAAAGTATAACTATTTTTTGTCATGGTGATAAAAAATTGAATCAGCTGTTATGAGAATACAAGTTAATATACCTCAATATGTAAAACATATTTACATTTTATCAAATACTGCAGCCATATCACAGGTCTCACAGAATGGAGGGTCAACTAAATCTTCCAAAGCAACGAGTATATCTCTGGGATTATGCGTAAAATCCCTCACCTTAAACAAAACAATATTCACAAATATATCTGACATGTTACATTGCTCTTTTCAAAAAAAATTCTCCCACATTTTAAAATAAAATCAAAACATTCTAGTTCAAGAATCATGTTAAATAGTTTTGGTACACATGCAATTTATTATTATACAAAGAAAAAGAAAGCATTTCATTATAATATATTTTTGGACAGTCGCACGGGCTGAGATCACTATATATATCTAATTAGTAAAATACATGTAATACAGTCATTCAAATGACAAAGCATGCATATCTTTTTAAGCTTAATAAATCAGTCAAGATGCACCTGTGTCTTACTAAATGTAACATTACATTTACAATGAATCTCCAATCTTGTGGATCTTTTAGAATTACAAAGGCTATCATATTTCAAGCTGGCATTTAAAACAAAGTAGTTTCAATAATACATGCGTTATGTAATAATTACCCATATGGGTGTTTCTTGCATGAACATAAGAGCATATTCATGTTTTCTGTCAAGCCTTTGTTTACCATGAAGAAACATTGCAAGACCTTTCTTTGCTAGGTACATAGGGCTTCGCTTGTCACTAAAATAAACACAATGTAAATTTTCTATCAAATGATTTGTTCGAACCTAGGAATGCCACTAGCTATTTATTAAACTAAGTCAATGTTTCATTATGTAGTTGCAACCATCTTCAGTGGCCAAGTGGTTAAAGCACGTACCTCGGGAGCATGAGGTTACGGTTCGAATCCTGTTAAGGGTCCAATTTGATATGGCCGAGCGGTGAGCTACCAGCTAGTCAAATAATGATAACCGTTTGCCTACCTGCCTGGCACTAAAGGATAGGAATCAGGAAGTAAATTTACTAAGAAAGGTCTTGTAAGTCAGAAATGACTGGCCCCTTAAATAGGGGTGTAACTATAATACATAAAACTTTTACATTTAAAATGAGAACTTAATCAGAATCTAATATAACAATCATACTACAGCAAAGAAACTACATCATGAAAATTACTCGGTGTAAAGCAAGACATGAGATATATATTGCAAACATCATCCCACCAATTGCAAAATATTGATTATCTCGTTATATTTTATATTGACATACCCTGCTCTAGAACGAAAAGAAAGTTTCTCCATTTCAACACTTGCATCCACACAAAATATCTAAAATGAAATAAAAAAATAATTTCCAAAATATCTCAAGACAAAACATATCTAGTACAAATGTAGCATCTACTAATGATACAATAGAGCAGACTTAATACATCAACTACTATAAGCAATGAAGTCACTTCATAAGAATATTGAATGTGACAAGCATAATGCCATGTGCTGACTAACATTCCTATGAAGTTTACTTTCTCAAAGCTTCATACTTTTCAAGATGTATGCAACATAATTTTCAGTCTTTAAACTACTGATAAGTGTTTATCAAGTCAAGGTCCATAACTCTTTTCCTACTGACCTGATATCAAAACTGCAGGTGCAGGTTGCTTATAACTGGCAGTTCCGAATAATATAAATTTTTCAACCAAATATTCACGGCATAACGTTTTTGTTCTCAGACGGCTACATAGTAGTTTCCAACCACATAAAATTGCATTTCATTTTAACAAAAAATGTTGTTAGTTTGATATATGATGTGATTTTAACTGAAATTTGTCTATTTCGGACATCAAACAAAGGAGGAATTTATTGACAAATCATACAGGATGTTCTGACTCATGATTCTGAATACGATTATGATTCATTACATCAAAAAAAGTTTATACAGTTTCAAATCAGAAATTGTCTCATTCAGTCTCAGGGAAATATCATTGAAGAAGTTAGGAGTTAAATGTCCTATTTTAATATTGCAAATTATGTAAAACTCATTTTCAAAGATATTTTCATCTGCAAAAATGTCATTTATAACCAAATATATAAAAATAGATTTTCACACACATTAATTACCGGTACATAAATTATATGTAACGTGCGTTAAAAGGCTGATTTTAAGAAGTAGAAATACAATTTTCATATCAATACATAGCAGTGAGCACACCTAGTATTGTATCATCATATTGTTTGAAACCAAAAGCAAACAACAAACAAACATTAAAAAGGTCAGGTGAATACTCAACTATTTTCTCTGTGCAGTTGACCCTAGGACATGTTATCATTGGAACCTTATCCTCAGTAGAAGTATTAGACCTTTCACAACTGGACAGTCTGTTTCGGCTGGATATCTGAGCTGGTGACTTCCGTCCAGAATCTACAACTTCAGGGACTGGTAAATTATTAGCCTGAAAATAAGCAAAAGTCTTTTAACAACTCCTCATCACCAAATTACCAGCACACAGTATTAGTTTTATTAATTACAATTTACAAGATACACCAGGGCTAGTGCTGGCTTTTCTTTTGAAGTCAATTTAGAAACCAGTCGGTTTCAGTCATTCGCGGGCCATATTAAAGCGCGCTATCGACAAATATTTAGTGCAGTTTGTCCCCAAAATTCTATAGCATAGGAATTTGTTATTCCACTGTAATCCTTTTTAGTGTTACCGGTACTTTGAAATTGCTTTAGGCTTAAAATCATTTGTAATAGAGCTTGGATGATTCACTGTAGTACGTACTGTTATTTTATTTTTGTTTATTTTATTCTTGTTATTAAAGTTTAAACAATACATTTCATTATCAATTATTAATTATTAAAATTGAAAGATAAGTCAATGTATACTCCAAAACACAAGTCAATCATGTGCAAGAAGCATGTTTAAAACAGTCAGCTCAGTGTAGATAAAAACTAGGCCACAAAATAAATGAAACATAAACTTAAGAATACAGTGAGGTAAATTATATGTGAATAGTCATAGTACAGGCTATGAGACGTAAATCAACAGAATAATGAATATACAGGCAAAAATAATAGTAATCTGAATATACTATAATTTTCATTTCTCGTAAAATACGGAGTGGGCGCCATTACGAGCCGTACGGTACAGATTTTATTGTATACTAAACCCGAAAACAAAAGTGATTGCATGGTTATTCGCGTGAAAATCTGAGGTATAAACGCGTATTTTGAATCTTCCTAGTTGATGTGGTGGAATGCAGTCCTGAGTAAATAAATTAAATATGGGTTGCTGAATAAATACATGTTTTCTACCTCGTCGTCAGCAATTTTGATTTCATGAGATGGCATTTTCAGCAATATTAGATACTAATTCTACATGGTTCATATAGAACTTCCCGAAAAAAATTCAAGGACTTTTTCCCCATTTTCAAGAACTAAAAATTTAGATTTTTAATTTTGGTATAGAGAAGAAAGGATCCAGTGTATTTTTCAAGTTTATCGCCCCGAGATGACTATCACTGCAGCTCGGATAAAATTACAGTGTAAGAATTACTTTAAGAGGGCATAAAACCAGCCACTGTGTCGTACTGTATAATCATACAGTCGAAAATAGCTGTAAGTTTTTCTATCATTGTTGGTACATGTATGTTTGTTATTATTTATCCTTTTCTATCTGCAGTCGAAGATTTTTTTTTCAAAATTCAAGTACTTTTCAATGAGTTTTTGTCTGTTACAAATTCAAGTATTTCTCAAGGAGTAGGCTTCAAATTCAAGGACTTTTTAAGACTGTGCGAAACTTGTTCTAGAGAATAATAATTTAAATAATAAATTCCTGTATATTGGCTCTAGATTTAACGTTTATTTATGAACCGTAAACTTATTTCAATCGAAAGTCACCTTTCAAAGTGTAAACAACAGCTTGCAACTTTTTCTATTGTCAGAATAATAAATAGTTATTTCAGGGTATCAAACACTGCAAACAGCGAAATTTCTAATGTTACAAATTGTTGTTTCATCACCATGCTTAGTTTTGCACACTTTTGTGGTCAGAATTGTTTTTCGTGTTTGACTAATTTAGTTCTCTGGAGTGTTATTACTATGCACAGCACAGGTCTATCACATGTGTCGGGTACGCGGGACATAATCTGATTGGCTGTTGTTAGTGACAATGGACAAGTCCGCCTCAGATTGTTTTTGACAAGCGTGTGTATAATCAGGTCATTATACATGAACGTGTCATAGACAGGATATCAATTGGTGCCCTTATATACACGAGTTATACACAGACAATGAGAACCAGTTTCAGCCACCTTTTAGCCGCATTTGTCATCGAAATTGAGTGGAATAAACATTCGCAAACGGTAATATTTTTCGCCAAATTTGGATAGTCACTTTTCAACGATTTGAGCCTATTTGCTTTTTCTTGAGCCAATGGCTCAATTGGCAAATGCCAGCGCAAGCCCTGGACACAATTCAATGGCATTAAAGTAAATCAAGGGGGAAAAGTGTGCCCGATGTGGGGCTCGACCCCATGACCCCCTAAACACTAGTAAGGCGCTCTACCGACTGAGCTAACCGGGTGGCTGTCTAAGTTCTAACCCCACATCACTACACTCCTCCCCTTCCAGCATTTGAGGCTCAACCACCGTGGGCCATCAAACACCGCTGCCACCATTGAAGTTAATCAAGGGGGAAAAGTGCGCCCGATGTGGGGCTCGACCCCCTAAACACTAGTACGGCGCTCTACCGACTGAGCTAACCGGGCGGCTGTCTAACCCCACATCACTACAGCATCATAAAGCATTAGCTGTTCATTTGATTTTTTCTCTTCTTTATGACTTTAAAGTTCTTAACTGATACATCATATATCGAGGGCTCAAGTTCAACGCAACACTGTCATAACTCCTATGTATTTGTATAGGAGTTACGACAGTGTTGCGTTGAGCCCTCGATATATACAATATACAAAGGAACAGAGAGTTTCAAAGACTGCCAGACAGAGAACTTTGGTCAGGAATTTTGCAAATGATCTCATTTATATTGCCTCAAGAGCCTCTTATACTAATTTTAAGCTAACATGACGCCTAACAGTAACACGAGTTTTTTTCGGATAGAACGACGTCCGGGCACGCCACCAACAACACTGTATGAACGAGAAATGCTGAGAAATTAATCTGAAATTTTCTCACTTCAGTTCTGACATCAGGCTCTCCATCCCCAATCACATCATATTCGTGCAGGACACTGGAAACAATTTTAGCCGCACTGGAATTATCCACTTCTTCCATTTTTTGTGCTTTAATCTCTAAACCTATTTAAGACGAAAATAATGAAACGTTATAACGTTCACACTGATGTCATATTTCTATGAAAATATAATAAATTAGACTATGTTATATCTGACCAGAAAAAGTTATACACTATTTAGATTGATTTAACAGAATTTATATTTTTATTTGTGTTGGAGACTATTGATCTCCATCCCTGAACGACTTCCGGGGAAAACTGTCGTAGCATTTCCGACGAAAATAACAACGACGAACAGATTCCTCATGGGATAAACCGGTAATTATAGTTGTAATGGCACGGACCATTTAAACGCGTTAATATGGTTAAGCTGTTGCCAAGGGATCTTGACTGGAACGCTCATTTCACTCGGATCTTCTGTTGAAAATGTTGGCCTAAACCTGCCAGTTTCCCTTATTGACAGTAACACACCTAAAGGTGATAATGAAATGACAGGTGTTTCAGCCTTGTGACAACTATAGTAAATCAAGGGGGAAAAGTGCGCCCGATGTGGGGCTCGAACCCACGACCCCCTAAACACTAGTATGGCGCTCTACCGACTGAGCTAACCGGGCGGCTGTCTAACCCCACATCACTACACTCCTCCCCCTTCCAGCATTTGAGGCTCAACCACTGTGGGTCGTCAAACACCGTTGCCACCATTATAGTATTTCACCCTTATACTGGGATAGAGAGGGGGTTACTCACTTAATTGTGTTGTAGACTTACCGGGTCTACGTAGGTGGAGACTTGTAGAACTTGGTTACGTCCGCACGGCATAGCTCCTAATGAATAACTGCCAAGAACGTAAGATCTCGTGCACTGAGATTTGTCCTTGCCGCCAGGGTCGTTAGCCAATCGGAGCCGTTCCTTACGATGACGCTTTGGGCCGCTTAGTTCTTCCGAGACTAGGGCCGTTAACGTATCGACGGTCGCAACACAACGTTATTATCAAATAGTTTACTTTTTCCAGGCATATTTTGATTTTGAAACGTCATGAAATCGTAAAGTACTAATTAAATGTTAAGATCAAATACTTGAACTAAACCAGGACACAGTCTCAATATTAACTAGTGTTAGTAAAACATTTTAGAGATTGTCAAATGCTTGAAAATGCTGATTCTGAGGTGGTGTATTCGTCTATGGCAACTACGATCGTGTCTTAAAATCTTCATCATTGTCACCTAGTGATAATCATAAGGTGCTCTACTGACTGAACTAACGAGACGGACTTCTAACAGGCTTCCCGGACCGTTGGATTCAACCGGTAAATTTTGAAATAATACAGGACCAAATGACCGGCGAAAAATTTGCTCTCGTGAAGAATAAAATTTATAAATACAAGATATTTATAATAAAATTGTCATTGCAATCTTAACTTCTGTATTTTGCCGTAAACGTGAAGTATTAGGTGTTAAATCAGCGTTGTTTACCTTTATTTTCACCCTTCACCGGCACCGGTTCACAATTATTTCTTGTGCTAGCTTCAAACTGTTGAATCCAGTGTTAGGGTTGGTGATTAACAGTATAATTGATTCCATACGATTGCACAGGATTTATAAATGTTTGTTTAATATTTGATTATAGAAAAAGCAAACACATTTTTTTTGGTTATCGCGAGGTTTTATTATTTCGTACTCGAGGAGTTTCGCCCATGTTCATTTCGCCCCATGTTATTTCTTAACAGTTACTGGGTTTCCTCATAGACCAATATAATTGAGAATCCAGAAACACAGACAAACCCAGGTAAAAAAACCATAGTTGAAACAAGGAACAACATAACAATGAAAAAAAATACCAACATGAGAAATACAGATATAACTGAAGGAAAACACTGGTGCTTTTATCAATGCCGTATTTGTTTTTTTTCAGTCCGGTAAAAAATTGTTTGGTCAGGCAACTTTAATCATCTGTCTGACCGGTGGAAAGGCAGACAATTTTAACTTTCGGGAAGCCTGTTCTAACCCCACACCACTACACCTCCCCATTCAGAATTTTATGCTCAAGCATAGTAGGCCATTGTGGTGGTGTAGGGTAAGATGGCCGCCCGGTTAGCTCAGTCAGTAGAGCGCCATACTAGTGTTTAGGTGGTCGTAGGGTTGGGCACACTTTCCCCTTGATTAACTTCACCATCAAACACTGCTGCTGACATTGAAGTTTCAAAAGATGTTGAATTGTGCCACGCTGAGCTTTATCCATGAAACACAAATGAAATAGACAATATAGGGTATACATATAGAGTATTCTTACTACTGATACTGGTCCAGTTTCTACCCATCTGTTGGGTTTTTATTTACAATAATGAAATTTTACATTCAAAATGTTGATAGAACAATCTGTCAGTACCAACTGCCATATTTTCTCTTCTTTCTAATTCTGCGCATTTATTGATGCCCCATGCAGCTGTCCACAGTGTAAGACTTTGGACAGTCTTGAGATATTCAATGGTAGAAATGTTAAACATTGTGATCAAAACTGTTTTTTTTTTACGTCTATTTTTATGGGCTTATATAAATGATAACGGGTTTTACATATTTAAAGGGGATTTTTTTAACGACATGCTTTGATAGAAGTAAAACAATACTTAAAATGGTTGGTGTAGATTAAACATGTATGCAATATTTTCTCCACAATACCATATTTTTCTCGCAAATCATTATCGCACATCAGTCCTGTCATGACCTTGTGGAAAAGTTTTTAACTTGCATGTGCTAAAAATAACTATTGTGATAAGAGCAATAAAAATGGCAAAATCATGTGTCTGATGATAAATCAATTGAAAAGTGTACCCGATGGGGGAACCAGAACTGATGACCCCCTAAACACTAGTATGGTGCTCTACTGACTGAGCTAATTGTTCATGAATACTAACCCCACACAACTACAATAATTGAGATGAAAATTAATATTATTTGTTTAAGTAAAAATATGCCACTCCTAGTCTTATTCTGAAACAACATTAATGGAGTGTAAATAATGCACTTGCTGCTGATACACGTCTTACAGCCCTTTTTATAGCAAGTTTGGGGCCGATATTGGGCCCAATTCTCCGAAAGAAAAAGTATATATTTTCCCACTACATACAAACAAATTTAGAATAAATAAAGAAACTACCAAGTCGCAAAGATCAAGGTCTGTCAATTTCAACCTCTGTAAATTTTTAGTCCTAATTTTGTCCAGAGTGTCATCATACATATTTGTCATCAAATAATGTAAAACTACAGTGACATGATTTTTATGTGTTGAAATCATGAAATGTAAACATTGCAGACGCCTCGTCTTTGACATAATTGTTCATATTTTTGATAGGGAATTTGGAAATGAAATCTCTCTTTCTACTCGGCATTGTATTTTTAGCCATAATCTGATTTGAAAATTCTGGCATATGATTGTAAATAATTTTGTCTCACACTAACCTAATGTGAACTTATTTATCTTGATATATGTTATGTTTCAGTTTATCATTGTGTGATGAATTGTGACATTGATGATAATGGAACCTGAAAATAACAACAACAACAACCCAACAGGTCCACAACGAAATGCTGGACGACGAGGTCCTCAGAATCCACTGTTGAATGTTAGAGATCGGTTGTTTCATGCCTTGTTTTATAGAATTGCTATCGCTTATGCACGAGCATTTCCTAAGCCTATCCGTCGTATTATAGAGTTCGCAATTTTAATAAAGGTGATTATGCAGATTTTTATTTTACTGCCAGATACTCAGTTTTTATGCATTATTCTTTCTTGCAAATCTGCTACTGAATGAATGATATTGAGTAAGAATGTATTTAAAGAAGAAAGCATGTATGATAACAACCAAGGTGTTTCTCGGACAAGTCTGTGGATGAGTTCTTTGATTCTGCTTAGTTTTCAAAATTGAGGATTTGGCTCTGTTGACACCCCTGTGTAACATGAAATCAGCTGATAAGTTTAAGCTGTCATAGTTCGGGTTTGGATTGCCCTCAAATGTGTGATAGCTGATGCTAATTACTCATATTACAGTTACTAGAATTTTAAAAAATATTACTAGATCAGTAGATTTGAAAAATGTTTTATACATCCTTGTCTGCTATTTTAATGACATTCAAACATTTTTGTTTGTTTTATAAGATGTTATTGGATAGTGTAGCATACCTGGTGGTAGCTTTTATCAATGATAGCTCTGTGTGTGATCCTAATAACAAACTGTATTAACATTTTTGTGTTGATAGTTCAATTTACTTTTGTTAACCATCGCTCTACTGTCGAAGGATAAACATGTCCATGATGTAGCTATTGTAATTATACACTGTCATATTAAGCAGTTTAAATCTGTTATGATGTTCTGATTGTAATTTTCACTCACTTTACATGTTTTTCAGGCTTTGATAGTTCTAGGAATTCTGGCTTACATCCATATAGTATTCTCTAGAACTCCAATCAACTGTCTCCAACACATTCAGAAAGAGTGGCCTCGTGATGGCATACTTCGAGTTGAGATCGTCAGAAATGTATCCGAGAACTACACGATCTTGAACTCATATGAAAAAGAATACTCAGATTATAGTGCTCACTTTTTTGAAGGTTTATTGAATGAAAATGACTCGGAGTCGGATGATGATGATGATAGATTCGAGGAAGATATTCCAGATGAATATCCGAGTCATTTATATGAAAAAAATGTCACAGAAATAGAAAAGGATGGGAAAAAAAGGAAACTTTATCGAATGGTGCCTATCAATGGCAGTACACTGGTATGTACCTTAGATAGTACTATTTCTTGCGTGTGTTAAAGATATAGACTGGCATCTCAACCAAAATAGGATAATTATTTTTAATCTCAATTTTTGAATATATGCTTTAATTAAATACCTACTTAGGAAAGAAACTCAGAATTACTAATCTCAAAAGCTGTATGAATTGTTCAATATTGAACTAAGTCATTGTTCTATCTTTGTTTACATGGGCACAAAATATTCAGTTTGTTTACATCTAATGTTGAATTGTTTGTTTACAAATGATGATGAAGCTGACAAAGCCAAACTACTCCATCCATCCGTTGGTATTTCTTTCATGGATGATATTTTAAATATGTAAATTTTTAATTTCACTGCTCATGTTCATTCAACTTTGTTATAGAAATACAGGTTTATTCACTTTAAGTTTCTGTTATTGTAAATACAGTGTTTTATTTTTGTTATATGTTCATGGGTGTATATTATTTTTCTAACACAAATGAATAAGTCACTTCAATTACTGTGCTGCTGCTTATAACTATTGTTTAAAAGTTTCTGAGGTTTCGTAATTGTTATAATGACAACAGGGTTGTATTTTACAGGATGCAGCAATTCTTGAAGAACAGTCTCAATCAACTGCTGACAAACAAGAAAACGTTCCTGAGACAGATGTGGACGAAGATTCTGATGAAGTTAATGATACAGATGTAGATGATGCTGTGGAAACAAATAATGGTCCATTCAGTGAAACATTGTCTGAGTTGGAAATGCTTGCTAAAGTTGGTATGTGGATTAACAAATATTATTGATATTAATAAATTCCTTTATATTACCTTTGGTCCTTATTCATTCATCCTTTTATACATGTCATACTATGTACCTTCGTTATTCTGGTTAACAGCTTAACATTGTCTTTTTTCTTGTCGTACTTGACTATTTGAAATGTGTATAGTGTAGTGAAACAATTGTGGATTATAATGGAACCCATTCTTTTTGTCTCTCTGTATCTGTGTTCAGGATGTGTTCTGTCATGCACAGTTATTTCATTTTCTGTTTTATCTTTTTTTTTTCGTTTAAAAATAATTTTCACTTTTTGTTAATTTCCATTAATCCCAAAGTATATGATAGATAACTATGGTATTGGGTTTACAAATTTGCTACATTATGAAATTCTTCAACTATTAATTATACAACATGTATTAAGGCTTATAATTAGGCCTTGACAATGTTGATTTGCATTGGAATTGGATAGACTATTCTGCTATTGTTTGTGTAAGCCGAGGACCAAGGTATGCTTAATCTATTTACTTTTTTCAAAGTTGCCTAAATGTTTTTTTTCTTTGAATGTTTGCTCTGAGAGCATTGCTTCGTGACTTTGATTATTCTGTATGTTTTCAGTGTGGCCTGAAGAAAAGTACATTGTAGAATATGCATTAGAATACGGATTTCTTCGTCTCTCACCAAAAACTAGACAGAGGTTAAATTTAACAGTGATGCTTGTCACATTAGGTAAGTTTATCTAGGGCATTATTGATTTATTAATGACTGTAAATGTACTGGATGATCTGTATCCATCATCTAACATCCACTTTTTCTCATAAATATAGAGATTGATTTGCTCTGTTTGCTTGTAACAGTAATAAAATATTACTGTGAGTCTGGTTGCAGGAAACAGACACGTGTTTTAGGCCTTATAGAATCTCAGTATTATATTTCAGTTAAACTTACGGCGAATCAGTACTATTAACTACAGCATGTAGATAGACTTCGTATCTTTCGATTTGGTGTTAATGTCCGATATATATACATCATCAGGGGTTCCATTTGACCCTGGAGTTGACCCTTTGACCCCATGAATTTTCATAAAGTCACAATTTGACCCCAAGGATTCTGGCTGTAGGGTCAATTTTTCTCTAAAAAATAGATATTTTGGCTATAAAATGGTAAATCTGCCACAAAAATTATGTAAGTGATTGTTGAGATTCAGATGGGATGGAATTCCTGATCCATATCTTCTGCATCAATTAATTATGGTAATTAGTGTGTTGTTTTATACATACATCACAATCTACTACTCTGTTCTGTGGTGTGTCTGGTTTTGAGTTCTTAATGGTTTGCTGTTATTATTAAACTTACTTTTTAGATCCTGAAAAAGATGCCTGTTTTGGTGACAGCTTCAGTAGATTTCTGTTAGACGAATTCCTTGGATATGATGATGTTTTAATGTCCAGTATCAAACAACTTGCTGAGCAAGAGGATAATAAAGGTAACTATCATATAGTGTTTGAGTTTACCATAATTGATGAATCATTTGTATGCCCAGTTGCAATGGTTATTTTGAAATGATAGCAGCAGAATAGCATATTGTTAATTCTCCATATAAGTGTACTAAAAAGCATGTCCACCCATGAAAGAAATCAGGGTAAAGAAAAAAAAGCTCTTGAGGCAAGATGTCTTTTATTGTTGATTTTATGTGTGGTACATACAAGTACTGAAGTATAGTATATATCTCATACCTTTGAGAAATTATAAGAAAATGAATGTAATGGCAGCATTATATTTTACATTTGCTCATGCATTTTTTTTGTATTGTTTTCAGGTTTCTTGCGTAATGTGGTCACAGGTGACCATTACAGATTTGTTAGTATGTGGATGGCCAGAAGCTCCTATCTAGCCGCTGGTTTCATCATGCTTGTATTTGTAAGTGTATGTGTATTTCAGTTTTAAATTTTCACATTATTTTGTGGTCATTTTTATACGCCGCCCGTTTGAAAAACAGGACGTATTATGGGAACACCTGTGGCGGGCGGCGTCCACATGGTTTCCGCTCTCTAAATCAAAGAGTTTTCATCCGATCTTTACCAACCTTGGTGAAAATGTTTGTGGGCATAATATCTCGGCCAAGTTCAATAACCAGCAACATTGCCCCAGGCACTTCAGAATTATGGCCCTTGAATTATCCAAAATTGGCAAAATTAGCCTTGTCCGCTCTCTAAGTCAAACAGTTTTCATCCGATCATTACTAAACTTGGTGAAAATGTTTGTGGGCATAATATCTCGGCCAAGTTCGATAACCAGTCACATCGCCCCAGGTCTTTTGGAATTATGGCCCTTGAATTATCCAAAATTGGCAAAATTAGCCTTGGCTGCTCTCTAAGTCAAAGAGTTTTCATCCGATCTTTACTAAACTTTGTGAAAATGTTTGTGGGCATAATATCTCGGCCAAGTTCGATAACCAGGCACTTCTGAATTATGGCCCTTGAATTATCCAAAATTGGCAAAATTAGCCTTGTCCGCTCTCTAAGGCAAACGGTTTTTATCTGATCTTCACCTAACTTGGTGAAAATGTTTGTGGGCATAATATTTCAGCCAAGTTCGAAAACCAGTCATATCGCTCATGTCACCCGGGAGTTATCACCCTTTGATTTTAGAAATTACCCAAAATTTGTCTTGTTTTTACTCTGAGCTCTGACTTATGACGGGCGTATTTTGTGACAGTTTGGCACTCTTGTTTATTATTTGTCTCCACATTAAAATTGGGAGATTTATCAATGTCCGTCCATCTATCCATTCATCTATCTGTCCCGTCCGCCTTAAATTAGATCAAATAAGTAAGAGAACAGTTTTGCTTCTTTGCTTTATAAAATAGTTTTTTGTACTGTTTTGCACATGTCTCAAAAGAATATAATGCAGAGTAACATAACTTCATAGGCATAGCAGTCAATGCCTGAAGTTATGTGTGGTTCCGATTCAGTCAGACAGACCTCAGTTACAGTCCATGAGTCAGTCATCTTGTGATGTTATGGTTTGGAAATTTTACTTCTGATTCAATTAATGAGGGCATAATATCAGAATTCATGTCCTTATATCCACCACCTAGCTTCAGTCGTCTCGCTTACCAATGAGCCGGAAGCCCAAGACTGATAGCTTTGATTTTAGGCAAGTAAAAATTCCTTTGTGCTAGGCTGAATGGACAAGTGCTCATTTTCGATGAAAATATTTTGTTCAGATGTGGAGAAAAAATAAAATCCATCCATGATTTTAACATTTGTTACCAACTCAACGACTGTTTCACTGCTGTCAGAGACTCAAACTTAACAAATAGTGTCAAAACAGTGTACTTGGCTAGTCATTTGAAATGTATGTAGACCTCACTACAACACAACATATCACATTGATGGTAAGTTCTGTTCTGTGTAACTCTGTAATTTATGCAATATTCTGTATTTCAGACTGTGTCTGTGTCAACGTTGTTACGGTACTCTCATCATCAGATATTTATGTTTATTGGTATGTATCCTTATACCATGTAATTTGAGATTGTATAATTGGATTGAATAACTAGCTGTACGAACAATATGTATAAGTTAAGCAAAGGTCAATTTCATCTGTTGGTAACTTGAGAAATATATCAAAATTATAGTACGTTTTGGAAATGTATTTCATTGGCTTGTTAATGCTTATTTTCTGTACAATCATGATTCCTTATGCTGTTCGTCATGGTTTAAACTTTGACTCCACTTATATTTAAATGCTGATTTGAACAGGCAGATGTAAATCAAATTTATCCAAAAGAAACATTTTTCTCCATTTTCAGTTGACCTTCTACAGATGTTAGAAATGAATGTTACTATTGCCTTCCCTGCAGCCCCTTTACTAACTGTGATCCTTGCTCTTGTTGGTAAGTATCAACTGTGTCTTGTAACTGTCTCTGAAACCTTGAGGATTGGCATAATTATTGGTATAATATTCTGTTATCATTAAATACATATTGTTTTACCACTTCCTTGTTACTTCAACTTTGTTGAATCTGTTCATTTTACATGTGAACTACTTCATATAGTGTGTGTTATGATCTAGCTGATTATTCATTATTTAGAAGTAAAAATGAAATAAATTGAACTGATTTTTGAGTTGTTTATGAAACATGATAGACATTTTCAATAATGTTTAATTATTATAACAAAATGATGTTTGTTATTGGCTTAATATGTCGAGCAATGGAACTCAAGATATTGTATTCTATTCCAGGAATGGAGGCAATTATGTCAGAATTTTTCAATGATACAACCACTGCCTTTTACATCATACTGATAGTTTGGATTGCGGATCAATATGATGCCATATGTTGCCATCAAAATATCAGCAAGAGACATTGGCTGAGGTATACATTGATTTTCTTAATTAATTGTCCAATCACTGATGTGTTATAATTGATTTATATTTGTTGTATCCAAACTTAATGAAATGATAGTGTAATGTTTTGTCAATTCATTTTCAATATTTATTATGCCCCCCTTCGAAGAAGTGAGGGCATATTGGTTGGCACATGTCAGTCGGTATGTCCGTCCGTCAGTCCGTAACCTTTTGTTTCCGATCAATAACTCGAGAACCCCTATCATCCTCAAACTTGGTCAAAGTCACAGGGGAGGGGGGGATAATGTTTTACAAACATCTCTTGTTATGTTAGAATCAGTTTAATTTGTCAAGGCTGTCATTATGAGATATCATAGTAAATCTGATATTTTTTTATCAAAGATCTTGAATACAACAATTTAAGGGTTTTATTTTTTGTTACACATTAAGTTTATAATTTTGTTTGTATTTCTTATAATGTTTTATAATGTAAGCTCTGTATACTTTTTCAACTACCTTATTGATCTTCATTATACATGTACAGTAAAATCTCAAGAATATGATCACCATTGAGACCCTTGAAAACTGGTCTTATTATTGAGGTGGTCTTAATATTGAGGTTGAATAAAGAGCAAAATAGTGAAAATGGACTTGAAAATAGTTTTTCTTATTTTTGAGGTGGTCTTGTTATTGAGTTGGTCTTTCAATGAGGTTTCCCTGTACATTGATTGTACCTCTAAAAACTTACGAAGACATATATCTCGATGTTTTCTTTGCAGATTTTTCTACCTGTACCACTTTGCATTTTATGCATACCACTACAGATTTAACGGACAATATAGTGGTCTTGCCTTATTTACTTCCTGGTTATTTATTCAGGTAAGCTCATTATATTCTGTCATATGATATGTGTCTTTCTGCCAATCTACTCTTTGAAGTGACAGTAATAATGCGTTTCACACAGTTGTGCATGTTTTACCACCTTGTAATAAATCTAACCTCTGTGTGTATTTATGAATTTATTGGAAAATGTTCGTTTGTTGCCTTCTATATTTGACTTTTCATCTCGTTCTTTGTTCCCATGAACACATAATTGCATCCTATTGAGTAGGAAGTCGTTTGTTAATAGCAAAAATTTATAGCAGATCTTTGTTCTTAATAATTTAACCTTCGCCTACATTGTACAAGTCCAAGTGAAGGAATCGGCTGTACTTATTTAGCAGTTTATATCGTTTACCTCTTTACAATAATCAATAGTCCCTCCCTCCACACAATGGCCTGTCCTTAAGTAATTTTATTTCTTTAATCCACCATCAAGGATGCTATGTTACTTACATTTATGCTCTAATGTTGTTTTTGTAAGAGAGTATCTACAATACCCCTTATTATAACCTAACTCTATGTTATTGATATTTCAGCATTCCATGGTGTATTTTTTCCATCATTATGAGCTCCCAGCCATTCTTCAACAGGCAAGAGTACAACGGCTTATCAACCATAACATGAATAATGCCAATAATGTCACTATAAGTGTTACTGGGAATATGGTAGTTACTGCTGGTAATGCCACTAATGAAAATGTTGCAGCCAACACTGATAATGATATTAATAGTGAAAATGAAACTGCTACAGCTGCTAATGGTCATATAATGACCGATGCTGATCAAGATGGTGGTAATGGTCACCATATACTGCAAAATCACGTTGATCAGGGTCTGCTTAATGAGATATTTGAAGGTGTTGACGATGTTCGAGTGGGTGGATATAACATTGATCAACGTCTACTAAATCATATAGAAGAAGAAATACAAGAATTGCAATTGACTCATAATCAGTTGCCTTCAAATGTGCAGACTTCTTCTAGTTCAAGTGATAATAGCAATGCAAATAATAGTAGTAATGTTGGTGAAACTGTTGTAAATAGTTCAAATACTTCTCCTGTAGAAAGTTCAGACATCAGTCAGTCGGAATCTATGGGTTCTATATCGTCAGTGCCAGCTTCTTCCGGCTGTGATACAACTGATACTTCTTGTGATACTTTGTCTGACACTAAAATATCATCAATATGTGATGATAATGCTGTAGAAGCAGAGGGTGATGCTGACACTGTTGTGAATTCTCAAAGTGCAATAGCTTCAGATACGAGTTTAAGATTTCGTGGAACTGTTACTGGTGCTGGAAACACAGATCCGAATGGGACAGAAGTGTAATTGTGTACATACATGTTGTTACGGTTTTCAGTGTGGGCATACACTTATTGCTATCATTATTGTTTAATGTTGTTTCATGGAAAAATCTTTCAATGGGTATGAACTAAACCTGGTTGCAAAGTGTAGAATGTTTTATTGTAACTTACTTCAGATATTTATAAAATATGATGCTTTCATTTTGTTCCACTATATTTTCAAGCACAATCACTAAATAGTGCTTTTGATCGCATTGTTTTTACCTGTAATATTAGTTAGAGTTTTTACTTTTAGATGGTTCAATAGAAAAATAATTGTGTGGATTCAAATGTTCTCTTTATAACAACAACTTAGTCTTCTCATTTTTCTGAATTAATTTTTCTCAAACAGAAGTAAGTACCTTGTAACTAAAATAGTTATTATTTTTTAATGATAGTTGTTGATTCATTTATTTGAAGATAAGATGTTTTAAACTTTCAACCAAAGTCAGTGACCTCCCTTTTAATTTATATTTATCTATATATATGTGTCATGTTTATCCAATGTAAATTATTATTGCCATTCCATTGTCATTGTTTAAATTTTTTCCAGAGTCCAGTGTGATTAATTTTTTTTGCAAAAATATGTTTGTATGTAATATTATTCAGATTGAATTGGCCTGCACAGACTCAATTGTGATTTAAAGGTATAATGGCATTCAAAATCACTATGAAAATTACTTAAAACATTATAATTTACATTTAGTAGATTAAGAGGCAACATTATCCACTAATGACTAGAAAAAATGCATCCAGTATGAGCTAAATGAAGCGGTGTTTTGAAAAGTATGTGTTCACTTGTAAATTTATTTAAAGGTATTTAATAGACATAGACACAGCATTTTTGTACATTTGTAGCTAGTTTTATAATACTTTTCTTAAATTGTGAACTAAAATGTTATATAAACTGAAGGTTGCAAGATGATGAAAGCAGCAATATTTCGAAACTCGAGTTCTGGTAATCAGCTCTATTAACTGATAGTGAAGCTATATATATAGATTTGTGTTGTTGTTCGTATGTTTAATGTTAAGTAAAATTCTTATTACATTGCAAAGTCTGTTGTCAAAGGTTGTGAAATGTTGTGGATGTTTTGCTATATAAAAGATAGAATTATCATGTATCTATTTAAAACATGTGTGGTTGAGTTGCAGCTTATGTACAGTGTGTGTGTTTTGTATAGATGAAATAAAAATATAATAATCTGATCAAACGTAAGGCTCTGTTTCTCTTTTATGTATGTTACGTTCCTTACATTATCTTCAAAGAATAGTGGATTAAATGTTTGCATGAGGTGCGTTGGAGATAAATACACTGCATATGATGAAGTAGATGATCCCATTGTAATCATCAAATGATGGGGCTAAATACACTACTAATATTTATTACCATTTAAAGTCCCAGCCCATATACTGAATATTGTGATTGATGACCGTGTTTAACTGCTATCCTAAGATGTATACCAGCCTGTATACTGAGTACATTAACTGCTCTCCTGGGTGCTGCGACCATTATATTGTGTATGGGGACCCAATACAGAGATCGGGTACTGAGTGCAGTTGCCTGTAATCGAAGTATATCGTCCCCTATTCTTCGTTCATCTACGCATTTACCAGTATGTTGTATATAGTGAGAATCACAGGAGATTTTCACGAGTTCTCTCCCTTTTTCCATTCAAGACTACTACATACACTCGCCAAAAGTTCTAACGCATCATTTTTAAATAAGATATGATTTTCTTAATTCTGTACTAAGTGTATGGATATTCACGTTTTCGATCATTTTATTAAAAATCGTTCGCAAAATTGTATTCAATGTTAAGAGCAGCCATGCGGAACGAATGATCGAATTTCGGTATTTTTGACTTGCTTCTTTTACTTGGCTGTCTTTCCCCATTATTTATGTTTCTAATTGTATTGTAAGGTATTACAATCGTAAAAAACATTATGTTTAGAGTGAAAATGGTCCAAAAGAAATATGGGAGGGCTATATGTCTACTTAAATGATAAAAAATATTATGCCCTTTCACAAATGCGGCCAAAAATTGCATTTCCTGTAGGACTAGAAGCAAAATAATTTGTACACATAAATATAATTTATTGATTCTAACAACGGCGTTGTTTATGTAAGTTTGTTACACGAGACTTCCAAGTGGATCCAAGTAAAAATTGTAAATTTTAAAAGACCGGAAGTGGAACAGGAAATATCCGCGGCCTTCGTTTCGACACCAGTTAAGGGGACTCGGGTAATGCTGCAAATAGGCAGAAAATCATGAACCATAGGTGCCTAGCACACGCTCAGTAATTAATTACATAGAGCACATTTGTTTGTTTTTTAGAATAAGAAATTTAACTTTTATTATCGTATTACTTATTTTTTCTTTAAAATTTTAAACACATTTATTTGCTGGAACTTATTCAAGCATTACTTTTTGTAATCTGTGTAATTACATTGTGTTTTTTTCTACGACAATGACCATAAATTTCCAACCCCTCGTTCGTCTTATCGAAATCAAGTAAATTCAAAGTGTTGCATTAGAAATTTGGGTGAGTGTATACAAATACTATATGAAAGGATAGAACTCGTGACAAACTCCTGTGGTGAGAACATTGTTCGGTACAAATATTACATCTGCCCATATACTTTATATCGCGTATATGTGACTATATATGCTGAAAGTGTATTCAGTGTAAGAAATTAATATTTGCTCTCCGGCCGCAGTGCAGTGAAATATACCCCTCAAATCAGAACAATGCTGTAGGCTATAGTACATCACATCAAGTTCTCATGTGTTACAATGTACAGATATATGTGCTTCTGTGTTCATTTATCTATTAACGTGGTTTCAAGCCTCAATTGGAACGCTTTACAGAGTTCCTACTTTAAGTTCTGTTTTTTAAACACGTGTACATTCATTTTTATATTACTAACTTCGTCATTTTATTCCTCTAGGCAAACACGTTGTTTCATTCGCAACATTTCGCGATCAGTTATGTAATAGTTTATATTGTTAAATAATGTAGACATGATTTGATTGCACATACAAGGCACCAATGTTTTGTATGCACCTTTCATACTGAATAATAAAAAGTGTACTAAACACACTACGTTATTATTACATAATGTATAAACGCTAGCACCCTTTTGTCGGCAACTGCTTGATGCATGCAAAATCGTGATTTCTTGATAAAAGAGTGATAGTCTAAAATGTCAAACATTTATTGATGGATTAATGTTTATTTAACACAAAGCTAATTTGTGACCATTCGGGATATGTCATTGGCAAAGACGTACGAAGGTGAAGTAACATGGTAACAAGGACATGGTATTTACTGATTGTGTATTTAGGAAATATTTTCCTGTTGTTAGATTGAAGGGGATTGTTGTTTTCACAAATATGCTGGATAAATAAAATAAATCATAAATGCAGTATTCCGTATTGTCTATTTTAATATTAGAAAAGAAAGCTAAACAAATGATACAATATATTTTGTAAATTCAAATTCATTTCCAGTGCTTGAGTGGATATAACTGACCGTCAACATCGTGTTTGTGGTACCGTATGTTCCCCCACACATTATGGTGTAAGATAGTCAGTCCACCTCACACACCACTGTCTGTTCTTGAACTGTCCCTACTATCATTTTACCAGCTGCATATGTTGCTGCTGTCGACCCAGCACAGTTAGTGCCGTCATCTTGGTAAATTATCTCTATGTCAGATACTGCATTGTTGTCAATCTTCACTCGGATAACCTGGAATACATCACAACAAGTTACTTTTCAGAGTCTGAGACTGTATGTGTTTGACTAAACTCCGCCATGTTTTTTCCACCATCTAACTACAGTGTATTTTCGTACTCTGGATATTGGAACCCCGATTTGAAGATATCTAAGTTTTAGATTTACTGTGTGTTTATGTTGTTTTATTAGAAGCTGACAAATGATGCCTAAAACTCACATGTACTGTTCGAGAATGTTCCAGTAATTTATACTTGTCTGAAACATGTTTAGTAGTCGTAAATCTAGATGTACTGAAGAGGGCAGGGCTTTTAGTTTTACTGAGTGGAATGATTTTTTCTGTTTTTTTCTTTGGCTTTGCATGCATACATATTTCATATACATTAAGTTTAATAAGTATCTGAGATTGCACAATGTAAAATATTCTTACTTGACCAGGTGGCATAGTTTTGAAGATAGGGTCTATTAATTTCCACATGACTGGATGTGAACCAATCCACAAATCTCCATTCTGATCAACTTCGATATTATCAATTCCAGTGCCTATGTACTTGCTCTGCAATAAACTCAACTATTAGGTAAGTCATAAACACCCAATGCTTTTTTTACGAATCAAATTTAGTGTATGGAAAAAGTGGATCTCACCTACAGACATTCCCACGTACCAGAGGCCTAACTTGGTGAAGGTACTAACTTCTCACTTGAACAATAAACGAAATAAATTATTCAAGTAAATAAAACTAAAGAGCAGACAAGCACGTCAGGCAGATGAATAGAAAATATTATCTCGAGCAAAATGATGATCCATACTCAACTGACACAATCGCACTGTACATTATGAACAACTTAGCGTACTAGAACATTGAAATATGTACACTTCTCTCGTCCTTTAAAAGAAAAGTAATGTAAACAAAATTGTGTAAATGAAATTAAAATGTCTTGACAACATACATGACGTGATAAAATCGTCTTACCCAAATTTCAACGAGGTTGTTGGAAGAATCACGACGGAACCCCCTCAGTGTCTTGGTACCAAACTCAGCAACGTAGACAACCCTGAAATCACGACGGAAAAACTTGTCTATTAAGACACTATTAAATTTATGCCTTCAAGACGCCTATCTTTCGTTTCCATGCTCAAATTTAAATAATAGCCAATACTCATTTTCAGAACAACTTGTAGAATCTACTTAGCAAAACAAATGATACACAAACCAGTAAAGGGCAACCTAGCCGCCCAAAATAAACAATATATAGTATAATTGATTAACCTTTTATCTGGTGAAATGTTAATTCCGTTCGGCATGAAATAACCAGATGCCACTTCCCGAGCTCTTCTGCCATTATAATAAAATATGCCTCCGTATTTCCTCACGGTAAACATTTCCAGATAGCATTTGTAGAAATCTCTGTAACGGCCGAATTTTGTAATGTAGAACTGGTCTTTGCCGACAGCTACTAAATCATTCATACTAAAATAGGGAAGTAATTGAAATAAAGCACGGGAAAATCCAGGCAATATCGACAGCTTATCAGTTTTATCCCGAAAACAATTACCTTTTGTAATTTCAAAATTAATGTCCATGTACTGAAATAGCATATACATTTATAAATCATGTTAGATACACAAAACATGACATTATGTTTCTTTTATAAATGCCTGGAGTGAAATTAATTCTAGTCTTTATTAAAAAAGGATTTTATCACACATAATCAAACTACACATGTGTTGCCAACTCTACTAGTATAATATATGAGTTTCGATAAAACATCCAGGTTATCTAGCTCTAGTATACAGAGTAACATTTCCAGAACGATCCTATCTTCTGCATCGACTCCTCTTGGACAACATTATTTAGTATCTTCTATTAGTACAAATTGTTTCCCAAATTAACTCTCTGTGACACCAAAACTTAACAACGGCCACACTTTGGCTCTCCTAAAGGATGTTGCCATGGAGATGGATCATTGTACTTACAAGTCAAATTGGGGATCTTGAATGGATCTGATATAGGTCAAGGTCAAGGACTTTTCGACCTTGAACACTTCTATACTATCCTCATTCCCTGGATGACATAACACGTACAGGAATAATTCGTCTGCAAAATAATAATCATTAAATGTCTCCGAGCTAGAAAATTACCACACTCAGTAAAATGTAAGTACTTGTGTGTCAAACAGCTTGCATTCATTAATATTTACTGTAGCTGGAATGCCGTCAAATTTCCCTCATACGTCATTTTAATTTTACAAAGTCGGTAAAAAAGTGAGATAGAAAAATATAACAAGTCACAAAATCTCACCCAAGCAGAGACGGCACTAAAAAGCAAATTGAAGCTATGAACCAAGCACTGAGAGCGATCTCAACTCTTTAATATCCTATCAGGATGTGTACGCATGTACCCACATGAGATTATCACGAGTTCTCTCCTTTTATCTATTATTTCGTATATGTAAATGTACATACAGTAAAACCTCACTTAAAATACCACCTCAATAATAAGACCACCTCAAATTAAGATTTCAAGGGTCCAAAAAGGATGGTCATATTTTTGAGGTTTTACTGTATATAAACTATTGGAGGGATAAAGGGAGATAGCTCATGACTATATCATGTGAACATACCTGTTACTGGATCTCTCCAAGTAGTGATACCATGCGGTGCGGACATAAAATTTGATCTCTTCGGAACGTTAGTCATGTTTAATGTCATCACTTTGTCTCCATTCTTTAAATCCACGGCTTTCACTTTACCAGGTGGTCCATTAAATTCAAAACCCTGCAAAATAACAATTAATGAAAATGACCGAAAATACATTTTCTTGTGCTAGGTTATGTTTTCTAAGCTTTCATATCATGAAATAATCCAACTTTTTCATCTAGTTTAATAAGTATTCTGGTGAACATTTTACGGATTCGTTGTTGGAATAAAACCGTACATACAATGAAACAATCAACTTAAATTAAAAAAAGAAAAAAAAGAGATCAACATTTAAAATAGTTTCAATATTACTTGTAAATTCATATCATCAGTATAATTCATACATAAAACATAACAATTCCTAAGATATATAACTATAGAAATCGTATGGAATAATTTGATTATCTTTAAACGTGTCAACTGTTTAAGTAAGAGATCCGTACATACAAACATATATACTGAATAATATCATATAATATTACCGTCGACATTAGAATAACACCATTACCAATGTGAGTAACATCTTCTGATCCGCCATCTGTAATGGACACATTCGGGCTATTTTAATAGAGTTTAGGATTAAGTGAAGTATATACTCTTCGACCTTTGACATAGTTTGCAAGTCTCAATTCTCAAAGAAAGGTTGATATATTACTGTTTTCAATTCATAGATAAAATCAAGTCTTCAGGTAAGGATGTGTTTTCTTTGAGCACATCATTTAAACAATAGTCACGTGTACATACCGCCAGACCAGCAACTAAGTTATACTCACAGATGGATGCAAGTTGGTTGTTGACATTTATATGAAACACCATGATACGTTTCACATTCGTACATTGTATCACGGACATATAAACCAAAGATTGGAAACGCTCTATTTGACACAGGCGAATACCCACGTGCTTGGACAGAATCATTAATAGTTCCAATTCATAAGAAGGGAGATATAAACTTAGTGGACAACTATAGAGGAATATCTCTGTTAAATGTGCTAAGTAAAGTATATTCATCGGTATTAGTTACCAGGCTAAATTTCTATGTTACTATGTACCAGAAAATATCTGTTAACCAAAGTGGTTTTAAAGCAGGGCATTCAACTATTGATAATGCGTTTATTTTAAAATCGCTTATTGATAGAGCACTAAATAAAAAGGGGGGTAAGGTGTATGTCTGCTTTGTTGACTTCCAGAAATGCTTTGACACTATAGACAGAGATATACTATGGAGAGTAATAAAACAACGAGGTATAAAAGGAAAGCTATTAAAAGCAATTCTTAGTATGTATGATAATGTTAATGCATGTATTAGATGTAGTGACTCAATTAGAAGTAAATGTATACATAGTACCATTGGTTTAAAACAGGGATGCTTAGCTAGTCCATTATTATTTTCTCTTTTCATTGATGAACTTGTTGAAATGTTACGCACCAGTGGAGTACGTGGTCTACAGTTACACCCAGATATGATTGAACTATTTATACTGTTATTCGCTGATGATATAGCACTGATTGCTGACACTGTGTATGGTCTACAAAGACAACTGAACATTCTGTCAGAGTTTTGTGATACATACAAACTAAAGGTAAATGAAACTAAAACCAAAGTGATGGTATTCAAGAAGGGGGGTGTACTATCAAGGACTGAACATTGGCACTATAAAAACACAAAATTAGAAGTGGTTTCAAAATTTTGCTATGTGGGAGTGACACTTACGAAACAGATATCGCTCAATTGTATGGTACAAGAACTCTGTGTTAAAGCAAAACGAGTTTTAATTTCTATGCTCTCTTCATTACATAGTGATACACAGTTACCTAAAAATGTTTTCTTCAAACTGTTTGATATGAAAATATGTCCACAACTGTTATTTGGTTCGGAGCTCTGGGGGTTGGATAGATTTATTGAAGTTGAGCGCCTACAATATTATGCATGTAAGAGGTTCATGTGTGTTAAGAAATATACTTGTAATAATGCTGTGCTAGGTGACTGCAACAGATATCCATTATATATTGAAACATGTAAAAGATGTGTAAAATTTTGGTTAAAGGTACTAAAACTTCCGGAGACTAATCTTGTTAGGAAATGCTACCTTATGATGTATAATGATGATGAATATGGTTGCAAGAACTGGGTGACATCATTGCGTCATTGTTTACAGTCCAATGGTTTTGGGTTTATATGGGAAAGACAAGCGGTAGAAAATGAAAACCTGTTTGTGCAAAGTTTTGTAAAAAGACTTAAGGACCAGTTTTTGCAATCATGGTCATCAGACATAAATGAACGCGATAAGCTTGCATGCTACCGTGGTTTTAAAACAAACTTTGGGTATGAAAAATATCTGGATGTACTAAATATTAAACGATTTAGGTTCTACTTTGCCTGTTTTCGAACCAGTACACATAACCTGGCAATTGAAAAAGGTCGTCAACATAATATTGCCCGAAATGCCAGATTATGTACATTCTGCAATACACATAGTGTTGAGTCAGAATATCACTTTTTGCTTGGTTGCCCACTATACAGGGACATAAGAGCCATATATATACCAGAACTTTATCGCATAAATCCAAGTATGTACAATTTCAATAATCTTATGCAAAGTAAATGTGAAAAAACAATAAAGAATGTCGCTACATATCTGTTTCATGCTTTTAAAAGAAGACAAGAATTTTTAGACCTATAATTATGAACATGTTATAAATTGGATTGTATATAAATTATGTGTGAAATTTTTTGTAATATGTGCATGTTAATATATGTTTGTTCATAAATATTTCATGAGTGTACAAGTATTACAGGAGTATATATAAAAATGTGGAATATATAAAAATAATGATGTTTTTGAAATATGTGCATGTTATTATATGTCTACCCATAAATATTTCATGAGCAAAAAATGTGTGAAATTTTTGTAATATGTATATGTTAATATATGTATGATATATGTATAAACATAATGAAGTTTTTTTGAAATATGTGTATGTTAGTATATGTTTATAATAACTTCATAGGTATAATTATGTTAGTTTGCTTTTTTTGAAAAAATGTGCATGTGATTGTACGTTTGTTCATTAATATTATATGAGTATATGTTTGTTTGTAAATATGTGTATGCTTATATATTGATTTGGGCCGGTGGCCACTATATCAAATAAATATTTGTCATTGTCATTGTCATTGTGTTCAGATTTGTTTGAACTCTCGCGACCGGCGAGATTTTCTTCCTTGATCAAACACACGAAAAAACAGTTTGGTTTAAAGTCCGTGACTGTATCCAGAACTTTTTACACTAAAACGCGGTTTGAAATGATATAAATCTTCCAATAATATATCTGATACAAAAAAACTGTCAGACATTAAGAAGACAATTTGAAGACACCCCTGTACATGTAAGAGCTATTGTCTTCGATACAAAATGTATAAACATAATATGTAAATCTAAGCGGGTCTAATATTGTTGTGCAATTCCATTGGACTCCTGAATTTTTCAAAAGAAATGTTTTTACCTTCCAGTATGATTTTACAATTTCCCGGACGAACGTTAAGCACACGGTCTTTGTCTACATCTAACCACGCCCTGAAATTATAATTTTGGGATTAAAATGTATTTATTTTTCAATGAGTTTTAGAACATAATGATCTATTTTTCGTATGACAAGTAAATGATATGCAAACAAAACTTGTAAAGGCTTTATTGACTGTCAATTATTCTCACACAAGTGTACCAATCTGTTTTGTAGACAAATACAGAACGACGTGTGACCAAGGAAACATTTTTCAAATGTGGCTAAAAATGCTGATCAGGTGAGACTAAGTTTATTGTTGGGGATATTTTCTATTGGGGAGATTTTCAAAAATTAAGTTAAACATTTTCACATAAAATAAAAATTGTTTTAATATTATATCTTTAGCTTCTAGTGAGTTAGTAAAAGTCTTATTTCAACAATTGTTGAAGGTACATACATGTAGTAATTTTCTTGGCTTGTTTTGTGGTTTACGCTCTTTTTCATCAGTATTTCAGTTTAATAATATTCAGCAGCTTAAATAGTCTGCAAATGTCTTGGGACTACATTGTATATGTTTTGTACTTTTCAGGTGAAATTGCTGAGAAAAGCATGTCATTGCTGCAACAAAAAATGACGAAAATGCAGCATTTCATCTGATGTATAATCTGATGGGCCAGGTATTTTCATGAAAGGAAATGATCCAGTCAAGAGGAACTGGCTTGGGGAGGCCAAGACCAGGCGAGGAAGGCAAAACAATTCTCAACCCAGAGAAAATTGCTGCATTAAAGGGTATTATTTCAGTTGACTTTTTTCTGATGAAATTAATTGTTGTGAGAGATGCATCAGTGATGCAAAATGTTTGATACTGCATATGATATAGACAATTTGTTATTATGCTTGAATATATACATGTGTATAATCAAAATGAGTTTTCAAATAAGTTTAATATTCCCAATGCATTTCGATAAGCTCATATATATACATTATAGTGATTTGCTTTCAGAGTATGTCAACTTCTGTTGCAAGAAGAATGTAGGCTACACCTTCCCGAATAAAACTCTACATGAAGCTGTGACAGAAAGATGTTCCTATGCCAGAAAACAACACAACAAGTGTTAAAAGAAGTGAAAGAACTGTCCTTAAATTTGTCATATTTGATACTAATTATAAAATAAATAATTCATCAATCACGAAATGGCATTCTAGTTTTGTGATAAGTATAAATCCCAGAAATGGGAATTTAGCTTTCACTTTATTTGTCCAGGATCACACCCAGCATTTATTGCTGGCAAATTTCTGTCTTGGCCAAAATTCCGTGTCGCTGAATGTTCTGCACGTAAAAATATTTCCGTCCCAAAATTTCTGCCCGGATTATGCTGAGATTCCGTGCCATAATTTCTGCCCGTACGGAATTATATTCCTCATTTACATATTCCGAGCCAAATTCCGTTCCATTTCCGTCCAGAAAATGAACAATGTTGATATTAATTTTGAATTTTCTGGGCGGAAACAATTTTCTGGGCGGAATCCATGCTTTAATTCCGTCCCAATTCCGGGCGTAACATTTCGTACAGGTTTAAATAGCGCATATTTGCATGAAATATGTCCTGTGCTACCTGATCTTTGTCATAGGTTTCAAACATCTACAAGATCATTTTCATAATCAATTGTCAAATTTATCATCATCAATAAAATCACCATTACCATCATCAATACCTTCCGCATTTTTGTTATTTGACACAGTATTGTCACTATCAGCATCAAAATCAACGTTGCCAAAGTATAGGCATACAACAGGTTTACAACCTATTGTTCATAAACAAAATCTGGAACCAAATGGCTGATTTCCTCGTAAGGGATACTACTGCCTGATAACTGACTAGAGATTGTTTTCATACTGACCTGGGTTAACCCTGTATTAAAATGTCAAACAGTTCAGGTGACATATGTAAACATGCTTCGAGGTCACGAATGTCATTCCGCCATTTTGTTGATTTCACTTCCGGACTAGAAATCATCGGCTAAATTGCCAACAAATTACACAATAAGTTCTTAGAACAGCACATTTAACATTCTCATTGGTATGATAAACATACAAACCACCTACATCCATACATGTTTTATCTGGCAGAGACAATAATAACATACAAGTACAAAAGTTACTGCAGCAAATAGAGGTTGCACGGCGATCATACAAGTTGAGCAAAAATGAGATAGTCAAAGTTAATAAGTTGACATATATTGCCAAAACTATTGCATCAAATGTTAATGCCAGTAATTTTTGATGTTATACTAGTAATTGGTTTTATTTGTGGAAAATAAGCATTTCTTGCAAATTTATACATATAATATAAATAGTAACTAATTAAAACAGGAATTTGAGAAAGATAATTTGGTAGAAAATGACTTGACCGTTTTCAAAGCGTTGGTCTATTAATGAGATAATTAATCAAGAATTTAAATAGTAAAATATTATTAATTGTATAAGGCCACACCACAGTGATTAGTAGTTCTTCGGATTTTTTAAAGAAAAAGATGGGGCGAACGAGCGAAAACATCTTTTAAAATTGTATGGTCTGTAAAGTGTCTATAGGGACTTGTATAGTGGGCATCCAGAGTAGGTAGGTGTTGAAATGGTGTGTATATTGTCTATACATGTATAATACTGTGTAATGGGCATCCAGTGTAGGTAGGTGTGTGGAATGGTTTGTATATTGTCTATAGAGACTTGTATAGTGGGCATCCAGTGAAGGTAGGTGTTTGAAATGGAGTATTTAGTGTTGTAAGAGACTTATATTATCGGTGGTATTCGACATTGAGTATGTGAGCACTGCTATTGGATATACAACCTCTTCTGTTAGTGACGTCATTTCAAGAAAACCCAACACGTGATGTCACTTTTTGCAATCAGGACACAATATTTACTCCATACGGTCACTTCGTTTTAATATTGCCATATGCGGCTAATATTACTTACTGTCAGTACATGGTGACGTTTCATGTGATGTGATGTTTTCTAGAAATGACGTCATTTAAAGACGAGGTTGGAAATCGTACAGCGGCGCTCATATAGCGTTGAAAGAGAATTGCAATGTGGGCATTCAGTGAAGGAAGGTGTGTAATGGAGTATATAGTGTTGGAAGAGACTTGTACTGCGGACACCCAGTGAAGGTAAGTGTGTGTAATGGAATATATAGTGTAAGAGAGACTTGTAATGTGGGCATCCAGTGAAGGTAAGTGTGTGTAATGGAATATATAGTGTAAGAGAGACTTGTACTGCGGACACCCAGTGAAGATAAGTGTGTGTAATGGAGTATATAGTGTAAGAGAGACTTGTACTGCGGACACCCAGTGAAGGTAAGTGTGTGTAATGGAATATATAGTGTAAGAGAGACTTGTACTGCGGACACCCAGTGAAGATACGTGTGTGTAATGGAGTATATAGTGTAAGAGAGACTTGTAATGTGGGCACTCGGTGAGAGTAAGTGTGTGTAATGGAATATATAGTGTAAGAGAGACTTGTATTGTGGGCATTCAGTGAGGGTAAGTGTGTGCAATGGAGGATATAGTGTAAGAGAGACTTGTATTGTGGGCATTCAGTGAGGGTAAGTATGTGTAATGGAATATATAGTGTAAGAGAAACTTGTACTGCGGACACCCAGTGAAGATACGTGTGTGTAATGTTGTATATAGTGTAAGAGAGACTTGTAATGTGGGCACTCGGTGAGAGTAAGTTAGTGTAATGGAATATATAGTGTAAGAGAGACTTGTATTGTGGGCATTCAGTGAGGGTAAGTGTGTGCAATGGAGGATATAGTGTAAGAGAGACTTGTTTTGCGGACAGCCAGAGGAGGTAGGTGTGTGTAAAGTAATATGTGTATTACAGTTGGTTGTCACAGAAAAAACAACCGGATGGAATGAATGTCAAGTCGAACATTTCTTTATTGTCGGAAATAGTTCACAAGTAAAATAAACTATGCATTACATTAAACGAACAACACACTTTACATCTGAACAAAACACATACACATGTCCAAATGATACTACGCTAGAATATACGAAAGTATCGCCTTTCAAATATCATCCGGATCAAGAAAAACGACAAATGTTCGCGTCTTCCAACCGCGTACCAATCTTAATATGGGAGAACATTTTTCTTGTTTCACAGTATTTGGAGAATTGTTCATTTCATGCACTTTCAAGCGAAATGAAATATCACAAATAATGTTTTTCTTTCAACAGCGGTATAATTTTTCAAAAATAAACATCTAAAGAAGGCAGAAATAGCGAATGGTCAATTGTAAACAAACATATGTTACTGAAAACTTACATACATTGTATTTGGAGTTTTAACAGTATCAATGGAGTTTAACAGTATTAAACTGCTGTGATGTTTGGAGCAATGCATCAATAATGTCCATTTGCAAGATATGTGAAAGCTAATATTAAACTTGGTTTTCAAGTTTTTATAAAAAAAGATTGTTACAGTTATTACATTGTTGCATTGTTCCTGGAGACTTCTTAATTAAACAATTCTGTCCTGTCCTATTAACCATATATATCACATTAAACGGTGATAAAGGAATCACAGGACACAGCCGTATTGAATATATTTATAAGTTATAACAAATAAAAGAAAGCAGAATTTAATTATTTTATGAACATGTGTTAATGCTATAACTAAATTTGTTAACCAATAAAATAACATTATTGTTAAGTAGTCTTTTCCATTTGACTTAGATGGAAAGCTCCCCGAATTCAAATATATATGTGCTCTATCAGTTAACCATCATTTCTGTGACAAATGTACACTGTCTGGTATAAAATATATACCCGCGCGTTTGTCTGTCAAAGATCAAACACCGGATTTGTAGTATGTTGGTGAAGATTTATTTCGCCAAGTATATATATGGTAAACGACACAGTTGAACAAACTATTGCAGTTTTCTGTAATATATCACTGTTCACATTAAGGTAATGTTTACAATTCATAAGGACTAGTTGTAGAAAGGTTACCGTTTCGAGACAGTTCATATAACTTGCGCCATATGTATTCCATGTCTCACAGTCTGGTACATCTTGCACAATGTTAGAGCACTTATTGTATGAGGATCGAGTACATTTCTGGAAATGTTTATAAATGCCCCTTTAAGTTTAATTGTAACCTCATGTATACTGTCATTTGAAGTTAAAGTTGTATTGCAAGTTTTATCTAAGTGTGTGTATTTTACAACAACATCCAGTTGATGCTGTTCAAGGTAAAATGATTGTCGAGCCCCCGTTTGCTTCAATTGCATAGAACCACAGCGCACTTTTTTGGATTGTAGAGGTATCGCCATCTTGTTGAATAACTCCAACAGATATTTAATAAATTGTCCATACCAGACTTCGAGTCTTACAAACACGAGATGACCAACATGTCTATATTGGTTGTTTGGTCATATATCATTTCAGTATATTATCCTTGTATGGGCTGTTTAGACATTTTGAAAGTATAAGCATATTTATATTTTCTAAAAAGAAACTATACCACAGCTACTGCCGTTTTAACGTCTTTTGGCTGTATGAAGGGTCAATGTTACAGCATATGTTCATATGACAGGTTATTCATGTAAATGTTACACAACTACCTGTATTTATGCATGTCATGCAGGGCTAGAGAAATCTTTAGACAAGTCTAAATCGTTTTGGACTATCGGCCAGTAACATTAAATAAGTCCCGGGCAAGTCTAAATTGGGAGCCTATTTAAATCGGATAAGTGACAAATTACCAGACCAATTAACATATTTTGTTCATGCTTATCTTAATAGATGTTATGTTGAATCAGGCGCCATGTCGACAATATGGCGTGTAGCCAGCACCGCCCCTCGTCTACTCGACCATAACGGTCGTGTGTCACAGTATCCAATCGGAGCGCTCGGCACACTATGTGTTCTCAATCATTCGTGTGCATACACACTGGGTAGAGTTTTAATAGCTTTAATTGGTTTTTGATTTTGTAAGGCAGAAGTATACGTTTGTACCGTTTACATAATTCCTATCTTCTTCAAACTGCCAGATATTGCAAAATATTGAGACATGAATGGTGCCATACATAAAACAATGTCCGCAAAGAACAACATATTCGAAACAAAATCTCAACTATCACATAATTGCATTTTGATATTAAGCTCAAGCCATTTTGGCAGTTTTATTGAGAATGGATGTGTACTCCAATGAAAGCACCAATCTACACGGGATGCCCACACTGGAGACCCTCAATACATGTCCCTTTCAACATGATATACTTCATTACAAACACCTACCTACACTGGATGCCCACAATACAAGTCTCTTCCGCCACTATATACTTCATTACACACACCTACCTACACTGGATGCCCGCAATATTAGTCTCTATAATTAATATCCACATCATTTCACACACCAACCTACACTGCATGCCCGCCATATAAGTCTCTATAGACAATATTCACAACATTTCACACAACTACCTACACTGGATGCCCACTATACAAGTCTCTTTAGACATTATACACCATTGCAAGCACCTACCTACATTGGATGCCCGAACTATAAGTATCTATAGCAAATATACACACCATTTCATGCAACTACCTACACTGGATGCACAATATACCAGTCTCTATAGACAATTACACACCATTGCTCACAACTACCTACACTGAATGCCCGCAATATAAGTCTCTATAGACACTATTCACATCATTTCACACAACTACCTACACTGGATGCCCACTATACAAGTATCTATAGACATTATTTACACCATTTCACACACCTACCTACACTGGATGCCCACTATACAAGTATCTATAGACATTATTTACACCATTTCACACAACTACCTACACTGGATGCCCACTATACAAGTATCTATAGACATTATTTACACCATTTCACACAACTACCTACACCGGATGCCCACTATACAAGTATCTATAGACATTATTTACACCATTTCACACATCTACCTACACTGGATGCCCACTATACAAGTATCTATAGACATTATTTACACCATTTCACACACCTACCTACACTAGATGCCCGCCATATTAGTCTCTATAGACAAAATACATATCATTCACAAACTTACCTTCACTGAATGTCCGGAACTGGATGCCCGTCTATCGACTATACACACCATTTCGCACAACTGCCTACATTGTATGCCCAATATACAAGTCCCTAAAGACAGTATACACAATATTTCAAACACCTACCTACACTGGATGCCCAATATACAAGTCCCTAAAGACACTTTACATACCCCTTTAATACCACCTTCACTGGATGTCCATTATACGAGTCCCTATAGACAGTATACACACCATTTTACACAACTACCTACACTGTATGCCCACTATCAAGTCCCAATAGACACTATACATACCATTTTAAACACCTACCTTCACTTGGTGCCCACTATACAAGTCTTTATAGACAGTATACACACCATTTTACACAACTACCTACACTGGATGCCCACTATGAAAGTGTCTATAGACACTATACATACCATTTTAAGCACATACCTTCACTGGGCGCCCACTATACAAGTCTTTATAGACAGTATACACACCCTTTTAAACACCTACCTACACTGGATGCCCACTATACAAGTCTCTATAGACAGTATACATACCCTTTTAAACACCTACCTACACTGGATGCCCACTATACAAGTCTCTATAGACAGTATGCATACCCTTTTAAACACCTACCTACACTGGATGCCCACTATACAAGTCCCTATAGGCACTATACATACCCCTTTAAACACCTACCTACACTGGATGTCCACTATACAAGTCTCAATAGACATGATTATCTATACGCACCATTTTAAACACCTACCTTCACTGGATGTCCATATAACAGGTCTCATTTAACACGATAGACTCCATTTTACGCAACTACCTACACTTGATGCCCACTATACAAGTCTCTAGACACTATACATGCCATTCAAAGACCTACCTTCACTGGATGTGCATATTACAAGCCTCTTTCAACATTATATACTCCATTTCACGTAACTACCTACATCGGATGCCCACTATACCAGTGTCCATGAAATATTATGACAAATTGCAACTGTTCTTCCGAAGGCCCAATGACTAGTGATTAACACGTCAAGTAAAATGGTACCAAGCAAATATTATTCAAAAAATAACTTTAAACGGTTCTATTTCAACAAAAAACGTAGGTATAAATTCATATATTAATTAATCAAGTTGGGCTTCGGTTATGATACCAATCGGTAATAGCCTACAACAACCAGAAATGTATGCTTCCGTAGGCGAAGTTACATTATTTCCGAAGGCGGAGTTCACTGGTGTCCGCGCGCAACTGGTGTCCCGTTAGCGATTAACGTGCGTATAGCCTAGTACTGGAGATAGAAATGAGTCATTACCATTACACCATTGCATAGTTCTAACGCAACCAATACATGCCCGGCGTTGATACGCCGTGCAATAAACGACGTCAAATCCAGTACGCGTCTGCAATCATTTTCAACAAACAAAGTTCGCGGGTCACCTAGGTTCATTTGCATAGTAATTTAGTCTATAGTTAGAATTGGGAAACCACAAAACAGGACATAATAATGAAAGGATAGTTCGAAACATATGTTTAAATAGAAATGTCTATCAGTCAGTGGCCGGTAGCTTTGACTGAAGTGAATAAAATAATGGTAATTGGAAAAAATAAACACGTGAAAAGTCGCGGTTCTTTGCCCGCATTTGGCCCAAAAATCACATATTAGAAATTAATACGCGATTATAAATTGCCTACAGGTTAACTCATTCGCCAGAAAATGACTCAGATAATCGCGTTTATATCTCTCTATATATGAAAGCCATTTATATCAAGAACCCAATTCTACAATTGATATATCTCTGACAAATCAGTCATTATGCTCATTGAATCTATAATAAATCAGAGGAATGTACATGTACTATTTTGATGGCCGTACTTCGAGTAAACTTCCGGTTGATACGATGATAGCAAAGAGACGCTCAAGCGCCGCAAAAACAAGCATTAATGGCATTCAGCTAAGATATTAAATACACATGACAAAGTGTTATCATCACTACCAGACAGGGGCCGTCGGTAGTACCCTGACTGTCATCTAGGTTGTGAAAACAGTCGGCGGATTAATGAAGGCATGAACTGACGAACCAGGTGACAAGTATATATTTGTGGCAAATGAGTTCGTTAATGACATAGATCATCGCCGTACAGTGTTCTGAAAGTTCTGACCCCATGTTGTAACATGTGTACCTGGGTGAAAATACAGATATGTTCAGTTTTGTTCTGAATATGCGTTGATGCGGGACAATTTAATTACCACCGAATGTGATTACATTTCTTTGTATAATTACTCATTTGTTCGTTTTGAACCTTGTGGATAACTCATCTATTGCATGTATTGTTTTCGTGGTTTGCTAATGATGATGATAGATATCGTTGTTTGTATCGCCATTAAATAAATTGATAGTGGTAAGTGAAATCAGACGAAATAATTATCTCAGATGATATATATTATTATAAATATACAGTATATGGCATATTTTAATGGCATAGTCTCCATGTGATCATTTGTTGAAACACTACCTTTGACTATCACTTTCATTTAAATACATAGTCAGCAGGTAACGAGGGAATTTGATAGTAAAACTTATTTTCAAATAGGACGGCGTTTATCGTTTAATCCAGGCATGTCATAATCCATTTAATTAGTCCTTATATGGTAATGAACTAGTGAACGTACTCCCGCGGTCATTATACAGGCCTAATTCAGATGTTATTCTCAAGTACGCAACTGAAACATTAACCAGTAAATGTTTTTTTTCAAGTAGACACATTATGAAATATATAATCAAAGTACTGAAAGTACTGGCAGCCAGGCTAACTTGATTGATTGAAGATGTAATTAAGACGAGGTCTTTATTGCATATTGCATGTAGATTAGGTTATGTTATGTAAGTTTTCAATAAAAATCAATCGGTACAGTGACTTTAGGTAAACAGGCAAAGTTTTTTATATAATGTAATATGGTCAAGTCCCTCCATAGAAAACACGACAAACTGAAAGTTGAACTAGATTGCGATCATTGAGACTTGATCTTTCTTCTGGATTTACATTTTCACAAAGGCTAGAAGTTTTAGAATTCATAGGCTTTGTGCAAATACCTGGGACAATCAGAAACTGATTAAGTACTACATAGTTTATCAGAAAGGATGTCAGGTAGAATATCTCATTCGGTTGTTTGATGTACGCGTACTGTGCAGGTTGTTATCGTGTGATAACGTTTGACAACAAACAGTCTAGATAGACAGGTGAGGTTTGAGCACATGTAAAATCGAGTAAAACATGACACAGTTCGTGCCTGTACCAAGTCAGGCGATCTGGACCATATATTGTTCTTGGTTGTTTCTTAGCTTTCTTTAGCCAATGGTGGTTCTTGTATCAATTAAAGTACAAGACAAGGCCATGGATAAGTATGTTACACTTAGTTCAGTTTTGACATACTCATGCAGCTATGACTTAAGTTCAAGATCAACATATCATATCCTGAGTTAAAAATCAATTTACAGAACCAGGTACAAACATGTATCTTACTGAAGTTTTCATGAAGTTTGAGTCCCAGTGATATTTGATATGAAGTGATCAGAACATTGCTCATGTTGAAATGACTAGATGAACAGATATAATAATAAAAATCCAACGTTCATAACTTTTATTTAGTGTTTAACATAAATCATGTACATTTCAAGTAGTACCAGAAATCAACTAGAATTGTTTTTTTTAAAAACAAATGTCTCCCAATTACACCAGTCCTTCCAGAAGGTAGAACTCTTTGGGGTAGGACCACTATTGCCTAAAACTCAACTCACTGGGGTAAGAAACCCTTATGACTTTGTGGAAGGAAAATAATTTATTTTTTCACTGACACTTCGAAGGTATTTTGCAAAATTTCTCCTGTATCCCTGTTATTAAAAAGTCAAGCTGAACAATTGGAAAATATGCACCAAAAAGCGTTACTGTCCATAAAGCCCATGTGACCTTGGCCTTTGACTATATGATCCCAAGTTGTAATATGCAAAACTAAACTTCACAGTACATGTAATGCTTTTTACCAACTTTGATGAAAATCTAACAGGTTTTTTTAGAGATGAACAGCAGACAAGGTTTTCAAGTTTCAGACACCTGTGCCATTGACCTTTAACAGTATCACCCCAAATTACAATATGCACTACTAGACTTCATACTGAAACTTCCTAGCAAGTTGATGAATATTCACCACTGGATTTTGATATAAAGGGAGAACGAGGTTAATTGGACAGGCAAGCATACAACATGGGGGAGACATAATAAATAAAACATGATGAACACATATGTACAAGCAATAACAACATTTATATAATTATACATTGAAGTTAAATATTATTACTTAACTGATTACTTCGTCTGCAGCTTAGTTGCAAAACACATCATCTTTTATAGTATATACATGAAACCAGGTCAAAGCATTCAAGCTTTGTTAAAAGAAACTCTTTTGAGCTTAGTCTGTTACAAAATGTTGAAAGTATGTTAGACTAGTTTTATTAAAAGTTGAAAGTAGACTGGGGACACAGCACGTGACTATCCAAGGAACATTTTTACCAGGTTTGGTTTAAACTGGTCTAGCAGCTTTAGATATAATATAAAAAATGTGTCAGCAAATCAGATGTTGGATACAATTTTGGTACAGTACAATCATGTACCATATTCATAGCGAATCAGCCAAAGAGTAAATAATTTGTTTTAGAAAAAAATGTCAGAAGCCCTAGTGACTATTTGAAGTTTGAGTGGGGCTGTGTGACACAATATTTGAGGACAATCATCCCAATTTCGAATCAGTAGAATAAACATATCAAAACAAATCAAATTGAAACAAACAGCTATATAACACTGTAAGACTGAGACAAAACATAAATATTGCAAAAGCACATTGACACAATATTCCTAAGACTAGATATCTTGCAAACTTTCTATATTGTAAGAACTGTTACAAGTATTAAAGATAAGCAAAGTCAACTATCAAAACAACAAAAATAACACAAAATAAGGAAGGCTTTTTTACATGTGGCATTTTGTCATATTTAACTTTTGCCATACAATAAAAGGCTTATGCACAAATATTATGACTATTGTCCCTCCAGCACATTTCATTGCACTTACATTTTATACATTTAAGATTTAAGGGCATTTCCAGCAAGTAATGTACTCAACTGGAGGCAATATATTACCCCCTTACTACCTACAGAAATAAATTTACTGCCAGTGGTAATTTCATTTTTTTTAAAAGTCACCCATGAAGAAAATAGTAAAGTGGTGTGTTAGTGGTTGTTGAGGGGATTTTATACTCTTAAACAGTCGTAAAGCAATAATAAAATCCACTTTTTTTTGTTTCCAGGGTTCCCTCTGCTATTCGCCAATATCATCAAATTTGTAAAAAAAACATTTTTTTTAATTTTGGCAACACAAATATTTTTAATGTATAACACATTTGTAAGCAATTGCATAATTGTTCATGCCTTTTATAAAAATTGGTGCATACTTTGAATATGCCAGAAGGAATCATATTTTCAAATTAAAAAAAATTAGCACCTTCAATACTGTAATATGAATGGACACCGAATGATATCAGAAATGGAAGTGACTAGTTTTTCGCACAACTTTGATGGCAGTGTCAGTTGTTCCGAATAATAAAGAGTTCACTGCCCTTGTAAGTGCAGGTGACACTTATTTAAGTTTTTCACAAGGCAACACTATGAAGCTCTTAATCTTCGTCTTGTATATCTGGGATAATCTGCTTCACCTTTCCTACATGTACCGCAACTAGTTTGTCATCTGCTGTTAAGAAGGGGAACTCATCTTCTTCCTGACATACACTTTCCATCTCATCAATTACTTCTTCTACTGGAAATTCTGTTTTCTGTTAAAATATAATAGTATAGGTATATTATTAGGGTATAAAAGAAACAGTTTTTGCTATATTTAGGTGTTGAACCTTTCAACTATTGTTAAAGCTCTTTTTGATGAAGTGTGAGGATGAGTGACCGAATCATGTTTATGATATAAATATTGTATTAATTGATATTGCTGCTGCTGTTTATTATAACCATTACATATTGATGTCTCTATGTAAAATTTAATGGTATTAAAAAGCAGTAGGCAATAACATGCTATGTATTTCAAAAGAATCAGTTGACAGCTGCTAAGATTATCAAACTAAAACTATCTAAGTGGACAAAAACAACGTTATGCCTTTTTTTGACAATTTCAATACTGTACAGTATATTCAGATTTGTTTTCGCAATTTTTTATTTAAGCTTTACATGCGACAGGATTGCAATAATTTGAACTTGCTATTTAAATTTTTATAGCAGAATTTCAATGTAGCATTTCCTATAATTGCAATAATTAATATCACAAGTTGTCTGTTGTTCAAGACACAACAAAAATGCACATACGCAGATTATACAGTAGGAGAACCATGTGCCATACCCTGATTAAGGTCTTGTATGATGTTGAAAGAGAAACTTCAATTCTGTAGGTGTTTGTAAGACTTGTCTCTTTATGATGAGTCTCCAGGTTGAAAGGTTTTATTCACACATTTGCGCCATAAGGCCACCGTACATTTGTTTGTTGTATCTTATATATATTGTTTTTATGTTGACATTCTCTGTACCTCACATACAGCTTCTTCCTGCAATAAAAGGTAAATTAATAAAATACTGCCATAAACTTTCCAATAGATAATAATGAATTTTGCCTTTCATCTCAAATAATGGTTTTACACAGGCATACAATTTGCTGATCATGTATATATCTGAAAATATCAATTTGAAGTTGTCATGAGACTATTATCTTAATTTAGATTCTCCATATATATTCATATATCTGTGTTTTCCCTGGACTTTTAAAATAGAAGGTCATTGCAATTTCATATCCGAGGATCATTTCCAAATATTGGGGGGGGGGGGGGGGGTCATACAGGAATATGCAAATCGAGTCGAGGCTTATGTACTAAATCTATGACACATTCAGTCTGTATGTAATTATGAGAGTGAAACTGAAAGTACATTTTCGGAAAATTGCTGTAAGGTAAACAACCTGAGGCGATTTCAATCTCTGACATGTGTTGTTCTGATCAAACAATTATAATGCTTAGATGGAGGATAATTGTTTGATTCAGTGAAAAACTAGACATATTTCATCGAGTGCGACTATTTCAACATTTACGCCACTCAGCACATGAGACTTGTACGTCTTTGCTGTAGACAGATCGGACACCAGTATGCGGACACATTTTAATAAACTGTATAAACTCAGCTGTGTTTCAAACCATCTGGTCTTTGAAACTTTTCAGATAAGTCCTTGCTCTAAAAGTTACAGGAAATCGTGATTGTAAACAACCCACTGCACATGCGCAGTTTGGCACCGCACTTGCTACAGTCACGGCCAAAATAATTCGTGCTATTTAACCAGTACGCGGACACCAACATACACTTAAGTTAAAAAGAAAACCACTAATGAGGAATCATTTTCAGAGAAGTTTCTTTGATGGTTTAATGTTCAGATTTTAAAACCTGGAAGAATGAAGGTTTTATTAAATTCCATTAAAATGGTACAGTCGTGTGTATTACGAAGAACACTAAATGGATACTAAAACAAACTTTTAAATGGCCATTTATTTCTTCTTCTTCATAAAATGGACCTATGCCCTGGGTGACAAAAAAGTAAAACATTTGGCGCATAACTGTACACATCATGTCACATGCAAACGCCCAAATGATTATGATGATAGTTCAGGAATTGTAACGGAACATGTCTGGCTTCATGTCGAATATTTTGGGCGATACTTTATAAAAATGGCCTTTTAATTATTAAAGCCTTTCAATATTCTTTCTCTTTTATTGATTTGAAGATGATTTAAACATACAGCAAAAAATTATTCACCCGTTGACTGCAAAAACAATGTTTGTTTACGTTTCTCATACCGAGTTCGCCTGCTTGCAAGTCAAAAACCCAGACTAGTACAAATACGCGTTCGATACCAGATACTGTAAGAAGAACAAGTTCAATGCGAATAATTGTGAGTAATTTGACGTCAGTCAAGAATGCTTAAATTCTTACGAAACGCTAAATATGGAGGTGTCCGCGTACTGGTAGTGTCCGCGTACTGTTGCGGTCTGTCTACGCAATTTCAAGTCGCGAAAACTGGGTCAAATTCGTTCCGATATTATAAACAAAGTGTAAGTAATGTTCTAATGATCTTTAACAAAGGATAGATTGGAGTTGAAGCTTACCATTTCTGTCTGAATCTCTTGTTTATCTTCTATCTTGGTGGATTTCAAACATTGCTGCTTTCTGTTTTGTGTAAAAGTTTACAACTCGACAATCTCCTACGCAGTGATCTCCCATAAAGTGCGTAAAATACTACGCTTATTTATGGTTTCTTTCAAATAATCGGGAAAGGCCGATTAACATCATATTCAGGTTTTTTTGATGAAAAAGAAACACATTTGATACGTTTCATTTGAAAGACTAAGTACATATTGACAATGAAATGAAAAAAATCAGGACTATTTTATATGCGCGCTGTTCACAGGCATTCGTAACTACTCGGCGGTATCCGGCAGAGCTCGGAATACAACCTATTTATGCCAATAATCGCCGAGGTGTTCCGAATGATTCAGAAAGCCAATTGTTACGCAATAGTTGACACGACGATGCATATAGCCGGATAACGCCTTTGGCGTTAGCCCAGCTAAAAATATATTAAGTCACGATTTTACGAATGTGCTTCACCGAAATACTGAAAGGATGGTCTGCTTGAAGCACAGAAATATGAGTTGAGAAATTTAGTTAGGGTCGATGACATTTACGATCGGTCAATAAAGGATATAACCTCAGTCCAATGAAGTGATAACACACTTGAGAAGCTATATTAAGGTACGACATTGAAATATAAGTATAATGTACTATGGTGACATATTACTGCCACCAGTTAGCATGATAACGTTCGTATGGTGGCATATTACTGCCACCAGTTAGCATGATAGCGTTCGCGAATTAATTCGTGTTAACCACTTAATTATTACGATAATTATCTAGCTATCTAGTTAATATTCGTGATACATTTTCGGTAAGATAATAAGTCAAATTCGCGAATTTCACTTAAGATTCGTGTTACCACTTATTTATAAATGCATTTTTGGCTACTAGATGTAAGTGGTAACACGCATATTATCTAGTTGACCACTAACTATGTTACTTAATAACTCAAATTCGCGAATTTCACTTAAGAATCGTGTTACCACTTATTTATAAATGCATATTAGGCTTCTAGATATAAGTGGTAACGAAGGGGATTTTGTCCGGAGGGAATTTTGTCCTACACTCATCTGCTACACGTACACATCACTTTCAAATTCGGGCTAAATGATACAAGCGGTCAACGCGCCATAAAAGCCTTCAATCGCTCAGCGGGGAACTTCTCTCGTACATGCAAATATGTAGGAAACCTCCATGTTTAGTCACGAACACATACACATGTACTGAATGAGCTAACCAGGTCGGCTGACACGAAGAAATTTAAAGAATCACTTCAGTAAGAACTATTTTCGAAATACATTTACTTTACATTTGTTTCATTTTTTAAAATTTATTCATTATATTCTTTCAAACGGTGTTCTTTGTAGACACTATGGCCATGGACAGAGGCAATATATGAACATACATACCTGTACTGAATAAAAGAATGAATCCCAACACCAAATAACGCCATAGTAACTAACGTAGAAAACATGTTTAAGGATTTTAACTACAAAATATGTTCGAAAAACACGAATCAAGTACAACCACATTGATTGAACAGTAATAGTGATATGATCAAGGTTAAGTTCTTTTATCTCTTTCTAAAGGACGAATTAACCATTACAGAAAACATTATAACGACTGTACACATCGTCACCTTAGTGCAAAAAGTGAATAAGTGCAGTGCATTTCAATGGTACTTTTCCACTTTTTGCACATCGTTTATCAGTTTCAGTTATGGTTTCTAACCACAATAAGCTAAGTACGTAGTACAATCTTAATTAATTTATAGAAAACAATCAAGTTAATGTAAAAGTTTTATACTATGTAAAACATAAATGTTTGAAATACAATGTCATTTATAATCTAAATCAAGAATTGACTTAAAACATAAAATGATAAAAAATGGTGTGTTTGGTTCTTGTGCAAGTCTTTGTAGACAGTCTAAAGAATGTTCTGGTTGACGACAGTTATGGAATTCCCTATCTTCTTTAGATTTTGTAATTGAAGTTAAAAATCAACGTATGTAGGTATAAAGTATATAAAATATCAATCATAAGAATGAAATATCAAATTTGTCTCTTACGCAACTGGAACGTTATAACAAATTATGAAGACAACGTAATTATAATAGTATAGTAATGTTCAGCATACCACTATGCTCCGACGACAAGGTCAATACCTCCATTGTCAAACTAATACGTTTTCGGAATCAAATGCTTAAATACACTTATCATTTCTACTAGTTACCTGTGGTAGCAAGACTGAATGAATTACATGTTTGTTACTTATGGATCAAGACAACACTACAGTTATACCTCTTTTACTCCAATTTCAATGTGAAATATGCGTGATATGTACTCTAGTGAGCTATTATGACATTACCATATATATTAACAATAATGCCAATAATGATCAGGGTCTGCTTAATGAGATATTTGAAGGTGTAGATGATGTTCGAGTGGGTGGATATAACATCGATCAACGTCTACTGAATCATATAGAAGAAGAAATACAAGAATTGCAAATGACTCATAATCAGTTGCCTTCAAATGTGCAGACTTCTTCTAGTTCAAGTGATAATAGCAATTTGCAAATAATACTCGTAGTAGTAATGTTGGTGAAACTGTTGTTAATAGTTCAAATACTTCTCCTGTAGAAAGTTCAGGCATCAGTCAGTCGGAATATATTGGTTCTATATCATCAGTGCCAACTTCTGCTAGCTGTGATACAACTGATACTTCTTGTGATACTTTGTCTGACACTGAAAACGTCATCACAATGTGATGATAATGCCGCAGAAGCAGAGGGTGATGCTGACACTGTTGCGAACTCTCAAAGTGCAATAGCTTCAGATACGAGTTTAAGATTTCGTGGAACTGTTACTGGTGCTGAAACAACAGATACGAATGGGACAGAAGTGTAATTGTGTACATATATGTTGTTATTGATTTCAGTGTGGGCAGACCCTTATAACTATCATTCTTGTTCAATAATGTTTCATGGAAAAATCTTTCAAAGGGTATGAACTAAACCTGGTTGCAAAGTGTAGAATGTTTTATTATAACTAAATTTAGATATTTATAAAATATGATGTTTTCTTTTCTTTTGTATGCCCCCAATATGAAAGCGGGGGGGGGGGGCATATAGATTTGCCCTTGTCCGTCCGTCCGTCACAAAATCTTGTGTCACAGAGTCATTAAACTTTGCAGGAATGTTCACCAGTATGTGCAGTTGTGCACCCGGAGTTTAATATTAGGCTGTGACCAATAATTGCAAAGTTATGGCCCTTGACTTAGTTAAAATATAGCCTACAGAGTATGCAATCTTGTGTCACTCATATCTTCAAAAGTATATGAGACAGAGTCATTAATATTTGCATGAATGTTCACCAGCATGTGCAGTTGTGCACCTGGGGTTTCATGTTTGGCTGTGCCCAGTAAGTGCAAATTTATGGCCCTTGACTTAGTTAAAATATAGCCTACAGAGTATGCAATATTGTGTCGCACATATCTCCAAAAGTATATGAGCCAGAGTTATAAGACTTTACAGAACTGTTCACAAGCATGTGTTATATTGCACCTTGAGATTCATAATTTGTTGAGCCCAGTATGTGCAAAGTTATGGCCCTTGATTTATTGAAAATATAGCATACATAGCGTACAATTTTGTGTCGCGCATATCTCTAACAGCATATCAGCTACACTCACCATGTGCACATGTGGTTTCGTGTTTGCCTGTGTCCAGTAAGTGCAAAGTTATGGCCCTAAACTTATCACCATAATCAGTACAGTTGTTCCCTTGGTAATTTGGATACCCATTCACAAACTATGAGCAGAATAATACCCTTTGCCTTTGTGACAAAGGCTGCAAGTGGGGGCATCTGTGTCCTATGGACACATTTCTAGTTTACACTATATTTTCAAGCTCATTCACTAAATAGTGCTTTTGATCGCATTGTTTTTATCTGCAATATTAATTAGAGTTTTTACTTTTAGATGGTTCAATAGAAAAATAATTGTGTGGATTCAAATGTTCTCTTTAGAAACAACAACTTAGTCTTCTCATTTTTCTGAAGTAATGTTTCTCAAACATAAATAAGTTACTTGTAACTAAAATAGTTATTTTATTTAATGATGTAGTTGTTGTTTCATTTATTTGAAGATAAGATGTTTTAAATTTTCGACTTTCACTTTAAACAAGTCAGCGATCTCCCTTTTAATTTATATTTATCGATATATATATGTGGCATGTTAATCCAATTTAAATTATTATTGCCATTCCATTGTCATTGTTTAAATGTTTCCAGAGTCCAGTGTGATTAATTTGTTTTGCAAAAATATGTTTGTATGTAATATTATTCAGATTATATTGGCCTGCACAGACTTAATTGTGATTTAAAGGTGTAATGACATTCAAAATCACTGTGAAAATGACTTAAAACATTATAATTTACATTTTGTAGATTAAAAGAGGCAACATTATCCACTAATGACAAGAAAAAATGCATCCAGTATGAGATAAATGAAATGGTGTTTTGAAAAGTATGTGTTCACTTGTAAAATTTATTTAAAGGTATTTAATAGACATAGACACAGCATTTTTGTACATTTGTAGCTAGTTTAATAATACTTTTCGTAAATTGTGAACTCAAATGTTAAATAAACTGAAGGTTGCAAGATGATGAAAGCAGCAATATTTCGAAATTCGAGTTCTGTTAATCAGCTCTATGAACTGATAGTGAAGCTATATATATAGATTTGTGTTTTTCGTATGTTTAATGTTAAGTAAAATGCTTATTACATTGCAAAGTCTGTTGTCAAAGGTTGTGAAAAGTTGTGTATGTTTTGCTATATAAAAGAGTAAGTTATCATGTATCTATTTAAAACATGTGTGGTTGAGTTGCAGCTTATGTACAGTGTGTGTGTTTTGTATAGATGAAATAAAAATATAATAATCTGATCAAATGTAAGACTCTGTTTCTCTTTTACTTATGTTAAGTTCCTTACATTAAAGAATAGTGGACTAAATGTTTGCATGAGGTGCGTTTGGAGATAAATACACTGCATATGATGAAGTAGATGATCCCATTGCAATCATCAAATGATGGTGCTAAAAACACTACTAGTATTTAGTACCATTTAGAGTCCCAGCCCATATATGAATATGGTGATTGATATACCGTGTGTAACTGCTATCCTAAGATGTATACCAACCTGTATATTGAGTACATTAACTGCTCTCCTGAGAACTGCAACCCTTATGTTGTGTATGGGGACCCAATACAGAGATCGGTGTACTGAGTGCAGTTGCCTGTATTCTAAGTATATGGCACCCTATTCTTCGTTCATCGACCCATTTACCAGTATGTTGTATATAGTGAGAATCAAAGGAGATTTTCACGAGTTCTCTCCCTTTATCCATTCAAGACTACTATATATACAAATACTATATGAAGGAAAAGAACTCTTGACAAACTCCTGTGGTGAGAACAGTGTTCGGTACAAATATTACATCTGTCCATATACTTTATATATCGCGTATATGTGACTGTATATGCTATATAAGTGTATTCAGTGTAAGAAATTAATATTTGCTCTCCGGCCATAGTGCAGTGCATATACCCTTCAAATCGGAACAATGCTGTAGGCTATAGTACAGCACATCAAGTTTGCATGTGTTACAATGTGCAGATATATGTGCTTCTGTGTTCATTTATCTATTTACGTGGTTTCAAGCCTCAATTAGAACGCTTTACAGAGTTCCTACTTTTAGTTCTGTTTTTTAAACACGTGTACATTCATTTTTATATTACTAACTTCGTCATTTTATTTCTCTAGGCAAACACGTGGTTTCATTTGCAACAGTTCGCGATCAGTTATGTAATAGTTTATTTTGTTAAATAATGCAGAAATGATTTGATTGCACATAAAAGGCACCAATGTTTTGTATGCACCTTTCGTACTTAATAACAAAAAGTGTACTAAACACACTACGTTATTATAACATAATGTATAAACGCTACCTGTTCACGAACTGTCCCTACTATCATTTTACCAGCTGCATATGTTGCTGCTGTCGACCCAGCACAGTTAGTGCCGTCATCTTGGTAAATTATCTCTATGTCAGATACTGCATTGTTGTCCATCTTCACACGGATAACCTGGAATATGTACATCACAACAAGTTACTTTTCAGAGTCTGAGACTGTATGTGTTTGACTAAACTCCTCCATATTTTTTTCCACCATCTAACTACAGTGTATTTTCGTACTCTGGAAATTGGAACCCCGATTTGAAGATATCTAAGTTTTAGATTTACTGTGTGTTTATGTTGTTTTATTAGAAGCTGAAATATGATGCCTAAAACTCACATGTACTGTTCGAGAATGTTCCAGTAATTCATACTTGTCTGAAACATGTTAAGTAGTCGTAAATCTAGATGTACTGAAGAGGTCATGGCTTTTAGTTTTACTGAGTGGAATGATTTTTTCTGTTTTTTCTTTGGCTTTGTATGCATTTAGGTACATATTTCATATACAATAAGTTTAATAAGTATCTGAGATTGCACAATGTAAATATTCTTACTTGACCAGGTGGCATAGTTTTGAAGATAGGGTCTATTAATTTCCACATGACTGGATGTGAACCAATCCACAAATCTCCATTCTGATCAACTTCGATATTATCAATTCCAGTGCCTATGTACTTGCTCTGCAATAAACTCAAATATTAGGTAAGTCATAAACACCCAATGCTTTTTTTACGAATCAAATTTAGTGTATAGAAAAAGTGGATCTCACCTACAGACATTCCCACGTACCAGAGGCCTAACCTGGTGAAGGTACTAACTTCTCACTTGAACCATAAACGAAATAAATTATTCAAGTAAATAAAACTACTGAGCAGACAAGCACGTCAGGCAGATGAATAGAAAATCTGATCTCGTGCAAAATGATGAACCATACTCAACTGACACAATCGCACTGCACATTATGAACAACTTTGCGAACTAGAACATTGAAATATGTACACTTCTCCCGTCCTTTAAAAGAAAAGTAATGCAAACAAAATTGTGTAAATGAAAATAAAATGTCTTGACAACATACATGACGTGATAAAATCGTCTTACCCAAATTTCAACTAGGTCGTTGGAAGAATCACGACGGAACCCCCTCAGTGTCTTGGTACCAAACTCAGCAACGTAGACAACCCTGAAACCAGGACGGAAAAACTTGTCTATTAATACACTATTAAATTTATGCCTTCAAGACGCCTATCTTTCGTTTCCATGCTCAAATTTAAATAATAGCCAAGAACTCATTTTCAGAACAACTTGTAGAATCTACTTAGCAAAACAAATGATACACAAACCTGTAAAGGGCAACTGAGACGTCCAAAATAAACAATATATAGTATAATTGATTAACCTTTTATCTGGTGAAATGTTAATTCCGTTCGGCATGAAATAACCAGATGCCACTTCCCGAGCTCTTCTGCCATTATAATAAAATATGCCTCCGTATTTCCTCACGGTAAACATTTCCAGATAGCATTTGTAGAAATCTCTGTAACGGCCGAATTTTGTAATGTAGAACTGGTCTTTGCCGACAGCTACTAAATCATTCATACTAAAATAGGGAAGTAATTGAAATAAAGCACGGGAAAATCCAGGCAATATTGACAGCTTATCAGTTTTATCCCGAAAACAATTACCTTTTGTAATTTCAAAATCAATGTCCATGTACTGAAATAGCATATACATTTATAAATCATGTTAGATACACAAACAATGACATTATGTTCATTTATAAATAACTTGAGGACAATTAATTCTAGTCTTTATTAAAAAAGGATTTTATCACACATAATCAAACTACACATGTGTTGCCAACACTACTAGTATAATATATGAGTTACGATAAAACATCCAGGTTATCTATAGCTCTAGTATACAGAGTAACATTTCCAGAACGACCCTATCTTCTGCATCGACTCCTCTTGAACAACATTATTTAGTATCTTCTATTAGTACAAATTGTTTCCCAAATTAACTCTATGTGACAACAAAATTTAACAACGGCCAAACTTTGCTTCTCCTAAAGGCTGTTGCCCTGGAGAGGCATCATTGTACTTACAAGTCAAATTGGGGATCTTGAATGGATCTGATATAGGTCAAGGTCAAGGACTTTTCGACCTTGAACACTTCTATACTATCCTCATTCCCTGGATGACATAACACGTACAGGAATAATTCGTCTGCAAAATAATAATTATTAATGTCTCCGAGCTAGAAAATTACCACACTCCGTAATATGTACGTACTTGTGTGTCAAACATCTTGCATTCATTAATATTTACTGTAGCTGGAATGCCGTCAAATTTCCCTCATACGTCATTTTAATTTTACAAATTCGGTAAAAAAGTGAGATAGAAAAATATAACAAGTCACAAAATCTCATTCTCGAAAACAATCCGCACCCAAGCAGAGACGGCACTGAAAAGTGGTACTACTGTTAACGTACCAAAAGTCACCTGCTGTTAATTGCATTGTCTCCCTTACGTAGAACTCAAGCATTTGGAAAATGAATTAACGTAAGTAATAATGTCCTTGTGTCAGCTAATTGAAGCTTTGAACCGAGCACTGAGAGCGATCTCAAGTCTTATCCTATCAGGATGTGTACGCATGTACCCACATGAGATTATCACGAGTTCTCTCCCTTTATCTATCATTTAGTATATGTAAATGTACATACAGTAAAACCTCACTTAAAATACCACCTCAATAATAAGACCACCTCAAATTAAGATTTCAAGGGTCCAAAAAGTGTGGTCATATTTTTGAGGTTTTTCTGTATATAAACGCTTGAGGGGATAAAGGGAGATAACGCATGACTATCTTCTGTGGACGTACCTGTTTCTGGATCTCTCCAAGTAGTGATACCATGCGGTGCGGACATAAAATTTGATCTCTTCGGAACGTTAGTCATGTTTAATGTCATCACTTTGTCTCCATTTTTCAAATCCACGGCTTTCACTTTACCTGGTGGTCCATTAAATTCAAAACCCTGCAAAATAACAATTAATGAAAATCTCCGAAAAGACATTTTCTTGTGCTAGGTTATGTTTTCTCCGCTTTCATATCATGAAATAATCCAAGTATTCTGGTGAACATTTTACGGATTCGTTTTTGGAATAAAACAGTACATTCAATGCAACGATCAACTTTAATTAAAAAGAAAAAAAAGAGATCAACATTTAAAATAGTTTCAATATTACTTGTAAATTCATATTATAAAAATCCCTAAGATATATAACTATAGAAATCGTATGGAATAATTTGATTATCTTTAAACGTGTCAACTGTTTAAGTAAGAGATCCGTACTAATATACTGAATAATATCATATAATATTACCGTCGACATTAGAATAACACCATTACCAATGTGAGTAACATCTTCTGATCCGCCATCTGTAATGGACACATTCGGGCTATTTTAATAGAGTTTAGGATTAAGTGAAGTATATACTCTTCGACCATTGAAATAGTTTGCATGTTTCAATTCTCAAAGAAATGTTGATATATTACTGTTTTCAATTCATAGATAAAATCAAGGTAAGAATGTGTTTTCTTTGAGCACACCATTTAAAAAATAGTCACGTGTACATACCGCCAGACCAGCAACTAACTGCTTAACGTTATGCTCACAGACGGATGCAAGTTGGTTGTTGACATTTATATGAAACACCATGCTACGTTTCACATTCGTACATTGTATCACGGACATATAAACCAAAAATTGGTAACGCTCTATTGTGTGTGTTCAGATTTGTTTGAACTCTCGCGACCGGCGAGATTTTCCTCCGTGATCAAACCCACGAAAAAAAGTTTGGTTTAAAGTCCGTGACTGTGGGCCCGTTTTATCAATATTCGTACGAACTAGCGTTCATAAGATTCGAAATGTTCGTAAGAATTTACTTACGAAAATACTTACGACCGTTTTATCAAAGCATTCTTACGAAAATACTTACGATCGTTTTATAAACGCGTTCGTACGTATGACAACGATTTTACGAATAAGAATATTCGTACGCAAACGCTCTTCAATTGGAGGTAGAAAACAACGTAGTTCGCGCCATCTGTCATCTGTTGTCCTTCAAAACGTTTGCATAGAATTATCATGACTGACGCGGCGGAAACAAAATCAAACTGCAGACAAACAAACTGGTCGGAGGAGGAGAAGCAGGCGTTAGTGGAATGTTGTTATGAAAAGCAGCTGTCTGAAATGAATGGCATGTTTTGGGTGGCTGTAACTGCACAGTAAGTAGTTTTAATTTGTTAAATTATTCATATAGCCAAAGACCGAAAGACCGTGTTTAGGTCTTTGATATAGCAGACGTTTATCATTTACAAGTAAGACAGGCTACCCGCCTATTAATGGACTTGTAGATACACAGATTTGCGCTAAAGTAAACGAATGCCTAACCACTGCGAGTCATAGGTCCCAGTTATATTACTGAATCTAGAGGTACTGGTCCCAAGGGGATCGTCGTGATGATTGCTTCTACTTTGCAATATGTAAATCTATATACAATTCTTATGACGGTTATGCCAGTAAATAATCACAAATGAACTTTTATTAAGCCTAAAGTAGATCAATATGAATGTGGTGTTCGAACCCTCGACCCCAGAAATTCTAGTATAGCACTCTACCAAATGAACTAACTGGGCGTCTGATTAACTTGTTTTCATTTGTAAAATAAATGCATACTTCTTATACATTTCAGCCGCTACATGTTCCAACACCAACAATGCACAGGCGGACAAAAGGAAGCGTAAATATATGTTGGGTTTACTGCTGTCCTATAGTTATTTGTATTAATTTTTAGTAATTATCCACAATTTTCTGTCCATTTAGGTAAATAAAAGGTTCATATTGGTATAAGTATTAAAAAACTTGAACCAAATTTGTTGACAGAACAAAGTTATATTTGTATCACAATAAATTTCCTGTATTTCAGGTGACTGTCTATCAGAACTGATAGAATTGAAAAAAGAGAAATTGTCTCTTTTCAGAGAATTGGTTCAACTTAAAAGGGAATCTTTACAAATTAAACAACTGAAATTTGCCACATTGAACCCCTTCAGTTCTAAATGATTTATTTATTATTGTTATATATATTTTGTTATTGTTATTTTCTTATTGTTTATAAGAATGCAAATATAATGCACTGAAACAAATAACTATTCATGAATGTTTAATGTCTGCCAATGAATAAGACACTATACTGACATGCATACACCACTCTTATGCAAACATATGTAAAACAAGAGACCAATGAGGGCATGTGCTCTACTGGCTGACTGAATTCGTTCACTTTGTGTCTTTAAGTTATAAGAAGGCAATTATGGAGGCTATATTGATTACAGAAATATTGCCAAATTCAAGGGTCATAATGCAGTCATGAATGCACGTATCTGTCTTTTTAAAAAGAACCAAGATCTCATGGATATCAAACGACTGTCCAAGTTTGGTGAAGATCAAATAAAGAATAGAAGCTATTCACAAGCTCATGCATGGCAATTTTGTCATTTTCAAGAGACCATAATATAGTCTAGCACGAGTGGATCTGGCTGGTTTTCGAAAGGAACCGAGCTTTCATGGATATCTACCTACTGTATAAGTTTGGTAAATATCGGATAATATAGAAGGTGCTTTTCTGTTCACAATCTGTATTATAGAAAAATTGACAATTTTAAGGGCCATAATCCAGTCATGCATGGGCAGTTCTGGCTAGATATCGAAAGGAACAGAGCTCATATGGATATCTAACTACTGTTAAAATTTGATTGAAATACAATCAAACTAACGTCTTTATCATGTTCACAGGCAATTGTTTACGGACGTACGGACGGGCGTACGGACGACAGACACCGCGCCATCGCATAAGCTCTTCTGTTCTTTTGGCTAAAATTATTGAAATTGTTAATTGCATGACACTTAAATAAAGAAATATAGAATGGTTCTCTTTAGCATCTGATCAAATTTGTCTCTTAGCCTATATTTTCGAATGTTACGCATGCCTATGACCATTCGTAGCATTTTGGCTTAAACTTACGAATTTGTAGCGTCTGCATGCGTAAGAAAATATTGATAAAACGCTCCTGCGATAGTAAGAACGTCGTAAGAAAATCTTACGAATTCGTAGCGTCTGCATGCGTACGAAAATATTGATAAAACACTCTTGCGATCGTAAGAATGTCGTAAGTAAATCTTACGAAAATTTCGTGCGTAAGAACGATGATAAAACGGGCCCTGTATCCAGAACTGTTTACACTAAAACGCGGTTTGCAATGATATAAATCTTCCAATAATATATCTGATACAAAAAAAACTGTCAGAAATTAAGAAGACAATTTGAAGACACCCCCTGTACATGTACGAGCTATTGTCTTCGATACACAATGTATAAACATAATATGTAAATCTAAGCAGGTCTAATATTGTTGTGCAATTCCAGTACACTTTTTATTTAAATATTATTTGGATTGTGTTAACAGAAAGGAAAAGCTTTTACAATCAAATGCTTGATGCCATTGAAGATTGATTCACCTTAGTGATGTTATACCATGATATAGATAAAGCATTCATAGCATAAATATTTCATAGCATTGGACTCCTGAATATTTCACTTACCATGACTGATTTTTCAAAAGAAATGTTTTTACCTTCCAGTATGATTTTACAATTTCCCGGACGAACGTTAAGCACAAGGTCTTTGTCTACATCTAACCACGCCCTGAAATTATAATTTTGGGATTAAAATGTATCTATGTTCAATGAGTTTTAGAACAGAATGATCTATTTTTTTATGACAAGTAAATGATATTCAAACACAACTTGTAAAGGTTTTATTGACTGTCAATTATTCTCACACAATCGTACCAATCTGTTTTGTAGAAAACACCAGAACGACGTGTGACCAAGGAAACATTCTTCAAATGTGGCTAAAAATGCTGATCAGGTTAGATTAAGTTTATTGTTGGGGATATTCTCTATTGGGAAAATTCTCAAAAATTAAGTTGAGCATTTTTACATAAAATAAAAGCACTTTTTTGTAAAAACTATATGCCGTAGATAATTTTTATAGCAAAACAATTGTTTTAATATTATTTCTTTAGCTTCTAGTGAGTTAGTAAAAGTATTATTTCAACAATTTTTGAAGGTACATACATGTAGTAATTTTCTTGGCGGCTTGTTTTGGGGTTTACGCTCTTTTTCAACAGTATTTCAGTTTAATAATATTCAGCAGCTTAAATAGTCTGCACATTTCTTGGGACTACATTGTATATGTTTTGTACTTTTCGGGTGAAATTGCTGAGAAAAGCATGTCATTGCTGCAACAAAAAAGGACGAAAATGCAGCATTTCATCTGATGTATAATCTGATGGGCCAGGTATTTTCATTACAGGAAATGGTCCAGTCAAGAGGAACTGGCTTGGAGAGGCCAAGACCAGGCGAGGAAGGCAAAACAATTCTCAACCCAGAGAAAATTGCTGCATTAAATGGTATTATTTCAGTTGACTTTTTTCTGAGGAAATTAATTGTTGTGAGAGATGCATCAGTGATGCAAAATGTTTGATACTGCATATGATATAGACAATTTGTTATAATGCTTGATTATATACATGTATATAATCAAAATGAGGAAATAGTAGTTTTTGAATAAGTTTAATATTCCCAATGCATTTCGATAAGCTTATATATATACATTATAGTGATTTGCTTTCAGAGTATGTCAACTTCTGGTGCAAGAAGAATGTAGGCTACACTTTCCCGAATAAAACTCTAAATCAAGCTGTGACAGAAAGATGTTCCTTTGACAGAAAAAAACAAAACAAGTACGTGTTAAAAGAAGTGAAAGAACTGTCCTTAAATTTGTCATGTTTGATACTAATTATAAAATAAATAATCCATCAATCACGAAATGGCATTCTAGTTTTGTGATAAGTATAAATCCCAGAAATTATTGCTCGCAAAATTCTGTCTTGGCCAAAATTCCGTGTCGCTGAATGTTCTACACGTAAAAATATCAGTTCAAAAATTTCTGCCCGGATTATGCTGAGATTCCGTGCCATAATTTCTGCCCAGAATATGGCTCAGTCAAAATTCCGTACGGAATTATATTCCTGCTCATTTACATATTCCGTATCATTTCCGTTCAATTTTGTTGCTTTCACTTCTACAACAGCACATTTTACATTCTCATTGGTATGATAAACATACAAACCACCTACATCCATACATATTTTATAATAACATACGAGTACAAAAGTTACTGCAGAATGCAGCAAATAGAGGTTGCACGGCGATCATACAAGTTGAGCAAAAATGAGGTAGTCAAAGTTAATAAATTGACCTATATATTGCCAAAACTATTGCATCAAATGTTAATGCCAGTAATTGTTGATGTTATACTAGTAATTGGTTATATTTGTGGAAAATAAGCATTTCTTGCAAATTTATAAATAGTAACTAATTAAAACAGGAATTTGAGAAAGATAATTTGGTAGAAAATGACTTGACCGTTTTCAAAGTGTTGGTCTATTAATGAGATAATTAATCAAGCATTTAAATAGTAAAACATTATTAATTGTATAAGGCCACACCAAATTGATCAGTAGTTCTTCGGATTTTTTAAAGAAAAAGATGGGGCGAGCGAGCGAAAAAATCTTTTAAAATTTTAAAAGATAGGTGTTTAAAAGGGTATGTAAAGTGCCTATAGGGACTTGTATAGTGGGCATCCAGTGTAGGTAGTTGTGTCAAATGGTGTGTATACTGTCTATAAAGACTTGTATAGTGGGCATCCAGAGTAGGTAGGTGTTTGAAATGGTGTGTATACTGTCTATAAAGACTTGTATAGTGGGCATCCAGAGTAGGTAGGTGTTTGAAATGGTGTGTATACTGTCTATAAAGACTTGTATAGTGGGCATCCAGAGTAGGTAGGTGTTCGAAATGGTGTGTATATTGTCTATACATGTATAATATTGTGTAATGGGCATCCAGTGTAGGTAGGTGTGTGGAATGGTTTGTATATTGTCTATAGAGACTTGTATAGTGGGCATCCAGTGAAGGTAGGTGTTTGAAATGGAGTATAAAGTGTTGTAAGAGACTTATATTATGGGTGGTATTCGACATTGAGTATGTGAGCACTGCTATTGGATTTACAACCTCTTCTGTTAGTGACGTCATTTCAAGAAAACCCAACACGTGATGTCACTTTTTGCAATCAGGACACAATATTTACTCCATACGGTCACTTCGTTTTTATATTGCCATATGCGGCTAACATTACTTACTGTCTGTACATGGTGACGTTTCATGTGATGTTTTCTGGAAATGACGTCATATAAAGACGAGGTTGAAATCGTACAGCGGCGCTCATATAGCGTTAAAAGAGAATTGCAATGTGGGCATTCAGTGAAGGAAGGTGTGTAATGGAGTATATAGTGTAAGAGAGACTTGTATTTTGGGCATTCTGTGAAGGTAGGTGTGTAATGGAGTATATAGTGTAAGAGAGACTTGTAATCTGGGCATCCAGTGAAGGTAAGTGTGTGTAATGGAATATATAGTGTAAGAGAGACTGTAATGCGGACATCCAGTGAAGGTAAGTTTGTGTAATGGAATATATAGTGTAAGAGAGACTTGTATTGTGGGCATTCAGTGAGGGTAAGTGTGTGTAATGGAATATATAGTGTAAGAGAGACTTGTAATGCGGACAACCAGTGAAGGTAAGTGTGTAATGGAATATATAGTGTAAGAGAGACTTGTAATGCGGACAACCAGTGAAGGTAAGTGTGTGTAATGGAATATATAGTGTAAGAGAGACTTGTAATGCGGACAACCAGTGAAGGTAAGTGTGTGTAATGGAATATATAGTGTAAGAGAGACTTGTAATGTGGGCATTCAGTGAGGGTAAGTGTGTGTAATGGAATATATAGTGTAAGAGAGACTTGTAATGTGGGCATTCAGTGAGGGTAAGTGTGTGTAATGGAGGATATAGTGTAACAGAGACTTGTAATGTGGGCATTCGGTGAGGGTAAGTGTGTGTAATGGAATATATAGTGTAAGAGAGACTTGTATTGTGGGCATTCAGTGAGGGTAAGTGTGTGTAATGGAGGATATAGTGTAACAGAGACTTGTAATGTGGGCATTCGGTGAGGGTAAGTGTGTGTAATGGAATATATAGTGTAAGAGAGACTTGTATTGTGGGCATTCAGTGAGGGTAAGTGTGTGTAATGGAGGATATAGTGTAAGAATGACTTGTTTTGCGGACAGCCAGAGGAGGTAGGTGTGTGTAATGGAATAAATTATTGCACTAATATATAACTAATATGTGTAATACAGTTGGTTGTCACAGAATAAAAAACCGGATGGAATGAATGTCAAGTCGAACATTTCTTTATTGTCGGAAATTGTTCACAAGTAAAATAAACTATGCATTACATTAAACGAACACCACACTTTACATCTGAACAAAACACATAAACATGTCCAAATGATACTACGCCCTGAAATATTTTTAGCGTGGGATGATGCTCAAACAACGACTTTTCGTTCACTTTTACTGAATGACGTGACACGCTTAAATCAGCTGACTACTTTTTAAATAATAATACGATAGATGAGTCGATCAATTGCTTTACACATTTTATGCAAGATAACGCCTTCAATGTTTTTGGTAAACTTAAGAAAGATGACTCATTGTCAAAAGAAAAAAACAAAGAAAAAAATGGTTCAATAAAGAATGCTATGATGCGCGTAAAATATCTAATCAAGCGAGAAACATTTTTTTAAGAAATAGAAACACAGATAATAAAGAATATTTCCTAAATAAAAAGCGTACTTACGCGAATGTGAAGCGCAAATATAAACGCATATTCATGAAAACTGAAGGAAAACGGGTTTCATTATTAGCGAAGTCTAACCCAAAATTATTTTGGAAAAATATTAAGACACAATATAAAAAAACGCAAAATGAAAATAATAACTTGAACATATATTCGCATTTTAATGATTTATACGGAACAGTACCTACATATAATAATGACCAAAGTAACGATGCGACATATGAAAACTATATCTATGACAATGATTTAGATATTGCATTTACTACTTCGGAAATAAAACATGCTGTCTTTTCACAGAATAACTCAAAAAGTCCTGGCACAGATAATTTAATAGCGGAAGTGTTTAAGAATTCTTTTGATATAATTTCACCATTTTTAACGAGATTTTACAATAAAATATTTAATGATGGTATATTCCCGAAATGCTGGGAAGAGGGTATTATTATACCTATATTTAAAGGCGGGTCTCACGAAGCAAAAAACTATCGAGGAATAACACTCAACAATATTCTATCAAAAATATACTCCAAGTTGTTAGTTAATAGACTTACTACATGGGCGGATAAACATGATAAATTTATCGATAATCAGTTTGGTTTTCAAAAAAATAAATCAACCACAGATTGTATCTTTGTACTTTATGCTATAATTGCGAAAACTTTATCAACCAAAAAAAAATATACGTAGCATTCTTAGACTGGGAAAAAATGTTTAACAGAATTGACAGAATGCTTTTATGGAGAAAATTACTGAAGGAGAATATAAGTACTAAATTCATAAATGCACTACAATCTATGTATTCTACCGTTACGTCATCTGTTCGATATAATCATATGAAATCTAATCCGATCAACTCTAAAATCGGTGTAAAACAGGGTGATCCTGCCAGTAGCATTTTGTGTCTTTTTTTCCTTAACGACATGTTAAATAATATAAATAAATCTATAAATGGTATTGTAAGCATTGATGATATACAATTATTCCTTTTATTATTTGCTTACGACGCTGCTGTATTTGCATATGATCCAGTATCGTTACAATCTATCCTAAATGATATAGAACAATACTGTAATACATGGAACTTAAGATTGAATGTCGCAAAAACTAAAATAATGCTTTTTGAAAAAGGAAGACATACGTCATATGATTTTTTCATCTATAATACACGAATTGACATTGTTGAATCATTTAAATATTTAGGAATACATCTTTTTAAAAATGGATGTGGAACAACCAATTTAACATGCTTATTAATTGCAACACTGTTAAAAAACGAATATTAGACATTTTTCACCAAAGCTGGTATTCTTCAATTAATAATTCAACTCGCCTAGAAACATACAGTTTATTCAAACTCTCATTTGATTTAGAAAGATATCTCGACGTAGTCAAAGAATCTAAATTTAGAATTGCTCTCGCAAGATTTCGAACATCATCTCATGACTTAGCTGTATAACGTGGCCGATATTTAAATATACATAGAAACGACAGCATTTGTAAAAACTGTAATACAGAAATAATAGAAAACGAATATCATTTTCTATTAATTTGCACAAAATCCTCTGATTTAAGATCAAAATATATAAAAAAATACTACTACACATGGCCCACGAAACAGAAATTGTCTAATCTTATGACAGCAACATCAAACATTATTGTCACAAATTTGGCCAAATATATTTTCTATGCCAATCTAATTAGAAATTGAATAATTTTATGCTCATATTTTGATATATTTTGTATGTATACATGCACTGTAGCATCATGTGCTCTTCAGAAAATCTATGCCTTTTGTCAGAAATATTTTTGTATAATTGCTATAAAACATGTTAATATGTTTTGAATGCAATAAACTATTGAATTGAATTGAATTTGGAGTTTTAACAGTATCAATGGAGTTTAACAGTATTAAACTGCCGTGATGTTTGGAGCAATGCATCAATAATGTTCATTTGCAAGATATGTGAAAGCTAATATTAAACTTGGTTTTCAAGTTTTTATAAAAAAAGATTGTTACAGTTACTACATTGTTGCATTGTTCCTGGAGACTTCTTAATTAAAAAATTCTGTCCTGTCCTATTAACCATATATATCACGTAACGGTAACAAATGTACACTGTCTGGTATAAAATATAAACCCGCGCGTTTGTCTGTCAAAGATCAAACACCGGATTTGTAGTATGTTGGTGAAGATTTATTTCGCCAAGTATATATATGGTAAATGACAAAGTTGACCAAACTATTGCAGTTTTCTGTAATCTATCACTGTACCCATCAAGGTAATGTTTACAATTCATAAGGAATAGTTGTACCGTTTCGAGACAGTTCATATAACTTGCGCCATATGTATTTCATGTATCACAGCCGTACAATGGTTTAGGCAGAACCACTGACTGGTACATCTTGCACAATGTTAGAGCACTTATTGTATAAGGATCGAGTACATTTCTGGAAATGTTCATAAATGCCCCTTTAAGTTTAATTGTAACCTCATGTATACTGTCATTTGAAGTTAAAGTTGTATTGCAAGTTATATCTAAGTGCGTGTATTTTACAACAACATCCAGTTGATGCTGTTCAAGGTAAAATGATTGTCGAGCCCCCGTTTGCTTTATTTGCATACAACCACAGCGCACATTTTGGATTTTAGAGGTATCGCCATCTTGTTGAATAACTCCAACAGATATTTAATAAATTGTCCATACCAGACTTCGAGAATCACACAGCTTTTCATATTGAACATCAATTTTTTCTTCAGTATTAATCGTCATGTTCGAACCATTTTCATATTTCTCAATGCGTTCCTGTAAGCAGGTGACATACCTATTAAAGTGCTCTGTGTGGACACTTTTCTAACTACAACGATTTGCGCTTAGTAGTAAGTACAGTGTTTACAACCAAAGGGGTCATAGTACAAAATAATTGTAAGCAACATAAAATGGGTCTGTGTCTGGAAACGTTCAAACAACAATCATCAGCGATTTCACAATGCTCAATAAAATCAATAACTTCATAACACGTTGATACTTAAATGGTACTTTTATGCTCATATAAGATCATTACGATATGTTAGGCCCCATTTAATAAAGCCTCGTTATGTTTATGTGACATTCTAAAATTCTGCTGATTTGTGCAAAATTATTTTGTAGTATGACTGTGGCAAATTGTTTAGTGTGTAATTGTGAACATGTACCGAGTATTTACGCAAGTTATTTTTCTTCACACGCGTCTGTTGACCATTTTGTGGAAACATATAATTAGGCGTAGTTAACGTGACAAACGAGTATCTTACAAACACGAGATGACCAACATGTCTATATTGGTTATTTGGTCATATATCATTTTAGTATATTATCCTTGTATGGGCTGTTTAGACATTTTGAAAGTATAAGCATATTTATATTTTCTAAAAAGAAACAATACCATAGCTACTGCCGTTTTAACGTCTTTCGGCTGTATGAGGAGTCAATGTTACAGCATATGTTCATATGACAGGTTATTCATGTAAATGTTACACAACTACCTATATTTATGCGTGTCATGCAGGGCTAGAGAAATCTTTAGACAAGTCAAAAATCGTTTCGGACTATCGGCCAGTAAAATTAAGTAAGTCCCGGGCAAGTCTAAATTGGGAGCCTATTTAAATCGGAAAAGTGACAAATTACCAGACCAATTAACAGATTTTTCTCATGCTTATCTTAATAGATGTTATGTTGAATCAGGCGCCATGTCGACAATATGGCGTGTAGCAAGACCGCCCCTCGTCTACTCGACCATAACGATAGTGTGTCACAGTATTCAATCGGAGCGCTCGGCACACTATGTGTTCTCAATTATTCGTGTGCATACACACTGGGTAGAGTTTTAATAGCTTTAATTGGTTTTTGATTTTGTAAGGCAGAAGTATACGTTTGTACCGTTTACATAATTCCTATCTTCTTCAAACTGCCAGATATTGAAAAATATTGAGACATGAATGGTGCCATACATAAAACAATGTCCGCAAAGAAGAACATATTCGAAACAAGATCTCAACTATCACATAATTGCATTTTGATATTAAGCTCAAACCATTTTGGCAATTTCATTGAGAATGGATGTGTACTCCAATGAAAGCACCAATCTACACGGGATGCCCGCCATACGTGTCTCTTTAAGCACTATATATTATACTCAATTCCAAAAACCTATACACTGGAGGTCCTCAATACATGTCCCTTTCAACATGATATACTTCATTACAAACACCTACCTACATTGGATGCCCACAATACGAGTCTCTTCCAACACTATATAATACATTACAAACACCTACCTACACTGGATGCCCACAATACAAGCTCTTCCGCCACTATATACTTCATTTCACACACCTACCTACACTGGATGCCCGCAATATAAGTCTCTATAATTAATATACACATCATTTCACACAACTACCTACACTGGATGCCCACTATACAAGTCTAAATAGACACTATACATACCATTACAAGCACCTACCTCCACTGGATGCCCGAACTATAAGTCTCTATAGCAAATATACATACCATTTCACACACCTACCAACACTGGATGCCCGCCATATACGTCTCTGAAGACAATATACAGATCATTCACACACCTACCTTCACTAGATGCCCGCAATATAAGTCTCTACAGACAATATACACACCATTTCACACAACTACCTAAACTGGACGCCCACTATACAAGTCTCTATAGACAACATACACACCATTCCACACACCTACCTACACTGGATGCCCACTACACAATATTATATAGACAATATACACACCATTTCAAACACCAACCTACACCTGATGCCCACTATACAAGTCTCTATACACAGTATACACACCATTTCACACAACTACCTACACTGTATAACCACTATACAAGTCCCTATAGTACACTATACATACCCTTTTAAACACCTACATACACTGGATGCCCACTATACAAGTCTCAATAGACATGATTATCTATACACAACATTTTAAACACCTACATTCACTGGATGTCCATATAAAAGGTCTCTTTTAACACAATATACTCCATTTTACGCAACTACCTACACTTGATGCCCACTATACAGTTCTCTATAGACACTATACATGCCATTCAAAGACCTACCTTCACTGGATGTGCATATTAAAAGCCTCTTTCAACATTATATACTCCATTTCACGTAACTACCTACATCGGATGCCCACTATACCAGTCTCCATGAAATATTATGACAAATTGCAACTGTTTTTCCGAAGGCCCAATGACTAGTGATCAAGACGTCAAGTGAAATGTTACCAAGCAAACATTATTCAAAAAATAACTTTAAACGGTTCTATTTCAACAAAAACGTAGGTATAAATTCATATATTAATTAATCAAGTTCGGCTTCGGTTATGATACCAATCTCCAATAGCCTACAACAACCAGAAATGTATGCTTTCGTAGGCGAAGTTACATTATTTCCGAAGGCGGACATAATAATGAAAGGATAGTTCGAAACATATGTTTAAATAGAAATATCTATCAGCATTCAGCTAAGATATTAAATACACATGACAAAGTGTTATCATCACTACCAGACAGGGGCCGTCGGTAGTACCCTGACTGTCATCTAGGATGTGAAAACAGTCGGCGGATTAATGAAGGCATGAACTGACGAAGCATACTAACCAGGTGACAAGTATATATTTATGGCAAATGAGTTCGTTAATGACATGGATCATCGCCGTACAGTGTTCTGAAAGTTCTGACCCCATGTTGTAACATGTATACCTGGGTGAAAATAAAGATATGTTCTGTTCTGTTATGTTCTGAATATGCGTTGATGCGGGACAATTTAATTACCACCGAATGTGATTACATTTGTTTGTATAATTAGTTTTTTTTAAATACTCATTTTTTCGTTTTGAACCTTGTGGATAACTCATCTATTGCAAATGTGTTTTGTGAACTATTGCATGTTTTGTTTTCGTGGTTTGCTAATGGTGATGATAGATATCGTTGTTTGTATTGCTTTTATGATCCTTAATGAATACATTCAAATGCGACTGAACTGTTTCAAAATTATGGTGGCATATTACTGCCACCAGTTAGCATGATAGCGTTCGCGAATTGTTTCGTGTTAACCACTTAATTATTACGATAATTATCTAGCTATCTAGTTAATATTCGTGATACATTTTCGGTAAGATAAATATCGCAAAAACTAGAAACAGGCTTGAAAGTGCCCAGAACTGCCACCTCTTACATTTTTATGATGTATTACACTAGATTTAAGTGGTAACACGAATCATATCTAGTTGACCACTTATTATGTTACTTAATAACTAAAATTCGCGAATATCACTTAAGATTCGTGTTACCACTTATGTATAAATGCATATTTGGCTTCTAGATGTAAGTGGTAACACGAATCTTATCTAGTTGACCAATTAATATGTTACTTAACAGTATGGACGCATGCTTCAACAGTGCAAACTGGCTCAATGATGACCTGTTGGAAGGTTGTCGGGGGTTCGAGTCCTGTCCGCAGCCTACCAACATCTGAGTCAAAAGGTTATTTTAGCTCCCTTGCCTACGCTAAGTAAAATAAGGGTAGTACTAGGACCGGTTGACACTGTGTCAGGTGTATATGACTGGGTGTGATATCACAGTAGAGCATCACTATATCTACGGTATACGGACAAAATCCCCTCCGGACAACATCCCCTTTGTGAATTTCGCACAAGGCGGACACATTCCCCTTCATGTATTTTACAAGGCGGACAAAATCCACCTTGTACACAATGAGCGAAGGGGGTCTTGTCCGGAGGGGATTTTGTCCTACACTCATCTGCTACACGTACACATCACTTTCAAATTCGGGCTAAATGATACAAGCGGTCAACGCGCCATAAAAGCCTTCAATCGCTCAGCGGGGAACTTCCCGACATGAACATTGTGGACGCTCTCTCGTACATGCAAATATGTAGGAAACCTCCATGTTTAGTCACGAACACATACACACGTACTGCATGAGCTAACCAGGTCGGCTGACACGAAGAAATTTAAAGAATCACTTCAGTAAAAACTATTTTCGAAATACTTTTACTTTACATTTGTTTCATTTTTTAAAATCTATTCATTATATTCTTTCAAACGGTTTTCTTTGTAGACAATATGGCCATGGACAGAGGCAATATATGAACATACATACCTGTACTGAATAAAGTAATGAATCCCAACACAAAATAACGCCATAGTAACTAACGTAGAAAACATGTTTTAGGATTTTAACTACAAAATATAATCGAAAAACACGAATCAAGTACAACCACATTGATGGAACAGTAATAGTGATATGATAAAGGTTAAGTTAGTTTATCTCTTTCTAAAAGACGAATTAACCATTACAGAAAACATTATAACGACTGTACACATCGTCACCTTAGTGCAGTGCATTTCAATGGTACTTTTCCACTTTTTGCACCGATGTGACGTCATATACTTTATACATCGTTTTTCAGTTTCAGTTATGGTTTCTAACCACAATAAGCTAAGTACGTAGTACAATCTTAAATAATTTATAGAAAACAATCAAGTTAATGTCAAAGTGTTATACTATGTCAAACATAAAGGTTTGAAGTACAATGTCATTTATAATCTAAATCAAACAGAGAGAATACGTAACTCCGGGGAACGCCACATACACAATACAATACCTCCCCACGCAGACCTCAGGAAAAACAACAATCCACAAAACATAACGCACCTGAGGAGGTCAAACGGTACACATATTAAGGAACAGAGGCACAAGGAACGGCCCAACAGACCATAAGGAATAATTTTTGGAGAATCAAAGTGGACAGTAAAAGGAAGGGGAGGGGAATTAATGGATGGAATTAACTTAATAATTGACTTAAAACATAAAATGATAAAAATGGTGTGTTTGGTTCTTGTGCAAGTCTTTGTAGACAGTCTAAAGAATGTTCTGGTTGACGACAGTTATGGAATTCCCATCTTCTTAGCCAACTTTAGATTTTGTAATTGAAGTTAAAAATCAACGTATGTAGGTATTAAGTATATAAATGATCAATCATAAGAATGAAGTATCAAATTTGTATCTTATGCAACTGGAACGTTATAACAAATTATGAAGACTACCGTAATTATAATAGTATAATTGTTCAGCATACCACTATGCTCCAACGACAAGGTCAATGCCTCCATTGTCAAACTAACACGTTTTCGGAATCAAATGCTTAAATACACTTATCATTTCTACTAGTTACCTGTGGTAGCATGACTGAATGAATTACATGTTTGTTACTTATGGATCAAGACAACACTACAGTTATACCTCTTTCACTCCAATTTCAATGTGAAATATGCGTGATATGTACTCTATTGAGCTATTATGTATGGTGGCATATTACTGCCACCAGTTAGCATGATAGCGTTCGCGAATTAATTCGTGTTAACCACTTAATTATTACGATAATTATCTAGCTATCTAGTTAATATTCGTGATAAATTTTCGGTAAGATAAATATCATACAACTAGAAACAGACTTGAAAGTGCCCAGAACTGCCACCTCTTACCTTTTTATGATGTATTACACTAGATTTAAGTGGTAACACGAATCTTATCTAGTTGTCCACTTATTATGTTACTTAGTAACTCAAATTCGCCGAACTGTACAGTAATGTGCACCAACCTGTATAATTGTGCACATGGGGTTTCGTGTATGCCTGTGTCCAGTAAGTGCAAAGTTATGGCCCTTGACTTATCACCATAATCAGTACAGTTGTTCCCTTGGTAATTAGGATACCCATTCACAAACTATGAGCAGAATAATAGCATTTGATTTTGTGACAAAAGCTGCAAGTGGGGGCATTTGTGTCCTATGGACATATTTCTAGTTTACACTATATTTTCAAGCACATTCACTAAATAGTGCTTTTGATCGCATTGTTTTTACCTGCAATATTAATTAGAGTTTTTACTTTTAGATGGTTCAATAGAAAAATAATTGTGTGACTTCAATATTTCTCTTTAGAAACAACAACTTAGTCTTCTCATTTTTCTGAAGTAATGTTTCTCAAACATAAGTAAGTAACTTGTAACTAAAATAGTTATTATTTTTTAATGATGTAGTTGTTGTTTCATTTATTTGAAGATAAGATGTTTTAAACTTTCAACCAAAGTCAGCGATCTCCCTTTTAATATATATTTATCTCTATATATATATATATATATATGTATGTGGCATGTTTATCCAATGTAAATTATTATTGCCATTCCATTGTCATTGTTTAAATTTTTTCCAGAGTCCAGTGTTATTAATTTGTTTTGCAAAAATATGTTTGTATGTACTATTATTCGGATTATATTGGCCTGCACAGACTCTTATATGCTCAGCCATTCAAATTGTGATTTAAAGGTGTAATGGCATTCAAAATCACTGTGAAAATTACTTAAAACATTATAATTTACATTTAGTAGATTAAAAGAAGCAACATTATCCACTAATGACTAGAAAAAATGCATCCAGTATGAGCTAAATGATATGGTGTTTTGAAAAGTATGTGTGTTTGTAAAATTTATTTAAAGGTATTTAATATACATAGACAGAGCAATTTTGTACATTTGTAGCTAGTTTTATAATACTTTTCTTAAATTGTGAACTCAAATGTGTTGATGTTCGTATGTTTAATGTTAAGTAAAATGCTTATTACATTGCAAAGTCTGTTGTCATAGGTTGTGAAATGTTGTGTATGTTTTGCTATATAAAAGAGTAAGTTATCATGTATCTTTTTAACACATGTGTGGTTGAGTTGCAGCTAATGTACTGTGTGTGTGTTTTGTATAGATGAAACAAAAATATAATAATCTGATCAGACGTAAGACTCTGTTTTTCGTTTACTTATGTAAAGATCCTTACGTTATCTTCAAAGAATAGTGGACTAAATGTTTGCATGAGGTGTGTTTGGAGATAAATACACTGCAGCTGATGAAGTAGATCATTGTAATCATCAAATGATGGTGCTTAATACACTACTCGTATTTATTACCATTTAAACTGAATATGGTGACTAATGTACCGTGTGTAACTGCTATTCTAAGAGTACATTAACTGCTGCGACCCTTATGTTGTGTATGGGGACCCAATACAGAGATCAGTGTACTGAGTGCAGTTACTTGTATTCTAAATATATTGCCCCCTAGCCTTTGTACATCTACCCATTTACCAGTATGTTGTTTATAGTGAGAACCACAACGGATTTTCATGCATAATCTCCCTTTGTCCATACAAGAGTACTATACTGAAGCAAACTGCCAACGCATCACTGTAATTAATGTGCAATATTTCATTTATTTTGTAATAAATTCATACCAAAACCGGCATATGTATATAATATCATATTTGTAATAAGATGTTAACAACAAATAAAGTCAACAACCAAAAACATTTCTCTTAAACAGCACAGAATGCCCATGGGTAGCAAAGTCAATTTCATGAAATTAATCAAGTCAGTATCGGGTATGACCACCGTGCGCATTTATTACAGCTAAACAACGTCTTGTCATGGAAAGGGTGTAGCGTCGTATGACGTTCAAAGGAATATTTTGCCACTCTTGCAGCAACGCAGCTTCTAGCTCCGGTAACGTCTGGGGCTGGTATGGGCGTGCACGTACACGTCGCCCGAGTTCATCCCAGATGTGTTCTATTGGTGATAAGTCTGGCGAAAGTGCAGGCCAATTCATTACATTTACGCCATTATCCTGTAGAAGCTGCATGTTGGCGTGGGCTGTATGGGGCCTAGCGTTATCTTGTTGAAGAATGACGTTAGCAGGTTGACGGTTAATGTATGGTATAACCACAGCGTTTAACACTTCATCCCTGTAGCGTTGGCCATTCAGATTGCCTCGAATCACTACAAGCCCTATTTTCCCATCGCTTCTTATCCCACCCTACACCATCACACTACGTTGGTACCGATTGTTTTGAATCACACACGCGTTGGCGAACCGTCTGCCGACTCGTCGATACACGCGAACACGTCCGTCAGCCTGATGAAGTGTAAAACGTGATTCGTCTGTAAACACAACTTAGTCCCACAATCTCCCCAACCAATGTCGATGCTGACAACACCAGTAAGGTCGTCTCGCGCGTATGCCCTGTTCGCGTAGTCGGTTGACAACAGACTGGCGGCTAATCGAACGATTGTGAGTCCAATCAATGTTTTATTGCGTTAATGGCCTCCGGCCCATACACAGTATAACATATATACATTATTATACATGACCACACCAGGGTACATAATATAACGGTTTTATACAGTAATTATAAGCCGGGCTATAGCTCGCATGTTAGAACTACAAACAAATCAAGTGCTGCGGTCGCTAACGCTCCCTTGCACTTTACTTGCCTATAATTCAAACATACGAGCTACAACCTATACTTAAATGTACATAATCATGAACATGTTTTATCAATAATAATCGTATTGAACAATGCAAGTATTTAATTACATTTTGTTAGAAAGTGATCCCTTTTCTTAAAAGCATAGTAAAGGAACATTGCTACCTTTTGAATTGTTCCTACGTCGGATTTGGACATCAATACATTTAGTTTGTTGATAGTTGGCAATAGAAAATATTTTTTGGAAATGTACTGTATTCTTATATCATTATAAAGAGGACATATCAGCAGAAAATGGTACTCGTCTTCAACAACATTGACACAATATTTACATAAACGTTCATGTCTCAGTAACCCAACGTGTCTACCCTTTTCTATCATTAAATTATGTGACGAAGAGCGAAAACTGACAAGTGCTCGTCTGAACTTTTTGACATCAACTGCATCAACATAAGCTTCTGTACCAAATGTAGTTTTAAAATTGATATAAAAGGTAGACAATTTCCGGTTATTGTAACATTCTTGGTTCCAGTTTTGCATATACTGGTCCTTTAGTCTTTGTACATACTTATTCAAAAATAACTTATGGTTATCACAACCCTGTGCATCCCAAATATAACCAAACCCATTACTATACAATGATAACCTAACTTTGGTTGCCCAATTAACATATCCTAGACTATCATACTGTTTCAACATCAAATAACACAATTTAACATATCTATTATTGTCGATATTTAATAATCGTAGCCAAATTTTAATGCATTTTTTAGCAGAGCAAATTTGTATAGGAAAACGTCCCACGTCACCCATTATAGACGCATTACATGATTTAAAAGGAGCATTAAGAAAATGTTAAGCAGTCCCAATAGGCTGCTGATCTGGTAGCAGGAAGAGTCCTTGTTCGCAAATGTTGGAGCCGGTGTAAGTGGTCCTGTCTCTCTGTAGTTACACGTCATCACGACAGAACCTGCAATTAAGCTTAGCGTCATTTGAACATCAACTCTTTAGTAACCAGTAAAGAAACCTCTATATGGCTACATAGTTCTTTAGAAATAATAAACAACTACCTGTGTTTTATCGGTGATATAAAATATGCCCAGGAGTTATGATGTGTAAGAATGAAATCTAGAGTGCGATCGTACACAGTGTGTTAGCCCATTATCTTAATGAGTATTGTGTTAAGGCATTATTGCTATTGATCTCATTAGTACGTTTAACAATTATTTATACACATGGAAGGTCCTGATGCGTTTACGTAAGGGCTGTTAGTATAAGAAATAATAAACATGTACCTGTTTTATGGGTGATATGAAATACAATTGATAGGAATTAAATCACGAGTACACGATTAGTTTTAAAATTATTCACTAACTGTATTTTATTCACTAATAAATTCCAGATACCTGCTTTTTACATGTATTCTGATTTGTATTCTAAACCATCACATTTCTGTTCAATTTATTCCGCGCTAGTGTTTTTCGCATGGTGTTAATGACTGTTGACGTCATATCAGTACGTTATCGGTCAATTACGTACAGGGAAAGCCCTAATACACTTAAGTAAGTAGTGTCGCAAGTGGGTTAGACTCACTTTCATTGTCTTACCTGTTTGCTGATATTTCGCCCATAATCTTGAAATGGTAGCAATGTAACATACGGGACACAACGACACACCGGCTTGAATAAGACCAACAGCACGTCCGCGTATTTCAATATCAATTCTTGGCATTTTAAAGTCTAAATGACTCTTTTTATCATAACATTCTCTAATAACAACCAATGGACAATTAAATGATACATGTGGTTACCCGATAATCCGCACGAATTCCACGTGCAACATGATTTCCGGTTTTAGTCTGAAAGGCCCATGCTCGTTCGTGCGTGACGAAAATTTGACTTGATTAGTGTAATTATAATTGAATACTTGTAGAGACATTTTATCAATGTAAACTATTTGCATAAATATGAAAACAAAAAAATACACGCCAAAATCCTTGTTGCGTTGGCAGTTTGCTTCAGTATATATATACAAATATATATGAAGGGAGAGAACTCGTGACAAACTCCTGTATTGAGAACAGTGTTCGGTACAAATATTGCATCTGCCCACATACTAGGTGTATATCGCATATATGTGACTGTATATGCTGTTAGTGTATTCAGTGCAAGAAGTTAATATTTGCTCTCCGACAGCTGAATACTGTGAAATATACCCCTCAAACCAGAACAATGCTGCAGGCTACGGTACAACACATTAAGTTCTCATATGTTACAATGTGGTGTAGATCTATGTGCTTGTGTGTTCATTTGTTTATTCACACGGCTTCAAACCTCAATTTGAACGCGTAACAGGGTTCCTACTTTTAGTTCTGTGATTTTTTAAACACGTGGTTTCGTTCGCAACATTTCGAGATCAGTTATATAATAATTTATATTGTTAAATAGTGTAGACATGATTTGATTGCATATAAAATACACCAATTTAGTGTATGTACCTTTCTTACTTCATAACAAAAAATTTCTAAACACACTGCGTTATAATAACATAATGTATAAACGCTTGCACATTTATGTCCCAACCTGCTTGATTAACGAATGATCTTGATTTCTTGATAAAGAGTGATAGCCTAAGATGTCAAAAAGTCTAAAAAAAGTATTTTATTGAATGATTAATATTTATTCAACGCAAAGCTAATTTGCGATCATTTGGGATATGACATTGGCAAGGATGTACAAAGATGAAGTAACATGGTAACAAGGACATGGTATTGAATAATTGTGTATTTAGGAAATATTATCCTGTTGTTAGATTGAAGGGGATTGCTGGATAAATAAACAAATCATAAATGCAGTATTCCGTATTGTCTATTTTAATATTTGTCTTAGTAAAGAAAGCTAAACAAATGATGCACTGTAATTTGTAAATTCCAACTAGTTTCCAGTGCTTGAGTAAGAAACTCAATTCAATTCAACACGTGTCATCACACGTCGGGATATAACTGTCCGTCAACATCGTGTTTATGGTACCGTATGTTTCCCCACACATTATGGTGTAAGATAGTCCACTTCACACACCACTGTCTGTTCTCGAACTGTCCCTACTATCATTTTACCAGCTGCATATGTTGCTGCTGTCGACCCAGCACAGTTAGTGCCGTCATCTTGGTATATAATCTCTATGTCAGATACTGCATTGTTGTCCATCTTCACTCGGATAACCTAGAATACACCACCACAACAAGACATTTAAAGATATAGTTAATAGAATTCTTTCTGTCAGACTGTACGTCTTTTACTAAACTCGGACATACTTTTCCTCCATCTAACAACAGTGTTTTTCGTTCTGTGGATATTGGAACCCCTTAAGTGAGGATCTATACGTTTTATATAGAGTTTAACTATTTGGTTGCTTATGTTGTTTTATTAAAATTTGCAGAATGATGCTTAAGGCTTACAAGTACTATTGTACGATGTTCCAGTAATGTAGTCTTGTCTGAAACATATTTAGTAGTCGTAAATCTAGATAGCAATGTACTGACGAGGTCATGGCTTTTACTGAGTGGAATGCTCATTTTCTGTTTTATCTTTATTTCGGTTTCGCTGACTTAACATGCAATTAGGTACATATTTCTTATATGTCAACTTTTCATACGTATCCGAAATAACACGAAAATGTAAAATATTCTTACTTGACCAGGTGGCACAGTTTTGAGAGTGGGGTCTATTACTTTCCATGTGACTGGATGTGAACCAATCCACAAATCTCCGTTCTGATCAACTTCGATATTATCAATTCCGGTGCCTGTGTATTTGCTCTAAAATAAACTCAAATATGTAAGACATAAATATCAAATGCTATCTTTACGAACCAAAGTTAGTGTATAGAAAAAGTTGATCTCACCTACAGACATTCCCACGTACCAGAGGCCTAACCTGGTGAAGGTATTAACTACTCAGTTGAACAAAAAATGAAATAAATTATTCAATTAAACAAAAATAAAGGGCAGACAAGAACGTCAGACAGATGGAACGAAAATCACGCAAAATGATGATCCACACTCAACTGACGCATTCTTGCTGAACAACAGAACAAGTTTGCGATCTAGAACATAATAGTATTTATACTTCTCCTCTCGTCCTTTTAAAGAAAAGAAATGTGAACAAAAGTGTGTAAATGAAATATAAATCTTGACAATGTACATGACGTGATACAACCATCTTACCCAAATTTCTACGAGGTTGTTGGAAGAATCACGTTGGAAACCCCTCAGTGTCTTGGTACCCCACTCAGCAACATAGACAACCCTGAAATCAGGACGGACAATATATAGGCTTATTCAGACACTACTTAGGCCTTCGTGTACGTCTATCGTTCGATTCCAAGCTCAAATAGGCAATAGCTCATTTTCCGGGGAGACAAATATCTCACTAAGTCAGGTGTAAATTTCTCAACAATATCTGGATAATAGTGCAATTAACATTTAAAACATCATGTACAGTTATGGTTTTATATGAGTTGACTTTGGCACGGACAATAAAAAAACAGAGAAACGCGAGACAGACATAATCAAACGTATAAAACGACTTACATTAGGCGTATAACAATTTTATTTTTTACAAAGCGACCTATCGCACTGGGTCTGAGTTTACTAAACTTGAGATCAGTTTTAATGCTCAAAACTTATTTCTAACTTATTTCACCCATGATACTGTTTGCTGTTTGGTGTTTTAGTAATTATTATGACAACTAACGCCACAGACTGGGTGATCAATTTCGTGTAGTCAATTACAAAAAAAACTTGAGAAAATGAGAAAAATGATATTGAACATCAGTCAGAAGATTTATATCCTTAATCCAGAACAACTTGTAGAATCTACTTAGCAAATACAAATGATACACAAACCAGTAAAGGGCAGATGAGACGTCCAAAATAAACAATATATAGTATAATTGTTTTACCTTTTATCTGGTGAAATGTTAATTCCGTTCGGCATGAAATAACCTGATGCCACTTCCCGAGCTCTTCTGCCATTATAATAAAATATGCCTCCGTATTTCCTCCCAGTAAACATTTCCAGATTGTATTTGTAGAAATCTCGGTAACGAGCGAATTTTGTAATGTAGAACTGGTCCTTGCCGACAGCTACTAAATCATTCATACTAAAATAGGTAAGTATAAGAAATAAATCGCGGGACAATCCAGGTAATATTGACAGCTTATCAGTTTATCCCGAAAAAATACGTATGTAATTTCAAAATATATGTACATGCACTGAAATAGCATATAACTTTATAAACCATGTTAAATACACAAAATGACATTACTAGTATGTTCATTTATAACTGTCTGGAGTAAAGTTAATTCTAGTCTTTATTAAAAAACGAATTAATCATAATAGTCAAACTACACATGTGTTGCCTACACTACTAGTATAATATATGAGTTACGATAAAACATTCAGGTTATCTAGCTCTAGTATACAGAGTAACATTTCCAGAACGATCCTATCTTCTGCATCGACTCCTCTTGAACAACATTATTTAGTATCTACTATTAGTACAAATTGTTTCCCAAATTAACTCTCTGTGACACCAAAACTTTGCCTCTCCTAAAGGATGTTGCCATGGAGAGGCATCATTGTACTTACAAGTCAAATTGGGGATCTTGAATGGATCTGACATAGGTCAAGGTCAAAGACTTTTCGACCTTGAACACTTCTATACTATCCTCATTCCCTGGATGACATAACACGTACAGGAATAATTCGTCTGCAAAATAATAATTCTGAATGTCTCCGTGATTGAAAATATCACACTCCGTAAAATGTACGTACTTTCATTATACTATGTTGTAAGTCAAACAACTTGTATTAGTTAATATTTAGCTGGAATGCCACCAAGTTTCCCCCATACGCCACTTTAATTTGACAAATCGGTAAGAAAGTGAGATAACTCCATTGTCTCCCATACGTAGAACTCATGTAAAATGAATTAACGTAAATAATGATGTCCTTGTGTCAGCAAATTGAAACTAGGAAGAGCATTGAGAGCGAGTTCAAGTCTTATCCTATCATGATGTACATGCATGTACCCACATGAGTTCTCTCTCTTAATCTTAAATATAGTACATGTATATGTCTATATGTATTTGGTACATACAGTAAAACCTCACTTAAATACCACCTCAATAACCACCTCAAAATTAAGACCAGTTTTCAAGGATCCAAAGTGTGATCTTAATTTTGAGGTTTTACTGTATAGAAACTCTTGAGGGGATAAAGGGAGATAACTCATGGCTATCTCCTGTGAACATACCTGTTTCTGGATCTCTCCAAGTAGTGATACCATGCGGTGCGGACATAAAATTTGATCTCTTCGGAACGTTAGTCATGTTTAATGTTGTCACTTTGTCTCCATTTTTCAAATCCACGGCTTTCACTTTACCTGGTGGTCCATTAAATTCAAAACCCTGCAAAAATAACAATAAATGAAAATCTCCGAAAAGACATTTTCTTGCACTAGGTCATGTTTTCTCCGCTTTCATATAATGAAATAATCCAACTTTTTCATCTAGTTTAGTAAGTAGTTTTGTAAACATTTCACGGATTTGTTGTTGGAATAAAACAGTACAGACAATGAAACAATCAACATAAAACAAAGTAGAAAAATGTGATCAACATTAAAAATAGTATCAATATTACTTGTAAATTCAAATTATTTGTATAATTCATAATCCACTAAGATATACATATAACTGTAGAAATCGTATAGAATAGTTTGATTATCTTGATAAACGTTTAAACTTTTTTAAGTAAGAGATCCGTACATACACACTAATATACTGAATAATATCATATAATATTACCGTCGACATTAGAATAACACCATTACCAATGTGAGTAACATCTTCTGATCCGCCATCTGTAATGTACACATTCAGGCTAGTATTTTAATAAAGAGATTAGGAATAAGTGAAGTATACACTCTTCGACCATTGAAAGAGTTTGCAAGTCTCAAAACTCAAAGAAAGGTTGATATACAACTGTTTTAAATTTATAAATCTATAAATAAAATCAAGTCTACATGTTAGGATTTGTTTTCTTTGAGAACACTATTTAAACAATAGTCACGTGTGCAGACCGCAAAACCAGTAACTAACTGTTCAACTTTATGCTCACAGACGGATGCAAACACCATGATACGTTTCACATTGCTATACTACATCACGGACATATAAACCATGGATTGGAAACATCCTACTGTGTGTGTTAAGATTTGTTTTAACTCTCGCGAACGGCGATGTTTTCTTCCGAGATCAAACCCACGATAAAATTTTGGTTTATATGTCCGTGACTGTTTCCAGAACAGTTTACACTAAAACGCGATTTGCAAAGATATGAATCTTCTTATAAGATGTCTGATACAAACAAACTGTCAGAAATTAAGAAGAAAATTTGAAGACGCCTAAACATGTATTGTCTTAGATACACAATTTGTATAAACATAACATGTATATCTAAGCAGGTCTAGTATTTATTATTTAGATTTTATTTGGATATTTTTTACAGAAAGGAAAACAGTTTACATTAAAATGTTGGATGTTATTGAAGATTGATTCACCTAAGTACTGTTATACCATGATATGAATAAAGCATTGCTGTAGCAAACAAGATTTCATAGCGTTGGACTCCTGAATATTTCACTTACCATGACTGATTTTTCAAAAGAAATGTTTTACCTTCCAGTATGATTTTGCAATTTCCCGGGAGAACGTTAAGCACAAGGTCGTTGTCGATATCTAACCACGCCCTGCAATTATAATTTTAGAATTAAAATGTATCTATGCTAAATAGCACATTGTTGTTACGATAAGAATGACCTCAACATAAGATCGGACGCTTGTCAGTCTTTCAATTATATACGGTTGTTCATGGCTTTCCAATCAGTATGGAAGCATGCTTCAACAGTGGAAACTGGCCCAGTGGCTCAAAGATAGCATGTTCACAGGAGGTCGGGGTTCGAGTCCTGGTCGCAGCATAACAAAAGTTTAACTACCTTGCCTACGCTCAGTGTAATAAGGGTAGTACTAGAACCGGTTGACCCTGTGTCAGGTGTATATCACTGGGTGTGGTAACATATCTGCTACACGTACATATCACTGGCAGATACTAGCGGTCGACGAGCCATAAAAGCCTTCAATCGCTCAGCGGGAACTTCGGTAAATGAATATTTTGGACGATCACTTATACATTTGTACATGAAAAGATGTAGGAAACATCCATGTTGTTAGTCACAGTATACATATACTGAATGAGCTAACCAGGTCGGTTGACACGAAGCAATTTAAAGAATCACTTCAAAACAATTTTCGAAATACATGTACATTTGTTTCGTTTTCAAATGGTTTTCTTAGTAGACAATACGGCCATGGTCAGAGGCAATAAATGAACATACATACCTGTACTGAATAAAGTAATGAATCCCAACACCAAATAGTGTCATAGTAACTAACGTAGAAAACATGTTTAATGATTTTTCTAGTTTTCTACTTTAAGTCTTTCAGGAAATAATAATTACAGGAAATAAATTACTCTGTTCACTGATACTGACTTTCACTTCCAAGTTAGCACAGGTTATGTGCGATCTTACACATGGTAAGGAGTGTGTGTAAATATTATAGCGCAGTAACCATTTGAACTGTGTGTTCCGAATAAAGGTATTCAGACTGATGTCATACACGAACGGCGTTCTTCTAGACTATTCTATATGTACATATCAAAGAACTTCTTATCTAATACTTGACAAATACTGATAAGTTGACATTTTGGCTTGCAATGTGGATGAATTGCGTTTTTCCATTTAGTCCTTTGTTACACTGTTCTTATTCATTATAAAACAATCTTTTCGATGTTCATTAGAGACGGTTTTCTTTTCATTTTTTTATTTTTCAATATTTCTCGACTCAAACTTTAGAACAGAAAGTGTTGTACGTCGAAACTGCAATGATTCAAGACCACCTTTGGTTTTGAAGAAAGTCGGTCTTAGTTGTGAGGCGGTCTGAGTATCGGGTTGAACACGAAAGAAAAGTTGAACACTGGTCCATGACAATATGATCTCATTATAATTTAATAATATTTTTTTGCATTTGTTTTTGATACAAAGGGATTGGGCACAAGTTATCGCAACATTATTGAAGCCCTCTCACATGATCTTATCTATGATGTGGTCTTTATATCGAGGTGGTGTTTAAGTGAGATGACACTGAACAGCTTTAGACAACATTATCCAGGCCACTGTTCCACCCAAACATGTTGAATTTTACGGGCGAACATATCATATCACTTGTTTGTCTTACTTATAAATATTTATGTTAACTGTTCTACGTTTTAGACACTCTAACTATACTACAAGGAAATATATTCTAGAACTTCATGATTTAGCTACAGAATATGTTCGAAAAAACACGAATCAAGTACAACTACACTGGTTGAACAGTGATATTGATATAGGTTAAGTTTATAAATCTCTTTCTGAAAGACGAATTAACGATTACTGGAAACACAATAACGACTGTACTCATAAACTATTTTTTTTTCCTCGTTTATAATTTTCAGTTATGCATTCTAACTAAAATAATTGAAGCACGTAGTTTCAATCTCAATTAATTTTTGTAAAACTGTCAAATTAATGTCAAACATGTTTATACAATTGTAATAAATTATGTGTAACATAAATGTTCGAAGTAAAATGTCATTTATAATCAATAATAGACTTAACATAAAATGATAAGAATGATGTGTTTGGTTCATGGGCAAGTTTTTGTAGAAAGATAGTCTAAAGAATGATTATGCATGAGGGCTGGTTGACGACGTTAGTGGAATTCCCTATCGTTCTTAGCAAATTTCAGTGGTTATAATTTAAGATAAAAATCAACATATCGAGGGGTTTAGCCAGAATCAACCATCTCCGTATGAATTTATTAAGGAGATGGTTGGTTCTGGCTCTAACCCCTCGATATGTAGGTATAGTATATGTATACACTATCTACCATAAGAGTGACATGTCAAGAACGTAATAAACAAATAGTTAAGTCTACCGTAATTAAAATATAATTTTAGTAAAATTATAACATGCATCTGTCAATATATAGAATAACCATTTCCGAAAACACAACATATCTGTATGCATAGCTGTCGACATAATGTGAACAAATTCTACAAGATGTTGCTAGGAATTTCATGAAAAGTGATAGAGAATCACGCCGCTTTGCACAGAATTTGAAGTTCCAGATAAGTCGGCTCTCACATAAAAAAGTAAACATTTCTGTCGATTCTAGCCGGATAAGTTCCAAAGCGCTACCTGTTATAAAATTTATTCTGGACAAGATGTGGTTTCAAGTAGGGTCTGTTGTTGCGGTCGGATTTTTATTGAAGTATGCCTTGTTCTACAGGTAATGGTTTCATATATAAACGCTTGTTATTTTATTATTTCATGTACATGTAATCACAAGACAGTAAATACATGTATCATTTATTTAGAATTATTGTTGTAGAATTACATTGTAATGTTGACGTATTATGTAACTGATGTTTTTTATTCCTACATTTTATAATTTCATTGTATTATCATTGTCATTTTTACGGTGATCTGTTATCTTCACATTACTAGATTCACATTCAAACACAATACGTCTCGCAGATTTAATTGAATATACAAGCACCGCCTTCTTGGATTAACGAAGTTTTTCAATATCGTGGCTGATTTCTGCCATCTCGCTCTGGCGTGTTGGTGCGTTTTAGGGCGACTACACGCCCACACGCCAACATGCCAGAAAGACCAATAAAGCGCGCATAAAAACAAAGGACCGCCCCGCCGACACACCAAGCTGTCAGTTGTAGTTTTGGCGCATCGCCGGAACGTCAAGTACCTTATTTGTGGTATCGGTGCGCTTATGCGTCGTTGAATGACACACTTTATCTCATTCTGGGTCCGATCTCCCGAAGCATCTCAAATTGAGCAAAATCTCAATATTGAGCTGAGATTTTGATTTGAGATGTTTCGGGAGATCGGGGCCTGCGTCTTGGCGCGTTTGTGCCCTCCAAACACGCCAGAACTAGATATCATATATCAGCCACCATATTTGAAATGTAATGATGTTTTACATTGAAACCTTTCCCATTGTAAATTAATGAATACCTATAAAATCAATAAACATGCTCATTATGTTGATTCAGAGATTGGCTACATTGGGACAAGGATTTCATGTTAACTGTGAGACCTGGACAGTGTCATACTGTACAAGAAGGTAAATTATATCAAATGTATTTCTCCATCTGTTCACGAGCTTATAAAACATTCAAGAAGGTGTGACAATTATAAGAGTGGGTATTTGTGGTCGATATACGATTTATAAAATATTATTTTAGATGTTTATTTTACTCCACAGTGCACTTCGGTCGGGTAAACACTGTTTGACAGTTGAATGAATCAGACTTGCTGACTGTTTGACAGTTGAATGAATCAGACTTGCTGACTGTTTGACAGTTGAATGAATCAGACTTGCTGACTGTTTGACAGTTGAATGAATCAGACTTGCTGACTGTTTGACAGTTGAATGAATCGGACTTGCTGACTGTTTGACAGTTGAATGAATCAGACTTACTGACTGTTTGACAGTTGAATGAATCAGACTTGCTGACTGTTTGACAGTTGAATGAATCGGACTTGCTGACTGTTTGACAGTTGAATGAATCAGACTTGCTGACTGTATCACAGTACTCGACTCTCCCAATGTCACACAGGCAGGTTGCATACAGGAATGGCAGAGTGAGGTGGCCTTTAAGAGAGATTTTACTGTATGTATAAAACATGTCTATTGAAAAAAAGATAAGTTATGTCATAAATACAAAATTGGGTAATAGTTAATCTCGGACACCGTGTGTATATTTCAGAGGGAGGATCGGAAGATATTGTGCATATTGGAGAGGGTAAATTCTTGATGTCAACGGTAAAATTTGTTATATTGCTTTTGATCTTAGATCTTAGTTTTCACATAAGACACAATCACTCTAAATATCGATTTATATAAGATTAGAGAAAATAATCATTACAATCTACTTGTTATTTTATATTATTCTAATAAGTAAATTATTTATTGGAGATTTTTAAGCTGAAATGCTTACGTTATTTTGTTGAAATAATTACATTGTAACAACTGACATTTTCAGGGATTTGGTTTCGAAAAGTTGACTGGTGAAATATCATCGTTAGATATAAATGGTGAACCAAGTATTGTAACTGCTAACTTGACAAATGTTCCACAGAACGTTGAAGATTTTTTAGCTTCACCACATGGGATGGCGACATGGAAAGATCCAACGACAGGTATTACATGTTGTGTCATGAAATCAGGACGATTCCATTAATTGGGGTCTATGTAAAATACAAACTATGGTACTCCAGCTTCTGTCCATTTCGCCTGCTGTCCACTCTGATGACTGTTATATTTCGTGTTCTGCAGAATACCTTACAAACTCAACCATGGAAACCACAATAATGTCTATATATCGATCGCATGACAGGACATCTATAGTTAAACACATCATTCGTCAGGTTGGACGTTTTTTTTTTAATTTGAAGAGAATTACGATCTCTTCATTGCATAGTTTTTACATTCATGAATTTTCCATGTATGTACGTATTTCTCCGGAAATGCAATAGCCACACAGCTCATGCAGTATGATATTTATACAACACATATTGATAATATAAATTTTGTAGGAAAGCTATATGTGTACGTACTCACCCATCCAAAGAAGGAAGACCGTATTGAGGTGTTTGAAATACAAAGTCCGCAACAACTACGATACATCAAGACGATAACGGATCCTGCATTTACCTAGTAAGATATTTCTCTGTTGTGTTGGAATTTACGCTGTTTTTCAATAGAAATAAAGACAAAACGAAACAAAAAACTCTGATATATCCATCCATGGTTATATCATAGTTGTACAACTGTGAGCGTTTCAATTTTATACTATATTTTGTTCATAACATCTGGGGCATTATAACACTCTAAGTCTGAAACTCAATCTTAGACTTTAAATTTGCGAAACTCTATTTAGCAGCAATTTGTTTTCATTAAATCTAAATAAATGAAATTCAGTGTGAATAATTGTTGTTACCCTCTTAACACTTTTGCCAGGTTTTATTAAAATCTATATTGTTATTACAACATAGGAGCCCATATCTAGAACATTTAACATTAGAAGTCTAAGTCTGAGTTTCAGACTTATAATGTTGTTTGTCCTGTTCTGCAACTGTACAGTGGAAATATGTGATTCATTCACCCACTTGTATACTCGGAAAGCATGCAATCTAAACGAGTTCTTCTGCAGTTGTGTGCATATAAAAGGAATAGTTGAATTGGTGATCGTCTTTAATAAACGCCTTTTATGCAATTAAAAAAGTCACGAAAGACCGCTAAGTAGTTTAAATGACTTCAAAATTCAAATTAGTACTGGGTTACATTTTAAAATTGCTGCGATTCGTTTGCTGGAGGTATGATATGCTTGTTCAAGCAAAGGTAAATTGGCAAACGGATAAAAATTACAATATGTTTCAGTATGAACGATCTTGTGATAATGGATAAGGATAAATTCTACATCACCAAGTATCTGCAATACCGGGATACTTGGTCTATACGCGCGGAACATCTGTCACATCTGAGATTGGGTAAGATATACTACTACGATGGGAGAAAGGCGAGAGAAGTATCATCAGGACATGTTCTACCTAACGGCATCAACACTTCACCAGACAAAAAGTAACTAACTTGCTTTTGTTCCATCATTTTTGTTCCAATTTTGACAACCTGATGTTTTTGTGCCAATTTAAACTTAAGTCCATACATTCAATGTCTTCTGTCCTCCATCTCTAAGTCATGTGGGAAAGTTGTCAGTTGCTTGTCGAAGAAAGGTTTAGCACTGGTTCGTCAACTGACCGCCGTACATGGCTGTCAAACTCATAAAACGGCATAAAACTGGCACACAGCCATATCATTGAATACAATATTGCTCATTGCTCTATACAACTTTAAGATTCTGCAGCGCTACTGGTCTTTCATATTCTACTATGTAAAATTCACACCTTTCAAAAAGGAAAAGTAATATTTTGCTTAGAGTATGTCTCTACATACACTTTATGGTGCACTCACAGTGATTAAGGAAGAGAGTCTTATCTTAACTCAAGAACTTGCGACAAATAAATAAAATATCGTAACTCCGTATTGTTTTATCAACGGTGTCGTAAGTCAAGTGTCGTATACGTCTTACAGAAAACGTTGTAAGACAACCGACTTTTACGTTTTTTTATACTTGAAAAAGATCACATGAATATTAACCTTCAATTATTATCTCCCCTTTCCTTCCAGGATGATATATGTCGCGGAGTGGGGAGGTCAAACATTGAAAGGTTTCCGACGTGAGAGATCAAATAACCTTGTGCAAGTTTGGGTTAGTTCGCAGTTTCTGACGATTATGTTGGTTAAGAATAAAACACATTGATCGCTATCTGAATATGAGATGCCAAGTTTTTCCTAGAAACATCCCAGAAACCCATAACTAAGTATCGTTATTTTATTATCAATATAGCGTATTTAATGAGGACAAACTCTTCGGAAACGTTATATTCAAAAGTCACCATACTGTTTCAAAAAAATGATATGATATGAAATACGCCCATTTGTCGTTTACAATATATGGATGTACCACATGCTTAATAATTTCTGTGATTTCAGGAGAAAAATTTGCATTCCGGTATTGATAATATAGATGTAGATGAGAACGGAGATTTGTGGATCGGTAGTCACCCACTTGTATGGAAAGTCATCGACTTCTTGAACATTTTTGGTACCCTTCCCGCATCACAGGTGAGTGACACGTACATACCGTACATATCATATAAAGGTATTTCTTTAACCTAGGGTGGTATTCACGAAACTTATCATGGTTAAGATTTTCCTTAGTAGTAATATTTTCCTTAATATCCACAAAATTTTCCTTAAATACTTAGAAAATACTTAAGTGGTATTCACTAAATCTCTTATCTTAAGATTTCCCTGAAATGTATATTTTTTTCCCTTAAAAGATAAGGTAGCGTCCATTTTACTTAGATAAAATAAATATTTCCTTCAAGTTTAAGACTTTCCTTTGCTAAGAAAATCCTGAAGAAAATTCAAGGATAAGGATTTCCATATCTTTAACTAACGAAAAGAAAAAAATGATTAAGACTATCTTAAGGTAAACCTTAAGATATTTCGTGAATACCACCACATGTAATAGTAATGCATCTATCAAGTTCTTTGACTTTGAGCAGCGGATTATTTCCGACAGGTGGACTTTTACGGGATATATGGGAACACCATCTTGGCAAGACTTTAGGAATGTCTTTTATGGATATCACACCTGATCTTAGCGGTTTTGACAAAGCCCTTGTTTTATCTGTGGACTTTGGACAATACTTTGTTTAACTTCCAAGAGTGAATCTACTGTCATCCGGCTGGGCCTACTATTATTTTAGAAGTACAAAAGAATCAAACCTCTGCGTCGTACACATAAAAGCCATATCGTCAACTTCAGGACTGACAACTCTTATAGAGATTGCCATCATCTCTATGCACACACCGTTGTTATTGGCTCCACGCCCACTTGTCTCAATTTAATGAACAATAATCATTTACAGAAATTATTCTAGTTTCGTTAAAATCTTGCCATTTGTGTTCGGCCTCCAACATGTGAGAATTGGAATTTTCTGGTGAAAAGATAATAATACAAATTATAGCCTACAACACATGAATATGAGAACCTATATTTGACATGTTTACATAAGTATCGCATTTTAACATATCAAATTGTTTTATGGTTTGTTGCAGGTGATACGAGTGAAGATTCGTGACCATGCAATCTCGGAAATCGAAGAAATCTACGCCGACGATGGTCGTGAATGTTCTGGGTCAACAATTGGTGTGTATGCCCACGGGAAGCTTGTTATTGGAACAGTCTACACACAAACTATTGTTTGTGATGTGAACTACCTCAGCAAATAATTGTGACTCTGAAGTATTCAAACATATTGGTGGCTAATGAAGCGACACCTATTGTGACTTATCCCTGAATACTGATGTGTAAAATTAACCGTTTTGAATGGACAATCCTTGGCTTTAGAAATAATCGCATTGGACATAGCGATTTAAAACCCCCAATTTCAGGGATGAATCACAGATGTTAGATTTGCCTCAAAGTGTTAATACTTTATGCCCCTTACACATTCTTTGTTGTGTGTGTTTGGTTACATTATGCAAGAACAAAATTAAATAAATACGTACAGTATGTCGTGTTAGTTTATTATTCTCATTTCTAATAATGCATTATACACTGATCTTTCCTTTGTTTTAAAATGGGTTTGATAAAAAAACACCAGAAACAAATGTTCATGCTTAGATAACTCTGGTCCGTCAGTGTTTACCATCATGACACTAGCCCAATTAACCTATGGCATATACGCTTTTCGAACACCAAAATATGACATACACTTTACCACAAATGCTGCTCTGTTCTACATCGATGTTGCCAATTGTATAACAAATTCATATACAATATGTTCCATTAGAAACGTGAATATGCAGCTAAAATTCTTGTTCGTAAAAGATTTTCGCCGTTCTCTTTGAAATATTATGCTCGCTCGGTTCACAAATCTCCTTACCGGTCTATACACGCCATGTATTCATATTTCTCGAACGATGACTAAAACGTTAAATGCAAATCCAACAGCCATTTATTAAAGCAGTACAATGACAATGGCAGTACACCGTGTACAATGTTCTATCGTGGCAATCTGAATATATTAATGGTAATATGGAATAAAAATGTTCTATTGGTATCATTTCTTTTCTGACCCAATGCATCCCCAGAAAACACACACATTTGTTCGATTAATTCTTCATCGGCTACATTGTTTTTATTTCCGTTTATTCCATATAAATTATTTTAATGACAAACCTTTCACTCCATGTCATCTCCGGACAACTGTCAACAACTTAAAATGTATACATTTCTCGCTTACCTTTCAACGCTCCTAATACATAGATGCCAAAGTATATACGTATATAAGTTTGTTGCATCATAAAATGACAAGAGTTTGCACTTGAACGTTTTGCATTGACCGATTTAAATGACCTCAAACATGACCGGATAAAGTACATATACGGTTACTCTTATTTATCATGGTCAGATCCTGGTCACTTCTCTGTCAAGGTTAGATATACATGCTTCTTGTAAACGTTATTAAATCTTATTTAAGTAAGATGTATACGTTCCGCTTACCCTTTTTAAAAATGTAACATTAATAGATGAACTCTGGACTTCGCTAGCATGGGTCTTTTACCAGCGGTTCATACAAAATGTAATTTTAGATCAATTGAAGTTCAGTCAGACATTTAACCCTGTGTTTGTTTTCATTGCGATTCGAGCACGATTTTAACGGTATATTGTTCGTACCCGCAGTATTAGAAGGATAACCCCACATTTATACCAATCCGGAATGTATAAACCCAATTCGATAATGCGTTTATTATGTATCCATTATAATGGGTATAGGGTGGGAAGGTTGTTTAAATAATATGTTCAATTATGATAAATGCCGTTTATAAGTCAAATAAAGTAAATATCGGCCATGTCTTGGTGGCAAGAAGGAGTGCATACAGAACTGAACATCATGGTTCGATTCCCTATGGAAGAACTTCCTTTTATTTTTTAACATGAAACCTCTTAATATATTCACCAATATTAGAAGGTGGATACTATGTTTGTTGCATTTTTTAACATTAAAAAAAAGCATTTTTATTTATTTTTTGTGTCTTTTTTTTATCTCTAATCACGTTCTTTACTTTTTGAAATACAAACGCGATAATATACTAGCGGAAAAAAGAAACTGTGCATGTGTATAATATGCTATAACTTAGGAGGTATGTAAGGAATCGCAATAAAAATTTCAACAGGGTTTTATCTTACCTTTATTTAACACCAGCTCAATTGATATGGTTATTGAATCAGCTGCGTCTTAGATAGAGATCAGTTTTCAGAGACGTTCTCTAAACAAAGTTCAGCTCATCAATACCGTGTATGTCCACCATTGGAATCGATGCATGCTTGACAACGACGCCGCATTGATGTGACAAGTGTTCTGAAAAATGCCTGGGGAATACCATTCCAGATTCTGACAAGCGCACGTGATAGGTCAGGTAACGTCAACGGCTGATTTTGGGGGCCACGTAACCGTCGCTGCATCTCATCCCACACGTGTTCTATAGGCGACAAATCCGGTGATATTGCAGGCCAGGGCAGCACATTCACATTGTTCTGGGTCAAAAAGTCGTTGACGACCCGCGCGACGTGCGGGCGAGCATTATCCTGTTGCAGCGTGGCGTTACGTTGATGCACAAATGGAAGGACGTGAGGCCGTATGATTTCGTCACGATATCTGATGCCTGTAAGTGTGTGCCGTCTACAACCACAAGTGCTGTTCTACCAGGGGATGAGATGCCACCCCACACCATGACACTACCTCCGCCGAATGGACGTCGTTCAATCACACAACTGTCATGGAAACGTTCACCAACACGACGGTACACTCTAGAACGGCCGTCGCTGCTGTCGAGATGGAACCTGGACTCATCCGTGAAAAGAATACGTGCCCAGTCCTGTTGCGTGAAGTGTATGTGTCTTCTACACCAGGCAAAACGTGCTACACGATGACGTTGCTGCAGAACAGGACGTATGGCAGGACGTCGTGGACGTATGCCTCGTTCACGCAATCGATTACGTACCGTTCGGGGACTGATTCTTCTAAGGCCAGGAATACTTCTAGCCGTCAAAGAAGCAGTTCTGAGTCGGTCACGGAGATGAACCACCCGGATGTACGTATCCTGGCGAATAGAAGTTAAGCGTGGACGTCCTGATCGAGGCCGGTCTCTGGTTGCCCCAAACTGTTGATACCGTCTCCACAAGGCGTCTACAGTATTTCGGTGAACGCCAAATTGTCTGGCAACGTCAGTATGACGTACACCAGCTTCAATCATGCCTACGGCGCGGCATCTGTCAGTTTCATTCAACCTTGGCATGGCGTATCAACGACGTTTTTCAAAATTATCCTGGTTTTGTGTCTTACATGTAACAACACTATGTTTTAACACAGGTTTAGGCGACAAACGTGTTTGCAATTGACTGCTGCACGAAAAAAACGTGAAAAAGAAGACGTTAGCCTGACAGGCAAACTACCCGTGCAACTCATGCACTGGCCAGTGTAAATGACCGAGAGGGATACACAACTTACCTGTGTAAAGCTTTAATTTATAAAATTGAAGGATATATGAACATTTTACACATGCACAGTTTCTTTTTTCCGCTAGTATATATACACAAATGTACAACAAAACGATAACAATTCAATCCATTTCGATAGCTGTGTCCGTGTCCGTATAATCCTCGGTCTCACTGGCCATCTCCGTACCCTCCTCGTCGCTGACGTACACAATGAAGCTGTCGACAGCCCGTTCCATCGCCAGATTACTACGCCAGAATTGCCTCTCCAAGTCCTCAACATGCCGACAGCAATTCGCCCAGTCCTCTGTCTTCACCGCTTGTATGGCGTCACGGGTCAGCTGCTCAACATCAGCTCAGTATATGTTGTATGGTAATAGTAAGCAGATAACTCACCTGTGCCCATATAAGCTGTACTGCGTTCAACTCAGCGTGGTACGGGGGAGCCTCAGGCATACGTGATCATACTGGCGTAGGGTCTCGTCCAATACGTATCTTAGCTCTTGTCTTTTCCGCTTGCAGATTTCGATGAGTTCTGCCATGTTGTTATCAAAGTCAGGGCTAGTACATACCGGGTTATGAATCGGACGGTGTACCATAGTTTATCATGCCTCGGATGATCACGTGACTCACTACACATCGGGTGCCATTTGCAAATTAATGATTTGTTATAGCGAAGACAAAATGTAAAATCAACTAATTAAAACGCATTATTTTGCAACTTTATTGATTTTGCTGGATGAGATATGCATTGCTTCGTTGATATGTATATATTTAAGACCTCGCTATGCGTAATTAATTCCTAATTAACGATTCGAATGTGAGCGACCAGACTTGTGAAAAACAATGGCGGATGGTCAAATTTCTTTTTTGTAGTATTTTGTAAATGTTATAATGGTATAATTAAGCAATTAAAACTGTACAATTACTAGAAAACACAAATATCATATTTAATTTTGTGCTTTGCACTAGGCCATAAGTGCTAAAATTGTCCAGATATTTAGAAATAATCAGTGAATTTGGCCAATTTTCGCGTAATGCGAAAACAATGGCTTCCAATTTGAAAATTACGTCCATGATTATGTGAAGAATAGCAGTCTAATACGCCTTGCATCACATACGATGTTAGTGTTTTTATGCAAAATAAAGACAGTTTGGTGACGTGCAGGTAACATAAATCGTGTAATAGTACTTTTAAGTGCTTTTTTATTTGTCTGAAAACTGATATTTTTTCTTTGGAAAGTTCACTGAATTTGTCAATTGGGATTTGATACCCGTGAATGCCATTAACATGTGAGAATTTAAATAACATTATACTGTCTTACTTAAGATGATATTTTTCCTAAATCATCATTTCTTTATTATAAAAATATAAAATATAGCAATTAATTGTCAGTATACAAATATTAACACATAAACACGAAGTGAAACGCGTCTGCTTAGAGCGTGTTATCTACCATATCGTGACATTTACGCATAGGTAAAATCGCGAGCCGAGGCAAGATAAATCGATAAGAGATAGCGTTATATAGTCCGATTCATAACCCGGTATGTACTAGCCGATCCCATTCCTCTCAAGCCAGTCAATAATCATCCTCTTCGTGTCGACCTGTGTTGGACACTTATCCACCTGAACGTTGTGGTAGGGTGCGTTATACATGACAACAACTGATCGAGGTGGAAGATTCGGGATGAGTTTCTCTTTCAACCACTTGCTAAATTTTGAAAGTTCATCTCATTGTGGTAGTCGCCGGTGGCACAGTTTGCTTTAAACTCATCTGCTCCGGAGATAAAACCCTTCTCACTCTCGGCATGGACAACGAAAAACCGCTCCCCTCGTTGAATAGGAACCTTCAGTGAGGCGGCATCGCTCTGCCATCATTTCTTGGCACTGTATGTTGTGTGGACGTAGGTTTCATCTGTGTACACGATGGACATCCCCATCCTCGCGGTACTGTCGTATCTTGCGCAGAAAAACGTAGGCGAGCCACGGTGACATCCGCTCTCTCCATCAGCACTGTCCTGTTCGTTCTGCATCTTTTCCAGATGAAGCCCAACTCCTTCAAGATGCCGCGTAAAATGAAATGCTCCCCTTGAAGTTCATCTTCTCGGTCAGAGGACGCATGATGGCCTTGGTGTTGGGAACCTCTTATTTGCGTTCGATCATCTAAAAAACAGTCCTTCGGATGACGTCACGATCAAAGCCGTCAATCTGCCTCTTGTCAGAACGTGTCTTTCTTGGGTTCTTGACGTATGAAGGCGACATTCTGGCAAACTTCCTACAGGTCGGTACGCTGATGACGGCGTAGTGTTCAGCTCGCATCATCACCTTGTCTACGGGCAGCGATGGCTATTCCGACGTCTTCTCCTCCTTGCAAACTTAAAATATGAAGAATGAAATAAAAATAAAATAAATCATTTGGTTAAATTAAACAACAGTTTATGAAAATGGACTCCAAAGCATATTTCCATTTTACAAACCTTTATGATATTTGGTACTATTTGCATGTAACTATGTCTTATCCATGTGGACTTAGAATTAAACTTGAAAATGTAATGCTGTTGCTTATTAATCGTTTCAAAAACGAATACTAAAACGTATATTCTAGCAAGTTATGTTAGACGAATTTAATGCGTTCAGGAATGTGCACGTTAATCACAAGGAACTGTCGCTAAACATTCGTATCTTTTTACTATTAATAAGTAATTAAAAAAAAGTCTTACCTTATATTTGACTCGAACCTCGTACCTCACGAGCGTATGACGCTCTCGTTACCACTGCGCCATGCCGCATTTCTACTAGTACATCCGGTATTATTTATAATATTTTTGATACTATTCGAATGTGATATTATTTTAACTCGCTCTAAATAGGTTGTATAAACAACGCCCCTATAATCGATATTTAGGTAAACCCGATAAAGAAAGAAATAGCGAATTTGAGTTATTTCTATTCATTCTACCGTAACAAATAGAAAACATTATTAACAGTAATATTTTTATCACACATTCCACCATCTGTGTGTATGAGAAATAGTTTTTTTTTTAAATAATACTCCCAACAATCTACATTATGTGGATTGGGTTTATACACTTATGCAAAATATTCAGATTGTGTTGAAACGTACATGTACTATATTATGTTCATAAATAGTACAAAAGCTTTTTCTCTAACTCAACAAATGAACTTATCAATACTTCAAATGCATTTCACATTTAGTCCGTTTTGATTTATTTCGAACGGTTATAAACAGACTGTGGGGTGGTTAGCCAATGAAAACATGTTTTCAAAATATTGACCAATAGACATAATGTACACACATTTTGAATCCACTTTAACAATATCAAACCTTACTAATTCGCTGGGCGAAATTTCAAACTCTTGAAATGCGATTTGACCCTAGTGTTTGGATATGTAAGAGTTAATTGTCAAACGTCTGTATGAGCATTGTGTGCAGTTATTTTCCTTTTAGGGCCATAACGCGCCGCTACGGGATATATGACTGATGCTTCCGAGTACTTGATCCAAGCGTTTAAAATGTATCAGAATAGATACTTACTGTATTTAGTTTGATCGTGACCGACTCTTTGGACTCAATCAATAATTATCTAAATCGTGGTGTTGTTTTAGAGAAAAATAGAAACTTGTGATAGGTATTGTTTTATGTAAATATTACCAGGTTTGAATCGTCAATAATCTTTGCCTCTGACCGTTCCAAGGCAGTCTCCTAATTTCATCATTTATGTATTTGTCCAGTGCTCCTTTTACCTTAGTAATTGTTGCATGTACTTGTGTATGTTCATGGCTTTTGGGGATGGCTACCCTCTTGGTATGTGGCATTACTGGCTCGACTTCAATATTTATGTTTATCTAGATTTATTAAATAGGTTCAAATGTACAATAATAGCCTGGCCTTGATATCTAGCCATATCATCTTACTGTATGTTTATACAACACAATTATTTACACTCCGACTCCAATGTAGAGGTCAGGGACATCAGTGTACTTTTAAGGACATCTCAATAACTTTCAATGCTCAAATATCTGGTTTTCTATCGGGTATATTTCTGAAAGAATATTCCATTGAAAATCTCGACAAAGGATGTCAAAATCACCAATGAAAAATGTAGGTCACCATGTTTATATTAAAGTTATCACATCGTCTACAAAAAACAACATGACCACCAAAATATGCAAAAATGCAGTTTACGTTTATATATCTTACTAAAAATATTGGTCTGAACTGAATAGAGTTAGCATTGTTTTTTTGTACAACTATAAGCAGATTTTGTGAAAACTTGAACACCCATTTTACGTATAGAAATGTTTGAAAAATAAGTTCTGGCACAAATGTTTTTCAAATAATTATTTCAAAAAAATGTACTGAATGCTTATGATATATACATGCATATAAAAGAAAAAATGTCATTTGATTAATTCTTGGCTAAATTACCTAAAATACCCCATATATGTGGTTTCTTTATGGGAATGTACCGTAAGAAACTTGTTTAACCTTTGAAAAAGACATTAGCGTCATTAGTATAAATATTTACGGCTGATCCATTCAAAAAACCTTAAATTCTACTCAATGAATTGTATAGGTAAGTGTAGTTATTAGTGATATCAAATTACGCAGAACTGTACACAATTCGGTATTTTTGTTAAAGAAAACATCACATCAAAACATCTGATCATTTGACTTATTAAGTAACATAATAAGTGGTCAACTAGATAAGATTCGTGTTACCACTTACATCTAGAAGCCAAATATGCATTTATAAATAAGTGGTAACACGAATCTTAAGTGAAATTCGCGAATTTGGCTTATTAAGTAAAATAATAAATGGTTAATTAGATAAGATTCGTGTTACCACTTAAATCTAGTGTTATACATGGTAAGAGGTGGCAGTTCTGGGCACTTTCAAGCCTGTTTCTAGTCTTATGACACTTATCTTACCGAAAATGTATCACGAATATTAACTAGATAGCTAGATAATTATCGCAATAATTAAGTGGTTAACACGAAACAATTCGCGAACGCTATCATGCTTACTGGTGGCAGTAATATGCCACCATAGTTCAGTGTACTTATATTTCAATGTGTTACCTTGATAGCTTCTCAGGTGTGTTATCACTTTATTGGACTGAGGTAATATCCTTTATTGACAGATCGTAAATGTCATCGACCCTAACTAAATTTCTCAACTAATATTTCTGTGCTTCAAGCAGACCATCGTTTCAGTATTTCGATGAAGCACATTCCTAAAAACGTGACTTAATCTATTTTTATATATTTCATAATGTGTCTGCTTGAAAAAAAACATTGATTGGTTAATGTTTGAGTTGCGTACTTGAGAATAACATCTGAATTAAGCCTGTATAATGACCGCGGGAGTACATTCACTAGTTCATTACCATATAAGGACTAATTAAATGGATTATGACATGCCTGGATTAAACGATAAACGCCGTCCTATTTGTATCAAATTCCCTTGTTACCTGCTGACTATGTATTTAAATGAAAGTGATAGTTAAAGGTAGTGTTTCAACAAATGATCACACGGTGACGAGGCCATTAAAATATGCCATATACTGTATGTTTATAGTAATATATATCATCTGAGGTAATTATTTCATCTGATTTCACTTACCACTTTCAATTTATTTAATCGCGCGAAATGTAAACAATTACATGTTATACTTTGTACAATGCATTTGTTCAAATCTATTGGTGTAAGTAAGTAAGTAAAGTTTCGAAACGTCTGTAAACACTTGAAACAACGTTAATTGTTCCTCTACATCGCGGAATTAAGTAAATCTAATCACAATTATTTTCGCCATGTACAAACATTCATGTATTACATAATTTGAGCTTAACATTTAAATCCCCAGTATTTTTACTGACAGTTCCAAGGCTGTAAATCATTGTATGGTTATTAATTACATTGATGTTTTAGATGTACGTATGTTAAGCTCCCCTTCCACATTCGCAGTTCTTTCACTTGATATCATATTCATGTTCTTCTCACCCTTTCGACCTATTGCTGCTGACTTTCTTGACTTGTTCCGTGATGTATTCCATCCATTGAATATAACCCCCTGGTTGTCCTCCTAAATTTCCCTTAGTAGTTGTTTATGGTCGGCCAGACCATTCCTTGCACTCCTATTTCCATACATGTTTACCATTGCACCTCCTCAGTGCCTAATGTTTTGAAGACTGTTGTTTTCTTGGGGGTATGTGTGGGGAGGCATTGTCTTGTGCATGTCACGTTCCATGGAACTATTTAATCTCTCTTTCTATACAGTTAGATCGATAAAATCATGTAAAATATTACAATCATCAACATCTGAATTTTATTTCAACATTATTTGGTCTGAAGCAGTGATAACTTGGTCTTTAATATGTCTTTAAGAAAACAATATAGGTTGGATACTGCACTATGTATAACACAACTCGGTTATATTGCAGAACCGTAGTATCACTGTTACTACGATCACACAACATAATGTTTGCTATTGTAGCGAAAATTGTTTTTCTTGGAATCGCTCTTCAATACTTCCTTGCGTACAGGTAATTGGATTGTTTCTTCACTTTTTGTGAAAATTGTGTGTCTGTCATATTGTATATTGCTTTAAATATTGTTTTCAAGTTTAGATATTTAACAATATTAGTTCTACATGTATGTAATATGTTTCATATAATTATAATCCATTCATTATGACTTTAAGAAATAATTGTAACTCTCACCAGTTTAACATTTATTATAATGATTTATGGAAGGCCACATTGAAATAAGACGTGCTTTGTTTTTGTTATAATTATGTTCTCATATGTATCAATGTAAATCTTACTGGCTTTGTGTTCACCTTCTGAAAATAAAGCTATTATTATTATTATTAAGTGCATACATACCTAGTTTAATGATATTGACACAAATGAACTGTCTGTCAGAAATAAACCTTTTACTGCTAATATGCTCAACATGCTTTAAATCTGATAAGGAAATGAATATAAGCATCATTGTAAGACCGGTTGTGACATTCACATTTCATAATTTCTCTCCTAGGAAATATTGAATTCAATGAGTTGAAATTGTAAATTCGTGACATGACGATTTAAACTTCACGACTTCACGAGTTCAACTTAGCGAATTCAAAATTTAACTTTTCAAATTCAAAATTTAATTGTGACTAATTACGTGTTTTAGAAAATCATATGAGGAATAATGAAAAAAACCAGTTCTCATTGATTTATAGCAATCATAAGTACTTAGAATGACTGAGGTAATGTAAAACAGACTAAAATACAAAAAAAAAACACCAAAAGAAAACAACACTAAAAAAACAAAAACAAACACATACACACAACCACAATGATTTCAATACTTTGGGATAAAAGTGCATTTAATTTGTTTAACAATGATTGTTCTCTCAATTCAAAGCTCTTAAATAAATAAACTGATACGTTTTTTACTACCTTTTCATTACTGGATTGTGCAATACTCTAAACTTTAGTATGTTTGGGTTTTGTCTATAATAAAGAAGGATATACTTGTTTCTATAGCTATTATAAATTTTACATTCGAATAAAAAATGAAACTCATCTTCTAAACAAATGCAGAAGTGACGTTTCCTTTCATTTACTGGTGTTGTGTTGGGTTTAGTCTAACGACTAACTTCAATTTGTAATCGATAGAATGATACTCAAAATCTTGTTAATACTTTTCAATATTTAAATTTACATACAATATAAATGATGTTGCGATTTCTCTGATTATTTTTGAAACCTGGGGCATTTTTATCACGACAGGTGACCCCTTTTACATCAGGTAAACTACAGGTTTGATATCATACTCTAGCAAAAAGTTCAACTTTTTGTGAATTGTATCGTTTTGTACAAAATTAATCAATGTTATACATTTCGTCGCCATATTTACAGAACCCCGTAACTCAAATTTTGGCGGTTTTGAGTATTTAGTATTGTTGAAACCATCTCTCCAAGCTCTTTCATCTGTACTACCAATATTGTTCTGAAATGCACATAACTTATACAATGCAATTCCATAACCCCGTATGGAACAACTATCTCAAGAGGATAAAACTACAAAGTTGTTTTTTCTCAAAAAGACGAAAAACAAGTTATAGGGTTCTGGAAATAATGCGACAATGTGTATCTGCCGCTATGAAAGAAATATGATAGTATTATAATTATGTTTGTATGTTGGCATTATCGGCACAATGTAATGTCATGTGATGTCGGTGTTTAACTTCACAGGGAAAGACGTATTAGTATAGCGTGTATTAATTCAATTTTTCGTCGACACAAAGCATATATCTATGAAAGCTTTACACACATTATCAGTGTTCGAATTTCTAAACATGTACTTCAGGCGTAGCTACAATGTACTTTCAACATTTATTGTTGCTATGATGTAGGGTTTAACAAAACATTTTCTTTGTTCAACATGCGCATGGTACACCATAATTGTTTGCTGTACAATTTCAGGGACTGGTTAGACTGGGAGACGATCACACAGCCGAGTGTTAAACCGGGACCTTGTAAATATATCATTGAAGGTAGTGTATGCAAGTATGATGTTTGTCTGAGCTAAACTAATATTTAAAGTTCAGTAAGTAAAAATTAATACTTTAAGTTCAGAAACTAACTGGTAAACAGAACCGGTTCCAAGCAAAGCATATATGTGTATGTGATTTTGGTGACTTTAAGAACGCAGAGTAACAGAAGAGTTGGCAGTCAACGCAGGATATGTAACTTCATTTTGAAAAACAAATACATTTAAGAAACAATGCCATTTGCGAGTAAAGACAACGGATCGTACCGCTAGCATGTAAGCTCTAGATACTTCAGTGGATCACAATTCTTCTTTTCAGATGGAGGTTCGGAAGATTTGACATACATTGGAGATGATATTGTGCTTTTATCAACGGTAAGATATGTAAAATAATCAGGATTATATACAATGTATAGCAATAGAATTACAACTTTACTGTAGCTACAATGTATGAACTATTTTTCAAATAGTTTTAAGTATCAACGCATGTCCATATATGATTTAGGCGCCGAAGTAAACAATGGAACCGGAGGAAAATTTTCATACGCCAAATATTGTAACATCGCAATTTGTTACACACATACTAATATAAATATAAGACCGAACTTTGGTAGTCATTACCACATTATGCTTATGCTTAGGTAATGCAGTTCCAAAATTAATTCGATTTATACAATCAAAAAACGGTATATCTCATAGTTACTGCTACATTGTCTGCTATATAGTTTTACAAATTTTCGTCAATTAAATTTAATCAAAAAGGAAATATTCGGAAATGATATCGTCCATATAAATAAAACAGTGGACATGGAATATGTAACTTATCCCTGGGTGACACTAATCATTACCGTTATCACCAAGTGATGAAAGTGGTCAACAAGTGGATGCTGTTGATGAAACTAATCGCCAAGTGGATGATCTTGATGGAAGTGATCAACAAGTGGATGATGTTGATAATAGTGACCAACAAGTGGATGATGTTGATGAAAGTGATCAACAAGTGGATGATGTTGATGAAAGTGATCAACAAGTGGATGATGTTGATGAAAGTGATCAACAAGTGGATGACGTTGATGAAAGTAATCGCCAAGTGGATGATGTTGATGAAAGTGATTAAAAAGTTAATGACGTTGATGAAAATGATCAACAAGTGGATGATGTTGATGAAACTAATCGCTAAGTGGATGATGTTGATGAAAGTGATCAACAAGTGGATGATGTTGTTGAAAGTGATCACCAAGTGGATGATGTTGATTAAAGTGATCACCAAGTGGATGATGTTGGTCAAAGTGATCAACAAGTAGATGATGTAGATGAAACTAATATTGATGATAAAAGGACGATGGTGTTTACATAATGATGATGATGAATGATGATTTTGATTGTTTTGATGATGATGAAGATAGGGATGGTGTCTAAATAAAATGATCACCCAAAGTCTGTTCCATTTTTTGAACCTTAAAAGTTGAAAGACAAATGACGTTGCTACTGATTTTCAGAATACATAGCGGCGTGGTAACAAAAATATCATGTATGAAATAAAATAATTACTTTAATATTTTGAAGGGTTTTGGAGGCGTTGGTGGGAGTCCTGGATCTATCAAAGCATTTAATATTAGCAATGAGGAGCTAGAGACTTTGAGTGTTGAAGGGGCGCCATCAAGATCGGATTTCTTGTCTTCTCCGCACGGAATATCTGCATGGCGAGACACTCATACTGGTTAGAACTTTGACATATATGTATATTATGAAAACAAAATCTGAAGTCTATAACTACATTACTGTATGGGTTTGGGAAGACTAGCATTGAACTTTTCATTTACACCATATTGTGCGGCTAAAAGTTTTAGCGCACATTTACCCCCATAGCAAAAACTGGTGCATTCTGACCACAAATGTTTCATATTCCATGTACCTTGAATAGCAAACTATTTTCTTATCAATTATTAACATATACATGTAACATCTGTAAACATTGAAGACTTGTACCTTATAACAAGGCATTTCCACACATATCCATAAGGTACGGCATATACTAAAATGAGGAGATGTATGATATAATAATATAAAATGTTTGGTGAATAAAAAAGTACTGTACATTAAATGAATCTGAAGAGAAACTCGGCAACAGCCTTAAGAACTGTCTGCATCAATAATGATAATTCGACTACATGTAGATTCACAAAACACCTTATATTCTGCCAAACGCATACGTAATTTTAGCTTCTTTTTGCGGATAGGGTTGTGTTTACGTGTTAAGGAATATAATTTTGCCTAATCCAGCTGCACAGATGTGGTAACTTTTTCTGCAACTGTTTATTACTATATTTCAGTATAAGAAAGACCTATTACATTATATACATTTACAGGACATATATATCTGTATGTGATCACCCATCCAGAAGCAGCAGATGTTGTTGAAGTATTTCAAGTGATGCCCACACCTTTACGTCTGAGATATATCAGATCTATTACAGATTCAAACTTCAGATTGTACGTATATCATACACTCGGCTATATATTGTATCATTGTGTTGCGTGGTTCAACAATACTTATCTGGCACTCATAAATATTCGTACATCAGCAATTCAATTCAATAAAATAGTTACTATCAGTGTACGCCACGTGCCCACTGAACGAGAATGGCAATTGTGCCCGAAGAGATTGGCGAATATTATCGAGCGCCATTTCAATCTTGTCGATTATAACTTACACATCAAAACAAATTATGTATGTTATATGTAATTTTGACATGTTCTTGTTCATAATTTTAAATTGTTTGTATCCCAGGGAACAATTTTGTACATATATCATGTATCAATACAAGACTACCAAGTCTTTATAACGAAATAATAATTTCTTTTTGGAAAAGTCATTTCATTCCTAAACGATATAAATTTCGTTATTACGATATATTCGAGAGAAAAAAACACCCCGAACAACAACGAATTTCATTTATTGCCATAGCATGTTCAGCCCAGGTATTGCAGACAGCTTCACACACATACGTACCAATCCGTACATTTTCCCTGTATTCTCTCAATCTTTCACAGCATGAATGATCTAGTAGCGGTCGGTAAGGACAAATTTTACATCACAAAGTTCGCACACTACCGAGACAATCTCAAGTATAACATTGAATTACTTTCACGATGGAAAAGCGGAAAAATATTTTACTACGATGGTTACAAGTCCAGAGAAGTTGTGTCTGGATTGTTAAATCCTAACGGTATTAACGTATCACCAGATAGAAGGTAAATCAGCATTTTGGAAATGTAAACTACTGAAGCGACCGTATCGACACCAGAATTCCTCTTAGAATACCCGAAAGAACGTTACCATGACAACAGCGTTAAGATAAGAGATTCTCCTCTGCCAAGGACTATGTTTGATATTCGATCAGTTTGTATGCTCTCAAAATACAACGAAACTTCTAGCACATCGTTCTGAATATTAGAATAAGCATACTTTAAATCAGAAAGGGAAATAGATAATTGATAGATTTAATAAATCCTAACTGAACAAATTTTGCGGAATTATCTTCTTGGACGAAAATGACCAATTCGTTAATGAGCTTTAAACAATATATTTTATTTTATACAGCGTTGTTTACATGGCCGAATGGGGAACTAAACGCCTAATTGCATACAAGATAGGACCAACGAATAATCTTGTGGAATTATGGGTAATGTGTTATATTTTCAATATTCTGTGGTGTCATAAACAAGGAGGTTTTGGCCAGTTTTCTGACACCATTGAATTCTGAGAGGATCCTTTTTTTCTCATTTATATCAGTCACGCAAGATGTTTGAAATAGTTTTAAATAGCTTTAAGACCTGGTCATCCAAATTCCGTATGCATCGATACCCATATCGACACATAGATCTCTGTAGATTTGTCGGAATGTGTGCCACAAAATATAAGCGACGCGAAATGTTCTCCGATTTTTTTTGTGGCACGCATTCCGGCAACCGGATTTTGGATGTCAAGGTTTTAAACTATTAAAAGCTATTTTTAACAAACAAAAACTGTCAAATACGTACCGTTTTGTGATCATGCCGCGTAGTAAACAAAAAGGTCATGTGTTCACCCACCCTGTAGCATGCGACGTGAAATATAAAATCGGGAACATGAAGTTTCGTGCTTCTTCAAGTTTTTACGCGATACTTGAATGGACAACACTAATGATTCGATGATAGTTACTAGTGACACAATGCAGTGAAATATTGAAATGGCAACTCAATAAATGCTGTTCCAACAAAATAAATGGTCCAATAGTTCATTCAGGAAAAAAACCAGTGGTCAATAATCTATATTGTCCAACCGCTTAAAATTATATTTCAATAAATGTTATCAATACAATCCTGATGATAAAGAATTGCATTTATTTTGATAAATACTCATTTCAGAATTCGTACCTTGAAACTGGTATAGATAACATAGAAGTGGACCCAGACACGGGAGATTTGTGGATTGGTGCCCATCCTATCATATGGAGGACAGTAGATCCATTACATCTGCTAACTGTGAATCATGCTTCACAAGTAATTACTGTTTCAGATTGACATACACTTGCATATGTTAGAATGTCGAACTTGTAAGATACATTAATGTTGTATATGTTGTATTATGCACTACGCTTGAACTGTGCATGCTCAGTTTATCTGCTGTATGTCCAGCAAATACATTCCCCAGTGTTTGATAATAAATAAGTAACACGTGTTAAATAAAATAATAAAAAACAAAACACACTATTCCCACACTATGTCGCTAATTTTGGTCTCAGATGCAACGAACAAATAGAATATGGTGTCTGTCAGACGCGAGAAAATGTTACCAACAAATACAAGTTCAATACAGTCTTTCTACAGAAACTTTAACATTATCAGTAACTTGCTGTTCATTACGTTCCATGACGTTCCATGATATAACTACGACTCCTCTTCTTTATGTGTTTACATATTCCTGTATTTCAAAGACAACAGAGTGATATGAATATTTTGATATACAGTAAAATCTCAATAATAAGACAACCCTTGGAAATCGCAAAACATGTCTTCTTATTGAGGTGGTCTTAATATTAGGGTTGAATACAAACTTGAGCAAAACAGTCAAAATGGACATGAACATTTTTTTCGTAATATTAAGGTGGTCTTCTTATTGAGGTGGACTTTAAGTGAGGCTTTACTGTACATGTGTATTAAAATAGCTTTTGTCATTCATACGTATTTGTATACATGGTTACCTTAAATTTAATGAACAAATAACGAATAATTTGTAATTGTAGGTTCTACGTATAAAAATGATAGACAATGCTATATCAGAAGTGGAGGAAATTCTATCCGATGACGGCGATTATGTAGCAGGCACATCGTCGGCCACATACATTAACGGCAAGTTAATCGTTGGTACGGTTTTTAAACAAGCCTTAATGTGCGATATCCCATACCTGTCCCGTAGTCGAGATGACAGCATGATCAATGCAGAGCATATGCCGAAATCATATGTAGCCAATGGTCGCGTTTGAATATGATACTTTTATGAATGCTTTATAAACATTCTTGCTTCTTATTGCGATGTTTGTGTTTTATTAGTGATTAATATTGTAACACACATACTCAGCGTCAATAAAACCATACCACACTAGAAACAAATGCAGACTGACTGCCACCTCAGATAATAATAGATGCATTTAATGATTTCTTCATTTGAGTAGAAAAGGAGGATTACGAAAGGAAATTTTCTTTAAAATTGTTAATGGTTATTTGTTCCATGAGTGTAAGTCATTGATATACTTCGGGTTTCTTGCTCAATGCTAAAACGGTCGAAATTTGTTACGCGTGATTTTGCTTTCTTTGAAATCTTAGGTCTAATCTAACATGAAAACATCAAAAGTGTGTATACTTTCAGACACATTCGGATGTTTAACGTCACTCACAAGTTAGAAACTGATCCACAGAGTTTCCAAATAGAGCGCAATGCAAAATTTAACAATTGTTTCTGAACAAATTTTGTGATCTGAAATCCTCTATAAGATTATAATTAACCGCTTAATCACCCCCAGCATAACCCTATAGGTTAAGTGGTAAATTTTATTGGCGCTCAGTAAATGTTCTGTGATTTGAAAACGACATGGAGTCGTAGCCATTCATTAGAATGGTTGGATAGTATAGTTTTTTTGGAGGTTTGTAGAGTGCATTATTCAGTTGCAACAACTCAACAACATAAATTGTAAAACCAGTGGTGTGATTGTTATTATCGTTCTATATGTATCCACGGACATATAAACCATGGTTTATCGTAGAACTTATCAAATCATATCTTATTGCTTATAATCCCATGATCAATATTTCAATATGCTGTAAAATAAATAGTATATACTAAAGTTATGTTATTCAAGTCTTTGTCTATGATGTCATACGGTCATCCGTAGCTAACATAAACCCTTACATACACTCACATATCAACCTACCAGTATAAACCGTTATAAGTCGCCGACCAGAAGACACTGGTAACTGTAGTTTTATTCATTTTGCTCGTTGTAGGATCAGTTATTGTTTAAGTGATGTCAAAACATTACAAACATTACAAACAAGTCATCTTACAGAATAAAAACAATCGAAATTTGTTTTAATATACTTATTACGCATATATTTTGTATGAACATGTATTTTATATGATTTTTTCTATATGTGCTAAAACAACTGATCCCTGAACATAAATACTATATCATGTGACGGCCGTACCGGCATTGACCAAAAAACTCACAGCGGTTACTTACCTTTGCGTTGAGAAGTAAACACTGTCACCATAAACAACTTCTTCCTGATCGTCAATGATTTTATTGTTTTGATGAGCTTCAAAAATTGATTTGCCGTTAGTAATCAGTGAACAAAAAAACACCTATTGTTTGTAAAGATATGCGAACTTCAAAATGTTAAAATGATGACGTAGTCTAATATAGTTTCGGTTTTGTCACTTGTGACGCAGCAGAATCAGATCGGTAAGATTACAAACATTTTTTTTAAAGTAAGAAGACTAACGTCTTATTTTTAATTCAATCGAATGGAATGCTTTATTTTCTTTGTTTGACTTGATATGACTTGACTGCTGCATGCAAAGTTTCAACTTCAATGAAAGTGTTCAAACATTTTTGCTTTCTAATCATGCATTTCGTCTCAGTTTTAGCAGCCTGGCTAGTTCAGTCGGTAGAGCAAGACACTGTTTATATCAGGGTCTTGGATTGGAGCTCCACATTGGGCGTTCAGTTTTTTATTTCAAGGCAAGATTGTTTCCATATCTCGAATTTTCGTAAAATTTTGAAAACCTTCAAAACCTGTTCGCTGTAGACGTCTTTTAAACTTCTATTTATATACAAAAGCTGTTTTAACATCTTTCTGAATATTTCGATGATTTTGCCTCTGGTTTTTATTTACATCTTTAAATGTACATGTTCTTACATACTATCAGTACATTACCAAACAAGAGTGTTTTCCAAAGTCCGTTTCTGTTATTAATAAATACCTTAACATCACTTTTGTTTTTTTTCTTTTCAGATTTCCTTAAATATTTTCTCAATTATATTTTTTTCTACACTATTTCCGGCGACAATAATGTCTTGCATTGTTTTTTCTCTAGTAACATATTTTATTTAAGGTCTATCAGACCAATTGAGTACACTTTAGAACAAAATGCAAATGCCAAACGTAAGCATTTTTAATATCCGTCTTAGCAAATGTTGGACAGGAATATAGATGTAATACAATCAGACAAAAAGTAATAACTTTAAATGATTTTTACAAACACTAGAACAATATACAAACTACCGGATATTTTGCCTACTGTTCATGTTTTGGTACCGTAAATTAGCCATAGTTGACGTTGATATCTTACAAAAACGACCGTAGATCTATAGTGTGTATTTAAATTCAATAGCAACTCCGGCTAAATGTGTGACTTTTTTATCTAACCGTTCATTCATGTTTTGACAATTTACTATTCTTTCTAGCCAGCATGATTACTTTTCTTTGAAACAATATTCATGGTTATGTCTGTATCCATTCGTGCTGAGAAATGATTTCTTTGAAATTGGACAGGTGTGTTTTATATTTACAAGTATCTTTAGTATGGACACTTTGAAAACAGTCTTGTATTTATACAGTATCTAACAACATGACCCAACTAGAACCTGCAAACTCGGTCTGGCGTATGTAATGTAAAGATTACAATACAGAATAGCGGATATAAAATAACGACGAAGTATAACTTTAAAATGCAAATATTTTATTTAAACACCTTTAATTGGAAACAATTAAACAATTAAAGTTAATCAAAGTTAATGTCCATTGAGCAAATCCAGTCGATTAAGCAATGTGATGGTAGAATGGAAAAGAACTGGAGTTTAACCCTTCTTTCCGTATCCCCATCTAACGTAGCCGCCGCGCATGCCATGACCACCATAGCCGCCTCCCATGCCCATACCGCCATAGCCGCCTCCCATGCCCATACCGCCATAGCCACCTCCCATGCCATAACCGCCATAGCCGCCTCCCATGCCCATACCGCCATAGCCACCTCCCATGCCCATACCGCCGTAGCCGCCACCACCATAACCGCCGTGACACCATTTACCAGTACATGGTTTCTTATACGATCTTCTCCATCCACCTCCCATTCTGTAACCGCCGGATCCGCCATAGCCACCTCCCATTCTGTAACCGCCGAATCCGCCATAGCCACCTCCCATTCCGTAACCGCCGTATCCGCCATAGCCACCTCCCATGCCGCCACCCACAACCACGGCATAACCGCCACCGTAGCCACCACCGCCGTAGCCACCACCGCCGTAGCCACCACCGCCGTAGCCACCACCGCCGTAGCCACCGCCGTAGCCACCTCCGTAGCCGTACCTACAGTGTTTACCCCTACATTTCCAGGCGGCGCATGATGCCACAACAAGGGCGAGGACCAATAGTATCTTCATGTCTGGAAAGAGAAAATGTTTTTCCATACTTGATATAACAAACATTTTATATCTGATAATCTTCATCTTACATACTGACTTCATTGCATCAGTAACTGTTATTATTAAGACGCACAGAAACTTTGGAGAACGGGCTTATATTAAAGAGCACATTGCTCTAAATGTACCAGCCTCGCAAGTACGACAATGCAGAATTTCGGAATGACTTACATGCGATTTAACATAGGAGTATTTGTTTGAACACTAAAGGCGCAGTGGTGATAATCAGTGACTTCGCACAGATCAAGATAATTCAGTTATTGCAAAACGAATTAAAAGCGCTTTTAAAGTTTTGTATGCAATAGTTATTAATGCCAGTACACTGTGGTCATACTATTACATGGAAGTTTTATAGATAACTTGTACTGTCACAAGCGAAGAAAATTTTATCAGAAATGTAGACAGGATGACTGAAAGACATATATTCCAAGCATGTACATGAGTCTGCTGTTGTACATAAGTGTGCGCTTGTTCAATATTCCGCGGAAAAAGGGTCGATCGCTTTCAACCGTATTCGCAAGACCTAAACTCAAGTGACTTGTGTTTCCTTTGCAATGCTATCTGGACGTAAATTTGAATCGCCAAGGGCACTTTTTAGTGCAATGTTCCAGTGTCCTCAAGTTTCATAGGCAGAGTATGTAAATCATTCAAATGAACTTTGACATGACATGATTTAATAAGATAGGTTTAACGAAGATACACAAAATATAACCGGATTTACTGAAGAATGATCAGGTGATATATGAACGTACATAGACACAAGATGTGGCAGTGGGTACGCCATAATTAATTTGAAATATCAAAAGAGACAAAATCAAGGGCAATGTACTGGTCAGCTTTAGAAATACCGGTATTAATTGATTTGTTCAAAATATTATTGTCGTGTCTGCGTCAGCTATGGAAAACAATTGATGCCATGAAATATGTTTCGAAGTTTTAGTCATTATTCTTTTAAACGAACCATGCAAATTATGTTTCAATCCAAGTTCGAAGAATTAAAGCATCAAATGTTGTTAGTTATTATTCTAACTTGTAAAATAAGTTGCATACTATGTTGTTTACAGCCAAATATATACAATAGTGTACATTGTATATGTGCGCAGAGCTACAGTCCTATTTTAGTAGTAGCATAATTATTGTGATTTTTTATAGACTTTTCATTTTACTATATTATAAAATCTAGATGTATATTAGTATTCGATTAGTTTTATAATGAAATATACACAAAGTAAGATCCAATTTTCGATCTTCATGTTCTATACCAAATATGATGGCAAAAAATCATAGTCAACTCTGAATGTATTTGTCAAATAATTATGTACAAGACATTACAATCAAATTAAACAAACATGCATTGCATTTTGAATATTTTCTATCAGCCTCGTAATACAAAGTAGTATTACTTAAAGTAAACAGAAAAAAAACAGTACTTACTTGTTGAGAGTGACTTTTGAATAATCAAAGCTGCTTACTGACAGGGGCTTAAACACCTCTTTATATACGCATTGGGTGACAAGCAAAGAATAGTAATTATTCGCATGGCGTATCTGTCAAAACAATGCCAAATAACTCACTTACATTAAGATTGATCGTGAAGCGATAGATAGATCCATCGATGAGTTGTCTTTGCAGTCAAGCTTGCAGTGAGCCTCATCACAAAGGAAGCAACTTCATGGTGTATGACATCCATCGATCAACTAAATGTTGACAATTTATATCATCTTCGGCATTTTCCGTGTTTCAAAGGTCACATCGACGAGATAATTTTTTGAATATCAACTAAGTCGTGACCTTGGTGACTATAGTAGCAGAGTGAAAAGATAAAATCCATTATTCAAAAACCGTTAAGACTGAAACTTAAACTTTAAAATGTTAAATTTTCTTTTTAATCCTATATCATCATAACGGACTACATGTACATTTTAATAAAAATTGGCAAAAGTGTGGGTATCAACAAATATTCAGACAACATTTCATTCGTAAGATTTAATGAAAAAGAAATGCCGGAAAATAATGTTTTGCACATTTAAAGTCTAAGTCTGAATTTCTACCTTGAACTGTGTATACGTGAATAAGGCCGCTGTAATATTGTTCACAAACAACGACATGTCTGAGATTAGGGTTTGGAGTTGACGTAATGATGGTCACTCTAAGCTTCTAAAAGTTCTAATGGTCAAACTGACATTGACCTTAAATTCAATGAGGATCTCCAATCATGACCAAACACACAAATAATGTTTGGCAAGAGTGTTAAATTACTACAAATCTAGCCATTGATAGGATAAGGAAATATCATGAAACGTGGTCCTATCAGTAATATTATTCATAAACTAATCAAAGTAGCTGCACTTCACATTGACACACGCAATGAATTACAATTTTGTATGTAGGGTTTCTCAAATTATTTAAAAATGCTTACATTTCAACAGGACAATAGAACAAACAGTTAAAGTGTCTTAATGATATGCAATGTTATGAATAATACAACGCGTGTGGTTTCTGTCCATTCCTCGTGTGATTTTTAACATATAAAGGTTAAACATTTTTAATTATGATTGAACTTCAAAATGCCGGACCGGAGATGGAGGCAACAACCGGTCATGGCAACAGCGCGTAGCAAAAATACGTCCGCCCTCACTGCTATGGTAGCTATAGTAATTACAATGGTTTTAATTGAGCGTATGACCTTAACGCGTTGATTTGACGACTTTCATTTGTCATATTGTCACATGACTTGAAGAGACTGTTATTAAATGATTAGATATTCTTTTTAGTGAACAAAGTGATTCATAAACAGAATTTGTCAAAAGATAATGATGAATGTGTATTCCGTGTCTATTAAACTTGTATGTTGTGAATGTCTTAGTGTGTTAGTAGAAAAAATAACTCCCGACTTTCAAACATGCGTTTTCACAATTTAAGACTTGATAAACGATATAAAATGACACTTGTAGATTCTGGCGAGCAATAAATTGTTAGTTGAGACAACATGTAAGGAGAACATGGATATTTGTCCGAATCGTCATTGTGAAAGGCAATTTCCACGCGCATACACGGGCCATTATGTTCCGTGTTTGATCAAATCAAAATATTAGTCTGTTTAAATACTGTCTCGTCAGTTAGTAAATTCTTTGACTTCTTTGATAAATCTGTTCATAATTCCCAGTATTGAACAAACCTAGAAGCCATTGGCATGCTTAATGCTGGCATGGATACGAGTGAAGTTGATAGGGCTGTTGGAAGTTTAAGCCGTGTCATTCACTATCTAAGGCTACGATATAGACAGCAGGGCGTACTTACGACTAGTTTCATGGTGTACGACGCGTGGGCAAGGCAAAACCAATATATCACAAAACACTCACCAACGCAATCATTTACAATCTGCCATCGCAACTGCTTGAAGAACCTTCAGTACTGATAACAATAGAATAAATGACCAAAGCGTACGCAATCGTGTCAGTACGCGTGGTCAATATGTATATCGTCCTTACGTCGGCTGTGTATTTCGCGATGTCACCGCGTAATTCGCATTGATTGGACACGTGTACACTCTCGTGTGATCAGATAGTCGTGGGATATTATTTTCTCGGACGTCAGTCGAGATATTTCATTCTTCGAAGCGATGACAGGGTTTGCATATACCGTAGAAGAAATGAGCGTAATGGGGAATAATGGTTGCTTTAAAGAGGTTCATTTTGGGGCGGTGGTTCCATCATGACCTGGGTAGGTACGCAATTTAAGAGTGTCGATCATTTTTCATAGTGACTGATGGCGTTTGACTGCACAGCGTGACCGAGGTGTGTTTTCCAAGTAGTCCTGGATCCACATTTTTTTCTATCTACAGATGCAGCTAGACTACTCTTGCCGTAAATATAACCATAATTGAACTTTCTTTTCATATTTAGATCAAACCAGGTGATGTTATATATGTGTGAGCATGTTTCCACAATTTATTGAATATGTATAATTGCATTTGTTTGAGCCTGTTTCTTCTAAGTCACTTTCGTAAGCATGTCCATTGTGTATCATAATGTTGGCATGTTCCCTGTTTATTGTTTAATGTTAGCATGTTCCCTGTTTATCGTATAATGTTAGCATGTTCCCTGTTTATCGTATAATGTAAGCATGTTCCCTGTGTATCGTATAATGTCAGCATGTTCCCTGTGTATCGTATAATGTAAGCATGTTCCCTGTGTATCGTATAATGTTAGCATGTTCCCTGTGTATCGTATAATGTTAGCATGTTCCCTGTTTATCGTATAATGTTAGCATGTTCCCTGTGTATCGTATAATGTAAGCATGTTCCCTGTGTATCGTATAATGTTAGCATGTTCCCTGTGTATCGTATAATATTAGCATGTTCCCTGTGTATCATATAATGCTAGTATTCTCCCTGCATATCGTATATGTGTGTTGTACATGTGTTAGCATGTTCCCTGTTATCGTATATGTATATTGTACATGTGTTAGCATGTTCCCTGATATCGTATATGTATATTGTACATGTGTTAGCATGTTCCCTGATATCGTATATGTATATTGTACATGTGTAAGCATGTTCCCTGTTATCGTATATGTGTGTTGTACATGTATAAGCATGTTCCCTGTTATAGTATATGTGCGTTGTACATGTGTAAGCATGTTCCCTGTGTATCGTATAATGTAAGCATGTTCCCTGTGTATCGTATAATGTTAGCATGTTCCCTGTGTATCGTATAATATTAGCATGTTCCCTGTGTATCATATAATGCTAGTATTCTCTCTGCATATCGTATATGTGTTTTGTACATGTGTTAGCACGTTCCCTGTTATCGTTGATGTGTTTTGTACATGTGTTAGCATGTTCTCTGTTATCGTATATGTATCTTGTACATGTGTTAGCATGTTCCCTGTTATCGTATGTGTGTATTGTACATGTGTTAGCATGTTCCCTGTTTTCGTATATGTATCTTGTAGATGTGTTAGCATGTTCCCTGTTATCGTATATGTATCTTGTACATGTGTTAGCATGTTCCCTGTTATCGTATATGTATGTTGTATATATATATGTTTTATAGCATTCTCCCTCTATATAAGTATATTTGTATTGTTGTATGTGTATGTGCATGATCGATCCTCTCTTAATTTTAAGTATGTTGTATATATGTGTTCGAACGTTTCCCATTTATCATATGTATGTTATATAGAACACCGTTTTCCTACTCTCCGTAACTCATATGGAGCATGCATATATGAAATGTAATATTGAAATAAGCAAAAACTTTGTAGTTTAATTGGTTAAGGTTTTGAGTAATTGCACGAACAAATGTTTATGAGATCAATAAATAACCAAATACAAATATTCTACTTCCGTTTATTTATTTGAACTGATGAATATATAAAAAATAATAGCATGCTTGTTAAAAATAGTTTGTTACATGTTCAATAAAATTTAATATAGCGCGTAAATAAAAATTAATTTACATCATATTACAATTACAGGACCATTGTGGCATTCATTGTCCATTGACATTTCAGAGAGTTCCATACAATCACAACTTATGTATTTATTGTTGAAAACATATACAGTAATACGATATTTGCGCATGTTTCACGTATGACCTAAATTATAATTGTATCTGTCTTCTTTAGACTATATCAAAAATATTAAAACTTTCGTTTCGACGAAAATCAATAAAATAATTAGACACTATTTATCATGTAGTCGTCATCGTACTTCGCGTGAAAAGACTATCACAACAATCGAAATATTATTAATTACTGTTGACTTAGTCTGATTAATGTAGAAATTGTTTGACATATATTTATGTTGATGCATACAGTACATAAAACTGCGACGCGATTGTTAGTAATTATAAGTCTAATTACAGTCCGTAAGTATGCGTAGCACAATCATAGATACGTATGTCTACATTCAAACCTTTATTTAGGAAATACGAATTCATTAGGTTCCAGTCCAGGGTTTACAACGCACAGATTTAAACAAATCCAAACGAAGCTCGGCTGTCCAAAATTTACTTCGACATTTAACTTTGAAGCATCGCTGTGACTCATGTAGCAAAGTCGAGCACAATACGGCTACATCTAATACATAAACCTTAGAACCTGCTCCCGGGTTATGACGTCGTCATCAACAAACAACTATTTTTTAATAACAAAATCTTACCTTCCATTGACAGCCTCGTCAGTGTTACTTTTCATTTAAACTGTCTTGAAAATGATGTGGTTATCATACAAGTCATCTCGGATGCTCAGTTTGAATTTAAACCCGGTTACTCAACTTCTTCAAATTGCTATGCTTACTATAAAAGCATATTCTAAATTGCTTAAGAATACCGTTATTGTGTACAAAATGCCTAATGTTCAATAATTTTGAAAAACATGTTTTCATTGTCTGACCACCTCAAATATTATTGTCATGGGCAACTCAGTAGTAAGTAACGACGTGCAAATATATCGGCTTGACAAGTGAACGGGTGCGACATAAAAACTACGCATACTTTACATAATATATTGTCCCTTTCAATACCTAAACTTCTTCCTGCTTCAATTTCTAATTTATGATCACTCAATCTAAAGCATGTTAATTGTTTTCTTAATTTATCATTATCAATTTTGTCAAGATTACTTTCGTATTCGAAATCATTTTTATATTTGCAATAGTAATTCAATTTGACATCGATATAATTGAAGCATTCCAGTCCTGAATAATTTGATCATATATTCTGTTCTTAATCAATGGTAGGTAGTTATTATTTTGGTTGAAATTTGTACGGACATACGTAATGATCAATGATTGAGTTCAAACGGGAAGTCCAAGAATTGCTATTTACATTTGCACATAGATCCAAATACATGAAGTTGATAGAAGATTGGTTATTTTTCTTAATTTCAACTAAAACTTGATAGATCTAATTTTACTAATTACTGATATTGGGAACCTTACCAGTTCACTATTTACAGCGTAATTTGGTGTTTGATGTTTAATATCGAGTATATTTTTACAAAAACGTACATGCAATTTATCTTTATCCTTGTAGTTATAAACACTTCATACTTCTGAGTAAAATTGGAGCTACCATTGTGTCAAACAGAGATAACGTTGTCTTAATATTTAACCTAACTTTGTCAAATAATGATAATAATTTATGGTATGCCCCTAAAGCTTGTTCAGTAAGAGTTTTAACAGCAGTAGACATATTACCGTTATAAGTGAACTTAATTCCTAAATATGTGAAATTGTCAACTCGCTCAAACCTTTTCCCCATTTGTGAAAAAATCTGAATATTTAGTTCGTCTTCGTTTTTCAAATACACATATTTCTGTTTTGGTTACATTGATTTTCAAACCCCACTTTTCTGAATATCTATATACATTCTCTTTTTGAGATTGTAGACTTTTAGGATCAGTTTTGAACAACACTATGTCATCAGCAAATAATATCATATACATTGACAATAATTTCAATTCTTTATCCGCTAACGTATCAAAATCTTATTATCAATAATAACATTGATAGATAAAATGAATAAAAGGGAAGACAGCGGTTCTCCTTTTTTTAATCCTATTGTGACGTCAAAGAAATCTGATTTTTTCACTGTACTAGATATTTTCACACCTGATTGAACTTCATTGTAAACACATTTAATAATATTTGTCATTTTGCAGCTGATGCCTGATTGTATAAATTTTTCCCATAATGCACCCCTATTCACTGAATCAAATGCCCTTTGGTAATCTTTAAAAATACTATAAAGTCTTGTGTTGTTACTCAAAAAGTTTTGTAGTACAGAATGTAAAAGAAAAATTGCGTAAGCTGTAGAACGACCATCGCGGAAGCCAAATTGTGATTCGTTAAATTTGTTTTCTGATTAGCACCAAGCATTAATTAATGCGATTTCTCAATAAAATAGAGAAGATTTTACCCATAATGTTAACAAGCGTGATTCCTCTATAATTTGACGGATTATTTTTATCTCCCTTTTTTTGAATAGGATATATGTTACCTTTAAACCAAGCATTTGGATATACACAGTTGTCATATATATAATTAAATAACGTACAAAGATATGGTGATATAAAATCATTCGAATCAATACAAAAATCTGCAACATTATTTTCATTGTCACAACTTTTGTGTTTCAACATGGAAATGGTTGTGTGCACTTCATTTACTGATATCGGTCGATCAAGTTGATCAATGTAAAGAGTTTCCTCCCTTGATGATTGAAATTCGTTTACCCTGTGTTTCGTTGGAAATATTTGCAAAATATTCTTTAAAATCTTCAAATGACACATTTTCAGCAGAATCAGTATTATTGTTATTACAATCAAACTTTTTAATATATTTCCAAAATGATCGCTGCGTTTTGATGATAAAACAGAACATTCCGTGTTTAATTTTATTCACCCAACATGATTTTAAACACAATACAGTCATGTTTGGATATGTGCTGTCCTTGAATGAATTGTCACAATCTAACTATCAAACGAACATTCATGTAAAGTATCACTGTCGAATAATTATGTTGTTAATAAAATTAATGTGGTATAATCCATTGCAAGAACTGTCATACGATTTGTTTTAATCCACTTCCGAAAATGTAATTTTAAGATCCGTGTCAAATGCACTTTAATGTTTTGCGATATGTCAATTGCGTTTAGTTTCGTCGGGACTGACCATGTTGTCTCTTTGAAGAACTTGCAAAACGTGAATCGATTCAAACCTAACTATCCAATAAGTTGACAATGAATTGAGTCTTGAAATACACGAGATTTTCATTTTTTGCAAGGCATGTGTACCTTAAAACGGTCCACTAAGTGGACAAAAAGCCATGAGATACACGTTCAGTGTGTCTGTAATTCTGCTTTCATTGTAATAGCATGTTCACACTACCCGTACACTTAACACAAAACACAAGGGAATTTCATAATTCTTCTGTTTTAAATAAGAGAAACGCCTCAAACTGTCCATTTTGTCACAGAATAAGGCAAACTCGGCACTTCGTGCCTCGTTTGCTCTATTCGACAGTTTTAGGCCTTCTCCCTTACAAAAAGTTTATCGTAAGATAAATATGCTGACTGATTGTCCGTCTTTACTTTTATCATAATGGGTCTTAACGTTTTGTGTCGTTCCTGTATTGCCTTCGGAAATTGCTCACTAACACGGATTTTCATTTGGACAGGTTGTTCGGAATTATCATCTGTTGTCTGTTGATTAGATTGATCACCATTGTGAGATTTCCACTAATTTGTTATCTTTTGCTTGATCATCTGTTTGTCAGGGAAGTGTTTGAACTTTACCACCACTGGTCTGATTTTGTTATCGAAGTATCGATTACCTAATCGGTGAGCAAGTTATATTATAATTACGTCTTTGGTCAACAGTCACACCTTCAGGAAATCCGAAAAAAGCAAATTATCTCTCATCGACCTTGACTTAATATCATTAATTTCTTCCGGGATTGTTTTCAGAGAACATCTGTGTTATACAATCACACTACTTCTTAAGAGACGACTCGAAATTTGAGAATCATACGCTCTGCTTGCCTCAACGTCAGTTATTCTAGAATTGGTATCTCTCGAAATCATTTCAAGAGTTGTGACTCTTGTATCAATTGACGCAAGTCTGTTTGAAAGAGAGGACAACTGTTGTTCAATTGAGTCTAATTTAGTTAATCGTTTGTCCATTGAATTCAGTCTCTGAATGACAAGTTGTTGAAAATTATCACTAAATTGTTGAACAGGAAGTTTGAGGTGACTGCTGATGATTAAAGTATTGTTGTTGTTGTTGATGATGCTGCTGGTGCTGTTGGACTGGATGAGGTGGTGGAGTATAAAACGCACCTACTGGAGATTGATAATTGTTCAAGTTTGACATGTTGGTCCTGTTCATAGGCTGTACGTATCCCGGAGTAGACATGTTGTTATGTACTGTTGGTTGTGGATCACTCATCAATGTTGTTGGTGATTTAATATTTCCTTGTCGTTTCTCAGGAAAAATGATGCCATAATCTGGTGAAGACAGATGTCGTTTACCTTTTTTGCTATGTTTTTTTGGCGGCATTTAATCCGTTTGAAATTTATCACGTGGACGGAGGATATAATTCACGATCACGTATGTATAGTAATTGAATACGCCAATGCGCGCCACTCATGCGTGACGAATCACGAATTATAGGTATGGTATATATGGTCAGGTTTACACAATGACCGTTGACATACATGAAAAATTGTCTATGTCCGAAATTTCACCTTTAAAGAATTACAGTTTTTTTCAAGAGTAATTACCAATGTTTGAGGATAGATTTTCCAAAACCACTAATCCAAAAACTACACTTTGTAGTTCCATGCGTTTCGAAATTTTCAAAATTTTTCACAAAACAAATTTTAACGTGACTTTGCCTGTTACCGGAAGCGGACAATTTAATGATATCACTTTGATTCTACTTCTGTGTGCAGGTGTGAAGATGGCATGGTCTTGTTTCACTCAACTAAATGTTTACAACAAAAGTTAAATGACTTAATATATATCTGCTATAATCATTGGGATGTTGAAGTGAACACCGATAAATAATATTGTTTTCAGACGACGCGGACGCTTTAAAATTACTTCAATCGGTAAATTGAAAATGAATTGTTGAAAATCGTTGTATTTGTAAATGTACAGTGTGAAAGAGTTATATTTTACCCAGAAGACAATGTGTAAATTATTCCATGTTTTCGAAATAATTTGTAAAAGAGTGTCGGTGAGTAAACAATCTAGATACAATTGTGCTGTCTATCGCAAATTGGGTCGTTTGCCTCTGTATATTTGACGTTTTGTAAAACTATTTAAATGTTTGTGCAAAGTGCTTAATACTGAACATCTAATCTTAAATTATCATGTATCATACATTATTAACTATTTTGACTTAACAATAGCATAAGAACAACTGGGTATTTGACATTAAAACCATGCTGTATACTCACGGTTTGAGGCATTTCTAGGAAAACAAATCAAGTGTTATAGACCCATGCAATATTAATTGAAGTTATGAGCAACGGGTAGCTGATTTATCAAAAGTCTTGATGAACTATTTTGACTCAATAAATAATAATTTAACTTTATTGAAAGCGCAGAATCAAGTTTTCCTAGAGTCGAGGATTTACCAAATATTTTATACCGAAAATGCGTCAAAAGCAGGTAAATATTGATTATTTCTGTGTGGTCAATGTTACCTATAAAATCCAATGTTTTCATATTGAATTTGGACTTTTGACGGTATCAACTAACGCGCATGCGCACTTGTTGCTGATATAATGTTTCTACAAGTATGTTCCCTCTATAAATTGTGAGTTTTATTATTTTCCTATGCTCTTATATGTAAATTAATTTCTCAATACATTAGACTTTACAGTCTATGAGTATACATTTAAAATAATTGAACATTTGCCATGTATTGTGAATGACAACATCAGTGTGCATATCATAAAAAGAAAGAATGGATAGACACACATGCGCAGTGTTACCAATTTAAATAATCGCAAATACAAAAAATGTAAATGTCTTCAGGAATGCGTAGCTTCTCGAATTTCGCATAAGAATCTAGCAAAAATGAAAACAAATATCTCCAGGAATGCGTTGCCTCTCGCAAGTCTTATCTGAACAAGGAAATATGAAACTCTGAGGCTGATAATACAGGGTAAATATGAAGTGGGTACTTTTTATTATCGAAAATGAAGCTTTGCTTAATTGGTTTGTCAACGCACGAAAATTCCACATAGTTTCTGCTTGTTTTACTTACCTACCTTATATATTTTCTTAATTATAGTTTATGTGTAATACTTAACCAATGATATTAATCGATGCAGTGGAGATATGAGTGATGTTCTAGTTAATATTCATCTTTGTTTCAAAGTCAACGGTTTTTATTTGTTTGTTTTAGTATGTTCCTAGCAGCTAATGTTAATATGTTTTGCATTCTTTTTTTGTTGCCGTAGCTGTTGTTACTTTGAATAAAGCAATACAAAGAAACGAATAATTTCTTCTCTAACTAAAACAACTGCGTTGACTGTCAGTGATACCGGCTATATGATGTGTTTTAGAGCAATACCTGTGTAACAAGTTAACTATTTAACCCATTCACATCAGGAACACAGTTGCGGAATCGCCATTCAATTGAGAACTGGAAACTTGTGATGGTCTTTATTCATACGAGTATATTATTACTTTCGTCGCATTCTCATTTAAGTTGTAGAGCTTGATAAGTTAATACAATTACACCTCACTTAAAGTCCATCTCAATAGTAAAATCACCACAAAATTAAGAACACAATGTCTTTTTTCACTGTTTTGCTTTTTATTCAACCTCGATATTTAGACCACCTCGATATTAAGTCCAGTTCTCAAGGGTCCAATGGGTGGTTTATTATTGATGTTTAACTGTATTGATATTATTGTTGTCGTTCTTGTCATACTTATCATTTTAATGTCTTGTTCTCATCAAAGCGCGGGAGCATTATCAGGATGTAGAATATCGTATCATTCCGTATACTATTCCCCGGGAAGCCTTATTTGGTGGGATCGTTATACGGAAGGAACGCTGTCCGAGCATTGTTCCACAAAGTGCTCATCTTGAATCACTGTATTCAAGATATTAATACAGTGCTGGTCGACTTAATGACAAATTTCAGTCCATGTAATTGTATGACTACTCGGCGTTTGTTTATGTGATATAAATCTCACGAAATTTAGCATTGTTCAGATTGTATGACACAGGTTTATACATGTACTCGTAAGTATGATTTCACGGTTGTCTGAATTAAACAATTCCGGTAGTATGGTGTATGTACTGCAACAACTAGTACTATTGACATGTATATGTCTATCAGATCGAAATCACGAGTGTTTTTATAAAAGCAACATATTTCGTTTTCATTTCATTCATTTGAGTGGTATATGATGTGTATATTTTGAAGTAACTTCGATGATTATGACCTATATACAGGAATGAACAAATCTGGTTTAGGACCATTGCATTGTTATGTAAATCTAAATGTTGCTAGTTGTGTACATCTGCTTGAAATAACATTACAAACGCAAGCATGTAAGATGCAATCAGTTTACTAAATAATAGTTTAATATACACACAAAAAAAAGAAAAAGTCCATTTCATAGTTCCAGTCGAAGTGTTTGGTAATTGATGATACAGGGCAATGTCATTTAGCCCTTCTTTCCAAAACTACCATAGCCACCGTAGCCGCCACCCATGCCACCGGAACCTCCGTAGCCGCCACCGAAACCGCCACCGAAACCGCCACCGAAACCGCCTCCGTAGCCGCCTCCGTAGCCTCCACCCAAACCGCCCCCATATCCGCCATAACCACCAGATTTACAATATTTGCAAAATGGTCTTTTCTTGAAGTATCCACCATAGCCGCCACCGTAGCCGCCACCGTAGCCGCCACCATAGCCGCCACCGTAGCCGCCACCATAGCCGCCACCATAGCCGCCACCATAGCCACCGGAACCACCCCATCCACCAATGCCGCCACCATAGCCGCCTTTCTTGCCGCCACCCCAGCTGCCGCCGCCCCAGCTGCCGCCGCCCCATCCACCAATGCCGCCTCCGATACCGCCACCCCATCCACCTATGCCGCCACCATAGCCGCCTTTCTTGCCGCCACCCCAGCTGCCGCCGCCCCAGCTGCCACCGCCCCATCCACCAATGCCGCCTCCGATACCGCCGCCCCAGCCGCCGCCGCCCCAGCCGCCGCCGCCCCAGCCGCCGCCGCCCCAGCCGCCGCCGCCACCGCCGCCACCGCCGCCCCAGCCGCCGCCGCCACCGCCGCCCCAGCCGCCGCCGCCGCAGTATTTACCTTTGCATTGCCACCCAGCACATGCAGTCACAAAAAGGGCGAGAACGAGAAGAATCCTCATGGCTGAAAATATATTTACAGCAAATAAATATATGCTAAATGCATTTTATATAAATGAACTGTATTTAAACTAAGCTTGATATGAAAAGTAAAGAGTAATCCTTCTCGTTTGAATAATTATGTTTTATTTACTAGAATATTTATATTTCTTTACTACGAGTAAATCAAAGAAAATGCATAATTTTATATGTTGAGATACCTCTGATGGTAAACATTTCCTATTTATATCAGAACGTTTGTCATAATTCCTCTTTACCTTTTAAAGTTAAAGAGCAGATGTTTCCCATAACATGCAAGAACTAAGTACATACATTTAAATTCCGTAATGATCACTTGCCGATATATATCCGTTGACGTGCGGAAACTATTCAATCAAATGACTGGAGACAGACTTTGTATACATAACAGAAGCGCATTTCAGATGGGGAATTCACGCTGATTAAAACTGCTAAAGAAGAGAATGGTTCAAGCACAGACATGTCGGATGTAAATATAACAAAAGACATATCACAAACGCAGATAAGGATGATGTTATTCACTTCATACATATATATGTATATTGTAATTTTCGATGCTGAAATGTTCGTATATATCGAAAATGATAATCAGTCATAATAAGCAAATGATCAGTTGTCGAAACATACAATTATTCTTCTACGATAAAACACAATCATCCATAAATAGAGAAACATGGTCATGCTTGTATTGAAGGCTGATTAATACCTTTAATTGTGTTAATTATGATTATAGGTGAAACTTAACAAGAAAATATCTAACAGCGATGCATGTCTGATATTATTGCTATCCAAAGACTGCGCATGTTTTAATTGAAACATATATGACTATCTAGGAAGGCTAAAAACATGTCTTTGCACATGTCAACATATTGGTTTCTTTAATTCGCAAGACTTAAACGTTAATATGTCTGTATAATTTACTTCTATTGGAACACAGTCCCAATCAGGCGTTTTAATTTACGAGTATGTTGCAAAAGTTGGGATTATATTTCAGGTTAACTCGTTAGTGTTCATAGTTAGTACCTCGCCATTATGAAACGGTTAAAGAAGGGGAACATTTGTTTATTTCCTTCTCCAACGACACAAACCATCCATTATTTGTAGCAAATTTATGATGACTTTTTAATCATTAAAACCTCATTAAGTGTATTTATGTGGTAAGGCTCATGAATAAACATTCTGACATTATTTAAACATTTAAATATGCATGATATGAATGCGCGTTGGATAATTTATCATATTTTAGCTTCAACTTGATTCAATAAATTATTATTTGTTTAATTGATGTTGTATTATCAGAAACAATACAAGCATTACATACTACTTGTAAATATCATGAATTTAGTCCAATATTGATACATATTTAAGGTCATAGATACACACCTATTCACTTATTATATATTATATTTTAAACTATGCTTCAACATCATATTCATATGAATGCGTATGCATATTACATCCGAGTAGATAAATTCTGCTCCTTTAACAAATATAATAAATACATTTTCCAGTAACGTTCAGTATTCAGTTTTATTTATAGGGTACAATAAACCTTTCCTAGATTATTGTTTGCTTGACGTCATTATGTTATAACATACATTGCTTCATCAGTTTACAACAAACTAAGAAAATACTATATCACAAAATAGTAAAGCTTATTTTAGATTTCTGAAAGAGTATTCTGTTAATGATAAACAGTAATATTTTCCCCCTAAAATGTCATTGATAGGAATGAGAAGTGTTAGTCTGGTAGTTTTCTATTTGCAACTTGGTTCTATAACCAAAATACCAAATCAAATCAGATTTTCTCTTCGACATGATTAACAAAAGTGTATGGAATTTTATATTAAGGAGTTATGCGACTTCAGTTTTATCAATGTATCCATAGAGTTATTGCAAATTGATAATGATAAAATTTCTTTTATGATGTTAATTTATTTTCTAAAACTCTCTATGCTACTTTCTGGAATAAAAACTCCAATAAGGATTTACAATGTAATGCAAGTATAATCGTTTGCTGGCAGTTATTGTTAAATTCATATTTCCTATATATATATTTGTTTATTAAAGTCTCTTCTTTGTATAAATAACACTCATATGCACATAATGAACACAATTAACAATATACAAAGCCACTCTTAATTAGAGTTATAAGAGACATAAAACATATACATGTATTACACAAAGCATACTCTTATACACATGATAAGAAACTAGAAACAAATGCTAGTTAATAGATAAAACAACAACAATATAAAACATGACATACATTACTTACATAAATCAAACATTCTGGTACAGGTTTTGGCGCTTAATCGACACAGAGTTATATCAGATAAAATAAAGGACAACTTGTCTACATCAGACATGATATTGAATTTAAGATTAATGGCATTAGCTTTTTCTATCAATGGTTGTCGTAAACTATCATATAAGTTACAATATAATAATACATGCATTTCTGTTTCAACTTGGTTACATGAACAAAAAATACAGAGACGTTCATTTTCCACAAGGTTTTCATAACGTCCTGTTTCAATAGGAGCTACTCCATATCTACATTTACTTAAAGCAGATCTATGTTTCGGTGCCATAATAAGTTTACAGTAATGTTCTGGTTTGTAATCCAATTTAAATTTACAATAATTTCTAAGCTTATTTCTCCCCCTACCAGATATACCTTCGGTTTTATTAATACTTTCAAGCCAGTCATTTGAATGCAAACATAACATTTTATCATACACTTGCTTAACTAAAACATTTTTAGAAACATTCTTATTCAAATCAGTATATGCATTCAAATCACAATTTAACAATTTTTCTTTGACAATATAAAACCAAGTTGTGCATGACCTATTTGCCTTGCTGTCTGCCCAGAGTGCTAACCGCTTATTGACTCTAGATGTAGGTGTGTTGCAATGAAGAATTAAATAAATAAATAGAAAGCACAAGTACTTACTTGGATACGAGTCTTGCTGTTATGCAAAGTCTGCTTCTAACTTGCCAGATACCGAGTTTATATAACTACCCAATGCACTGGTCAAGAATACTAATTAGATGCATGATGAATTTGAAAGCATGGAAGATGTATAACTATTTTGATTAATGTAGAATAACAAATAGTTTGATATGTTCATTTTATTTAAAAAAAAGTAAATTGATATACAGCGGACTACTAAAGGTTAAATTAACTTAATAATAATGCACGAAGACAGCATGCAGATATATTCGTCGCACGTGCCAACAATACAGAAACATTGTGATAAATCGCGTTCGCTTTTTGGTAATTGTCAATATTTTTTGTGTTTCAAAGGTAATAAACGAAGATGAATGATTTTCAAATGCTTACATGTAAATCATACCACAGTACTATATTTAGCGAGAGTTGAATATAAATATCGTTTTGTCACTGTTTTTGTTACCGATAGTGCATGTGTACTGGGAAGTCACTAAGCCGTAACAAGGCATATTTTCTCCGCGTAGCTCGATTTTGATGTCTTATATAAATGTACATAGGTTTAATTTTATAAAAAAATAAAAGTTTAGTACATTGTGCATCTTAACTGGAGGTTTACTTCAGGCTTAAAGAAGAAATGTCGTCAAATTTAGAGACACATTTTCATAGTTCATCATTTAAACGAGTCTGAAAATTTATTAAAAGTGCTAACTTTTCAAAAGGAGTTTTTAAGTCGCTATTCAAACAGAAATGAGTAAGCGAAGCTTCATAACACATACATAACTTAAATATTACATATATAAAGCTATATATACATAAACAAGAGAACATAATTACATTGATATTTAACTTTTTTTCTTTTCCTCAGCAGGTTAAGTCCGTCAGCTGGTTAGCCCGGTTGAGCACTCGGACTGTTGATATGGCAACCTCAGGTTCGAACCTTTTAATTGGCGTATGTTCTTCATTTGAGTGAAGATCAAAATACATCCAGAGCCATTCGTCTTTCACCTCTGGCTTATGTGGGGGAATTTCCAGTTGCTTGGAGAACGTATTGGTACTGGTTGGTAAGAACACTGGTCAACTGACCGCTGTACATAATTGAATTACTGTTGAAAACGACTTAAAACGCATTCACGTAAAATAAATTAAACTATTAATTCCGAAATATTCCTGAAAAAAAATCTAAAGAACTGAATTTCCTGAAAATGTTCTGTTTAAAAAACAGGAAACTAACTGACAACAGATACAAATATTTTTTACGCTGATTCAATAGCTTTTTATATATTTCTGTGCATTAGCTGGCATTTTTGGTCAAGAAACATCAAGAACCCTCACATAAAAACACTGTCTAATTTCAAGATTAGTGCATTTTGCTTCCTACATGTATTTGCTATGTGTGTATAGTGAACAAAGTAACATGTGTTTTAATACTCCACATTAGGAAATTAACTACCGTTTTATTGCAAAATTTGATATTTCTTTCAAAAGTCTAGGCAAACAGTACCACTGTGTATCCAATAAATGTATGGTAACTTCCTTGTAACGTTTGGTTTACTAATCAGAAACAGAAAACAGCCAAACTCACTTACAGACCAGCACGAAATCAATACCCGACCTTTTTATTCATGGAACAATGATAATCAACTGATGAAACTTTATAATCAAACCACCTCATGACAAAAACAAAACTTTCGTCGTAGCCTATGGTGGTCTTATTATTGAGGTTACACAGTGATTTGAATATCTAGACCATCGTATTGAATGAAGTACGGAAAAATGATATACATGTACTATGGATTGTATGTAAAGTACTATGATTTCGTAAATACATGGACGACCATTACAAATATACACCAGAAATGAAACACGTGCACAAAGTAACGACTATCATTATGTATTGTGGACATGTATTAGGCAGGTACAATACTCGTCAAACACGTATTATTCTTACACTCATCAGTTAACCGAGATAATGACAACACCCTGGGTAATATACAATGTTCATTTCATAAAAATGATAAATTGTTTTCAACTGTTAACAAGGTCCGGATCATGTATATCTTGGTATAGTAGTAGCCACCAAACGTTCGCTGAAACACGAGTAGTTTGCACTGAATGACGTTTGGTTGTTCAAACAAAGGTATGAAAGCATGTATTGTTCTTGACAAACGTACCTTTATCTATTAAATATAACGACAGTATAAAATTGTAAGCATTTGTTTAAATTAAAATTAAAATACAATACAGGACACACTGTCATGTGTGGTACAAAGGGTGTATAATCAGAGTACAATCTCATTAAAATCAGCTCCAGTCGCACTCTCCTATACTATACGCTAACTGGATCTGATGACTGCACAATACAGGTCACGTTCTTGTGACCTTTGAGTAGCCAATCAAATCGTCGGCTGAAAAATACTTTGGTAAAGAGTCAAGAATATTCGTCGATATCCGGCGAGCTCCGCAAATTCTATTTGAGCGTAGATCACCAAGACGTTCCGATTACGTATTTTCGTCAATTTCAATATGGCTACGCCCTTGGACACACCCACAACTCCTACACGGCAACATTCTTTGGTTGATAGGTGTTATTTGTGTGGTGTTTCGTTTTTGGAAATATTTGTAACCGGAAGCGGCAGGAAGGACGTTAAAATCAGTATAAACAGAAACTCCAAATAAACTATAAAGCCTTTTTGAGAAAGACGAAAAGCACAGTTTTGTAAGGAGAAATTTCATTGGACCACAAACGAGCACCTGGTTACGCATATCTATTTTTAGAGAGGTTATATGAACGTGACCTTTTACGGAGCGTAGTCAGATCCTAACAGCGGAAAGTAATGACGTCGCGTCAGATGTTGGCGTCAGTTTGCGTAACGTTATGTCCAGTTTCCATCAATCAACGTAATTAGACCATAAGCAGATGATTCGTTATCGATGTGCGCTTAAGCGTATAAATTTTCAAAAAATCTAAAAACAAATGCTTGAATAAGGTTTATTTGTTATGGTTATGTACAATACATGCGAACCAAATACATATTAACTTATGCAGTACATGGTATATTATAGCTACTGTACATGACGTTAATTACTTTTTTTACAATTTTTAAAAGTAGACATATTTGAGGCGCTCTACAGCACACATATTGTTCACATGTTCGCCTTCATTGATGACTAGTGCTCCATCCTAATCTTATTTTTTAGGTTGTAGCATACGACTGTACTGTAAACAATGGCCTTTCTTGATTTTATAAGTTTGAAATTATTGTACTGGTGTTCCTGTTCTTTCTGTTGGAAATATAATCCCGACACGACGCTAGAGTTTGCCGGAAATGTGTTTTCCCAATCGTCGTTAACTTCATGTGCCAAGTTGTAGGGAGGCTTGCTGAACTGAAAATGTATATATATTTTGATAAAGAAATGAAATAAACGTGCGCGATAACAGATGATATTTATTTTCATTAATAAAACTTTACGGCTAAATTTGCCAGTTGTACGTTTAAACTTTACGCGACGTAACAACACAATAACGTTAAGCATTACAAAATTGCTAGATATTGATACTGTCCCATTAAACACCGAAAACGTGATCAGAATTACCCAAAATTACACACAATATCACATTGACACAAGAACTTAATAGAGTCAAAATATAATGTTTGTAAACTAAAGGACCATTTAGTAATTTAATCAACAATATACATAGTAACGCTAAAAATCTCGTTTTTCTCTGTGCGTTACATCGTGGCTAGACATTTATAATAGAATAGTTTGCGTTTATTTTGCATACCAATCCGCTTAAAAATACATGACATTCAAGCTTAATATAAGAACCTCAAGAATATATTAAATATGTAATTAAACTTCATCAATAACTAACTAAAATTCTAAAAGAAATTGATTGGTCTTAAAGAAAAAATGACATCTTACCTTTTCACACTGCAATTCTTTATTCAATTTTCATTCACTATTTTCCGTATTGCGCTCCATATTTGATATGGTCGAGCAGAAATGGCGTAACGTCAGTTGGTATGGTTTCCTACGAAAATAATTGAAGCAGAAGAGAATTTTGCGCTTTTGAATGTTGCAGACACACTTTTTATGTTACATCTTACCAGTGAAATAAAATGACGCCACTCTATATTATTTGCCTTTTTCATACCAAGAAGACACACTTTGTTCATTAAAATGTTAGCTATAATAATGCCGGATTTTTTCTGCTTTCAATAATATAATAATAATTTTTCATATTTATTATAAAAGTTTTATAGTTATGGCCTATCGATTTTTCAAGTTGACGCCAACATCTGAAGTGACGTCTAATGAATTTAAAGTTAGGGGCTGATTTCAATGAGATTGAATTGAAGTATTAACCCTATTACTTTTGTGAAGTGTCACAGTTTATATTGCATAGGTGACATTGTTCAAGTTGGCCCACGTGCATACTTCTGCAAATAATGTAACATACAATGAATCACTGATTGGGGTATTATCTTTCTAACTTTTGTGTTTTGTCAAAGTTGATATTGCACAGGTGACAGAGTTCAAGAAGGCCCACGTGCATAATTTTGCAATTCAGGTAAAAATATGTTATTATATGATATGCTTAATTTAGTATACTGCGTCCTTACCTCGTGTCAATTATTCTTTCTATGATGTACTTCCGTATTTGTGTTCTGTACATTTATTCGTACAATGATTATAGCGATATTCTGTACATTTATCTGTACATCTTGTGTAATCTCGTTGTGATGTTACATTTTGAGCTTTTTTCCGAGTGTTTTTGTGACGCCTTTTTTCTTCAATACGTAAAATGTCAGCGTCTGGTATTTAAATCATGTTACCTGAGTAGTTTGGTCATAATGTATTGCTTCACACCTCACACCCAAGGTAGGCCATGTTAGAAGCTAATGACCACTCAACAAATTTAATTATTGTGTAATTGTGGAGTCTTATATTAAGGGCCGACCAAACATGGGACTATCCAGCAGCGAATCCGAGTAATCCTACTGTCAGTTATACATATTAGTCAGCTTAAGAGCAGTTTCTTCGTATGTGGGAGGAATATCGAGGAGCCTTTTTGATAAATGGCTTTTTTGTGTTGTTACTGCTGACAATATTTAGGGAATGGGTCATTAAACAGGCAAGTGTATCACTTTTAAGATGTGCAAGAATCGAAGTAAGTGAACTGAGTGAATTATCTTTTTCCATTAATAACGAGTGCATTGTAACTGTTTATCATGAAGCTTGAATGGATGCAATATACATAGGATGAACAGTTATGTTAACACTATAAGCAACCTTTTTATAGACAACATTATAACGACGACGAATTATGCTAAAAAAACAGCTGCATACCGAATGATTTCAGAGATCTTTGAATTTATGAACACAGGCCTAAAAGGAATTAAATGTAACAAAATTAAATATCTCAACTGAAAATAAACTTAAACTTATAGAAACAGATATGCTACATCGCTAAAATGTTAAATATGCATAGTAAATATCTAGATGATGCGATCATTTAATTTTTTTTAGTATTCCAAAGATTGCTGCGAAAGTACTGAGTAGCTGTGCAATCGCAGTTCATACATAAACAGAGTGGTTCATGACATGCTATCTGTAATAATTAAAAGGTTTGTATAATTTTTTATTTATTGTTAATCGGGTCCGTATTTTACTTATCACATTTCTTAAATTATCATGTGCTATTCATTTAAAAATTTCATTCACGCTAATGCTATTGCAGATATTATGAGTAATTATGAGCATAATTCCATGTTTTGTGAAGTACCCTAAGTCATTAATCTATTTGCAGTCATGTATATAATGTGTTCCCCTTCTAAGTAAAATTTGATAACAAGAACAAAACAAAACAATTCGAATGCATTTATATGTTTACTTGCAACACAAAACACTCGTGCACATTTCGTCATGTCTTAAAACATGGGTATATCAAACAAGCCTGATAGAAACCGTTGATAGTTGGCAAAATATGAACGAGGTTATTAACCCTTCTTTCCATAGCCCCAGCCGTATCCACCTCCGTATCCACCCCAGCCACGTCCATAACCACCGTATCCGCCATAACCACCCCATTTGCACCATTTACACCATGGTCACCAGTTCCACCCAGCCCCCACCATAGCATCCGTATCCACCCCATCCACCATAATCGCCATAGCCTCCGTAGCCACCCCATTTACCCATGCTGAAGCCACCGCTGTAGCCACAGCCGGGTCCCCAGCCACCCCAGCCACCCCAGCCGGGTCCCCAGCCACCCAGCCACCGTAACCATAAGCGCAGCATGAGGCTACAAGAAGGGCGAGAACGAGCAGTATCTTCATCGCTGAAATGAACAGACAAATATATGTTTTCTCTTTCTTTATCTCCTCTGTGTATGACTTAATATTAATTTTCGTGAATATGTTAAAAAAAATTGCTTTCTAGCAAAAATGCTAATTATATTATAATTATATTAAGGTTTTCATATTTGTAAAGAAATAGTACTGTACATGTTAATTGTGATTTCATTCCTTGCACGTATAATTCTATGTTTAATGGTGATAAATTATAGTGATTTGTGGTAATTTGACAAATATAGATAACTAAAAGAGGCAATATAACATAAGCAGCATTAAATGCCCATTAATATGCACACACTGCCGTCTCATTATGATACATAGCTTCTATTCTGTTGTTTTATTGGTCTAGGTTGAGCAATCAAAATAAGCATATCAACATAATATAATGGTGTTTTATTAACCGCAGACGCATAGATATATTACCTGGTCCAATTCTTTTCAAAATGGGTTTACATAGTTGTTCGTTCTTTTCCGTGCGCTTGACGGAGAAATTCGCAATTGTGTTTCGAAACAAAAAATTAAGCAAACCTAACATAACAGTTTAGAATCTAAAAGAATAATGTATGAAAGGCTTACCCATTGTCGGGTTAATGTACCAATATAAATAAATTATTACACACTTTTCTCTAAGTCATTCATTCCTGGCACGTACATTTTTATGTTAAATGGTGATGGTGATAAATTATAGTGATTTGTACTCGTAAAAAAAAAGAAATGAAAAAGGCAACCAATAAAACAAATTGCATTTAAAGTCATTATTTCACACATTAATCACGTCTCGGTGTGAAATACTTAGTATGACCATCCACCATAACCATTAACCATGTTAGTTTTGCTCTTGCACCTCCTCAAATGCCTGATGTTTTATGGACTGTTGTTTTCCCGGAAGTCTGTGTGGGTAAGCATTGTCTTATGTATGTGGCATTCCCTGTAGCAACGTATTCTCTCATTTACGTAAATAAATGCACTCGCGCGAAAACCTTTAACAGCGACTTTTCCTCAGTTAAGCGCGCGGATAACCACAAACAGCTGTATAGGTCTATTTTGAAATGCATTTGACCGGATTATATATTGATACGTTAACGGTTAATATAACAGCTCTATGCCAAAATATAATATTTTTTAAATATGTTAACACGATATTAATCTGATTAACATAAGAACTGGCAGATATACGATACAGATTTACACAGTTATGATTATATTGGCGAATTTATTAAATAATAAATAATATGGTTTTAGACTGTATTATTCCAAAATAACGCACATTGTATAACATCTGGGACCATCTTTTCAAATTAGAGTACTACCTTGCAACGGACAGTGACAATTTCGACCAGGAAACCGTTCTATATTTCAAACGCAGGCACATAAACACAGCCATAGCTGACTGATAAATCAACACTTTAAACTGAGTAGATTTATCAATTTTATCATAACAACTATTTTCAACGTTGTAGACGACCTAACAGCGAAGACAGCGTTGGTCAATGAATTTTGATTTCTATTTTTAGTGATGAGACAAAGTTGGTTGTTGGCAAGAACATGAACGTTTTCGTGTGGAGGAAAATCGACGAGAAGTTTTAACCCCAGTTCACAGGCCAATATTGAGACATTAAGTGAAGAGCGATGGTGAGTGTCATGGTACAATGGACAGTGACAGATATATAGAAACACTAGATAATCATTATGGCCAGTTGTCGCCAGTCATTTGAGAATCAGGCTCTGGATTTTCCAGGAGTACAATGTACCCGTCATGTTTCTAGGGTCTCTAATACCTGGAAAACAAATAACAATAGTGTTACCCTTGATTGGCCTCCACAAAGCCCAGACCTTAATATAATTGAAAACGTGTGGAGAACCTTGAAACTTTACCTGGAAAAATAGTAAATGAAAAAAAGATGTCTTAATAAGAGTTGTTAATGATTTATGGACATCTATGACTGTGGCATATTTACATGAGCTATACAACAGTCTACCTAAGGTGAGTGATTATCACGTATATGTGTTTTACACTTCGAAAATGTGATGATTGATATCGGGGACGTCGCGAGAATTATATAGATAGATATATTGATTTATTTCAAAATAAAATTTACAATTTACATGGCAATATAAAATTCAGACATATATTAATAACAACAATATGTATGAATCAATAAAGCGATATCAATCAACATTATATGTTAAGGATAACACAAGAAAAAGTACAAATAATTAAAAGTATAAACTCTTATTTCCAGTGTGGTCCTTAATATACATATATATTATTGTGTGACATAGGAAGAATAATAAGCTATAAATAAAGTTATCACAATCAGTTAATCAAAGAAAGACATTGTGTTACTCGTTATAAACACATAGATAAAACGATGAAACAATGAAACAATAAGTTATCTCTGACAGGAATAATGGATGAAAAAGCTAAACAAATGAAATTTAACAAGGTATTAGGTTACAAATGACAAAACTGTTAAAAAGGAAAGACAATACATTATTTAAGACGAGCTTTAAATGTCTTTTTTTACTTTGCATTTGAAAGAAGAAATACTTTTGGCATCCCTCACATCTTGTGGCAGACGAACAGTCAACAACAACAGTTGAAAGCAAAACAATTCTTTCCAAAACCCTTGACTTTAGGAATTGCAAATCTCTTACATTCTGACATAAAATAATTTGTTCCATCAGGGGTAACATCAGCCTTAATTTTGAACCTGGTAGGATATTTCTGGATTTCACTGATGGGGGTAACTTGATCCATTAAATAAGAATGGGAAAGTTGGAAATGGATTTTATATATATGACATAGCGTAATTTGATTTACTATACTTTCTACGGGTACCCAATTTAAAAAACAGGAAAAATGTTCTGTGCCATTATGTGATCTAGGATGTAAGTTCAATACAAATCTCACCAGTTTATTTTGTGTGACTTGCAATTTATTCTTTAAATCTTGTGTTTAACTGTTAAACCAGACTGATAATGCATAATCAAAGTGGCATTGAACAAGAGAAGAGACCAGGAGCCGGGATTATAACCAATATTTACCACTCTGCACTCAGCACTCAGCGTTTACTCACGTAAGTACTGAGTGTGGAGTTCAGAGTTTTGCGGATCACAACGCGTACTTACGTAAGTGCAACTTATTAATTACGTAAGAGGCCAAATCGGTGCTCTTCAAGCGCGGAGAGTAAAATCGGTCTGCAGACGACAATGGCCGATTTGACGCGAAAGTCGGCTAATTGGGCTATCTCCGAAGAAATCCTTCTAATCCAGGCCGTACAGGGCAGATTTTCTGTCCTGTACGGGGCCTTTAATGGTTCTAGGAGGGGAAAGGAGAAGAGGACGGCCGGCTGGTCGTAAGTAGCGGCCATAGTCAACGCGTAAGTACTGTGAACTGTCAAATTTCATTTCCGTAAACGATGATTTACCTAATTTTATAATGGGATTGGGAATACCCGACGTTCAATGTACATGCAGTATGTATTAATAATTGAGCTAAGTAATCAGTTCTTTGTCGGTGAAACTATGACAAGGCCATGATCATGGGTTATTGATTGTTGTATCTAACCTTGGTGAAACAGTTTAGACGACTGATAAAAAGAAATACCGTGTTATTATTCCAGAAGTTGAATAAACGTATAGTCTGTTTCAATAAAGTTCGTGGTCATAATTTTATTCTTGCCGCTGACGTATAAATATGCTAGCACAAGCAGTTTGTGGACATTTTGTGTGTGTTTTTGGCAGTTGATATTATAAATTCTGCTTAGAATGCTTGTTTGTGTAAAATTTTGAATAGTAAAGCCTGTTCTGTGTATTTACCCCAAAATGGACAGACAAAGGTGTATTCCAACTAAAGTGACTGATGTACATTATAAAACTAAAAATAAATGTATGCTTCAAACTTGCATATGCCCATACTCTTAAAGGTGATATCATACAGATTTGCCCTTGTTCGTCAGTCAACTTTACAGGATTATTAACCAGCACGTGTTGTTATGCACCTGGGGTTTCATGAGATTTAATTTCTGATTACGTGCAATCAGTGCAAAATTATGGCCCTTGACATAACACCATATGTTTTTAAGTTGTTCACTTGTTAATTTTGATACACATTCAAAACTATGAGCAGATTAATAACATCTGCTTTTGTGACAAAGGCTCGAAGTTTGGGCATCTCAAACATACCAAAGAAAGATAAAATAATACGAAAAATATAATATGAAAAACTAATTTTTGGTTGGTGACATATGCTCAATTCATATTAAGATCCACAGTCATTATCATTATATCATATGGACTTGAATGTGCAACATATGTACATATATTATCTCATATCATTTTGACCAAAAAATAATCATAGTCAAATGTGTGTAATGATAGTAGTACAATGTGTAACAGTTCATGAATGTAAATATATAAGTGAACGTTGAGCATCAGTATTATTAATTTGTAGCAACACATTATATTATATTAAGTTATGAAAAATTAACGATCTTCACAATACATTGTACCTCATGTATATGGAAATTTGAATTTATCATACTTTGATATATGTGCATGCACATAATTGTCATATTTGAAATTGCTGTTTAGTGTGACAGAAATAAATAATATGCAACAACTTAATGAATACATAACATGAAGTAATGGTTTGATCCGTCCTTCAGTCCATCATTACATCCATTTATCATTAGCATACATAATATGTGCATTTCAAAGTGGTAAGGTATCCATCCGTAGAATTAGTTTATATAATATATCTGTTTTGTTAATTTCTTTGTAGTTTCAGTTATGAATTACCATGTTGGAGTGGATGCTTCCTTCACACAGCAGAAAAAGACAATTCAAAATGTACTACTAACAAATGTAAGAGGTCATTCATGAAGAGAAAGGATGAGCTCACTCTTGGCGTATTAAAACAAGAGGTTAAGAAATTAAAAGCAGAGAGAGACAAATTAGAGGAAGAAACTTCGGCAATTAAGAATTCAAAAATATTAACTCAGTACAAAATTCAATATTATAAGGAGAGAGTGAGCTCCGCATTTAGTCCAGAATCATAAAAAAATATGTTACTATAAATGCCATGCCAAATTGGATACATATAGGAAGTCAACAAATTGGTTTAGTTTCAGCTGTTTTTATATACGTTTTTCGGCTATATTCAAATTGACAAAAAGTATAAACTCTGACCAATATACATATACACTTTACAAATAGATAAGAATAAAAAAGTTTTGTTTCAGATAAGCCAAAAAAAATAAAAATAGAGGCTTTTCACTCACAGGCAGTATATAATTTTTTTAGTAATTTATTGTTGATTAATTATTCACTACATCCTTTGATTTTTTTCTTAAAATATGGTTGTATTTTCTAGATTTTTTTCCCAAATTTCTAAGAATAATGCGCATAAATTCCCAATTTATATGGGTATGGGACATCTACCACAATTAACAAAAATGAACCCCTAAGAAATAATATTGCTATGACATATTTCGTATCAAATGAATGTAACTTATTTTGTAGTGTCATACAACAGACATTTTTGTTTTCTCCTTTGTTTGCAAGTTTCCAATGTATTGGGAGCTACAAGTATATCCAGTTTGGTGTGGCAGGACATCTATTCCTTTCAAGTTATTATAATTCATTACAACTTAAATTAGTAACCGTGTGAAATGCCTTTCTCTTCATGAATGATCTCAAATGGTGTTTGTACAAATAAACTTTGACATGTATATAAATTGATATAGTATCGGGTACATTGTATCACAAAAATTGTCAAATTTCTGTAACAGATGACTCTTCATACTGTTTTTTTAATATTGTATACAATTAAGAAATATATTGTCTAGCTGATGCATTCCTCATGCACCTTCCGTCATCGTTGTCAGTTATGTCTTGCATGTTGTCTGGTTCATTGTCGTCTGGAATGTCCGTGTCGTTGCGTTCGTGCAGGATGTCGCCATGAGTTATTCCGAAATTGTGCAAAACTACACATGCAATTATAATTTTTGATGCAGTACTAGGACTAACCCTCAACCCATATTGTAGACAAGCGAAACGTCTTTTAAGGATACCAAATGTCTGCTATATAACAACTCTTGTGCGACAATGTGCCCTATTGTAATTCATTTGTGTTGTCGTCGTAGGATTTATGATGGGCGTCAAACAATAAGTCTTGCAGGCATAAGCAGAATCTCCCAGCAAAATTCCATCGTAATTGCCTGAAATAACACAATTCATATGTTGGTACATTTTCTATAATTACATAATAATTAGTGTTACTAACGGCTTTATGAGTACAAACACTGTCTTGTTGAATTGAATTGAAATACAACAAATTAATTCTGAAGTTGTCGTTAACAATGTTCTTAAAAAAGTAAAACTGTATGTGACAATAATGTTATTTGTTAAATTATATTTCATTACATTGTTAGAGTAACAAATTATTGATTTCAATATTTATTACCTGTTTCAAATTTCCTACATAGTGCACTTTCTTTGAAAATTCGGCTGTCATGTACTGACCCTGGCCATCTTGCAACACAACTGGTAATCCTATGTGCTGAGTCACATGTCATCTGAAAAAACAATGTGTGTAAATATCCATGTTATGATGTATTTATAACTAATTGTAGCTATTTTTTGGAAATATTTCAGTTTTCATAATGTGTACACTGTGATGTCTTCAGGTTTTTTAACTAAATTTAAGAAATTCTAAGTTCATATTCATGCATGTTTTATACTCAATATATGATAATACAGTTGTCAAAATACATACTTCATTATTGTTATCGATCATTGTGTGTGAAATATGTTGCTAAATCTGAATACAAACAATGGTAACAAATAATAAACAGTAGATACACAGTAATCATCTAACCTGTACATTTAGAGAATGGAAACCTTTCCGATTCAAAAAGTCAGGCTCGTTGGCTGATGGTGCGCATATCTTGATAAATGTACCATCAATGGCACCCATTACATTTGGGAATCCTGTAATTATGCAATGTATAATGATTTTACAGTTTTAATAGTGATTGCAGAATACGATGTGATCGAGTATGATTTATTATGTATGTAACTATATATCGTATACTGTTTATATAACTTTTGCAGTATGGAGTGTTTATCATTTACTTAATTTTTTTCCTTTGATATTTGAAATTTAATGTTGATATTTGTCATCGTTAAAAAATGTTTATACGCAGTCCTTTTTCAATGTTAGACAGTACATATTCATTATGAATTTAGTGAATGTATTTCTGATTGTTATTTGTTGCATTATATGTGATGTTGTTAATCACTGTCTCACTCATAATTATAGTATTGTTTAGCTCACATGAGCACGATGTGCTGATAGTGAGATTATATAATTGTTGGATGTCGGTTCTCGTGCATCGTAAAAAACTTTGATAATGTATTTGTCCAAAACAGTATAATAAAGATTTTCGATATTTGATGTGTAGTATTGTATATTGATCCTCTAACAAGATTGCATATTTTTTTAAGTTCAATAGGGCGAGGCTTTGATAAATTACAAAATTAGATTAAATATTCTTGTCCAAAACAATCATTTGTCAAGTTTTGATTTATTTTCTGTCGATAATCATGGCCACCAGAGGGCATTGTTTTGTTGCCTGTATGCATATAGTGGAAACTATTAACATCATCTCCTGTACTGCTAAATTTGATTAATATTGAACCAATTATTGGCACATCAGTTTATTTTATTCAGACTAAGGTGAGCAATATATAGGGCCATCGTGGCCCTCCAGTATTATCTGTGATACAATTTATATACATTATTACAAATAAATATATGTACATAAATATAAGTGTGTTGTCATTGTATTCATAATAACCATTGCATAGAATTATGGTGGTTTTGAGATGTTAATATGTTGTAAGAAAATAAAACTAAGTAATTTATGCACCAACACACGAAACACTCTTACCAGGCACTGGCATGCTAAAAAAGTAGGGGTGTGTGGTTTTATACAAATTCCCAGTTAGCTCAATATGTAGATCGTAGTAACAGCTTTTAGGGGGTAAATGGTTCTAGCCAACATCGGCCGCACTTTCCCATTGATTTACTTCAATGGTGACAGCGGTGTTTGAAAACCCACGGCGGTTAAGCATCATATGCTGCAAGAGGGGATTGTAGTCGTGTTAGGTTAGACGGCTGTCAAGTTAGCTCAGTTAGTGCCGTACTGGTGTTTATGGGGTTCTGGGTTTGAGCCCCACATTGGGCCACTTTTATCCCTTCAATTTACTCCATAAACAAAATATTATAAAAACATAAAACACTTATTAATATCCTTCGAATTAGCTCACTGGACTGTAACGATTCTAATAAATAAGTGATTTAATGATCGGAACGTACTTGGTACGAAAAAATTAGTTACGAATAATTTTGGGATGAATTTCATCAATATACGTGAGTTATCTACCGTTCGGGAGAAGTAATTAAACAAAACGATCAGCAGACGATACAAACATTTTGATTTGGCTAAATCACGACAATTTGTTCTAAACATGTTTATAAGTCACTATTTAATTATAAAAATAATTATTTAAGGTACATGTTCATTACACGCACTCGCTTAAATGTGAAGATTATCACTAAAAAAAATACTGAACATTCCCACCGGATGTAATTTCTACGACAAAATGTGAACAATACCTGCAAGACGATGGAACTTCTGTTTCACGTCATTCATCGTCTGCTGAGGCCAGTGAATGTGGCGACTGGCCAAACTGGCAATGATCGGCACCACTCGACGGACACATCGTCCTACTGTTGACTTAGACACAGACACGCCAATGACGTTATAAAAGGCGCCGGTTGCCAGAAACCGCAAACAAATCAAAAGTTGCAGAAGAGCACTGGCTGATTCCTATCGGTGAGTGGGCTTTCTAAATCCTCACCTATATTGCTCAACAAAGCCAGTATAGAGCGTTTGCAAAACCTAAGACGCTCATATACGGCTTCGTCGGACATGTCGTTTATCTCAAAATCCCGCCTAAATCGACGCATACGGCGAGTATAACCAAACAATCGCTGTTGGCGTTCTCGACGTCTGACAAAAGACGCCATTTTGTTTCCTCTGAGTAAAGGCTGAGTTTGGTATTAACCAAACTCAGCATCTCGGAGTGCAGAGTGCTGAGTATTCTTTGCGATCCACTAAACCTGAGAATACTTCAATCCTGAGTGTTACTGCTGAGTGTGAGTGTAAGTATTGGTTATAATCCCGGCCCCAGAAGTTTCTTGGTTTGCATATTTATTTATTTTTTTTTTTTTTTATTTTTTTTTTTTTTGTAACTTTTTATTTTCATACAGCATAGCAAAAAGTAACATTTGCACAAATATTTTTTTTTCTAAGTAACATCACATATTGAATAACCAAAAAAGAAAGAAACAAAATAATAATAGGAAAATTTAAATGTTTGGCTAAAGTACAGAGTTCGGCGACAGATATTGAAATTGTGTTGGCTTCTATTGACTACTTTTTAAGAGAATTGTTTAATATGAATTAAATGGTTATTAGGTTAACATGAAAGATACAGTAATGTTGTAAAATATTACAATATATTATTAATGTATATTGAGCGCTTTGGTATTGCTATATATATATCATACAGTGCTTTAAATTCTGATTACTAAAATGTCAGTGTCAGATCATAGTATATTTAAACAGTAATTTTAGAGAAAATCAGTTAACTGTGTGTTGGACCAACGATTTTTCATAATAAAATATATGTGAAGTAAAAGTGTATTATATAGTACCAAATGCGACAACATGATTATACATAATACAATTCACAAGAAATATACTGTCTTAATTAAAATTGTTATTTTGTTTTCCCTTATCAGAGACAATATCTATTTCATTACCTAAAAAACAAGAATATCATAAAGCATGGTGTTTAAAAGGGAGGTAAGTATGTTATTAGTTGGATTATTACAGTTCCTTACCTTGAACACCATGTTTGCTGAACTGCAAAAAGTGAATTACATAGTTTTACAAATGTTAAATAAAGCATTGCTGTACAAATGAAACATTTTACATGTATATAGAAAAATAGATAGGAAATGAGAAAGAAGGTCCATACAAATGAAACATTTTACATGTATATAGAAAAATAGATAGGAAATGAGAAAGAAGGTCCATACAAAGAAAAGGTAGAGAGAAAAAAGCACTAAAAAGAAGGAGAAAAGGAAAGAAAACATAGGTACAAGGTGCGTTCGTGTGGATGTTCCATCAGCAAAGAATGGGACACATTAACACTACCTAATACAGATTTCATTCCGATAAAGCATGAATACAAGGAAAAAATAGAAAATAAAATGTTCTGCAAGAAACTAATGTATATCTCAATGAGCTATTCCTGGCCAGGTCTTTGGTGGTCAATCCTCCAGATAGCTGCAAAACCCATCCAAGTTTTCATAAATTTTTTCATGGATCCTGATTGAATAGATTGACATTTTAGTGTCAAAATATATGTTTTAAACTTTTCCTTAAAAGTTTCTATATTTGGAAGAGATTTATTCATTTTACTTTGGTATATATTTTGTTTTGCAACTAAAACATGACATTTAAAGCAGTCTGTAGTCTCAAATTTCCAAGAATAGTATCACACTTAGACCAGTCTGTAAATATATCATTAAAGTTTTGTTTTATCCAGTCTTTCAGTTTGCCCCAAAAGGCATATGTATGTCTACACTCCCAAAATAAATGTAAAATACTCTCCGAGTGGTTATGGCAGAATGTACACTCTTCAGAAATGACTAGCCCCATTTTTGATAGAAGGCGGTTTGTACCAAGAATTCTGTGATTAATTCTATATTGCAGCCATTGAAGTGATGAGTCTTTAGAGCAGCCAAATGGTATTTCATAATAGAACTTCCAATTAAAGTGTTGAGATATGTCAAGCTCTGTTCTCCATTTGGTCTGAGATTTTAATTCTAACATTTTGTTATTGAGTGTATCATAAATATGTCGACATCCTTTGTTTGCACTACAAATGAATTTAACTGAGGGTGGTTGGATTGGGTATGCTAATGTGCTTTGTGGCATTTTAATACATATTCCCTCAAAAGTTCTCTTAATGCAATTAATCAAACTGTTATATTGTAAAAAGTGAGTTCTGACCTGCCATTTTCCTAAGAAAACCTCATATGTTAAAAAGGATCCATTATTGCCCAACAAATCTGCAACAAATCTGATTCCTTTAACAAAATAATTATTAAAAAAGAAAGTGTGTGCTGCTATTTTAAATAAGTTGTTGTACCATATGGGTACTGTCTGACAATTTTCATAATTCACTGAGATATTATTGGACACCATAATGTAACCTTCAAATACATTCTTCCAGAATTCATTTGAGATTAAAGGAAGTTTACTTTGCATAAAATCCCTACCAAATGAACTAAAGAGTGTTATAAATGGATACATATGTATTACTAAGTTTAAATATTTAGAGTTTTTGGATATTAATTTCCTTAGCCAGGTTGTTTTAAATGAGCTCATAATTTGTTTTATGTCCCAACATTCTAAGTCCCCTGTGCTATATGGTTGAACAATACATTTTCTCTTAATTTTGTCTGGACCACCATTACATAGGAATTTAAAACATTTATTTTGTAGACGATTAATTACTTCTTCACATGGGTTCGGGAGACTAATAATTAAATGATTTATCTTTGGCAAAGCCAATGTTTTTATGACAAAAAAAATTCCTAGGGGTTAATATTCTTTTATTCCATGATGCAAATAACTTTTCAATTTCATTGATATTTTTTGTGTAATTCATTAATGTGAGTTCGTTTAAATTTGTTGATAAAGTGACTCCCAGTATTTCGAAAGAATTCTGTTCCCATTTTAAGTTTAAATCTGGGCATAAGCTATTTTTGTTGTCCTTCTGAGAACCAATCCTGACTGTTTTTGTTTTGTCAATGTTCAAGTATAAACCAGAGATTTCCGCGTACATTTTTAAAGTATTCATTGTGTGAATGTTCTCTGAGCCAGCAAGTAAAACTGTAGTATCATCTGCATATTGGGATAACATAAAATGAACATTATTGATATAAATACCAGTAATATTGGGGTTATTTTTAAGCATTAAAGCTAAGATTTCGGCACATATAATAAAGAGATATGGTGACAGTGGATCGCCTTGTCTGCAACCACGCTGCACATAAAACCATTCAGATAAATGACCATTGATAGTCACGCAAGATTCAATATTTGTGTAAAAGAGTTTGATCCATTTTATTATGTTATCTCCAAAGTTGAAAAACCGTAATACGTTGAACATAAAATCCCATGAAATTGAATCGAATGCAGTGGCAAAATCAAGCAATAAAATCATTCCTGGAGTATTATACTTCTCGGTATAAAACAAAGTATCATAAATTAGTCGGATGTTATCCCCATAAATCGGCCCGGCAAGAATCCACTTTGGTCTTCACTGATCAGGTTATTCAAAACTGACTTTAAACGTGCAGCAATAGATGCAGATGCAATTTTATAGGACACATTAAGCAGGGAAATTGGGCGCCAATTTTTCAGAAACATTTTATCTTTATCCCCTTTTGGAATACACGTTATAACTCCCTGCTTGAATGTTACTGACGTTTCTCCTGCATTAAAAGCATGGTTAACAGACCGGACTAAAAATCGCCTAAATCATTCCAGAAAAAATTATAAAAGGAGGCTGTGAAGCCACTGTTACCTGGAGCAGAATTATTATTCATTTTCTTTAAACTAGCTGCCATTTCTTCTTTAGACAGGTTGTTTTCCATTGAGTTTTTTTCAGCATTTGAAATCCTGTTTATGTTGTAATTTTCAAAAAAGGAGTTTAAGTTTATGTCATTTACTATTCTTTTAGAATACAAGGATTTAAAATGATTCATGGTTTCATTTAAGATAAGTTTTTGATCAGTGAGAATAATTCCAGTATTTGCATGTAGTTTGTTCATCACTTTTGACACATAATTTCTATTTTCTAGATTGCAGAAATAATTTGAAGGTTTTTCTCCTTCATTTAACCACTTTGCTCTGGACCTAATTAATTTGCCTTCCATGTATTTTTTACGTAAATCTTGTATTTCTTTATTTTTTTTCATTTATTAGGTTGATATCTAAGTTTTGCATAGTTAGGAATTCACTTTTACGGTACAGGAATTTTAACCTTGCATTGGATTTTTTAATTACATACGTTGCCATAGATGCAAAGGACACATTTTGATCAATGGTAACTCCATTGTTGTTTCAATAAAGTTGGCCGTTACAGCTTATATCAAGTTTGGACTGGGATTTTAACCGACGTTGGGATCCAAAGAGAATAGACTCTGTCTTCCCAAGATGTAGGGAAAGCCACTGACTAAGGGCGAATTTGTTTGTAACAAACCGGTTTGAATCCAAAACTGGTTTGTCAAACCTTTCATTTGTTATAACTAACTGGTTTCAAACTAAAACAAGTTTCTGTATTTGTTAATAACAAATCTTAAACTGGTAAATCAAACTGACCGAACTACCTCCATGTGTGGTTTGTCTGGTTTGATTTATCCGAATAATCGTATACTAGTTAAACAAAATGGTGGACTGATTTTATGGCGGGTGACCGTGCCACTCATATGTGGGGAAATGTTTAATAATAAATGTTTCTTTACTACATGGGAACCTGGCTTTAAAATTGTCCACTCTGTTACGTTGCAAAACAGACGTTTGAAAGTTTTTAACTCTGATTTTCTTATCACGCACCAATCTGTCTGCAATCTCGCACAATCAAAATCACGTGGGCCATTTTTCATTGACTTAAACCATCTATTTGTTTGCAGACCAATCTTAATCTTAACTGGTTTAAGTTTTTCAACCAAACTACAACACAATTGAAACCTCAAACCTGAACCAGGTTTTGCAAAACAATTCGCCCTAACTCTGTTCAGTTCGTTACTTAAAATATTTTCGATGTCGATTTTACTTTTACAGGGCACAAGCATTGTTGAGTCATCTGCATATGACTTTGGCCATTGAGTTGAAAACGGAATACTGGACGGTATAAACCCTTTGATGTGAAACACATTTGTCACTTTGATTGTTAATTATAACTGGTTTGGAGTACTAGTACATAATTAAATTTTGACATTCTCCACCCACCAGGTTCATTTACATACAAATTGACGGAAGTCATTGAACTATACGCGAAAATGACCGAAATCGTCGTTTTGATATTATTTCAGGTTGAATTGTAATAACTTCTGATAATGTAACATATATATAGCTTCAAAATGCGATGTTGTATTACACGAAATATAGTTATGTACTAGTATATATATGTTTGACACAATCATAAATGCTTGATTGACTATGTGTAATGTAATAGCTCCTGTTTGGCGCGACATTTAGAGATCTGTTTGTTTTAATTTAGGAGTCAACTTGATCAAACGTCATTATTATGCTGGATAATACAAGTTTGTTGGTAATTTTGTCAGGTTTTAATGATAATGATGATGACTTTATTTGTCCTCTAAACGAAAACGATATAATATATATTTATAGATTCTAATATAAAACTACCGTGAAACTTGCTAATGAAACGTGCTAAGGGGACAAAATAGTATAATTAATTGGATATGCACGAACCAAGTACAACGCATTAGTTAAATGATATCACTACAATTAAGTTAAAAATAATAAAGAGTTTAAACATAGTGAATATTAATTGTCCCTACTATGGACTTTTATCTGAGATTAAGTTAATACATGCAAATAAAATTATGTCACCTACATATAAATAATATATTTATTCAATTAGGCAACAAATAAACATCCATGACTCATTTACAAGAAAGAAGATTTGATCCTTAGGTGTTAGGCTCTGAACATTGTAATTTCTGTAGGCCAAGGGTAGGTAGATTTTCAGCTTTGTGATTTCCGACAATGATTGTCGCCGCACTGAAGTGCGGCGTACTGTATGGAATGGGATATTTCTTTGTACATGGAGGGACACGTGACTTTTTTTGTACGTGGAGGGACACGTGACTTATTTTTATCCCCAAGATTATTCGATTCAAGATAATTTTACCCACTGACAATAAAGTTTTACAGAAAAAGTAGTTGTAATATTGTTTTATTGTTTTATTTTATTTCATTTTAAAATCTTTTAATTTATTCCCTCATGTGGTGCACGATTTCAAATGGTCAAGGTCTATTTTGACTGATAAAATATTTGAAACCAGTCTACGGAAAGTTTATTTTTAGATTCCCTCATGTGGGGCACGATTTCAGAAAATGTTCAGTTAGCACCGTTTATTTTCGGAAATTGCTCAAGAAAAATCAAATAATCGAAAAGCGGTCCCGTCGAAAAGTATGACTTTCTAATTTGGGCGAAATATTTACCGTTTGCGAATGTTTAATTCCACTCTATGATCTATCCATTTCTATGATAAATGCGGTTAAAAGCGGCTGAGATCAATGTATGTGATAACCATGCAATCACTTTCGTTTTCGGGTCTACTATACGATAAAATCCGTACCGTCCGGTCCGTAATGCCGCCCGCTCCGTATTTTACGAGGAATGAAAATTATTATAGTAAATTCAGAATACTATTATTTTCGCAAGTATATACTGATGGTTTATGTCTCATAGTCTGTGCTATGACTATTCACATACAATTTACCTCACTGCATGTTTAGTTTATGTTTCATTTGTGACCTATTTTTATGTACAGCCGACTGTTTGAAACATGTATTGCTTTTTGCACTTGATTGACTTGTGTTTGGGAGTATACATTGTCTTCATCTTTCAATTTGAATAATTAATAATTGATAGTGACATGTTTGTTTAAACTTGAATAAAATAGACAAGAAATAAGATAACAGTGCTACATTGAATCATCCCACAAGCTCAATTAGGAATGATTTGTAGACTATTAAAAGCAATTTCAAAGAAACACTAAAAAGGATTACATTGAAATAACAAAGTCCTATGCTATAGAATATTGGGGATTGAGGGGACAAACTGCACTAAATATTTGTTGATCGCGTGCTGTAATGTAGCCCCCAAATGACTAGACCGACTGGTTCAAAAATTGGCTCAAGAAAAAAAGCCAGCGCAAGCCCAGATTGCCAAATTCATCTAGTGAGCAAAAGACGAGACTTCCAGTTGATCGGAAGTTGATTAGTTCGTTGGAGAAGGTATGCCATGGCTAGTATTTAATGATGATGAGATAGTCATGACCTTTACTTGAACAATAAAACTGAGAAATCTTGCTTTATTATAATGGTTATACATAAAACAACATTTAAAATAAGGATTTTAAGTTGTTAATCCTGTTCAAAACATTGCGACAGGTAAGAAATTGTTGTGACAGGTAAAACATTGTTGCAACAGGTAAAACATGTGTCTTTGCCTGTCGTTATGTCCTGTGAAGGAGAAAAAGAATTCGCGTTGACTGTTTTACCTGTATTTCACATGTGCTATTGAAATTTTCTTGAAGTGGGCAGTTCATAATTATAATATTATATAATATAGTCATAGCTGATAATTTCTCCTTGCATGTACTAACGGAGAAGAAACTGCAGTAAGAAGGAATTTGTTACGGTGACACGCTGTTTATTCATAGTTTAGGGTGGTGCCAGCATCTACAGTTTTCAGCTTCATACTGATACCATAAAATTTCGCTCGCTCGCTTTAATAAATGACAGTTTGAAAAACAACCGGGAAAATCAGAAGAACAAACAAATAATTTGGTGTGGCCTAATAATAATTAAAATTGCATTCTTTGAATCTTTTACATAACAAATTATAACAAATAGAAGCGATGCGTTAACTGTATGAAATAAATATTTAGATAAAAGTAGTGCTTATTCTAAGCTTATTTTTTACGTACGTATGGATCAGAAAAGAAAATGTGTTCCGGTGATAAATTTTGAGTGTCATGATAGTCTGAGATAATTATTTAGAAACTTAATGAGAATTTATGTAAAAGATTCAAAGAATGTAATTTTAAATATTATTATTTTTGTGAACAAAGACCTTGCTATATACAGAGAAGTTGGAACTGGGTCTGTAAACAGATTAATATTTTTTGTTTACGTGTTTGATACTACTAAAATGGAGTATAATACTTTAGTTACATGTTTTTTGTACAAAAGAATGTATATAACAAAATATCAGTCAATTCTTTAGCGGCGACCTTTGATGCTTTGCATCAATGATTTTCTTCTAAGAACTTGCCATAATGATCACACATCGAACACGATGCCCTTAGTGTTAAGATATTTAAAGCTTTCCAAATTCCAATTCTCTTGTGCAACATATCATAAACAGTAAATATATATACATAAACTGAAATATACAGTATATATTAATTCAGTGACGTGTGGTTTATCTTGTTTGTAATAACATATAATAGGAAGTAAATTGTCATCCTCAGTTCGATGCGATACTGGTTAGGGAAAATTAAAACCAAACTTATTTTTAAGACGCAACACGGATCTAATCGTGGATTTAATTAGTTAAACAGTTAAAATAAAATATTCCATGCACCAGTATGCTCCCACTCTTGATCGTATATAATATATACATATTATGTACGTACGTACATCTAGACAATCTCGCGGCATGCACCACTCCTTTACTAATTGACACACACGCACCAAATTGAGTCACCAAACTCAAAAATGTTACGAAGGGTAAGAAGTTGCGCACATTTCAGTTTTTATATCAGACCAGTAAAACCAGAGATATGGCCGTTGACTTATTCAAAATCAATTCATTATATATGGCAAGTTTGTGATACGCACTGCTCCTTAATCATCAAGCTTCATACAAATGTTAATTGGAGTGAAAAGAACTGCATTGGTGAAATAGATATCTGATAGCTTAGCTAACAGCCGGAGTTTCAACACTGGAAACGTTTATTAAATACAAGAAGTACTAGTATTCATGTTTACTCATTGCCTCATGTCTTGTATACTTTTTTCCCGGAGGTTTGTCTGCTGAGGTATTGTCTTGTGTATGTGGCGTTCCCTGTAACAAGTTAAAATTGTGCGTTTTGACATTTTTGACACCGGAAGTCTCATTGACCGTGCTGCACAAACGTTAAATTTTCTTTTCCACGGGAGAAGGTCGTCAGGTTACATATGTATCTGTACATAGTGGCCAAGAACCCGTTTTGTAATATCGTTTTATTAGGCTCAACACGTTTTGTTATAAAAAAAAGAAATGCATAGAAAAGATAAACTTCAACATTAGAGTACAATAAACCTCTGAGCAAATGTAAAATAAGCCTTATTGCAAAAGTTAAAAAGTAAAATTATCACAATAAAGACATGATTTCAAGTAACTCGTTTTGTAATACCATTAATTGAGACTCCACCCGTTTTGCAATACCATTAATTTAGACTCCACCCGTTTTGTAATACCATTATTTTAGACTCCACCCGTTTTGTAATACCATTGATTTAGACTCCACCCGTTTTGTAATACCATTGATTTAGACTCCACCCGTTTTGTAATACCATTATTTTAGACTCCACCCGTTTTGTAATACCATTGATTTAGACTCCACCCGTTTTGTAATACCATTGATTTAGACTCCACCCGTTTTGTAATACCATAGATTATCGTCTCTGTTCTCACTAAAAACAGCAATACAAAACGACCCACTTTCTAAAAAGCGAGTTTTAAGTGAGTCTTTTCATAGTAATAAACTCAGCCGAAAAACCCACTTATTATGAAAAAGACACACTTTTATTCGTCTCAAATTTCAAATGACTCGCTTTTTGAGTATAAAGACTCGCTTATAAGAAAAAAGACCCGCTTCTAAAATAAAAGACGCGCTTTTTCCTCACTTCTAAAGAAAAAGACTCACTTCTAAACTAAAAGACTCGCTTTTTGCTCATTTTGTAAGAAATAGACTCGCTTGTGCAGAAAACCCACTTCTGCGGGGAAAAAAACCACTTTAACCTACTTAAACTCACTTATTTCCTCAGTATATGTTCTGTGATTTGAAAACAATATGGAGTCGTAGCCATTCATTAGAATGGTTGGATTGTATAGTTTTTTTTTTTGAGGTTTGTAGAGTGCATTATTCAGTTGCAACAACTCAACAACATAAATTGTAAAACCAGTGGTGTGATTGTTATTATCGTTCTATATGTATCCACGAACATATAAACCATGGTTTATCGTAGAACTTATCAAATCATATTTTGTTGCTTATAATCCCATGATCAATATTTCAATATGCTGTAAAATAAATAGTATATATACTAAAGTTTTGTTATTCAAGTCTTTGTCTATGATGGCATACGGTCATCCGTAGCTAACATACATAAACCCTTACATACACTCACATATCAACTTACCAGTATAAACCGTTATAAGTCGCCGACCAGAAGCCACTGGTAACTGTAGTTTTATTCATTTTGCTCGTTGGAGGATCAGTTATTGTTTAAGTGATGTCAAAACATTACAAACAAGTCATCTTACAGAATAAAAACAATCGAAATTGGTTTTAATATACTTATTACGCATATATGTTCTATGAAAATGTAGTTTATATGATTGTTTTATATGTGCTAAAACAACTGATCCCTGAACAGATCTACTATATCCTGTGACGGCCGTACCGGCATTGACAAAACTCTTACAGCGGTTACTTACCTTTGCGGTTAGAAGTAAACACTGTCACCATAAACAACTTCTTCCTGATCGTCAATGATTTTATTGTTTTAATGAGCTTCAACAATTGATTTGCCGTAAGTAATCAGTGAACAAATAAATACCATTTTTTGTAAAGATATGCGAACTTCAAAATGTTAAAATGATGACGTAGTCTAATATAGTTTCGGTTTTGTCAGTTGTGACGCAGCAAAATCAGATCGGTAAGATTAAAAACATTTGTTTAAGTAACAAGACTAACGTCTTATTTTTAATTCAATCGAAAGGAATGCTTTATTCTTTTTTTGTGTAACTTGATATGACTTGACTGCTGCATGCTAAGTTTCAACTTCAATGAAAGTGTTCAACTATTGTTGCTTTATAATCATGCATTTCACCTCAGTTTTAACAGCCTGGCTAGTTCAGTCAGTAGAGCACGAAACTGTTAATATCAGGGTCTTGGGTTCGAGCTCCACGTTGGGCGTTCAGTTATTCATTTCAAGGCAAGATTGTTTCCATATTTCGAATGTTCGTAAATTTTTTAAAACCTTCAAAACCTGTTTGCTGTAGACGTCTTTTAAACTTCTATTTGTATACAAAAGCTGTTTTAACATCTTTCTGAATAATTTGATGCCTGTATCCATTCGTACTGAGAAATGATTTATTTGAAATTGGACAGGTGTGTTTCATATTTTCAAGTATCTTTAGTATGGACACTTTGAAAACAGTCTTGTTGTTATACAGTATCTAACAACAAGACCAAACGAGAACCTGCAAACTCGGTCTGGTGTATGTAATGTAAATATAACAATACATAATAGCGGATATAAAATAACGCCGAAGTATAATTTTAAAATGCAAATATTTTATTTAAACACGTTTTAATTGTATACAATTAAACAATTAAAGTTAATCAAAGTTAATGTCCATTGAGCAATGTGATGGTAGAATGGAAAATAACTGGAGTTTAACCCTTCTTTCCGTATCCCCATCTACGGTAGCCGCCTCCCATGCCCATACCGCCATAGCCGCCTCCCATGCCCATGCCGCCATAGCCGCCTCCCATGACATAACCGCCATAGCCGCCTCCCATGCCCATACCGCCATAGCCGCCTCCCATGCCCATACCGCCGTAGCCGCCACCACCATAACCGCCGTAGCACCATTTACCAGTACATGGTTTCTTATAGGATCTTCTCCAGCCACCTTTTCTGTAACCGCCGAATCCGCCATAGCCACCTCCCATTCTGTAACCGCCGAATCCGCCATAGCCACCTCCCATTCTGTAACCGCCGAATCCGCCATAGCCACCTCCCATTCCGTAACCGCCGTATCCGCCATAGCCACCTCCCATGCCGCCACCCATAACCACGCCATAACCGCCTCCGTAGCCACCACCGCCGTAGCCACCACCGCCGTAGCCACCACCGCCGTAGCCACCACCGTAGCCACCACCGTAGCCGTACCTACAGTGTTTACCCCTACATTTCCAGGCGGCGCATGATGCCACCACAAGGGCGAGTACCAATAATATCTTCATGTCTGGAAAGAGAAAATGTTTTTTCATACTTGATATAACAAACATTTTATATCTGACAATCTTCATCTTCCATACTGACTTCATTGCATCCGTAACTTTTATTATTAAGACGCACAGAAACTTTGAAGAACGGGCACATTGCTCTAAATGTACCAGCCTGGCACGTGCGACAATTTCGGAATGACTTACATGCGATTTAACATGGGAGTATTTGTGTGAACACTAAAGGTGCAGTGGTGATAAGCAGTGACTTCGCACAGATCAAGATAATTCAGATATTGCAAAACGAATTAAAAGCGCTTTTAAAGTTTTGTATGCAGTAGTTATTAATGCCAGTACACTGTGGCCATATTATTACATGCAAGTTTTATAAATAACTTGTACTGTCAGAAGCGAAGACAATTTTATCAGAAATATAGACCTACAGGAGGACTGAAAGACATATATTCCAAGCATGTACATGAGTCTGCTGTTGTACATAAGTGTGCGCTTGTTCAATATTCCGCGGAAAAAAGGGTCGATCGCTTTCTCCGCCAACCGTATTCGCAAGACCTAACCTCATGTAACTTGTGTTTCCTTTGTAATGCATTCTTGACGTAAATTTGAATCGCCAATTGCACTTTTTAGTGCAATGTTCCAGTGTCCTCAAGTTTCATAGGCAGAGTATGTAAATCATTCAAATGAACTTTGACATGACATGATTTAATAAGATAGGTTTAACGAAGATACACAAAATATAACTGGATTTACTGAAGAATGATCAGGTGATATATGAACGTACATAGACACAAGATGTGGCAGTGGGTACGCCATAATTAATTTGAAATATCAAAAGAGACAAACACAAGGGCAATGTACTGGTCAGCTTTAGAAATACCGGTATTATTTGATTTGTTCAAAATATCATTGTCGTGTCTGCGTCAGCTATGGAAAACAATTGATGCCATGAAATATGTTTCGAAGTTTTAGTCATTATTCTTTTAAACGAACCATGCGAATTATGTTTCAGTAAACCAAGAACGAAGAATTGAAGCATCAAATGTTGTTAGTTATCATTCTAACTTGTGAAATAAGTTGCATACTATGTTGTTTACAGCCAAATATATAAAATAGAGTACATTGTATATGTGCGCAGAGCTACAGTCCTATTTTAGTAGTAACATCATTATTGTGATTTTTTTATAGACTTTTCATTTGACTATATTATAAAATCTAAATGTATATGAATATTCGATTAGTTTTTTAATGAAATATACACAAAGTAAGATCTAATTTTCAATCTTCATGTTCTATACCAAATATGATGGCAAAAAATCATAGTCAACTCTGAATATATTTGTCAAATAATTATGTACAAGACATTACTATCAAATTAAACAAACATGCATTCCATTTTGAATATTTTCTATCAGCCTAGTAATACAAAGTAGTATTACTTAAAGTAAACAGAAAAAAACAAACAGTACTTACTTGTTGAGAGTGACTTGTGAATAACCAAGGCTGCTGACTGACTGGGGCTTAAACACCTCTTTATATACGCGTTGGGTGACAAGCAAAGAATAGTAATTATTCGCATGGCGTATCTGTCAAAACAATGGCAAATAACTCACTTACATTGAGATTGATCGTGAAGCGATAGATAGCTCCATCGGTGAGTTGTCTTTGCAGTCAATCTTGCAGAGAGCCTCACCACAAAGGAAGCAACTTCATGGTTTATGACATCCATCATCAACTAAATGTTGACAATTTATATCATCTTCAGCATTTTCCGTGTTTCAAAGGTCACATCGATTTTGAATATCAACTAAGTCGTGACCTTGGTGACTATAGTAGCAGTGTGGAAGGATAAAATCCATTATTCAAAAACTGTTAAGACTGAAACTGAAACTTAAACTTTAAAATGTTAAATTGTCTTTTTAATCCTATATCATCATAACGGACTACATGTACATTTTAATAAAAATTGGCAAAAGTGTGGGTATCAACAAATATTCAGACAAAATCATTCGTTAAGATTTAATGAAAAGAAATGCCGGAAAATAATGTTTTGCACATTTAAAGTCTAAGTCTGAATTTCTACCTTGAACTGTGTATACGTGAAGAAGGCCGCTGTAATATTGTTCACAAACAACGACATGTTTGAGATTAGGGTTTGGAGTTGACGTAATGATGGTCACTCTAAGCTTCTAAAAGTTCTAATGGTCAAACTGACATTGACCTTAATTTCAATGAGGATCTCCAATCATGACCAAACACACAAATAATGTTTGGCAAGATAGTTAAATTACTAAAAATCTAGCCATTGATAGGATAAGGAAATATCATGATACGTTGTCCTATCAGTAATATTCTTCATAAACGAATCAAAGTAGCTGCATTTCACATTGACACACGCAATGAATTACAATTTTTTATGTAGGATTTCTCAAATTACTTAAAAATGCTTACATTTCAACAGAACAATAGAACAAACAGTAAAGTGTCTTTATGATATGCAATGTTATGAATCATACAACGCGTTTGGTTTCTGTCCATTCCTCGTGTGATTTTTAACATATAAAGGTTAAACATTTTTAATTATGATTGAACTTCAAAATGCCGGACCGGAGATGGAGGCAACAACCGGTCATGTCAACAGCGCGTAGCAAAAATACGTCGGCCCTCACTGCTATGGTAGCTATAGTAATTACACAAGTTTTAACTGAGCGTAGGACCTTAACACGTTGATTTACTTGTTGGACGACTTTCATTTGTTATATTGTCTCATGACTTGAAGAGACTGTTATTAAATGATTAGATATTCTTTTTAGTGAACAAAGTGATTCATAAAAAGATAACGAAACGTGAATGATGGTAACACTGCACTTGTATGCACAATTTTTAATAAATCATAATAATTTGATTACATCAATTTGTCAAAAGACAATAACGAATGTGTGTTCCGTGTCTATTAAACTCGTATGTTGTGAATGTCTTAGTGTGTAAGTAGAAAAAATAACTCCCGACTTTCAAACATGCGTTTTCACAATTTAAGACTTGATAAACGATATAAAATGACCCTTGTAGATTCTGGCGATCAGTAAATTGTTAGTTGAGACAACATGTAAGGAGAACATTGATATTTGTCCGAATCGTCATTGTGAAAGGCAATTTCCACGCGCATACACGGGCAATTATGTTCCGTGTTTGATCAAATTAAAATTTTAGTCTATTTAAATACTGTCTTGTCAGTTAGTAAATTCTTTGATTTCTTTGATAAATTTATTCAGAATTCCCAGTATTAAACAAACCTAGAAGTCAACAAAATTTAGGAAAACGCGCATGCTTAATGCTGGCATGGATAAGAGTGAAGTTGATAGGGATGTTGGACGTTTAAGCCGTGTCATTCGCTATCTAAGGCTACGATATAGAGAGCAGGGCGTACTTACGACTAGTTTCATGGTGTACGACGCGTGGGCAAGGCAAAACCAATATATCACAAAACACTCACCAACGCAATCGTTTACAATCTGCCATCGAAACTGCTTGAAGAACCTTCAGTACTGATAACAATATAATAACTGACCAAAGCGTACGCAATCGTGTCAGTACGCGTGGTCAATATGTAAATCGTCCTTACGTCGGCTGTGTATTTCGCGATGTCACCGCGTAAATCGCATTGATTGGACACGTGTACACTCTCGTTGGGTCCGATATCCGTGGAATATTATTTTCTCGGACGTCAGTCGAGATATTTCATTCTTCGAAGCGATGACAGGGTTCACATATACCGTAGAAGAATTGAGCATAATGGGGAATAATGGTTGCTTCGAAGAGATTAATTTAGGGCGGTGGTTCCATCATGATCTGGGTAGGTACGCAATTTAAGATTGTCGATCATTTTTCATGGTGACTGATGGCATTTGACTGCACAGCGTGACCGAGGTGAGTTTTCCAAGTAGTACTGGATCCACATTTTTCTATCTAAAGATGCAGCTAGACTACTCTTGCCAGGTAATGTATGTTATATATGTGTGAGCATGTTTCCACAATTTATTGAATATGTATAATTGCATTTGTTTGAGCCTGTTTCTTCTAAGTCACTTTCGTAAGCATGTCCCTTGTGTATCGTATAATGTTAGTATGTTCCCTGTTTATCGTGTAATGTTATCATTTTCCTGTGTATCGTATAATGTTAGCATGTTCCCTGTGGATCGTATAATGTTAGCATGTTCCCTGTGTATCGTATAATGTTAGCATGTTCCCTGTGTATCGTGTAATGTTAGCATGTTCCCTGTGGATCGTATAATGTTAGCATGTTCCCTGTGTATCGTGTAATGTAATCATTTTCCTGTGTATCGTGTAATGTAATCATTTTCCTGTGTATCGTGTAATGTAATCATTTTCCTGTGTATCGTATAATGTTAGCATGTTCCCTGTGTATCGTGTAATGTTAGCATGTTCCCTGTGGATCGTATAATGTAAGCCTGTTCCCTGTGTATCGTGTAATGTTAGCATGTTCCCTGTGGATCGTATAATGTTAGCATGTTCCCTGTGTATCGTGTAATGTTAGCATGTTCCCTGTGGATCGTATAATGTTAGCATGTTCCCTGTGGATCGTATAATGTTAGCATGTTCCCTGTGTATCGTGTAATGTAATCATTTTCCTGTGTATCGTATAATGTTAGCATGTTCCCTGTGGATCGTTTAATGTTAGCATGTTCCCTGTGTATCGTGTAATGTTAGCATGTTCCCTGTTTATCGTATAATGTTATCATGTTCCCTGTGTATCGTATAATATAAGTATTTTCCCTGCAAATTGTATATATGTGTTGTACATGTGTTAGCATGTTCCCTGTTATCGTTTATGTGTCTTGTACATGTTTCCTGTTATATAGAACACCGTTTTCCTTCTCTTCGTTACTCATATGGAGCATGAATATATGAAATGTAATATTGAAATTAGCAAAAACGTTGTAGTTTTATTGGTTGAGGTTTTGAGTAATTGCACGATGTGTATATATGTGTTGTACATGTGTGAGCATGTTCCCTGTTATCATTTATGTGTGTTGTACATGTGTGAGCATGTTCCCTGTTATCGTGTATGTGCGTTGTACATGTGTTAGCATGTTCCCTATTATCGTATATGTATCTTGTTCATGTGTTAGCATGTTCCCTGTTATCGTATATGTATATTGTACATGTGTTAGCATGTTCCCTGTTATCGTATATGTGTGTTGTACATGTGTTAGCATGTTCCCTGTTATCGTGTATGTGTCTTGTACATGTGTTAGCATGTTCCCTGTTATCGTGTATGTATGTTGTACATGTGTTAGCATGTTCCCTGTTATCGTATATGTGTGTTGTACATGTGTTAGCATGTTCCCTGTTATAATATATGTCTGTTGTACATGTGTTAGCATGTTCCCTGTTATCGTATATGTTTATTGTACATGTGTAAGCATGTTCCATGTTATCGTATATGTGTCTTGTACATGTGTTAGCATGTTCCCGTTATCGTATATGTGTGTTGTACATGTGTTAGCATGTTCCCGTTATCGTATATGTGTATTGTACACGTGTTAGCATGTTTCCTGTTATCGTATATGTATCTTGTACATGTGTGAGCATGTTCCCTGTTATCGCATATGTATCTTGTACATGTGTTAGCATGTTCCCTGTTATCGTATATGTGTATTGTACATATGTTAGCATGTTCCCTGTTATCGTATATGTATGTTGTATATATATGTGTTATAGCATTCTCCCTCTATATAAGTATATTTGTATTGTTGTATTTGTATGTGCATGATCGATCCTCTCTTAATTTTAAAATGTGTCATTTCTATCATGAATGTACATGTATGTTGTATAATTATATGTGTTCGAACGTTTCCCATTTATCATATGTATGTTATATAGAACACCGTTTTCCTTCTCTCCGTAACTCACATGGAGCATGAATATATAAAATGTAATATTGAAATAAGCAAAAACGTTGTAGTTTTATTGGTTAAGGTTTTGAGTAATTGCACGACAAATGTTTATAAGATCAATAAATAAAGACAACCACATGCAAATATTCTGCTTCCGTTTATTTAGTTGAACTGATGAATATATCAAAAATAATAGCATGCTTGTTAAAAATAGTTAGTTACAAGTTCATTAAAATTTAATATAGCGCGTAAATAAAAATTAATGTACATCAAATTACAATTACAGGACCAATGTGGCATTCATTGTCCATTGACATTTCAGAGAGTTCCATACAATCACAACTTATGTATTTATTGTTGAAAACATATACATTAATACGATATTTGTGCATGTATCTCGTATGACGTTCAAGACAAGATAGGAGGTATAATAAATTATAATTGTATCTGTCTTTCTTTAGACTATATAAAAAATATTAAAACTTTCGTATCGACGAAAACAATAAAAAAATTAGACACTATTTATCATGTAGTCGTCATTCTACTTCGCGTGAAACCGTTTGACTATCACAACAATAGAAATCTTGATACTGTTGACTTAGTCTGATTAATGTAGAATTGTTTGACATATATTTAATTTGATGCATACAGTACATAAAACTGCGACGCGATAAATTGTTAGTAATCGTAAGTATGCGTAGCACAATCATAGATACGTATGTCTACATTTAACACTTTATTTAGGAAATACGAATTCATTTGGTTCCAGCCCAGGGTTTACAACGCACAGATTTAAACAAATCCAAAAGAAGCTCGGCTGTCCAAAATTTTACTTGGACATTTAACTTTGACACATCGCTGTGATTCATGTAGCAAAGTCGAGCACAATACGTCTCCATCTAATACATAAACCTTAGAACCTGCTCCCGGATTATGACGTCGTCATCAATAAACAAACTATTTTTTAATAACAAAGCTTACCTTCCATTGACAGCCTCGTCAGTGTTACTTTTCATTTAAACTGTCTTGAAAATGATGTGGTTATCATACAAGTCATCTCGAATGCTCAGTTTGGATTTAAATCCGGTTACTCAACTTCTTCAGATTGCATTGCTTACTATAAAAACATATTCTAGATTGGTTAAGAATGCCGTTATTGTGTCCATTTTGTCACAGAATAAAGCAAACTCGGCACTTCGTGCCTCGTTTGCTCTATTCGACAGTTTTAGGCCTTCTCCCTTACAAAAAGTTTATCGTATGATAAATATGCTGACTGATTATCCTTCTTTAGTTTTATCATAATTGGTCTTAGCGTTCCTGTATTGCCTTCGGAAATTGCTCACTAACACGGATTTTCATTTGGATAGGTTGTTCGGAATTATCATCTGTTGTCTGTTGATTAGATTGATCACCATTGTGAGATTTCGACTAATTTGTTATCTTTTGCTTGATCATATGTTTGTCAGGGAAGTCTTTGAACTTTACCACCACTGGTCTGATTTTGTTATCGAAGTATCGATTACCTAATCAGTGAGCACGTATATTTTAATTGCTTCATGTGCATCAGGAATATTTAATGTGTATTTGTAGAAATCTAAACAAGTTTGCCACAATTTTCCGATCATCTTTCATCAACAGTCACTCCTTCAGGAAATCCGAAAAAAATGCAAATTATCTCTTATTGACCTTGACTAAATATCACTCACTTCTTCTGGGATTGTTTTCAGAGAACATCTGTGTTATACAATCACACTCCTTCTTAAGAGACGACTCGAACTCAGATTGTCTAAACTGAATTTCGTCTGAAATTTGAGAATCATACGCTCTGCTTGCCTCAACGTCAGTTATTCCAGAATTGGTATCTCTCGAAATCACTTCAAGAGTTGTGACTCTTGTATCAATTGACGCAAGTCTGTTTGAAAGAGAGGACAACTGTTGTTCAATTGAGTCTAATTTAGTTTTAATCGTTTGTCCATTGAATTCAGTCTCTCAATGACAAGTTTGTTGAAAATTATCACTAGTTTGTTAAACAGGAAGTTTGAGGTGACTGCTGATGATTAAAGTATTGTTGTTGTTGTTGATGATGCTGCTGCTGCTGGTGCTGTTGGACTGGATGAGGTGGTGGAGTATAAAACGCACCTACTGGAGTTTGATAATTGTTCAAGTTTGACATGTTGGTCCTGTTCATAGGCTGTACGTATTCCGGAGTAGACATGTTGTTATGTACTGTTGGTTGTGGATCACTCATCAATGTTGTTGGTGATTTAATATTTGCTTGTCGTTTCTCAGGAAGAATGATGCCACTATCTGGTGAAGACAGATGTCGTTTACCTTTTTTGCTATTGTTTTATTTTGGCGGCATTTAATTCGTTTGAAATTTATCACGTGAACGGAGGATATAATTCACGATCACGTACGTAAAGTAATTGAATACGCCAATGTGCGCCACTCATGCGTGACGAATCACGAATTATAGGTATGGTATATATGGTCAGGTTTACACAATGACCTTTGACATACAACAAAGTGACAACCATGTTAATACAAACACAACGAATCCGGGATTATCCTCCATGTAGAACACAAACACGGAAGAAATGCAATTACACATGACACAGGATCGCACGCATTATGAAGTGAACACATCGCATGAAACGGGACCAACTAATGTTGATAAGCAGCCGTGCCTTGCCGAGACAGACAAAAGTCATTTTGGAGAGTTACCTACCTTATTCAGAGACACAGCCTACATCTTACATGACAATTCGGAGAATGAGTGTTATCCCATAAACAATGTGTCACCGTGTATTACAAACCCTATTGCTAGTGATCATGTGCAATATCAGTCTAACATAAATGAACACGCATATGTGAAACCCGTCGCCAACAGTAGCAGAGATAATACAGTTTCGCACGTTTCACGAGCTAAGAATCGTAGTATCCGGCGTTCCCATTCATCGAGTCCATACAGAAGACATTTGACATCCGATAGAAATGGGTTTTCCTCTGGTGCTTATAATAGAACAGAGGATACACACGAGAATAAAAGCTAAGTCGAATCGGAGAAGGTAACGGTTCGCTGTGCGTATATGCACATTAAGGGTTTATACAGTAGAAGGACCGACAAACTGAAATCTGATTTTGTAAAGAAAACATTCAAAGATAATGACATTCTTTTATTTACGGAAACATTGACTGATTCTCTTTCGAACTTGCATGTAGATGGTATCGAGCATTATGTTTCAAATAAAACTGACATCAAAACTACAGCGAAACGAAATTCGGGCGGCATTATTGTTTATGGTAAAAATAAATTTGTCTCAGATGATAATTGCATTTTTACTTCACAAGACGATATTATATGGATCAAATTATCCACAAATAAGTTATCAATTGAAAAAGACTTTTATATAGGGTTATGTTACGTGGTTCCAGTAGATAGCAGCCGTCATATAATATTTTTGACAGATTGATTGACTCAGTTATTCATTTTGAAAATACATCGGATACCGACTGCTACCAAGCAATTTTCGGTGATTTTAATTCTAGAACATCTACTCTCTCGGATTTTATTGAGAATGATTATGTAAATGTTTGTAACATTGATTTACTGCCTGAAGGATACCGGATTGATAATTATATACCAAGAATTTCTAAAGATAAGGGTCACGTAAATAATAATGGGCGACTTTTGTTGGATTTTTGTAAGGAGACGAGATTTAGAATAGTTAATGGCAGGAAAGGGAACGATATTAACTTATTTTCATCCATACCATCGAAACTATTTTACCCTTGCTTTGCAAACTTTTTAACCGCCTGTTCGAGAATGCAGAGTTCCCAGAGCAATGGGGCAGTGCAATTATCGTGCCCATCCACAAGAAAGGAGACATAAACTGTGCATCGAATTATAGGGGCATCTCCTTGCTAGACATAATCGGTAAATTGTATACATCTGTGTTAAATAGACGTTTAACATTTTATGCGAACACTTGTAAACTTATATCGGAGGCTTAAGCAGGTTTCAGGGAGCGCTACTCCACAATAGACAATGCTTTCATTTTACAGGCCATTATTAGTAAATACCTTTCAAAAAAGCGCGACAAAATTTATGTAGCTTTTGTAGACTTTAAAGTAGCGTTTGATTCTATTAGAAGGGATAAATTATTGAGTGTTTTGCCTCAAGCAGGAGTAAAGGGTAAGCTGTACAACGCCATTGTGAGTTTGTATTCTCGGGTACGGGCTTGTGTACGGAGCAAGAACGGTCAGACGGATTATTTTAATTGCCCAGTTGGTCTAAAGCAAGGATGTTTGTTATCACCAATTGGCTTTTCCTTATTCATTAATGAATTTGCAGAGCTGATACAAAATAGTGGTTTAAGGGGAGTTCAATTGTACCCGGATCTTACAGAAATACTTATCCTATTGTTTGCGGATGATATAGCTTTAGTGTCGGACACTGTTCACGGATTACAAATGGAATTGAACCTATTAACGGAATACTGTAATAACTCTAAGCTCATTGTTAATACGAAGAAAACGAAAGTAATGGTCTTCAAAAATGGTGGCGTGTTAGCAACATTCGAACACTGGGATCTTAATGGCGAAAAGTTAGATGTTGTAAATTGCTTTAGCTATGTTGGACTACTATTCACTATGCAAATGTCGTTCAACAGAATGTCAAGCGAGTTAGCGTTGAAGGCAAAATGCGCTTTGAACTATCTACTGGGAAATCTTTATAAATACGGGCAAATGCCGAAGCATATTTTCTTCAATATATTTGATAAAAAAATATTACCAATACTGATGTACGGAGCAGAAATTTGGGGTTTTGAACAGCGGTGTGACATTGAAGCCATACATCGAGTAGCCTGCAAACGTTATATGTGCACAAAAATGAATGTTTCCAATTATGTTGTTTTAGGAGACTGTGGTAGATATCCCATGTTTATTGAGTCTGCCAAAAGAGTAATCACATATTGGTTCAAGGTAATAAAAATGCCGAACTCTAGGTTTGTAAAAAAATCATATTATATGCTGAAAAATTTAGACGACCATGGTCAAGTAAACTGGGTAACTAAAGTCAGAAACTTACTTACATCGAATGGATTTGGCTATATTTGGCAGCAACATAATGCATATGATCATAAACTATTTCTCAAAATATTTGTCAACAGACTTAAGGACCAATATTATCAGCCTTGGCACAGTTGTATTGAAATGTCGCCAAAATTATATCTGTACAGATATTACAAACAAAGCTACGATCATGAATATTATTTACAGGTTTTAAATGTTAGAAAATTCCGAAGAGCATTGTCAACCTTCAGATCGGGTGCTCATAGTCTTGCTATAGAAACAGGACGACATAGTAACATGGCAAGAGCAAACCGTCTTTGCAAATTATGCAACAGGCATGCCATAGAAGACGAGCTACACTTTCTGTTGGTGTGCCCTATATTGGGTGATTTACGGAAGCGTTATATCCCTATAAAGTATTGGCGGTCGCCAAGTAATCAAAAGATTTTAATGTTATTATCATGTAGAAATGACAAAATTATTCGTTCTCTTGCCTGTTTAATTTACTACGCTTCTGACCTGAGAAAAGAGGTTTTGTCTTTGTAGCTATGTACCTGGAAATTTAACGTTTGTAATTGTGAAACATCTTGTTACAGTTATTTTGCATTAACACCTGTGTACTGTATATATGATTTTGCTATATACTTGTGTTATGGGCTGGTGGCCTAAATCCTGAATAAATTTGTATTGTATTGTATTGTAACTTAGGAAAACATACTTTTGTAAATAACAGGGGTTGTAGTGTTGTCGACTATTTACATAAATACCGCCTAAACACAAATTAGAATTATTCGATAAGCTTGTTTCTCTTATTTTAAATTATTGCTGTGAAGTATGTTGTTTTGCAAACGATTCATCAATAGAAAAAGTGCATATGCAGTTTTGTCAAAGATTATTAGGAGTGAAAAAAACAACACAAAATGATTTTATATATGGTGAATTAGGACGAGTATCTTTTAAAACTACCCATATGTTCAAAGTTATAAAATATTGGTTAAGAAAGATACAAATGGAACATAATAAATACGTTTTTCTTGTATATGATTTATATAAGAACGATTTTGAACAACGTCCAAATAATAAAAACTGGTGTATGTTACTGAAAAATTATTATGTTCACTTGGTTTTGCTGATGCTTGGCTTCAGCAAGGCGTTGGTGACACTGATGTGTTTCTCTCTGTTGTTAAACAAAGGCTAAATGATCAATTTATACAAAACTGGAATGCACGATTATAACAGTCTAGTAGAGCACGTTTCTACAATACAATTTCTTCTTTTAGATTTCAACCTTACTTAGAATGTTTTAGTATATATAAATTTTGTCAAGCTTTGATCCGTTTAAGAGTCTCATCGCATAGGCTACAAATAGAGGCTGGAAGATGGTCCAGATCTGTACGAATACCTCTACATGAAAGAAAATGTTTAAATTGTAATACAATATAGGATGAATATTATTTCGTTATTGAATGTGACATGTATCTTGATATACGCAAACGATATATATCTAAGAAATATTGGATCAGACCAAATATGGTAAAATTTATTGATCTCATAAACTCAGATAATAAGAACACTGTTCGAAATTTAGCAATGTGCATTTACAATGCATTCAATATTAGAAACTCTTTAATGTATGGTCTTTGGTGTAACACAAATTATTTATGACAATATTTTTACTTTGCTTTTACATAATTTGAATACAAGCAATTCTACTTATATGTTTGACCTTCTCCAAATGAATATTTGAAGTTGTAATCAGTATGTTACATGTTACATTCAGTAAACTATATCCATGTGATATTGTTGTTAGAAAAACAATGCTATATAGAAAATGTATGTATGTTGTACACTGTTCGTCTGTCTTGAATGTATGCTTATGTATGTCCTCGTGGGCTTTATAGCTTAATTGGAATTGAAATAAAAATGTCTAAATAAATGTCATGAAAAATTGTCTATGTTGTACACAATAAATAAAGAGTCCGAAATTTCACCTTTAAAGAATTACAGTTGTTTTCAAGAGTATTTACCAATGTTTGAGGATAGATTTTCCAAAACCACCAATCCAAAAACTACACCATGTGTTTCGAAATTTTCCAAATTGTTGACAAACAATATTTTTACGTGACTTTGCCTGTTACCGGATGCGGAATATTTAATGATATCACTTTGATTCTACTTCTGAGTGCAGGTGTGAAGAAGGCATGGTCTTGTTTTCAGAATCAACTAAATGTTTACAACAAAAGTTAAATGACTTATATATCTACTATAATCATTGGGATTTAGAAGTGAACACCGATAAATAATATTGTTTTCAGACGACGCGGACGCTTTTAAAATTACTTCAAACCGTAAATTGAAAATGAATTGTTGAAAATCGTTGTTTTTATAAATGTACAGTGTGAAAGAGTTGTATTTTACCTAGAAGACAATGTGTAAATTATTCCATGTTTTCGAAATATTTTGTAAAAGAGTGTCGGTGAGTAAACAATCTAAATGCAATTGTGCTGTCTATCGCGAATTGGGTCGTTTGCCTCTGTATATTGGACGTTATGTAAAACTATTCAAATGCTTGTGCAAAGTGCTTAATACTGAACATCTAGTCTTAAATTCTTATACATGTATCATACATTATTAACTATTTTGACTTAAATAAGAACAACTGGGTATTTGACATTAAAACCATGCTGAATACTCGCGGTTTGAGGCATTTCTAGGAAAACAAATCAAGTGTTATAGACCCATGCAATATTAATTGAAGTTATGAGCAACGGGTAGCTGATTTATCAAAATTTGAAAGTCTGTCCTAGCTAAACTTATACGGTAGCATGTGTTTATAAACATTTAACACATATACTATTTTAACAAAATTACAAATAAGTCTTGATGAAATATTTTGACTCAATAAATAATAATTTAACTTTATTGAAATTGCAGAATCAAGTTTTCCTTGAGTCGAGGAATTACCAAATATTTTATACCGAAAATGCGTCAAAAACAGGTAATTATTGATTATTTCTGTGTGGTCAATGTTACCTATAAAATCCAATGTTTTCATATTGAATTTGGACTTTTGACGGTGTCAACTAACGCGCATGCTGGCTGCAAACTTAAAACTAGACATCAGTGAACCACATACCTAGACTTGACTGTTACCGTAAGATAAACAACTAGTTTCTGTTAATTGGTCATTTAACTCCTTAATGCCTTGGTGGATATGCATCAAATATGCCTTAGTTTTCCTTGAAAACTGATTAAGTATTTCATACCTTAAACTAAATACATGTATGTTATATCTCGACACAACAACTGACAGACAGGGTGATTCAGAACAAGGTGATAAATGTATAGCATATTTTATGGCATTTCAAGTTTAAAATCATTATGTTCAATAGCACAGTGTTAGTCTTGGCTAAACTTCAAATTGCTACGTTATAAATGAAGTCCTTGAATTTATTACCGACATTACTAAAAAAGTCGTATGACACGATAACTAAGCCTTTATTTTAGTAACAGCGCTCTTCTTTACATAAAACAAATGTTCATCTACTTTAATTACTGATCCCTAACTTAGGCTATATCTTTGACAGTATCAAATAAGGGGCGCCGAATAATAAACTTGCGTAAACGTGTGTGGTGGGTACTCGTATTTCACGCGCAATGATTTGTTCAAAAAAGGAGTCCCGACCTGTTTTCGTTAGTTTAGTCGCTAGCATGTGAAGAATTATCATTGAAGGTAATCAGCGTAGTGTCCATTATCGGTTATAAAGTTAAGAGAAATTCGATTTTTTTTTGGATTAATTAAGATTTTTGATATATTCAAATACTGTTATATTGATCGAAACGAAAATTTCAAGCATATGCATATACAAGTGCAAGTTGGGAACTTATATCATTGTATTATATTATTGCGTATTTTATTCCAGTCTTTATGTGTAAGTAACCGTATTGTACCCATAACCTATTTTCTAATAGATCTGTCATTTTTGCATTATTTGATACAGTTTTAAGCTTGTAATTGAGTATAAAATCATTTATGATAAAATATTGGTCCTGAAAAGGACAAGACAGGCAGGAATTCCCGAGTGTATCTCCTCGCTTTCAGTCCCAAAACATTTGGACAAAACTTTTTGAGACATTTAGGTGCCAGTATATTCCGTGAATTTAGACTTTAGTCAATACAATTTAGTTTTGTTTCGAATAGCATCGGTTTTTATGTGTATGTTTTAGTCTGTTACTAGCAGTTTATGTTAATATATTTGCATTCTTTTATTGTTGCCGTAGCTGTTGTTACTTTGAATAAAACAATACAAAAAAAAACGAATAATATTTTCTTCTACAAATGCGTTGACTGTCAGTGATACCTGCTATATAATGTATTTTAGAGCAATACCTGTGTTACAATTAAGTGAAATATTTAACCCATTCTCATCAGGAACACAGTTGCGTGAAAACTTGTGATAATATTTATTCATACGAGTATATTATTATTTTCGTCGTATTCTCATTTAAGTTGTAAAGCTTGATAATTAAATACAGTAAAACCTCACTTAAAGACCACCTCAATAATAAGATCACCACAAAATTAAGTACAAAATGTAAATTTTCACTGTTTTGCTCTTTATTCAACCTCAATATTATGACCACCTCGATATAAGGACCAGTTCTCAAGGGTCCCATGGTGGTATTATTATTCATGTTTAACTGTATTATTATTATTGACGTGGTTGTTGTCATAATTATCATTTTAATGTGTTGTTCTCTTTCAAAGCACGGGAGCATTATCAGGATCTAGAATATCATATCATACCGTGTACCATTCCCCGGGAATCCTTATTTGGTGGGATCGTTTTATGAAAGGAGCGTTGCCCGAGTGTTGTTCCACAAAGCGCACATCTTGTATCATTGTATGCAATATATCAATAAAGTGTCCGACTTAATGGCTAGAATTCAACAAATTTCAGTCCATGCGTTTGTATAGCTACTCGGCCTTTGCTAATGTGATGTAAATCTGACGAAATTTAGCATGTGTTCAGTTTGTATGTCACATGTTTATATTCGTAAGTATGATTTCTGGGTGGTCTGGTGTATGGACTACAACACTTAGTATTATACACATATGTTTGTTTTATTCAATCAGACCGAAATCACGAGTGCTTTCATGAAAAGCAACATATTTCGTTTTCATTTTATTCATTTGAGTGGTATATGATGTTTAAATTTGAAGTTACTTCTATGATTATGACATATCTACATGAATAAACAAATCTGTTTTAGGATCATTGCAATTTTATGTAAATCTACATGTTGCTAGTTGTGTACATCTGCTTGAAATAACACTACAAACGCAACCATATAAGATGCAATCTGTTTACTAAATAATAGTTTAATTTACACAAAAAGAAAACAAAATGCAAGTCCATTTCACTGTTCCAGTCGAAATGTTTGGTAATCGATGATCAGGGTAATGTTATTTAACCCTTCTTTCCAAAACCACCATAGCCACCGTAACCGCCATAGCCGCCTCCTATTCCACCGTAACCTCCTCCTCCACCCATGCCACCTCCCCATCCACCGTTACCTCCATAGCCGTAGCCGCCACCGAAACCGCCACCAAAACCGCCACCGAAGCCGCCACCATATCCACCATAACCACCAAATTTACAATATTTGCAAAATGGTATTTTCTTGAAGTATCCACCATAGCCGCCACCGTAGCCGCCACCGTAGCCGCCACCGTAGCCGCCACCGTAGCCGCCACCGTAGCTGCCACCATAGCCGCCGCCATAGCCACCGTAACCTCCTTTACCGCCCCATCCACCAATGCCGCCTCCGATACCGCCACCCCAGCCGCTGCCGCCCCAGCCACCGCCGCCCCAGCCGCCGCCACCGCCGCCGCCCCAGCCACCCCAGCCGCCGCCGCCCCAGCCGCTGCCACCGCCAACGCCGCCCCAGCCGCCGCCGCCCCAGCCACCGCCGCCGCCACCGCAGTATTTACCTTTGCATTGCCACCCAGCACATGCAGTCACAAAAAGGGCGAGAACGAGAAGAATCCTCATGGCTGAAAATGTATTTACATTGTATATGCTAAATTCATTGTATGTAAATGAACTGTATTTAAACCTTGATATGAAAAGTGAAGAGTAATCCTTCTCGTTTGAATAATTATGCTTTCTTTACTAAACTATTTATATTTCTTTACTACGAGTAAATCAAAGAAAATGCATAATTTTATATGTTGAGATAACTTTGATGGTAAACAATTCCTGTCAATATCAGAACGTTGTCATAATACGTATATTGTAATGTTCGAGGCTGAAATCAGTCATAATAAGCAAATGACCTGTTGTCGAAACATACAATTATTATTCTACGATAAAACATCATCATCCATAAATAGAGATACATTGTCATGCTTGTATTAAAGGCACAGTAAATCCATTGACGAGCTGATTAATACCTTTAATTGTGTTACATGAATTAGAATTGTTAATATGTGAAAAATAAACAATTAAAATAGCTAACAGCGATGCATTTCTGATATTATTGCGATCCAAACAATGCGCATGTTTTAATTTAAATATATACGATTATCAAGAAGGCTGAAACATGTCATTGCACACGTCAACATATTTGTTTCTTTGATTCACAAGACTAAAACGCTAATATGTCTGTATAGTTTACATCGATTTGAACACCCTCCCAGTCATATGTTTTGATTGACGAGTATGTTGCAAAAGTTGGGAATTGATTTCAGGTTAACTGGTTAGTGTTCTTAGTTAGTGCATCGCCGTAATGAAATGTTTCAATAAGGAGAACCTTTGTTAATTTCCTTCTCCACCGACACAAAACATCAAATGTATGATGACTTTTTAATCATTAAAACCTCATTAAGTGTATTTATGTGGTGTCATTATTTAAACAGTTAAATATGCATGATATAAATACGCGTTGGATAATTTGTCATAGTTTAGCTTCAACTTGATTCAACTATTATTATTTGTATAATTGATGTTGTTTTATCAGAAACAATACAAGCATTACATAATACAAATATCATGCATTTAGTACAATATTGATACATATTTTTGGTCACAGATACACACTTATTCACTTATTATATATGATATTGTAAACTATTGTAAAACCTAATTATATGAATGCATATGTATATTACATCCGAGAAACTTAATTATGATCCTTTTACAAATATAATAAATACATGTACATTTTCCAGTAACGTTCAGTATTCAGTTGTATTTATACGGTTCCCAAATAGATCAAATTGGATTATTGTTTGCATAACGTCAATATGTTATAACATACATGGCTTCATCCGTTTAAAACAAACTATGAAAACATTATGTCACAACATAGTAAAGCTTATTTTAGATTATTGAAAGAATATAAACAGTAATTTTTCTAAAACAATATCGGTGATAGGAATAAGAAGTGAAGTGTTTATATCTGGAAGTGTTTCTACTTAGAACTTGGTTCAATAACCAAAATACCAAATAAAATCAGATTTTCTCTTCGACATGATTAGCATAAATGTATAGAATGTTATATTAAAGATATATTATGCTCATTTTTTGTTCATTTGTTTATCTAAACAATCATGCAAAACATACTTTATCTAGTTAAAACTTCAATAAATATGCATTATCACAGATTACATTTATGTCTCTGTATTTGACGATAAAAGACATTTGTATTAGCATAAAATAAAAAAAAGCGGGTGTTTTTTACTAGTTTTGTCACTTAGTAATACGATTAAACAAGATTGTTTTAAACAGTTATACGTGGCAATGGTTCTTATTAATGATGTTTTAAACTATGTTACATTAATACTGGATGAAGCCCATTAAAAAAAATAGGTTTAGATGAGCCAGACACATCTTTAAGGAGAAATGCGACTCCTGTTTTATTATTGTATCCATAGAGTAATTGCAAAATGATGATGATATATAAGTTTCTTTTATTATGTTAAATTATTTTCTAAAACTCTCTATGCTACTTTCTGGAATAAGAACTTAAATAAGGATTTACAATGTAAAGCAAGTATAATCGTTTGCTGGCAGTTAGTGTTAAATTCATCTTTCCTATGAAATATTATATAAATAAATAGAAACCATAAACACTTACTTAGATACGAGTCTTGCTGTTATGCCAAGTCTGCTTCTAACTTGCCAGATACCGAGTTTATATAACTACCCAATGCACTGGTCAAGAATATAAATTAGATGCATGATGGATTTGAAAGCAATAAAGATGAATTATTATTTTGATTAGTAGAATAACAAATAGTTTAATCTGTTCATTTTTTTCTTCAAAAAAGGCAAATTGATATACAGCGACCTATCAAACTTTAAAATTAACTCAATAACAATGCACAAAGACAGCATGCACATATATTCGTCGCACGTGCCAACAATACAGAACAATTGTGATAAATCGCGTTCGCTCTTTGTTAATTGTCAATAGTTTTGTGTTTCAAGGTAATAAACGAAGACAAATTAGTTTCAAGTGCATACATGTTAATCATACCACAGTACTATATTTAGCGGGGGTTGAATATATTTATCGTTTTGTCACTGTTTTTGTTATCGATAGTGCATGTGTACTGGGAAGCCACTAAGCCGTAACAAGGCATATTTTCTCCGCGTAGCTCGAATGTAATGTCTTATATAAATGAATATAGGTTTAATTTTATAAAAAAAAAAGTTTAGTACATGGTGGATCTTAACTGGAGGTTTACTTCAGGCGTAAAAGAAGAAATGTCGTCGAATTTAGAGAACATTCTCATAGTTCATTATTTAATTGAGTCTGAAAATTCATTAAAAGTGCTAACTTGTCAAAAGGAGTTTTTAAGTCGCTATTCAAATGTTCAGTTTGGAACAGAAATGAGTAAGCGAAGCTTCACAATACATACATAACTTAAATAAACTTGAGCACTCGGACTGTTGATATGGCAACCTCAGGTTCGAAACTTTTAATTGACGTATGTTCTTCATTTGAATGACGATCAAAATACATCCAGAGCCATTCGTCTTTCACCTCTGGCTTATGTGAGGGAATTGTCAGTTGCTTGGAGAAGAACGTATTGGTACTGGTTGGTAAGAACACTGGTCAACTGACCGCTGTACATAATTTAATTACTGTTGAAAACGACTTAACACATTCATGTAAAATAAATTAAACTATTAATTCCGCAATATTCCTGAAGAAAAATCTGAAGAACTGAATTTCCTGAAAAATCTTAAGAACTGAAAATGTACTGTTTAATAAACAGGTGTGAAACTAACTGACAACAGAAATTGATACAAATATTTTTTCCGCTGATTCAATAGCTTTTTTTTTATTTCTGTGCATGTGCTGGCATTTTTGGTTAAGAAACATCAAGAACCCTCACATAAAAACACTGTCTAATTTCAAGATTAGTGCATCCTATTTGCTATTTGTGTATAGTGAATAGTAAACAAAGTAACATGTGTTTTAATACTCCACATTAGGAAATTAACTACCGTTTTATTGCAAAATTTGATATTTCTTTCAAAAGTCTAGGCAAACAATACCACTGTGTATCCATTAAATGTATGGTAACTTCCTTGTAACGTTTGGTTTACTAATCAGAAACAGAAAACAGCCAAACTCACTTACAGACCAGCACGAAATCAATACCCGACCTTTTTATTCATGGAACAATGAAAATCAACTAATGAAACTTTATAATCAAACCACCTCATGACAAAAACAAAACTTTCGCCGTAGTCTATGGTGGTCTTATTATTGAGGTGACACAGTGATTTGAATATCTAGACCATCGTATTGAATGACATGTACTATGGATTGTTTGTAAAGTACTATGATTTCGTAAATACATGGACGACCATTACAAATATACACCAGAAATGAAACACGTGCACAAAGTAACGACTATCATTATTATATCAATTTCATTAACGCTAATGCTATTGCAGATATTATGATAAATTATGAGCAAATTCATAATTCCATGTTTTGTGAAGTACCCTAAGTCATTAATCTATTTGCAGCCATGTATATAATGTGTTCCGCTTCTAAGCAAAATTTGATAACAAGAACAAAACTAAACAATTCGAATGCATTTATATGTTTACTTGCAACACAAATAATCGTGCACATTTCGTCATGTCTAAGCCAGATAGAAACCGTTGATAGATGGCAAAATATGAACGAGATTATTAACCCTTCTTTCCATAGCCCTAGCCGTATCCACCTCCGTAACCACCCAGCCGCGTTCGTAACCATCATATCCGCCATAACCACCCCATGTGCACCATTTACACCATGGTCTCAAGTATCCACCCCAGCCCCCACCATAGCATCCGTAGCCTCCCCATCCACCATAACCGCCATAACCTCCGTAGCCGCCCAATTTACCCATGCCGTAGCCGCCGCCGTAGCCCCAGCCGCCCCAGCAGGGTCCCCAGCCACCCCAGCCGCCGTAACCATACGCGCAGCATGAGGCTACAATGAGGACGAGTACGAGCAGTACCTTCATCGCTGAAATGAACGGACAAAATATATGTTTTCTCTTTCTTTATCTCCTCTGTGTATGATTTGATATTAATTTTCGTGAATATGATAAATTCTTAATTTTTTCCCTTCTTGACCATTTGCTTCTTTGGATTTTTATTGTTTTGCTTTCTAGCAAAAATGCTTGTTATATTATAATTATATTAAGGTTTAGCCTGTGATTATCTGGACAGTGATTTTTTATTTCTCTCACACCGGTATTCATATTTGTAGAGAAATAGAACTGTACATGTAAATTGTGATTTCATTCCTTTCGCGTATATTTTTATGTTTAATGGTGATAAATTACAGTGATTTGTGGTAATTTGACAAATATAGATAACTAAAAGAGGCAATATAACATAAGCAGCATTAAATGCGCATTAATATGCACACAAATGACGTCTCATTATGATATATAGCTTCTATTCTATTGTTTTATTGGTCTAGGTTAAGCAATCAAAATAAGCATATCAATATAATATAATGGTGTTTTATTAACCGCAGACGCATGGATATATTACCTGGTCCAATTCTTTTCAAAATGGGTTTACATAGTTGTTCGTTCTTTTCAGTGCGCTTGACGGGGAAATTCGCAATTGTGTTTCGAAACAAAAAATTAAGCATTTATCTGTTATAGATTTTTGCACGGATGCATTGTTACCTACACTTCAATTATTCGCGGTCAATGTAACAGCACTAGTGCACTTAGATTGACCGCGAACTAGTGCGTGAACGTTTAGGAACGAACCATGTTAATTTAACCTCCTCAAATGCCTGATGTTTTATGGACTTTTGTTCGAGAAGGAGAAGTACATTCATGACTGAAATGTACAGACGAAATAAACAACTATGTACTAGAGCTGTATATGATTCATTCGTGAAGATGACGATTTGTTAGTTACCGGTGTGAAATTGACAGTTATAGCAGTAACAGCAGTAACAGTTATGCCAGCAGCAACAACAGCATAACTCCTACTAATGTCAGTAGCAACGACAGCATTACTCCTAGTAATGTCAGCAGCAACAACATCATTTCTCCTACTAATGTCAGAAGCAACAACAGCATTTCTCCTACTAATGTCAGTAGCAACAACATCATTTCTCCTACTAATATCAGCAGCAACAACATCATAACTCCTACTAATGTCAGCAGTAACAACAGCATTACTCCTAGTAATGTCAGCAGCAACAACAGCATTTATCCTACTAATGTCAGCAGCAACAACAGCATTTCTCCTACTAATGTCAGCAGCAACAACAGCATTTCTCCTACTAATGTCAGCAGCAACAACATCATTTCTCCTACTAATGTCAGTAGCAACAACATCATTACTCCTACTAATATCAGCAGCAACAGCATCATTACTCCTAGTAATGTCAGCAGCAGCAATATCATTACACCTACTAATGTCAGCAGCAACAACAGGATTTCTGCTAGTACTGTCAGCAGCAGCAACAGTAATACTGCTATAATATGCCTATTACTGTCTCTTAGCAATAACCAAACCGTGTTTTACAACAACAATTTTTAGAGAATCCAAGTTCCTGAAACATTACACAATAGTACTGCCACAACTCCAGCAGTAACAGAGTACTACTGCTACTACTGCCATAAGTAACGACATTACGAACGTTACAACTTTTATTTCATGTAAAAGGTATATCCAAGGGAGCAATGTATGTATAATTACCCCCGACGGAATTTTAATATGCCGACGGCAGACAGTCAATATAGCTACCTTCGTCGTCGGTTATTTCTACTGCTATTACTGCCAACTTCACGCCGGTTTCTTAGGCACCTTTTGATGCTTTGTTTAAATTAAGCAAATTAAACATGTGTGAACTTTTATTATGATTATTTTGCGTTCATGATTCTTGAAATATTTTCCTCACAAACGCGTTGACAGAAAAAATACTATGTAGAGAATATACACTTATCTATGACATGAAAATTATTACAATTACATAACAGTTTAGAATCTAAAATAATAATGTACGAAAAGGCTTACCCATTATCGGGTTAATGTACCATTATAAATACATTATTACACACTTTTCTGCAAGTCATTCATTCCTGGCACGAACATTTTTATGTTAAATGGTGATGGTGATAAATTATAGTGATTTGTGGTAATCGTCAAAAAAAAAGAAATGAAAAAGGCAACAAATAAAACAAATTGCATTTAAAGTCATTATTACACACATTAATCACGTCTCAGTGTGAAATACTTAGTATGACCTTTAAAAGTAAACGTTGACCTACATTTCACTCGTCATTAATTTGAGAAAATTGGTGGTGTTTGCCTTTATACAGGTTTACTCAACAACATTGCATGTCACTTTGCTTACGCGTGTCCAAAATGGCAAATAGACGTGTACGATTCCGGTATTTATATCCGGGTTTGCGCTAGCCTAGTAAATACATGTATCAAAGTCGTGTGGTGCGGTTTCAGGAAACCTTTAAGAAAACATACATTGCAGTGTTTTAGAGAGCGTCTGTATAAAGGAACTTTAAAATATATATTTTCTCAAAAGGATTACTTAGCATTGTTTGATAGAATGATCACTTTATTTTAATGAATGCTCTGAAAGCAAGCCAATGATATCAAACTTATAATATTCTTCAATTTTGTTACCATAATATTCATTGGAATAACACATACATTACATACAGACAGATTTGTGATACATATTCATGTCACTATTGTTAATGATGAGTAAATACATAACAATGTTCTGAATTGCATTTTTCCGAGAAGATGAAAAATCAAGATTATAAAACAAATGATTACATAATTTTTTGCAATTCTTTCATTCCTGGCACGTATATATTTTTATGTTAAATGGTGATAAATTATAGTGATTTGTGGTAATTTGACAAATCTAAATAAATAAAGAGGCAATATAACACAAGCAAGATTAAATACGCATCAATATAAACACAAATGACGGAGAAAATTCGCAATTGTGTTTTGAAACAAAAAAATAAGCAAACATCTGTTACAGATTTTTACACGGATGCATTGTTTGCTAAACTTCCATTTGTTCGCAGTCAATGTAATAGCACTAGTTCTCTTAGATTTGACACGAACTAGTGCGTGAACGTTTAGGAACAAACCATGTTAATTTTGCTCTTGCACCTCCTTAAATGTCTGATGTTTTATGGACTGTTGTTTTGCCGGAAGTCTGTGTGGGTAAGCATTGTCTTATGTATGTGGCGTTCCCTGTAGCAACGTATTCTCTCTTTTACGTAAATAAATGCACTCGCGCGAAAACCTTTAACAGCGACTTTTCCTCAGTTAAGCGCGCGGATAACCACAAACAGCTGTATAGGACTATTTTGAAATGCATTTGACCGGATTATATATTGATACGTTTACGGTTAGTAAAACAGCTCTATGCCAAAATATAATAATTTTCAAATATGTAACCACGATATTAATCTGGTTAACATAAGAACTGGCTGATATATGATAAAGATTTACACAGTTATGATTATATTGGCGAATTTATTAAATAATAAATAATATGGTTTTAGACTGTATTATTCCAAAATAACGTACATTGTATAACATCTGGGACCATCTTTTCAAATAAGAGTACTACCTTGCAACGGACAGTGACAAAAACGCCACTGGGGGAGGGGGGGTTTCGACCAGGAAACCGTTCTATATTTCAAAGGCAGGCACATAAACACATCCATAGCTGACTGATATATCAACACTTTAAACTGAGTAAATTTTTCAATTTTATCATAACAACTATTTTCAACGTTGTAGACGACCTGACAGCGAAGACAACGTTGGTCAATGAATTTGGATTTTTATTTTTAGTGATGAGACAAAGTTGATGGTGGCAAGAACATGAAAGTTTTCGTGTGGAGGAAAATCGACGAGAAGTTTTAACCCCAGTTCACATGCCAATATTGAGACATTGAATGAAGAGCGATGGCGAGTGTCATGGTACAATGGACAGTGACAGATATATAGAAACACTAGATAATCATTATGACCAGTTGTCGCCAGTCATTTGGGAAACAGGCTCTGGATTTTCCAGGAGTACAATGTACCCGTCATGTTTCTTGGGTCTCTAATACCATGAAAACAAATAACAATAGTGTTACCCTTGATTGGCCCCCACACAGCCCAGACCTGAATATAATTGAAAACGTATGGAGAACCTTGAAACTTTACCTGGAAAAATAAATAAAGATGACTTAATAAGAGTTGTTAATGATTTATGGACATCTATGACTGTGGCATATTTGCAATATATGGCAATATAAATTCAGACATATATTAATAACAACAATATGTATGAATCAATAAAGCCATATCATCAACATTATATGTTAAGGATAACACAAGAAAAAGTACAAGTAAAAACTCTTATTTCCATTGTGGTCCTTAATGTATAGTATTGTGTGACATAGGAAGAATTATAAGCTATAAATAAAGTTATCACAATCAGTTAATCAAAGAAAGACATTGTGTTACTCGTTATAAACACATAGATAAAACGATGAAACATTGAAACAATAAGTTATCTCTGACAGGAATAATGGATGAAAAAGCTAAACAAATAAAATTTAACAAGGTATTAGGTTACAAATGACAAAACTGTTAAAAAGGAAAGACAATACATTATTTAAGACGAGCTTAAAATGTGTTTTTTTACTTTGAATTTGAAAGAAGAAATACTTTTGGTATCCCTCACATCTTGTGGCAGATTGTTCCAAAGACAACAACCATTGAAATCAAAAGATTTCTTTACAAAACCCTTGACTTCAGGAATTGCAAACCTGGCCGGGATTATAAGCAATACTTACCACTTTGCACTCAACACTCAGCGTTTACTCACGTAAGTACTGAGTGTGGAGTTCAGAGTTTTGCGGATCATAACGCGTAATTACGTAAGTGCAACTTATTGAGTACGTAAAGTGACCAAAATCGGTGCTCTTCAAGCGCGGAGAGTAAAATCGGTCTGCAGACGACAATGGCCGATTTGGCGCCGAGAGATCCTTCTCATCCAGGCCGTACAGGACAGATTTTCGGTATCAAACTATGACCATAGATAGTAATTTGTCAAAACCAGTGCAAATGAAATATAGTGTTCCACAAGGGTCCATTCTTGAACCTAAACTTTTCACAATGTACACTAAACCAGTTGGTGCAATATGCAAGAAACATGGACTAAATCACCATTTTTACGCCGATGATGGACAGCTTTATTTATCTTTCAAACCAACAAATCCGGTCTCTCAAAAGGAAGCTTTACGCTGTGTTGAAAACTGCCTCGTCGAAATTGTATCCTGGATGAACAACAATATGTTGAAAATCAATCCCGATAAAACTGAAGTCATTATATTTTCATCTCAAAGAAACGAGAAACATATTGAATCCGTTTCTGTGAAAATTGGAGGAGCGGATATTAAACCATCTGAATGTGTGAGGAATCTTGGTGCTTTTCTAGACTCCAAAATGAGCATGGAAAAACATATTAACTCAGTTTGTATATCAGGATACGCACAATTACGTCAAATAGGCCACATCAGGAAATATCTAAATACAGATGCTACAAAATCGCTGGTAAATTATCTAATCACGTCACGCCTGGATTATTGCAATGCGCTCTTGTATGGTGTTCCAAAGGCCATGTTAAATATACTTCAAAATCTTCAGAATACTGCAGCTCGCATTACAACGAGAACATCGCGTTATGATCACATAACACCGGTCCTAAAAGAAATGCATTGGATACCAGTAACTCACAGAGTGGACTTTAAGATTTTAGTTCACACATACAAAGTATTACACGGCCAATCACCGATTTATGTTAAAGACATGCTAGAACTCTATCAGCCATGAAGAACTTTGCGATCAATGAACAACTCAAAACAACTAGTTGTTTCAAAAAGCAGAACTGTGAGGTATGGTGATCGTAGCTTTTCATCAGTTGCACCGAAGTTATGGAATGCTCTGCCTGTTACCATAAAAGACGCTAAAAGTTTGGATGTTTTCAAAAGATCATTAAAAACACATTTGTTCGTTATTATCTATGGAAATTAACTTTGCATTGGAAAGCAAGCTGTTGTTAGACTGTGCAATAGAAGTTATTTTATAAGTTGTTTACTGTTCTTTATAACATTTAGGATCTATATTTTAGTATATATAATCAAACCGGATTATAGTTAACTTCCTCTTGTAATTTTAATTCTGATATTTTAATACTTTGTTTCATGTTGCATTGTTTATATGTATGTCCATATCTGTTATATGTAGTCTGTACAGTGCTTTTGAACGTTTATTTTATAGATGAAAAGAGCGCTATGAAAATCTGGTAAATAAATAAAATGAATGTAAATATATAAGTGACCGTTGAGCATCTGTATTATTAATTTGTAGCAACACATACTATATTAAGTCATGATAAATTAACAATCTTCACTATACATTGTACCTCATGTATGTGGAAATTTGAATTTATCATACTTTGATATATGTGCATGCACATAATTGTCATATTTGAAATTGCTGTTTAGTGTGACAGAAATAAATAATATGCAACAATTTAATGAATACATCACATGAAGCAATGGTTTGATCCGTCCTTCAGTCCATCATTACATCAATTCATCATTCTATCCATTTATCATTAGCATACATAATATGTGCATTTCAAAGTGGTAAGGTATCCATCCGTAGAATGAGTTTATATAATATATCTGTTTTGTTAATTTCTTTGTAGTTTCAGTTATGAATTACCATGTTGGAGTGGATGGCTTCCTTCACACGGCAAAAAAAGACAATTCAAAATGTACTACCAACAAATGTAAGAGGTCATTCATGAAGAAAAAGAATGAGCTCACTCTTGACGTATTAAAACAAGAGGTTAAACAATTAAAAGTAGAGACAGACAAATTAGAGGAAGAAACTTCGGCAATTAAGAATTCAAAAATATTAACTCAGTACAAAATTCAATATTATAAGGAGAGAGTGAGCTCCGCATTTAGTCCAGAATCATAAAAAATATGTTACTATAAATGCCATGCCAAATTGGATATATATAGGAAGTCAAAAATTTGGTTTAGATTCAGCTGTTTTTACATACGTTATTCGGCTATATTCAAAATGACAAAAAGTATAAATTTTGACCAATATACATATACACTTTACCAATAGATAAGAATAAAAAAGTTTTGTTACAGTAAAGCCAAAAAATAAAAATAGAGGCTTTTCACTCACAGGCAGTATAATGTTTTTAGTAATTTATTGTTGATTTATTATACACTACATCCTTTGATTTTATTCTTACAATATGGTTGTATTTTCTAGATTTTCCCCCAAATTTCTAAGAATAATGCGCATAAATTCCCAATTTAAATGGGTATGGGACAAAATTAACAAAAATAAACCCCTAAGAAATAATATTGCTATGACATATTTCGTATAAAATGAATGTAACTTATTTTGTAGTGTCATACAACAGACATTTTTGTCTTCTCCTTTGTTTGCAAGTTTCCAATGTATTGGGAGCTACAAGTATATCCAATTTGGTGTGGCAGGACATCTATTCCTTTCAATTTATTATAATTTATTACAATTTAAATTAGTAACCGTGTGAAATGCCTTTCTCTTCATGAATGATCTCAAATGGTGTTTGTACAAATAAACTTTGACATGTATATAAATTGATATAGTATCGGGTACATTGTAGCACAAAAATTGTCATAGAGCAGTTGTAACAGATGACTCTTCATACTGTTTTATTTAAATATTGTATACAATTAAGAAACATAATGTCTAGCTAATGCATTCCTTATGCACCTTCCGTCATCGTTGTCAGTTATGTCTTGCATGTTGTCTGGTTCATTGTCGTCTGAAATGTCCGTGTCGTCGAGTTCGTGCAGGATGTCGCCATGAGTTATTCCGAAATTGTGCAAAACTTCACATGCAATTATGATTTTTGATGCAGTACTAGGACTAACCCTCAACCCATATTGAAACGTCTTTTAAGGATACCAAATGTCTGCTCTATAACTACTCTTGTGCGACAATGTGCCCTATTGTTATTCATTTGTGTTGTCGTCGTAGGATTTATGAAGGGCGTCAGACAATAAGTCTTGCAGGCATAAGCAGAATCTCCCTGCAAAATTCCATGGTAATTGCCTGAAATAACACAATTCATATGTACATTTTCTATAATACATAATAATTAGTGTTACTAACGGCTTTATGAGTACATACACTGTCTTGTTGAATTGAATTGAAATCAACAAATTAATTCTGAAGTTGTCGTTAACAATGTTCTTAAAAATGTAAAACTGTATGTGACAATAATGTTATTTGTTAAATTATAGTTCATTACATTGTTACAGTAACAAATTATTGATTTCAATATATATTACCTGTCTCAAATTGTCTACATAGTGCACTTTCTTTGAAAATTCGGCTGTGTACTGACCCTGTCCATCTTGCAACACAACTGGTAATACTGCTGCGACACATGTCATCTGAAAAAACAATCTGTGTAAATATCCATGTTATGATGTTTTATAACTAATTGTAGCTATTTTTGGAAATATTTCAGTTTTCATAATGTGTACACTGTGATGTCTTCGGGTTTTTTAACTCATCGTTTTAAGATGTTCATATGTTGTAAGAAAATAAAACTAAGTAATTTATGCACCAACACACGAAACACTCTTACCAGGCACTGGCATGCTAAAAAAGTAGGGGTGTGTGGTTTTATACAAATTCCCAGTTAGCTCAATATGTAGATCGTAGTAACAGCGTTTAGGGGGTAAATGGTTCTAGCCAACATCAGCCGCACTTTCCCATTGATTTACTTCAATGGTGACAGCGGTGTTTGAAAACCCACGGCGGTTAAGCCTCATATGCTGCAAGAGGGGATTGTAGTCGTGTTAGGTTAGACGGCTGTAAAGTTAGCTCAGATAGTGCCGTACTGGTGTTTATGGGGTTCTGGGTTTGAGCCCCACATTGGGCCACTTTTATCCCTTCAATTTACTCCATAAACAAAATATTATAAAAACATAAAACACTTATTAATATACTTCGAATTAGCTCAGTGGACTGTAACGATTCTAATAAATAAGTGATTTAATGATCGGAACGTACTTGGTACGAAAAAATTAGTTATGAATAATTTTGGGATGAATTTCATCAATATACGTGAGTTATCTACCGTTCGGGAGAAGTAATTGTAATTAAACAAAACGATCAGCAGACGATACAAACATTTTGATTTGGCTAAATCACGACGACAACGTGTTCTAAACATGTTTATAAGTCACTATTTAATTATACAAATAATTATTTAAGGTACATGTTCATTACACGCACTCACTTGAATGTGAAGATTATCACTAAAAAAATACTGAACAGTCCCACCGGATGTAATTACTTGTGTATTCTACGACAAAATGTGAACAATACCTGCAAGACGATGGAACTTCTGTTTCACGTCATTCATCGTCTGCTGAGGCCGTTGAATGTGGCGACTGGCCAAACTGGCAATGAGTGGCACCACTCGACGGACAAATCGTCCTACTGTTGACTCAGACACAGACATGCCGTCGCCAATGACGTTATAAAAGGCGCCGGTTGCCAGAAACCGCAAACAAATCAAAATTTGCAGAAGAGCAGACACTGGCTGATTCCTATCGGTGAGTGGGCGTTCTAAAACCTCACCTATATTGCCCAACAAAGCCAGTATAGAGTGTTTGCAAAACCTAAAACGCTCATATACGGCTTCGTCGGACATGTCGTTTATCTCAAATCCCGCCTAAATCGACGCATACGGCGAGTATAACCAAACAATCGCTGTTGGCGTTCTCGACGTCTGACAAAAGACGCCATTTTGTTTCCTCTGAGTAAAGGCTGAGTTTGGTATTAACCAAACTCAGCATTTGCACTCCAATCTGAGTAAACTCGGAGTGCAGAGTGCTGAGTATTCTTTGTGATCCACTAAACCTGAAAATACTTCAATCCTGAGTGTAAGTGCTGAGTGTGAGTGTAAGTATTGGTTATAATCCCCGCCCCAGAAGTTTCTTGGTTTGCATAGTTAGGAATTCACTTTTACGATACAGGAATTTTAACCTTGCATTGGATTTTTTAATTAAAGACGTTGCCATAGACGCAAAGGACACATTTTGATCAATGGTAACTCCAAGATATTTAACTGATGTTGTTGTTGCAATAAAGTTGGCCGTTACAGCTTATATCAAGTTTGGACTGGGATTTTAACCGACGTTGGGATCCAAAGAGAATAGACTCTGTCTTCCCAAGATGTAGGGAAAGCCACTGACTAAGTGCGAATTTGTTTGTACCAAACCGGTTTGAATCCAAAACTGGTTTGTCAAACCTTTCATTTGTTATAACTAACTGGTTTCAAACTAAAACAAGTTTCTGTATTTGTTAATAACAAATCTTAAACTGGTTAATCAAACTGACCGAACTACCTCCAAGTGTGGTTTGTCTGGTTTGATTTATCCGAATAATCGTATACTAGTTAAACAAAATGGTGGACTGATTTTATGGCGGGTGACCGTGCCACTCATATGTGGGGCAATGTTTAAAAATAAATGTTTCTTTACTACATGGGAACATGGCTTTAAAATTGTCCACTCTGTTACGTTGCAAAACAGACGTTTGAAAGTTTTTAACTCTGATTTTCTATTCACGCACAAATCTTTCTGCAATCTCGCACAATCAAAATCACGTGGGCCATTTTCATTGACTAAACCATCTGTTTGTTTGCAGACCAATCTTAATCTTAACTGGTTTAAGTTTTTCAACCAAACTACAACAAAATTGAAACCTCAAACCTGAACCAGGTTTTGCAAAACAAATTCGCCCTAACTCTGTTCAGCTCGTTACTTGAAATATTTTCGATGTCGATTTTACTTTACCGGGCACAAGCATTGTTGAATCATCTGCATATGACTTTGGCCATGAGTTGAAAACGGAATACTAGACGGTATAAACCCTTTGATGTGAAACACATTTGTCACTTTGATTGTTAATTATAACTGGTTTGGAGTACTAGTACATAATTAAATTTTGACATTCTCCACCCACCAGGTTCATTTACATACAAATTGATGGAGGTCACTGAACTATACGCGAAAATGACCGAAATCGTCGTTTTGATATTATTTCAGGTTGAATTGTAATAACTTCTGATAATGTAACATATATATAGCTTCAAAATGCGATGTTGTATTACACGAAATATAGTTATGTACTAGTATATATATGTTTGACACAATCATAAATGCTTGATTGACTATGTGTAATGTAATAGCTCCTGTTTGGCGCGACATTTAGAGATCTGTTTGTTTTAATTTAGGAGTCACCTTGATCAAACGTCATTATTATGCTGGATAATACAAGTTTGTTGGTAATTTTGTCAGGTTTCAATGATAATGATGATGACTTTATTTGTCCTCTATACGAACACGATATACTATATATTTATAGATTCTAATATAAAACTACCGTGAAACTTGCTAATGAAACGTGCTAAGGGGACAAAATAGTATAATTAATTGGATATGCACGAACCAAGTACAACGCATTAGTTAAATGATATCACTACAATTAAGTTATAAATAATAAAGAGTTTAAACATAGTGAATATTAATTGTCCCTACTATGGACTTTTATCTGAGATTAAGTTAATACAAATGATGCAAATAAAATTATGTCACCTACATATAAATAATATATTTATTCAATTAGGCAACAAATAAACATCCATGACTCATTTAGAAGAAAGATGATTTGATCCTTAAGTGTTAGGCTCTGAACATTGTAATTTCTGTAGGCCACGGGTAGGTAGATTTTCAGCTTTGTGATTTCCGACAATGATAAAAACTTGCCATAATGATCACACATCGAACACGATGCCCTTAGTGTTAAGATATTTAAAGCTTTCCAAATTCCAATTATCTTGTGCAACATATCATAAGCAGTAAATATATATACATAAACTGAAATATACAGTATATATTAATTCAGTGACGTGTGGTTTATCTTGTTTGTAATAACATATAATAGTAAGTAAATTGTCATCCTCAGTTCGATGCGATACTAGCTAGGGAAAATTAAAACCAAGCTTATTTTTAAGACGCAACACGGATCTAATCGTGGATTTAATTAGTTAAACAGTTAAAATAAAATATTCCATGCACAAGTATGCTCCCACTCTTGATCGTATATAATATATACATATTATGTACGTACGTACATCTAGACAATCTCGCGGCATGCACCACTCCTTTACTAATTGACACACACGCACCAAATTGAGTCACCAAACTCAACAATGTTACGAAGGGTAAGAAGTTGCGCACATTTCAGTTTTTATATCAGACCAGTAAAACCAGAGATATGGCCGTTGACTTATTCAAAATCAATTCATTATATATGGCAAGTTTGTGATACGCACTGCTCCTTAATCATCAAGCTTCACACAAATGTTAATTGGAGTGAAAAGAACTGCATTGGTGAAATAGATATCTAATAGCTTAGCTAACAGCCAGAGTTTCAACACTGGAAACGTTTATTAAATACAAGAAGTACTAGTATTCATGTTTACCCTTGCACCTCCTCATTGCCTCATGTCATGAATACTTTTTCCCCGGAGGTTTGTCTGCTGAGGTATTGTCTTGTGTATGTGGCGTTCCCTGTAACAACTTATAATTGTGCGTTTTGACATTTTTGACACCGGAAGTCTCAATGACCGTGCTGCACAAACGTTAAATTTTATTTTTTCACGGGAGAAGGTCGTCAGGTTACATATGTATCTGTACATAGTGGCCAAGAACCCGTTTTGTAATATCGTTTTATTAGGCTCAACACGTTTTGTTATAAAAAAAAGAAATGCACAGAAATGATAAACTTCAACATTAGAGTACAATAAACCTCTGAGCGAATGTAAAATAAGTCTTATTGCAAAAGTTAAAAAGTAAAATTATCACAATAAAGACATGATTTCAAGTAACTCGTTTTGTAATACCATTAATTGAGACTCCACCCGTTTTGCAATACCATTAATTTAGACTCCACCCGTTTTGTAATACCATTATTTTAGACTCCATCCGTTTTGTAATACCATTGATTTAGATTCCATCCGTTTTGTAATACCATTATTTTAGACTCCACCCGTTTTGTAATACCATTATTTTAGACTCCACCCGTTTTGTAATACCATTGATTTAGACTCCATCCGTTTTGTAATACCATTATTTTAGACTCCACCCGTTTTGTAATACCATTATTTAGACTCCACCCGTTTTGTAATACCATTGATTTAGACTCCATCCGTTTTGTAATACCATTATTTTAGACTCCACCCGTTTTGTAATACCATTATTTTAGACTCCACCCGTTTTGTAAAATCATTAAGTTAGACTCCACCCGTTTTGTAACAAAAAAATTGCAGTTGACAGAAACGTTGCAATTTCATCAGGGTTTTACTGAAAAACAGTAAACTAATGAAAAATACGTCATATTTCCTAAGATGGAAAAGGAAAGCTTGAGCAAAAACAGACAGTTGAAGAATCCGTTTTGAATTACCATCGTTGGAGACTCAACACGCCTTTTTACTAAAATTTGTTAAGTTGAAAGAAATGTTTCATTTCAACATAACATAACACTGAACCAATGAATAAATGTGAAATAAGACGTATCTTGTAATATAATGTTGAAACTACTAATGTCTGTGCATTTGAACTTTTTATTACGAAGTGGGGTGTGTCCAGAAAGTTGGAGTTGAATAAAATTATTTCCTTTTTAACGTGGTGAATGTGACAATCGGCTTAAATAGTGAACACATTTAACTGTTTAACATGTAAAACATTGTTTAAATTGAACCACTTGGATTAGAAAAACGTCCATATTAATGATAAACTGCTGCAGTTTTTAAAGTATTCACTCGTTTTCAACACTAAGGGAGCAATACGTACGTAAAAAAACATGAACCAGGCTAATCAATAAGTTTGTCTCGGTTATCTGCCCCTACAAACTGTACGGAGGTAATATTACGCATACAATGCGCTGGGGACTAGGCTTAATAATAAGTTAATCTGGGTTACTTGACCTTTATTATTGTTGCATGTTGAATAGTGCATGTAATGCCATGTGTTCAAACTGTTTCCTATGTGCTGAGTTATATAAAAACATGACGTAGTAGTATATATTGTTCTAACATTCTTTTCAAGACCCTTTCATTTTAATTCAAATTGTCTCCTAATGAAGTAGAGACATGTAACCAGACACCATTAAATCTGCCAACAGCAATTGTTGTAATTGGGTATCCAAGCCATATACCCTGTTAGAAAGTCAATATGCAATTATATTCTATCACAAAAACAAAATAAAAAAAAACAATAAGACAATGGTTTAACATGCAAATAGTTTACTTGCAATAAGAATTACAGTTGTACAGTTTATACAATACAAGATCAGTGAAACTGCACCAGTCCATTAAACAGTTCCGGTCCAAATCGTTGACAGCCGGAGAGATGTAAAGAAAATGGTGTTTAACCCTTCTTTCCATATCCGTATCATCAGTAGCCGCCACCGTAGCCGCCACCGTAACCTCCCCAGTCACCTCCGTAGCCGCCACCGTAACCTCCCCAGCCACCTCCGTAGCCGCCACCGTAACCTCCCCAACCACCTCCGTAGCCGCCTCCGTAACCTCCCCAGCCACCTCCGTAGCCACAATAACCACCTCCGTAGCCACCATAACCACCCTATTTGCAAGGTCTCAAGTATCCACCCCAGCCGGCGCCCAATTTACCGCCCCATCTACCAATACCGCCCCAGCCACCGCCACCGTAGCCGCATCCCCAGCCATTAAAATAGCTTTTGTCATTCATACGTATTTTTATACATGGTTACCTTAAATTTAATGAACAAATAACGAATAATTTGTAATTGTAGGTTCTACGTATAAAAATGATAGACAATGCTATATCAGAAGTGGAGGACATTCTATCTGATGACGGCGATTATGTAGCAGGCACATCGTCGGCAACATACATTAACTGCAAGTTAATCGTTGGTACGGTTTTTAAACAAGCCTTAATGTGCGATATCCCACACCTGTCCCATAGTCGAGATGACAGCATGATCAATGCAGAAGATATGCCGACATCATATGTAGCCAATGGTCGCGTTTTAATATGATACATTTATGAATGCTTTATAAACATTCTTGCTTCTTATTGCGATGTTTATGTTTTATTAGTGATTAATATTGTAACACACATACTCAGCGTCAATAAAACCATACCACCCTAGAAACAAATGCAGACTGACTGCCACCTCAGATAATGCGAGATGCATTTGATGATTTCTTCATTTGAGTAGAAAAGGACGGTTACGAAAGGAAATTTTCTTTAAATGGTTATTTGTACCATGATTGTAAGCCATGGATACACTTCGAGTTTCTTGCTCAAAGCTAAAACCGTCGAAATTTGTTCCGTGTGATTTTGCTTTCTTTGAAATCTTAGGTCTAATCTAACAAGATAACATCAAAAGTGTGTATACTTTCAGACACATTCGGATGTTTAACGTCACTCACAAGTTAGAAACTGATCCACGGAGTTTCCAAATAGAGCGCAATGCAAAATTAAGCAATTGTTTCTGAACAAATTTTGTGATCTGAAATCCTCTATAAGATTATAATTAACCGCTTAATCACCCCCAGCATAATCCAATATGTTAAGTGGTAAATTTTATTGGCGCTCAGTATATGTTCTGTGATTTGAAAGCGATATGGAGTCGTAGCCATTCATTAGAATGGTTGGATAATATAGTTTTTTTGGAGTTTGTAGAGTGCATTATTCAGTTAAGATTATCGTCTCTGTTCTCACTAAAAACAGCAATACAAAAAGACCCACTTTCTAAAAAGCGAGTTTTAAGTGGGTCTTTTCATAGTAATAAACTCTGACGAAATCCCACTTATTATGAAAAAGACACACTTTTATTCGTGTCAAATTTCAAATGACTCGCTTTTTGAGTATAACGACACGCTTATAAGAAAAAAGACCCGCTTCTAAAATAAAAGACGCGCTTTTTCCTCACTTCTAAAGAAAAAGACTCACTTCTAAAGTAAAAGACTCGCTTTTTGCTCATTTTGTAAGAAATAGACTCGCTTGTGCAGAAAACCCACTTCTGCGGGGAAAAAACCCACGTTAACCTACTTAAACTCACTTATTTCCAAAAAGACTCGCTTAAAACCCAGAAAAACTCGCTTTTTATTAAAATCCCTTTTTGGTAAAAAACCCGCTTTTCAATTAGGTTAAGTGGTAAATTTTATTGGCGCTCAGTATATGTTCTGTGATTTGAAAACAGTATGGAGTCGTAGCCATTCATTAGAATGGTTGGATAGTATAGTTTTTTTGGAGGTTTGTAGAGTGCATTATTCAGTTGCAACAACTCAACAACATAAATTGTAAACCAGTGGTGTGATTGTTATTATCGTTCTATATGTATCCACGAACATATAAGCCATGGTTTATAACTCCATGATGTATCTATATTATGTATTATCGTAGAACTTATCAAATCATGTTTTATTGGTTATAATCCCATAATCAATATTTCAATATGCTGTAAAATAAATAGTATATATACTAAAGTTATGTTATTCAAGTCTTTGTCTATGATGTCATACGGTCATCCGTAGCTAACATACATAAACCCTTACATACACTCACATATCAACTTACCAGTATAAACCGTTATAAGTCGCCGACCAGAAGCCACTGGTAACTGTAGTTTTATTCATTTTGCTCGTTGGAGGATCAGTTATTGTTTAAGTGATGTCAAAACATTACAAACAAGTCATCTTACAGAATAAAAACAATCGAAATTGGTTTTAATATACTTATTACGCATATATGTTCTATGAAAATGTATTTTATATGATTGTTTCTATATGTGCTAAAACAACTGATCCCTGAACAGATCTATTATATCCTGTGACGGCCGTACCGGCATTGACAAAACTCTTACAGCGGTTACTTACCTTTGCGGTTAGAAGTAAACACTGTCACCATAAACAACTTCTTCCTGATCGTCAATGATTTTATTGTTTTAATGAGCTTCAACAATTGATTTGCCGTAAGTAATCAGTGAACAAATAAATACCATTTTTTGTAAAGATATGCGAACTTCAAAATGTTAAAATGATGACGTAGTCTAATATAGTTTCGGTTTTGTCAGTTGTGACGCAGCAAAATCAGATCGGTAAGATTAGAAACATTTTTTTTTTAAGTAACAAGACTAACGTCTTATTTTTAATTCAATCGAATGGAATGCTTTATTTTTTTGTGTTACTTGATATGACTTGACTGCTGCATGCAAAGTTTCAACTTCAATGAAAGTGTTCAACTATTGTTGCTTTATAATCATGCATTTCACCTCAGTTTTAGCAGCCTGGCTAGTTCAGTCAGTAGAGCACGAGACTGTTAATATCAGGGTCTTGGGTTCGAGCTCCACATTGGGCGTTCAGTTATTCATTTCAAGGCAAGATTGTTTCCATATTTCGAATGTTCGTAAAAAAATTTAAAACCTTCAAAACCTGTTTGCTGTAGACGTCTTTTAAACTTCTATTTATATACAAAAGCTGTTTTAACATCTTTCTGAATAATTTGATGCCTGTATCCATTCGTGCTGAGAAATGATTTATTTGAAATTGGACAGGTGTGTTTCATATTTACAAGTATCTTTAGTATGGACACTTTGAAAACAGTCTTGTTGTTATACAGTATCTAACAACATGACCAAACGAGAACCTGCAAACTTGGTCTGGCGTATGTAATGTAAATATTACAATACATAATAGCGGATATAAAATAACGAAGAAGTATAATTTTAAAATGCAAATATTTTATTTAAACACGTTTTAATTGTATACAATTAAACAATTAAAGTTAATCAAAGTTAATGTCCATTGAGCAATGTGATGGTAGAATGGAAAATAACTGGAGTTTAACCCTTCTTTCCGTATCCCCATCTACGGTAGCCGCCGTGCATGCCATGGCCATGGTAGCCGCCTCCCATGCCCATACCGCCATACCCGCCTCCCATGCCCATGCCGCCATAGCCACCTCCCATGCCATAACCGCCATAGCCGCCTCCCATGCCCATACCGCCATAGCCGCCTCCCATGCCCATACCGCCGTAGCCGCCACCACCATAACCGCCGTAGCACCATTTACCAGTACATGGTTTCTTATAGGATCTTCTCCAGCCACCTTTTCTGTAACCTCCGAATCCGCCATAGCCACCTCCCATTCTGTAACCGCCGAATCCGCCATAGCCACCTCCCATTCCGTAACCGCCGTATCCGCCATAGCCACCTCCCATGCCGCCACCCACAACCATGGCATAACCGCCACCGTAGCCACCACCGCCGTAGCCACCACCGCCGTAGCCACCACCGCCGTAGCCACCGCCGTAGCCACCGCCGTAGCCACCTCCGTAGCCGTACCTACAGTGTTTACCCCTACATTTCCAGGCGGCGCATGATGCCACAACAAGGGCGAGGACCAATAGTATCTTCATGTCTGGAAAGAGAAAATGTTTTTCCATACTTGATATAACAAACATTTTATATCTGATAATCTTCATCTTACATACTGACTTCATTGCGTCAGTAACTGTTATTATTAAGACGCACAGAAACTTTGAAGAACGGGCACATTGCTCTAAATGTACCAGCCTCGCACGTGCGACAATTTCGGAATGACTTACATGCGATTTAACATGCGAGTATTTGTGTGAACACTAAAGGTGCAGTGGTGATAATCAGTGACTTCGCACAGATCAAGATAATTCAGATATTGCAAAACGAATTAAAAGCGCTTTTAAAGTTTTGTATGCAGTAGTTATTAATGCCAGTACACTGTGGCCATACTATTACATGCAAGTTTTATAAATAACGTGTACTGTCACAAGCGAAGATAATTTTATCAGAAATGTAGACCTACAGGAGGACTGAAAGACATATATTCCAAGCATGTACATGAGTCTGCTGTTGTAAATAAGTGTGCGCTTGTTCAATATTCCGCGGAAAAAAGGGTCGATCGCTTTCTCCGCCAACCGTATTCGCAAGACCTAACCTCATGTAACTTGTGTTTCCTTTGTAATGCATTCTGGACGTAAATTTGAATTGCCAATTGCACTTTTTAGTGCAATGTTCCAGTGTGCTCAAGTTTCATAGGCAGAGTATGTAAAGCATTCAAATGAACTTTGACATGACATGATTTAATAAGATAGGTTTAACGAAGATACACAAAACATAACCGGATTTACTGAAGAATGATCAGGTGATATATGAACGTACATAGACACAAGATGTGGCAGTGGGTACGCCATAATTAATTTGAAATATCAAAAGAGACAAACACAAGTGCAATGTACTGGTCAGCTTTAGAAATACCGGTATTATTTGATTTGTTCAAAATATTATTGTCGTGTCTGCGTCAGCTATGGAAAACAATTGATGCCATGAAATATGTTTCGAAGTTTTAGTCATTATTCTTTTAAACGAACCATGCAAATTATGTTTCAGTAAACCAAGAACGAAGAATTGAAGCATCAAATGTTGTTAGTTATCATTATAACTTGTAAAATAAGTTGCATACTATGTTGTTTACAGCCAAATATATAAAATAGAGTACATTGTATATGTGCGCAGAGCTACAGTCCTATTTTAGTAGTAGTATAATTAATGTGATTTTTTATAGACTTTTCATTTGACTATATTATAAAATCTAAATGTATATGAATATTCGATTAGTTTTTTAATGAAATATACACAAAGTAAGATCTAATTTTCAATCTTCATGTTCTATACCAAATATGATGGCAAAAAATCATAGTCAACTCTGAATGTATTTGTCAAATAATTATGTACAAGACATTACTATCAAATTAAACAAACATGCATTGCATTTTAAGTATTTTCTATCAGCCTAGTAAAACAAAGTAGTATTACTTAAAGTAAACAGAAAAAACAAACAGTACTTACTTGTTGAGAGTGACTTGTGAATAACCAAGGCTGGTGACTGACTGGGGCTTAAACACCTCTTTATATACGCATTGGGTGACAAGCAAAGAATAGTAATTATTCGCATGGCGTATCTGTCAAAACAATGGCAAATAACTCATTTACATTGAGATTGATCGTGAAGCGATAGATAGCTCCATCGGTGAGTTGTCTTTGCAGTCAATCTTGCAGAGAGCCTCACCACAAAGGAAGCAACTTCATGGTTTATGACATCCATCGATCAACTAAATGGTGACAATTTATATCATCTTCAGCATTTTCCGTGTTTCAAAGGTCACATCGATGAGATCAAAAATGTGAATATCAACTAAGTCGTGACCTTGGTGACTATAGTAGCAGTGTGGAAGGATAAAATCCATTATTCAAAAACTGTTAAGACTGAAACTGAAACTTAAACTTTAAAATGTTAAATTGTCTTTTTAATCCTATATCATCATAATGGACTACATGTATGTTTTAATAAAAATTGGCAAAAGTGTGGGTATCAACAAATATTCAGACAAAATTTCATTCGTTAAGATTTAATGAAAAAGAAATGTCGGAAAATAATGTTTTGCACATTTAAAGTCTAAGTCTGAATTTCTACCTTGAACTGTGTATACGTGAAGAAGGCCGCTGTAATATTGTTCACAAACAACGACATGTCTGAGATTAGGGTTTGGAGTTGACGTAATGATGGTCACTCTAAGCTTCTAAAAGTTCTAATGGTCAAACTGACATTGACCTTAATTTCAATGAGGATCTCCAATCATGACCAAATACACAAATAATGTTTGGCAAGAGTGTTAAATTACTAAAAATCTAGCCATTGATAGGCTAAGGAAATATCATGATACGTGGTCCTATCAGTAATATTCTTCATACACGAATCAAAGTAGCTGCACTTCACATTGACACACGCAATGAATTACAATTTTGTATGTAGGGTTTCTCAAATTATTTAAAAATGCTTACATTTCAACAGGACAATAGAACAAACAGTTAAAGTGTCTTAATGATATGCAATGTTATGAATCATACAACGCGTGTGGTTTCTGTCCATTCCTCGTGTGATTTTTAACATATAAAGGTTAAACATTTTTAATTATGATTGAACTTCAAAATGCCGGACCGGAGATGGAGGCAACAACCGGTCATGTCAACAGCGCGTAGCAAAAATACGTCCGCCCTCACTGCTATGGTAGCTATAGTAATTACAATGGTTTTAATTGAGCGTATGACCTTAACACGTTGATTGGACGACTTTCATTTGTTATATTGTCACATGACTTGAAGAGACTGTTATTAAATGATTAGATATTCTTTTTAGTGAACAAAGTGATTCATAAAAAGATAACGAAACGTGAATGATGGTAACACTGCACTTGTATGCACAATTTTTAATAAATCATAATAATTTGATTACATCAATTTGTCAAAAGATAATGATGAATGTGTGTTCCGTGTCTATTAAACTCGTATGTTGTGAATGTCTTAGTGTGTAAGTAGAAAAAATAACTCCCGACTTTCAAACATGCGTTTTCACAATTTAAGACTTGATAAACGATATAAAATTACCCTTGTAGATTCTGGCGATCAGTAAATTGTTAGTTGAGACAACATGTAAGGAGAACATGGATATTTGTCCGAATCGTCATTGTGAAAGGCAATTTCCACGCGCATAATTTATTCAGAATTCCCAGTATTAAACAAACCTAGAAGTGAACAAAATTTAGGAACACGCGCATGCTTAATGCTGACATGGATACGAGTGAAGTTGATAGGGCTGTTGGACGTTTAAGCCGTGTCATTCGCTATCTAAGGCTACGATATAGACAGCAGGGCGTACTTACGACTAGTTTCATGGTGTACGACGCGTGGGCAAGGCAAAACCAATATATCACAAAACACACACCAACGCAATCGTTTACAATCTGCCATCGAAACTGCTTGAAGAACCTTCAGTACTGATAACAATAGAATAAATGACCAAAGCGTACGCAATCGTGTCAGTACGCGTGGTCAATATGTAAATCGTCCTTACGTCGGCTGTGTATTTCGCGATGTCACCGCGTAAATCGCATTGATTGGACACGTGTACACTCTCGTTGGGTCAGATATCCGTGGAATATTATTTTCTCGGACGTCAGTTGAGATATTACATTCTTCGAAGCGATGACAGGGTTCACATATACCGTAGAAGAATTGAGCGTAATGGGGAATAATGGTTGCTTCAAAGAGATTAATTTAGGGCGGTGGTTCCATCATGATCTGGGTAGGTACGCAATTTAAGATTGTCGATCATTGTTCATGGTGACTGATGGCATTTGACTGCACAGCTTGACCGAGGTGAGTTTTCCAAGAAGTACTGGATCCACATTTTTCTATCTAAAGATGCAGCTAGACTACTTTTGCCAGGTAATGTATGTTATATATGTGTGAGCATGTTTCCACAATTTATTGAATATGTATAATTGCATTTGTTTGAGCGTGTTTCTTCTAAGTCACTTTCGAAAGCATGTCCCTTGTGTATCGTATAATGTTAGCATGTTCCCTGTTTATCGTGTAATGTTATCATTTTCCTGTGTATCGTATAATGTTAGCATGTTCCCTGTGGATCGTATAATGTTAGCATGTTCCCTGTGGATCGTATAATGTTAGCATGTTCCCTGTGTATCGTGTAATGTTAGCATGTTCCCTGTGGATCGTATAATGTTAGCATGTTCCCTGTGTATCGTGTAATGTAATCATTTTCCTGTGTATCGTATAATGTTAGCATGTTCCCTGTGTATCGTGTAATGTTAGCATGTTCCCTGTGGATCGTATAATGTTAGCATGTTCCCTGTGTATCGTGTAATGTTAGCATGTTCCCTGTGGATCGTGTAATGTTAGCATGTTCCCTGTGGATCGTATAATGTTAGCATGTTCCCTGTTTATCGTGTAATGTTAGCATGTTCCCTGTGTATCGTATAATGTTAGCATGTTCCCTGTGGATCGTATAATGTTAGCATGTTCCCTGTGTATCGTGTAATGTTAGCATGTTCCCTGTGGATCGTATAATGTTAGCATGTTCCCTGTGTATCGTGTAATGTTAGCATGTTCCCTGTGGATCGTATAATGTTAGCATGTTCCCTGTGTATCGTGTAATGTTAGCATGTTCCCTGTGGATCGTATAAGGTTAGCATGTTCCCTGTGTATCGTGTAATGTTATCATTTTCCTGTGGATCGTGTAATGTTAGCATGTTCCCTGAGGATCGTATAATGTTAGCATGTTCCCTGTGTATCGTGTAATGTAATCATTTTCCTGTGTATCGTATAATGTTAGCATATTCCCTGTGGATCGTTTAATGTTAGCATGTTCCCTGTGTATCGTGTAATGTTAGCATGTTCCCTGTTTATCGTATAATGTTAGCATGTTCCCTGTGTATCGTATAATATAAGTATTTTCCCTGCAAATCGTATATATGTGTTGTGTTGTACATGTGTTAGCATGTTCCCTGTTATCGTTTATGTGTCTTGTACATGTTTCCTGTTATATAGAACACCGTTTTCCTTCTCTTCGTTACTCATATGGAGCATGAATATATGAAATGTAATATTGAAATAAGCAAAAACGTTGTAGTTTTATTGGTTGAGGTTTTGAGTAATTGCACGATGTGTATATGTGTGTTGTACATGTGTTAGCATGTTCCCTGTTATCGTTTATGTGTGTTGTACATGTGTGAGCATGTTCCCTGTTATCGTGTATGTGCGTTGTACATGTGTTAGCATGTTCCCTATTATCGTATATGTATCTTGTTCATGTGTTAGCATGTTCCCTGTTATCGTATATGTATCTTGTACATGTGTTAGCATGTTCCCTGTTATCGTATATGTGTGTTGTACATGTGTTAGCATGTTCCCTGTTATCGTGTATGTGTCTTGTACATGTGTTAGCATGTTCCCTGTTATCGTTTATGTATGTTGTACATGTGTTAGCATGTTCCCGTTATCGTATATGTGTATTGTACACGTGTTAGCATGTTTCCTGTTATCGTTTATGTGTCTTGTACATGTGTAAGCATGTTCCCTGTTATCGTATATGTATCTTGTACATGTGTTAGCATGTTCCCTGTTATCGTATATGTATGTTGTATCTATATGTGTTATAGCATTCTCCCTCTATATAAGTATATTTGTATTGTTGTATTTGTATGTGCATGATCGATCCTCTCTTAATTTTAACATGTGTCATTTCTATCATGAATGTACATGTATGTTGTATAATTATATGTGTTCGAACGTTTCCCATTTATCATATGTATGTTATATAGAACACCGTTTTCTTTCTCTCCGTAACTCATATGGAGCATGAATATATGAAATGTAATATTGAAATAAGCAAAAACGTTGTAGTTTTATTGGTTAAGGTTTTGAGTAATTGCACGAACAAATGTTTATAAGATCAATAAATAAAGACAACCACATGCAAATATTCTGCTTCCGTTTATTTAGTTGAACTGATGAATATATCAAAAATAATAGCATGCTTGTTAAAAATAGTTAGTTACATGTTCATTAAAATTTAATATAGCGCGTAAATAAAAATTAATGTACATCAAATTACAATTACAGGACCAATGTGGCATTCATTGTCCATTGACATTTCAGAGAGTTCCATACAATCACAACTTATGTATTTATTGTTGAAAACATATACATTAATACGATATTTGTGCATGTATCTCGTATGACGTTCAAGACAAGATAGGAGGTATAATAAATTATAATTGTATCTGTCTTTCTTTAGACTATATAAAAAAATATTAAAACTTTCGTATCGACGAAAATAATAAAGAAATTAGACACTATTTATCATGTAGTCGTCATTCTACTTCGCGTGAAACCGTTTGACTATCACAACAATAGAAATCTTGATACTGTTGACTTAGTCTGATTAATGTAGAATTGTTTGACATATATTTAATTTGATGCATACAGTACATAAAACTGCGACGCGATAAATTGTTAGTAATCGTAAGTATGCGCATAGATACGTATGTCTACATTAAACACTTTATTTAGGAAATACGAATTCATTTGGTTCCAGTCCAGGGTTTACAACGCACAGATTTAAACAAATCCAAAAGAAGCTCGGCTGTCCAAAATTTTACTTGGACAATTAACTTTGACACATCGCTGTGATTCATGTAGCAAAGTCGAGCACAATACGTCTCCATCTAATACATAAACCTTAGAACCTGCTCCCGGATTATGACGTCGTCATCAATAAACAAACTATTTTTTAATAACAAAGCTTACCTTCCATTGACAGCCTCGTCAGTGTTACTTTTCATTTAAACTGTCTTGAAAATGATGTGGTTATCATACAAGTCATCTCGAATGCTCAGTTTGGAATTAAACCCGGTTACTCAACTTCTTCAGATTGCATTGCTTACTATAAAAACATATTCTAGATTGGTTAAGAATACCGTTATTGTGTCCATTTTGTCACAGAATAAAGCAAACTCGGCACTTCGTGCCTCGTTTGCTCTATTCGACAGTTTTAGGCCTTCTCCCTTACAAAAAGTTTATCGTATGATAAATATGCTGACTGATTATCCTTCTTTACTTTCATCATAATGGGTCTTAGCGTTCCTGTATTGCCTTCGGAAATTGCTCACTAACACGGATTTTCATTTGGATAGGTTGTTCGGAATTATCATCTGTTGTCTGTTGATTAGATTGTATCATTGTTTATGTTAAAAATAAATTTGTCTCAGATGATAATTGCATTTTTACTTCACAAGACGATATTATATGGATCAAATTATCCACAAATAAGTCATCAATTGAAAAAGACTTTTATATAGGGTTATGTTACGTGGTTCCAGTAGATAGCAGCCGTCAGTCTATGACTGAAAATAATATTTTTGACAGATTGATTGACTCAGTTATTCATTTTGAAAATACATCGGATACCGACTGCTACCAAGCAATTTTCGGTGATTTTAATTCTAGAACATCTAATCTCTCGGATTTTATTGAGAATGATAATGTAAATGTGTGTAACATTGATTTACTGCCTGAAGGATACCGGATTGATAATTATATGCCAATAATTTCTTAGATAAGGGTAACGTAAATAATAATGGGCGACTTTTGTTGGATTTTTGTAAGGAGACGGGATTTAGAATAGTTAATGGCAGGAAAGGGAACGATATTAACTTAGGAAAACATACTTTTGTAAATAACTGGGGTTGTAGTGTTGTTGACTATTTACATAAATACCGCCTAAACACAAATTAGAATAATTCGATAGGCTTGTATCTCCTATTTTAAATTATTGCTGTGAAGTATGTTGTTTTGCAAACGATTTATCAATAGAAAAAGTGCATATGCAGTTTTGTCAAAGATTATTAGGAGTGATAAAAAACACAAAATGATTTTATATATGGTGAATTAGGACGAGTATCTTTAAAACTACCCATATGTTCAAAGTTATAAAATATTGGTTAAGAATGATACAAATGGAACATAATAAATACGTTTTTCTTGTATATGATTTATTTAAGAACGATTTTGAACAACGTCCAAATAATAAAAACTGGTGTATGTTACTGAAAAAATTATTATGTTCACTTGGTTTTGCTGATGCTTGGCTACAGCAAGGCGTTGGTGACACTGATGTGTTTCTCTCTGTTGTTAAACAAAGGCTAAATGATCAATTTATACAAAACTGGAATGCACGATTATAACAGTCTAGTAGAGCACGTTTCTACAATACAATTTCTTCTTTTAGATTTCAACCTTACTTAGAATGTTTTAGTATTTAAAATTTTTGTCAAGCTTTGATCCGTTTAAGAGTCTCATCTCATAGGCTACAAATAGAGGCTGGAAGATGGTCCAGATCTGTACGAATACCTCTACATGAAAGAAAATGTTTAAATTGTAATACAATATAGGATGAATATTATTTCGTTATTGAATGTGACATGTATCTTGATATACGCAAACGATATATATCGAAGAAATATTGGATCAGACCAAATATGGTAAAATTTATTGATCTCATAAACTCAGATAATAAGAACACTGTTCGAAATTTAGCAATGTACATTTACAATGCATTCAATATTAGAAACTCTTAAATGTATGGTAACTAGTCTTTAGTGTAACACGAATTATTTATGACAATATTTTTACTTTGCTTTTACATAATTTGAATACAAGCAATTCTACTTATATGTTTTGACCTTCTACAAATGAATATTTGAAGTTGTTATCATTATGTTACATGTTACATTCAGTAAACTATATCCATGTGATATTGTTGTTAGAAAAACAATGCTATATAGAAAATGTATGTATGTTGTACACTGTTCGTCTGTCTTGTATGTATGCTTATGTATGTCCTCGTGGGCTTTATAGCCTAATTGGAATTGAAATAAAAGTGTCTAAAAAAATGTCATGAAAAATTGTCTATGTTGTACACAATAAATAAAGAATCCGAAATTTCACCTTTAAAGAATTACAGTTTTTTCAAGAGTATTTATCAATGTTTGAGGATAGATTTTCCAAAACCACCAATCCAAAAACTACACTTTGTAGTTCCATCTGTTTCGAAATTTTCCAAATTGTTCACAAACAATTTTTTACGTGACTTTGCCTGTTACCGGATGCGGAAAATTTAATGATATCACTTCGATTCTACTTCTGAGTGCAGGTGTGAAGATGGCATCATGGTCTTGTTTTCAGAATCAACTAAATGTTTACAACAAAAGTTACATGACTTAATATATATCTACTATAATCATTGGGATTTAGAAGTGAACACCGATAAATAATACTGTTTTCAGACGACGCGGACGCTTTTAAAATTACTTCAAACCGTAAATTGAAAATGAATTGTTGAAAAATCGTTGTATTTATAAATGTACAGTGTGAAAGAGTTGTATTTTACCTAGAAGACAATGTGTAAGTTATTCCATGTTTTCGAAATATTTTGTAAAAGAGTGTCGGTGAGTAAAGAATCTAGATGCAATTGTGCTGTTTACCGCGAATTGGGTCGTTTGCCTCTGTATATTGGACGTTATGTAACACTATTCAAATGCTTGTGCAAAGTGCTTAATACTGAACATCTAATCTTAAATTATCATGTATTATACATAATTTACTATATTGACTTAAATAAGAACAACTGGGTATTTGACATTAAAACCATGCTGAATACTCACGGTTTGAGGCATTTCTAGGAAAACAAATCAAGTGTTATAGACCCATGCAATATTAATTGAAGTTATGAGCAACGGGTAGCTGATTTATCAAAATTTGAAAGTCTGTCCTAGCTAAACTTATACGGTAGCATGTGTTTATAAACATTTGACACATATACTATTTTAACAAAATTACAAATAAGTCTTGATGAAATATTTTGACTCAATAAATAATAATTTAACTTTATTGAAATTGCAGAATCAAGTTTTCCTTGAGTCGAGGAATTACCAAATATTTTATACCGAAAATGCGTCAAAAGCAGGTAATTATTGATTATTTCTGTGTGGTCAATGTTACCTATAAATTCCAATGTTTTCATATTGAATTTGGACTTTTGACGGTGTCAACTTACGCGCATGCGCACTTGTTGCTGATATAATGTTTCTACAAGTATGTTCCCTCTATATAGATTGTGAGTTTTATTATTTTCCTATGCTCTTATATGTAAATTAATTTCTCAATACATTAGACTTTACAGTCTATGAGTATACATTTAAAATAATTCAACAATTACCATGTATTGTCAATGACAACATCAGTGTGCATATCATAAAAAGAAGAATGGATAGACACACATGCGCAGTGTTACCAATTTAAATAATCGCAAATACAAAAAATGTAAATGTCTTCAGGAATGCGTAGCTTCTCGAATTTCGCATAAGAATCTAGCAAAAATGAAAACAAATATCTCCAGGAATGCGTTGCTTCTCGCAAGTCGTATCTGAACAAGGAAATATGAAACTCTGAGGCTGATAATACAGGGTAAATATAAAGTGAGTACTTTTTATTATCGAAAATGAAACTTTGCTTAATTGGTTTGTCAACGCACGAAAATTCCACATAGTTTCTGCTTGTCCCACTAACCTACCTTATATATTTTCTTAATAATAGTTTATGTGTTATACTTAACCAATGATATTAATCGATGCTGTGGAGATATGAGTGGTGTTCTAGTTAATATTCATCTTTGTTTCAAAGTCAACGGTTATTTGTTTGTTTAAGTATGTTCCTAGCAGCTAATGTTAATATTTTTTGCATTCTTTTTTTGTTGCCGTAGCTGTTGTTACTTTGAATAAAGCAATACAAAGAAACGAATAATTTCTTCTCTAACTAAAACAAATGCGTTGACTGTCAGTGATACTGGCTATATGATGCGTTTTAGAGCAATACCTGTGTAACAAGTTAACTATTTAACCCATTCACATCAGGAACACAGTTGCGGAATCGCCATTCAATCGAGAACTGGAAACTTGTGATAGTCTTTATTCATACGAGTATATTATTACTTTCGTCGCATTCTCATTTAAGTTGTAGAGCTTGATAATACAATTACACCTCACTTAAAGACCATCTCAATAGTAAGATCACCACAAAATTAAGAACACAATGTCTATTTTCACTGTTTTGCTTTTTATTCAACCTCGATATTTAGACCACCTCGATATTAGGTCCAGTTCTCAAGGGTCCCATGGGTGGTTTATTATTGATGTTTAACTGCATTGATATTATTGTTGTCGTTCTTGTCATACTTATCATTTTAATGTCTTGTTCTCATCAAAGCGCGGGAGCATTATCAGGATGTAGAATATCGTATCATTCCGTATACCATTCCCCGGGAAGCCTAATTTAGTGGGATCGTTATACGGAAGGAGCGCTGTCCGAGCATTGTTCCACAAAGTGCACATCTTGAATCACTGTATTCAAGATATTAATACAGTGCTGGTCGACTTAATGACAAATTTCAGTCCATGTAATTGTATGACTACTCGGCGTTTGTTTATGTGATGTAAATCTCACGAAATTTAGCATTTGTTCAGATTGTATGACACAGGTTTAAACATGTACTCGTAAGTACGAGTTCACGGTTGTCTGAATTAAACAATCCGGTATCATGGTGTATGTACTGCAACAACTAGTACTATTGACATATATATGTCTATCAGACCGAAATCACGAGTGTTTTTATGAAAGCAACATATTTCGTTTTCATTTCATTAATTTGAGTGGTATATGATGTGTATATTTTGAAGTAACTTCGATGATTATGACCTATATACAGGAATGAACAAATCTGTTTTAGGACCATTGCATTGTTATGTAAATCTAAATGTTGCTAGTTGTGTACATCTGCTTGAAATAACAAACGCAATCATGTAAGATGCAATCCGTTTACTAAATAATAGTTTAATATACACAAAAAGAAAACAAAATGCAAGTCCATTTCATAGTTCCAGTCGAAATGTTTGGTAATTGATGATACAGGGTAATGTCATTTAACCCTTCTTTCCAAAACTACCATAGCCACCGTAGCCGCCACCCATGCCACCGGAACCTCCGTAGCCGCCACCGAAACCGCCACCGAAACCGCCTCCGTAGCCGCCTCCGTAGCCTCCACCCAAACCGCCACCATATCCGCCATAACCACCAGATTTACAATATTTGCAAAATGGTCTTTTCTTGAAGTATCCACCATAGCCGCCACCGTAGCCGCCACCATAGCCGCCACCATAGCCACCGGAACCACCCCATCCACCCATGCCGCCACCATAGCCGCCTTTCTTGCCGCCACCCCAGCTGCCGCCGCCCCAGCTGCCGCCGCCCCAGCCACCAATGCCGCCTCCGATACCGCCACCCCATCCACCCATGCCGCCACCATAGCCACCTTTCTTGCCGCCACCCCAGCTGCCGCCGCCCCAGCTGCCACCACCCCATCCACCAATGCCGCCTCCGATACCACCACCCCATCCACCCATGCCGCCACCATAGCCGCCTTTCTTGCCGCCACCCCAGATGCCGCCGCCCCAGCTTCCGCCGCCCCATCCACCAATGCCACCTCCGATACCGCCACCCCAGCCGCCGCCCCAGCCGCCGCCGCCGCCGCCGCCGCCCCAGCCGCCGCCGCCACCGCCGCCCCAGCCGCCACCGCCGCAGTGTTTACCTTTGCATTGCCACCCAGCACATGCAGTCACAAAAAGGGCGAGAACGAGAAGAATCCTCATGGCTGAAAAGATATTTACAGCAAATAAATATATGCTTAATTCAGTTTATATAAATGAACTGTATTTAAACAAAACTTGATAAAAAAAGTGAAGATTAATCCTTATCGTTTGAATAATTATGTTTTCTTTACTAAAATATTTATATTTCTTTACTACGAGTAAATCAAAGAAAATGCATCATTTTCTATGTTGAGATACCTTTGATGGTAAACATTTCCTATTTATATCAGAAAGTTTGTCATAATTCGACTTTACCTTTTAAAGTTAAAGAGCAGGTGTTTCCCATAACATGCAAGAACTTAGTACATACATTTAAATTTCGCAATGATCACTTGCCGATATATATCCATTGACGTGCGGAAAATATTAGATCAAATGACTGGAGACAGACTTTGTATACATAACAGAAGCGCATTTCAGATGGGGGAATTCACGCTGATTAAAACTGCTAAACAAGAGAATGGTTCAAGCACAGACATGTCGGATGTATATATAACAAAAGACATATCACAAACGTATCTAAGGATGATGTGATACACTTGATGTGACCTGTTGTCGAAACATACAATTATTCTTCTACGACAAAACATCATCATCCATAAATAGAGAAACATGGTCATGCTTGTATTAAAGGCACAGTAAATCCATTGACGAGCTGATTGATACCTTTAATTGTGTTAAATGAATTAGAATTCGTTGGATAATATGTCAAAGTGTAGCTTCAACTTGATACACACTTATTCACTTATTATATATGATATTGTAAACTATACCTCGACAACCTAATTATATGAATGCATATGCAAATTACATCCGAGAAACTATATTATGTTCGTTTTACAAATATAATAAATACATTTTCCAGTAACGTTCAGTATTCAGTTGTATTTATACGGTTCCCAAACAAATCAAATTGGATTATTGTTTGCATAACGTCAATATATTATAACATACATGGCTTCGTCCGTTTAAAACAAACTATGAAAACATTATGTCACAACAAAGTAAAGCTTATTTTAGATTATTGAAATAATATAAACAGTAATAGTTTTTCTCAAAAAATATCGGTGATAAGAATAAGAAGTGAAGTGTTTATATCTGGAAGTGTTTCTACTTAAACTTTGTTCAATAACCAAAATACCAAATCAAATCAGATTTTCTCTTCGACATGATTAGCATAAGTGTATAGAATTTTATATTAAAGATATATTATGCTCATTTTTTGTTCATTTGTTTATCTAAACAATCATGCAAAATATACTTTATCTAGTTAAAACTTCAATAAATATGCATTATCACAGATTACATTTATGTCTCTGTATTTGACGATAAAAGACATTTGTATTACCATAAAATTAAAAAAACTTCCAGTTTTTTAACAACCGGGTGTTTTTTACTAGTTGTGTCACTTCGTATTACGATTAAACAAGATTGTTTTAAACGGTTATACGTGGCAATGGTTCTTATTAATGATGTTTTAGACTATGTTATATTAATACTGGATGAAGCCCATTAAAAAAATGGGTTTAGATGAGCCAGACACATCTTTAAGGAGAAATGCAACTCCTGTTTTATCAATGTATCCATAGAGTCATTGCAAAATGATAATGATATATACGTTTCTTTTAATATGTTAAATTAGTTTCTAAAACTCTCTATGCTTCTTTCTGGAATAAGAACTTAAATAAGGATTTTCAATGTAATGAAAGTATAATCGTTTGCTGGCAGTTATTGTTAAATTCATCTTTCCTATGAAATATTATATAAATAAATAGAAACCATAAACACTTACTTGGATACGAGTCTAGCTGTTATGCCAAGTCTGCTTCTAACTTGCCAGATACCGAGTTTATATAACTCCCCAATGCACTGGTCAAGAATATTAATTAGATGCATGATGGATTTGAAAGCATTAAAGATAAATTATTATTTTGACTAGTGTAGAATAACAAATAGTATAATCTGTTCATTTTTTTCTTCAAAAAGGCAAATTGATACACAGCGACCTATTAAACTTTAAAATTAACTTAATAATAATGCACAAAGACAGCATGCAGATATATTCGTCGCACGTGCCAACAATACAGAACAATTGTGATAAATCGCGTTCGCTCTTTGTTAATTGTCAATATTTTTGTGTTTCAAGGTAATTAACGAAGACAAATTATTTTTAAGTGCATACATGTAAATCATACCACAGTGCTATATTTAGCGATAGTTGAATATATATATCGTTGTGTCACTGTTTTTGTTATCGATAGTGCATGTGTACTGGGAAGTCACTAAGCCGTTAAAAGGCATATTTTCCCGCGTAGCTCGATTTTAATGTCTTATATAAATGAATATAGTTTTTATTTTATAAAAAAATAAAAAGTTTAGTACATGGTGGATCTTAACTGGAGGTTTACTTCATGCGTAAAAGAAGAAATGTCGTCGAATTTAGAGACACATTCTCATAGTTCATTATTTAATTGAGTCTGAAAATTCATTAAACGTGCTAACTTTTCAAAAGGAGTTTTTAAGTCGCTATTCAAATGTTCAGTTTGGAACAGAAATGAGTAAGCGAAGCTTCACAATACATACATAACTTAAATAAACTTGAGCACTCGGACTGTTGATATGGCAACCTCAGGTTCGAAACTTTTAATTGGCGTATGTTCTTCATTTGAATGACGATCAAAATACATCCAGAGCCATTCGTCTTTCACCTCTGGCTTATGTGAGGGAATTGTCAGTTGCTTGGAGAAGAAAACGACTTAACACATTCATGTAAAATAAATTAAACTATTAATTCCGCAATATTCCTGAAGAAAAATTTGAAGAACTGAATTTCCTGAAAAATCTTAAGAACTGAAAATGCACTGTTTAATAAACAGTTGTGAAACTAACTGACAACAGAAATTGATACAAATATTTTTTCCGCTGATTCAATAGCTTCTTTTTATATTTCTGTGCATGTGCTGGCATTTTTGGTTAAGAAACATCAAGAACCCTCACATAAAAACACTGTCTAATTTCAAGATTAGTGCATTTTGCTTCCTATTTGCTATTTGTGTATAGTGAATAGTGAACAAAGTAACATGTGTTTTAATACTCCACATTAGGAAATTAACTACCGTTTTATTGCAAAATTTGATATTTCTTTCAAAAGTCTAGGCAAACAATACCACTGTGTATCCATTAAATGTATGGTAACTTCCTTGTAACGTTTGGTTTACTAATCAGAAACAGAAAACAGCCAAACTCACTTACAGACCAGCACGAAATCAATATCCGACCTTTTTATTCATGGAACAATGAAAATCAACTATGAAACTTTATAATCAAACCACCTAAGGACAAAAACAAAACTTTCGTCGTAGTCTAGGGTGGTTCTATTATTGAGGTGACATAGTGATTTGAATATCTAAACCATCGTATTGAATGACATGTACTATGTATTGTTTGTAAAGTACTATGATTTCGTAAATACATGGACGACCATTACAAATATACACCAGAAATGAAACAAGTGCACAAAGTAACGACTATCATTATTATATCAATTTCATTAACGATAATGCTATTGCAGAGATTATGATAAATTATGAGCAAATTCATAATTCCATGTTTTGTAAAGTACCCTAAGTCATTAGTCTATTTGCAGTCATGTATATAATGTGTTCCCCTTCTAAGTAAAATTTGATAACAAGAACAAAACAAAACATATCTCCATCCACCATAACCGCCATAGCTTCCGTAACTGCCCAATTTACCCATGCCATAGCCGCCCCAGCCACCCCAGCCACCGTAACCATATGCACAGCATGAGGCTACAATGAGGACGAGTACGAGTACTTCATCGCTGAAATGAACAGACAAAATATAATTTCTCTCTTTCTTTATCTCCTCTGTGTATGACTTGATGTTAATTTTCGTGAATATGATTAATTCTTATTTTTTTCCCTTCTTGAACGTTTGCTTCTTTGGATTTTTATTTTTTTGCTGTCTAGCAAAAATGCTTATTATATTATAATTATATTAAGGTTTAGCCTGTGATTGTCGGAGCAGTCATTTTTTATTTCTCTCACACCGGTATTCATATTTGTATAGAAATAGTACTGTACATGTAAATTGCGATTTCATTCCTTGCACGTATAATTTTATGTTTAATAACATAAGCAGCATTAAATGCGCATTAATATGCACACAAATGACGTCTCATTATGATACATAGCTTCTATTCTGTAGTTTTATTGGTCTAGGTTGAGCAAGCAAAATAAGCATATCAACATAATATCATGGTGTTTTATTAACCGCAAACGCATGGATATATTACCTGGTCCAATTCTTTTCAAAATGGGTTTACATAGTTGTTCGTTCTTTTCCGTGCGCTTGACGGAGAATTTCGCAATTGTGTTTCGAAACAAAAAAATAAGCAAACATCTGTTATAGATTTATGCACGGATGCATTGTTACCTAAACTTCCATTTTTTCGCGGTCAATGTAATAGAACTAGTTCTCTTAGATTGACCGCGAACTTATGCGTGAACGTTTAGGAACGAACCATATTAATTTAACCTCCTCAAATGCTTGATGTTTCATGGACTTTTGTTCGAGAAGGAGAAGTACCTTCATGGCTGAAATGTACAGACAAAATAAAACAACTATGTTCTAGAGCTATATAAGATTCATTCGTGACGATGGCGATTTGTTAGTTACCGGTGTGAAATTGACAGTAATAGCAGTAACAGCAGTAACAGTTATGCCAGCAGCAACAGCAAATTATTACAATTACATAACAGTTTAGAATCTAAAAGAATAATGTACGAAAAGGCTTACCCATTGTCGGGTTAATGTACCATTATAAATAAACAAGACAAGACAAGTTTATTTTTCCATATTGCTAAATAAGAGTTAACATTTTAGATAGAAAGCTTGGGGTATTAGTGAGGCAAACATATCCATTTTCCGTAGATGATACAATTGTGTGTCTTGTAGTTCCATTGTTATTATTTGTTCAACGCGATACTCAGATCGACTTCATTATTCAGTTTTAACAAAACAAACATATTGTGCATAATAGTAAACAAAACAAATTATGAAGACAAAAAAATACATATTAAGCTAAGAAAACAATCTCTATTTGTCATGTAAAGAAATTCGTAGAAATGCACCAGGTCTCTCTACTGGTTTAACTGAAAGCCAAACCACGGCCATTGTTTATCCCTTACAACGGGCAAAATAATAAAACAATAATGCACAGGCTAATATTCGGTGGCATAGAGTTGACATGTGTGAACATATTTGTATCACGTTCCCACTACTTAGTTTGTCATGGGAACGAGTTAGAAAGTCGTGGGACCGAAATCAGTTCATACATGTCACCTCTATGCCACCGTACTAATAACTGAAAAAAAGTTATTTTCTTAAACAAAAAGCTACCGTTTGACTTTTTAAATAATATTTCTACGCTACATAAAATGATATGACATTCAACCAACTAACTACAGAGTAAATGCTAAGCACTAACTTGTATGCTAGTCTTGAGATTGGCCAAGTCTGTTTGTACCTTGGCATTTGACGTTCTTATATACTTTAACGTGACTGGTCAAGAATGATGAGGCAATTAAAAACGAATACATTATAAAGATGATTTTATGTGTCTGTATTAAGATCGACAATTTTGATTTGAATGATGTAATGTGTCTGTATTAAGATCGATAATTTTGAGTACAATGGCTAACTATAAAACAAATAATTACACACTTTTTTGCAAGTCATTCATTCCTGGCACGTATATTTTTATGTTAAATGGTGATAGTGATAAGTTATAGTGATTTGTGGTAATCGTCAAAAAAAGAAAGAAATGAAAAGGCAACCAATAAAACAAATTGCATTTAAAGTCATTATTACAAACATTAATCACGTCTCGGTATGAAATACTTAGTATGACCTTTAAAGGTAAACGTTGATATACATTTCACTCGTCATTAATTTGTACAAATTGGTGGTATTTGCCTTTATACAGGTTTACTCAACAACATTGCATGTCACTTTGCTTATGCGTATCCAAAATGGCAAATAGACGTGTACGACTCCGGTATTTTATATCCGAGTTAGCGCTAGCCTAGTAAATACCTGAGTCAGGCTCGTGTTGTGCAGTTTCAGAAAACCTTTAGGAAAACGTACATTGCAGTGTTTTAGAGAGCGTCTGCATGAAGGTAGTGTGAAATATGTTTTCTCAAAAGGATTACTTAGCGTGGTTTGATAAAATGGTCAAGTTTTTTTTAGTGAATGCTCAAGCACGCCAATGCTATCAAACTTATGATATGTTTAAATTTTGTTACCATAATATTCATTTGAATAACACGTACATTACATAAAGACAGATATGTGATACATATTCACGTCACTACTGTTAATGGTGAGTAAATACAAAACAATGTTTTGAATTGCATTATTCCGAGAAGATGAAAAATCTAGATTATAAAACAAATTATTACATAATTTTCTGCAAGTCTTTCATTCCTGGGACGTATATTTTTATGTTTTATGGTGATAAATTATAGTGATTTGTGGTAATTTGACAAATATAGATAACTAAAATAGGCAATATAACATAAGCAGCATTAAATGCGCATTAATATGCACACAAATGCCGTCTCATTATGATACATAGCTTCTATTCTGTTGTTTTATTGGTCTTGGTTAAGCAATCAAAATAAGCATATCAACATAATATAATGGTGTTTTATTAACCGCAGACGCATGTATATATTACCTGGTCCAATTCTTTTCAAAAATGGGCATACATAGTTGTTCGTTCTTTTCCGTGCGCTTGACGGGGAAATTCGCAATTGTGTTTTGAAACAAAAAAATAAGCCGTGCAAATATCTATGCATTGTAACCTAAACTTACATTCTTTCGCGGTCAATGTAATAGCACTAGTTCTCTTAGATTTGACACGAACTAGTGCGTGAACGTTTAGGAACAAACCATGTTAATTTTGCTCTTGCACCTCCTTAAATGTCTGATGTTTTACGGACTGTTGTTTTGCCGGAAGTCTGTGTGGGTAGGCATTGTCTTATGTATGTGGTGTTCCCTGTAGCAACTTATTCTCTCTTTTACGTAAATAAATGCACTCGCGCGAAAACCTTTAACAGCGACTTTTCCTCAGTTAAGCGCGCGGATAACCACAAACAGCTGTATAGGTCTATTTTGAAATGCATTTGACCGGATTATATATTGATACGTTAACGGTTAATATAACAGCTCTATGCCAAAATATAATATTTTTTAAATATGTAAACACGATATTAATCTGATTAACATAAGAACTGGCAGATATATGATAAAGATTTACACAGTTATGATTATATTGGCGAATTTATTAAATAATAAATAATATGGTTTTAGACTGTATTATTCCAAAATAACGCACATTGTATAACATCTGGGACCATCTTTTCAAATTAGAGTACTACCTTGCAACGGATAGTGACAAAAACGCCACTGGGGGGTTTCGACTAGGAAACCGTTCTATATTTCAAAGGCAGGCACATAAACACATCCATAGCTGACTGATATATCAACACTTTAAACTGAGTAAATTTATCAATTTTATTATAACAACTATTTTCAACGTTGTAGACGACCTGACAGCGAAGACAACGTTGGTCAATAAATTTGGATTTTTTTTATTTATAGTGATGAGGCAAAGGTGGTTGTTGGCAAGAACATGAAAGTTTTCGTGTAGAGGAAAATCGACGAGAAGTTTTAACCCCAGTTCACAGGCCAATATTGAGACATTGAGTGAAGAGCGATGGTGAGTGCCATGGTACAATGGACAGTGACAGATATATAGAAACACTAGACAATCATAATGGCCAGCTGTCACCAGACATTTTCAGTTCAGTTCAAACTTATTTTGTTTACATCGATTGTGAAACAAGTTCTTAAAACTTATACTAATCACTCTCGATGACTGCTTCCAGGCTACCAACCAGTCCTCGCGCCAAATTTAGGGATTGTGAAGTTCGTGATCAAACTCCGCTCATCGCGGGGCTCGTACTCACGACCTTCGGATCAGGAGTCAGGCGCTCTACCCCTCGACCACTGCGCCTCCCTTCGACCACTGCGCCTCCCTTCGACCACTGCGGCTCTTATTTTGGATCTAGGCCCTGGATTTGTCAGGAGTACAATGTACCTGCCATTTTTCTAGGGTCTCTAATACCTGGAAAACAAATAACTATATTGTTACCAATATGTATGAATCAATAAAGCCATATCAATCAACATTATATGTTAAGGAAAACACAAAAAATAGTACAAGTAAAAACTCTTATTTTCATTGTGGTCCTTAATATATAGTATTGTGTGACATAAGAAGAATTATAAGCTATAAATAAAGTTATCACAATCAGTTAATCAAAGAAATACATTGTGAACGATGAAACGATGAAACAATAAGTTATCTCTGACAGGAATAGTGGATGAAAAAGCTAAAAAAATAAAACTTAACAAGGTATTAGGTTACAAATGATAAAACTGTTAAAAAGGAAAGACAATACATTATTTAAGACGAGCTTAAAATGTGTTTTTTTACTTTGCATTTGAAAGAAGAAATACTTTTGGCATCCCTCACATCTTATGACAGACTGTTCCAAAGACAACAACCATTGAAAGCCAAAAAATTCTTTCCAAAACCCTAGACTTTAGAAATTGCAAAACTCTTACATTCTGACATTAAATAATTTGTTCCATCAGGGGTAACATCAACCTTTACTCTGAACTTGGTAGGATATTGGTGGATTTGACTGATGGGGGTAAATTGATCCATTAAATAAGAAGGGGAAAGTTAGGAATGGATTTTATATATATGACATAGCGTAATTTGATTCGAATTTGTGGGACGGACGGACAAAAATGGAGTGCCATTCACTGCTACATATGTCTTGAAGACCGAACACGGTGCTTATTATTTAGCATAAAACAAAATACTGACTTTAAACTTTCTTTCGTTTAATCTCATATAACCCTACATCCATAGACAATCCATCATTCATGTACATGTATATATCTATTGTAATAATTTAACTTTTGTTCTGATATAGATTTTTTCCATGTGTTGATTTGGTAATACATGTATACTACAATCCAGTACATCTACATTACATCGTAAACTAATCATGTCATTCACTTACTAGTATTTTTGCAAGTCTATCGGACCGGCCTTATCATGCAATAAACTAACTGAAACTTAATAATAAATTTAGTTATATCCGTCTGTTCAATTTTGGAGTCAACATGATCAAACGTCATGATTATGTTGGATAATACAAGTGTGTTTGTAATTCTGTCAGGTTTCAATGATAATGATGATGACTTTAATTTACCTCTATACGAAAACGATGTAATATATATTAATATATACTAATATATATCTACCGGCAAACTTGCTAATGAAACGTGCTAAGGGGACAAAATAGTATAATTTATTGGATATGCACGAACCAAGTACAACGCATTAGTTAAATGATATTATTGCAATTAAGTTAATACAATGCAAATAAAATTATGTCACCTACTTAAAAAGGATATATTTATTCAATTAAGCGACAAATAAACATCCATGACTCATTTACAAGCAAGATAATTTGATCATGTTAAGTGTTGGGCTCGAAACATTTTGTTTACAGTAGGCCACGGGTAGGAAGATTTTCAGCTTTGGTATTTCCGACAATGATAAAAACTTGTCATAATGATCACACATCGAACACGATGCCCTTAGTGTTTACATTTTAAAAAACTTTCCAAATTCATAATTCTTTTGTGCAATAAATCATTACCCAGTAAATATATATACAGTCGATATTAATTCATTGAAAAGTAGTGCATATGGTGAAAGAGATATCTAATAGCTCAGCTAACAGCTTGACTTTCAACAGTGGAGAGGCGAATTAAAAACAAGAAATACAAGTATTTATGTTTACCCTTGCACCCCCTCATTGCCTTATGATTTGTAGACTGTTTTTTCCCGGAGGTTTGTATGGGGAGGTATTGTCTTGAGTACGTGGCGTTCCCTGTAACAACTAGTAATTGTGCGTTTTGACATTTTTGACACCGGAAGTCTCAATGAACGTCTGCACAAACGTTAAGTTTTCTATTCGACTGTAGAAAATTGTGAGGTTACCTATGTATATGTGCATAGTCGGCGGAGCTACTAAGTGCTCTACGAAAAAGTACATGTCGAATATACATACTGTTTACCATGTTCATTGTGTCGTATCGCTTTTGAAGTAGACCTGCTGTTAAGTGTATCTTTATATCTATCATTTGGCCTACTGGAGTCGAATAAAGTTCTTTCCTTTATGACGTGGTGAATGTGATATATTTCCTGGAGTGAGTCTAAATTGTGTCAGGTCAGGTTTTGACAACTTTAGCTTAAGGAGTGAACACTAATTTACTTTTATATATGTATAAAAAATTCGTTTGAACTTGCATCACTTGGCTTAGAAATACGACACGTAAATTGTCCCTATTAATGATTTACTGCTGCCGTTTTTAAAATATTCACTCGTACTATTCACTAAGGGAGCAATACGTACGTAAAAGACCATGAACCATGCTTATCAATAAGTTTGTATCAGTTGTCTGCCTCTACACACTGTACGGAGGTAATATTACGTATGCCATGTGTTCAAAATGTTCCTGTTTGTACTGAGTTATATACAAACATGACATAGTAGTATATCTTGTTCTAACATTCTTTTCAAGACCCTTTCATTTTCATACAAATTGTTGTCGTCTCCTATTGAAGTAGAGGTATTCTATCACAAAAACAAACAAAAAACGACAATGGTTTAACATGCAATATTTTACTTTCAATAAGAATAACACTAGTACAGTTTATACAATACAAGAACAGTAAAAATCTACGAGTCCATTAAACAATTCCAGTCAAAATCGTTGACAGTCGGAGAAATGTAAAGAAAGTGGTGTTTAACCTTTCTTTCCATATCCATATCCTCCGTAGCCACCACCGTAACCTCCCCAGCCGCCGTAGCCGCCACCGTATCCTCCCCAGCCGCCGTAGCTGCCGTAACCACCTCCGTAGCCGCCACCGTAGCCGCCGTAACCACCTCCGTAGCCGCCACCGTAGCCACCGTAACCACTTCCGTAACCTCCCCATTTGCACCATTTGCATGGTCTCGATTTACCCATACCCCAGCCTCTGCCATAGCCGCCACCATAGCCGCCATAACCGCCATAGCCTCCGTAACCGCCCCATTTACCCATGCCGTAGCCGCCGCCCCAGCCGCTGCCAACGTAGCCGCCGCCCCAGCCGCCGCCACCGTAGCCGCCGCCCCATCCTCTTCCCCATCCGCCCCAACCGTAGGCGTAGCACGTTGCTACGAGCAGAGCGAGAACAAGAAGTGTCTTCATAGCTGAAATACAAACCATATATTCAAAACAACTGCGGACCTCAATTTCAATTTACTTAGTTTGTCGGCCTTTTTTACGGATAAGTATATTTCTTAATTTTCATTTTGGCTGAATAGCCAAAGCAAGCTCACCGAACAATTTGTTTTTTTGTAAATACGCGAAGTTTAGCATCTTAGGTTTGTAGTGAGTTTTTCTCACAGAAACATAATGGTAGAGAAATAATGTCAAAATAATTATGATATTGTACAAAATCTAAACAGTGGTATATTGTTAACATTTGGCTATTTAGCCCAAGCAAGCAACCCAAACAAATTCCTTTTTCGATTTACATATACGATTCACTTGATATAACAATATATTAAGAAAATAGCAAATGAAATAGACCTGATAAAATAACATGGCTATTCGAGAAAATATGGCGTTATTTTAACAAGAAAGGACAGTCAACGAACAAAACAAGAAAGGCAGGGGTCAGCTTAGGCCATTCTTCGAACGGCAGGGGCATAAAAAAGTCGAAGTACTCTCGTCAGCGAAAAGCTACCTTTTTATTTAAAAGACATACTTTCGCGTTCAATTCAACTAAAAAAAAATTTGACATTCGACAATAATTTAACAGCACTAACTATACGAAACTACTGTTATAAAACTTACCTGTTTTGGAGTCTTGAGGTTGGCCAAGTCTGTTTGTACCGTTTTTTCCACGGTCTTATATACTCTTTACGTGACTGGACAAGAACAATAAGTATGATAATTATGCATATACAAATTTGAAAATGGATGACATTATGTGTTTGTATTAAGATCGATAATTATTGCTTGAAATACAAATTATTTATTTCAGACCTCTAGAATGACATTTTTATGACTTAATTTTCAGTGGGCGTTCATTCCTCTCACGTATGGAAATCATTGTAAATGGTGATAAATTACAATGACTTCATTGTTTATGTCATAAGACATTTATTAGTGTAAAAGATGTGCTGTTGGCAATAAAACAACTTGACATTGCCCTGATTTAAGAAAACATTTAAGTATGAAGTCAGTTACTGTCTGAAATATATTAACCTATTGTTTCAGCATGACTGTGCTATCGACAGGTTTGGTAGTTTTGACTTCCACGCGAAAAAAATGTGTCATTTGTTCTGTTAATATAAAATGATTCCCAATATTAACAGGTAAAGGTGCTATAGAGAAAAAATATACTTGAGTAAATTATTTTATAAGTCTAAAATAAATGATTAAAAAAGGTGAAACATTGTCAAATTGTGCTCTTTCGATACTATAATTTCCTAATATCAAAACGTAGGTTTTAAGAAAAGATTATTTGACATATAATTTTAATTATTAAGAGTGTTTTGCTCAGTTAAGTAAAAAATTGAATTTTCGTGAAATCGGGACCTTTAATTATTTTATTACAATTTCAAAGATCACGAAAACACATACTAATACATGTACTTATATTACGCATTCGAGGGCACTCGCACAATAAGGCCACACACATTACAACAGTCGAAGTACTTATGTTGACATTTTCTGCTTATAATTATACGTTTGTTGATCACTTTAAAATATTGACAAATTAAAGAATTCATTAACGTGTCGACCAATACATTCTGACTATAACGAAGACCGATTACTTAGCGGTTTAAACCGTTTGGTGGAAAACGCATTCGACGCTTTGAATGATAATTTTATCTGATTTGGTGTACTATTACATAATTCACTTTTGTCATTCTCCACTAGGTTCATTTACAAACATATAAACGTAGTTCATTAAAAGTACGCGGAAAAGACCGTAAATGTCGATTTGATATTTGGGTTGAAATGAAATAACTTCTAGAGACGTAACATTTATAGCTTCACAATTCGATGTTTCATCACACGAAGTATAGTTATGTGCTAATATATATCTGTTTGACACACTCTTAAATGTTTGATGAACTAAGAGCGATGTAATAAATGCTTCACGGCGCGACATTTAGAGATGTACGAGTTTATGTTTAATGCCCTATAAAATATATTGTGATGTATCGAAGTTGCTGAAACAGACTGGAGTTATTGCGAGTTATACAAGGATTAATAGTGAATTGAGTAACAGGGCTCAGAGTAAAGTTTATATGGATTATAGTCCGTTGTCCCATCGGTCAACTACATATTCCGATATGCCCATAAATATATGACTTGTTATCAAATATCTGAACACAAAAATTCTGAAAGAAGACTAAATACACTAACATTCTAAACGTCTTTACATTTTTTATGATTTTGCTATGACAGAGTCGATGATCATGTACATTCTTAATTGAAACGTTCGTGATGTATTTTCACTGATAGTCGCAGTTGATATACTGTTTTATAATGGTATGAGTGGCTGATATATAGGTCATTGGTGAGCAAACACGCAGCCATTTCTTGATATCTGCATCTATAGATACATGCCGTCTTACTTAAAATATCAATGACTGTCGTTTGTAAGGAAGACAATTTTAAACTGTACCCATTGCATGATTTACTAACAAATCTAGAGATACTAAGTACAACAATACACATTTCGGACAGAAAAAAATAACATAAAAGTGCACAGGCACATCAAAACAGACACATGCATGGACATATGTACAACAATTGGAAATGCAATCAAGGGGCTCTGCTCCTTATCAATGCAATTGAAAGAAACTAGGTGCGCAATTACTTGTGATGACTAATATCCCTATGAAGTTTTGTTACTCTAGTTTTTGTGGGACGGATGGAAAGACGGACTTGTGGACTGCCATGCACTGCAACATATATGTGCTACATGTCTTGGCTTGATAATATGTATTTCCATTTTATTGACTGTATACTACATTTCAGTACTAATTATTTTATGAACCAATGTTTCCAACAGTATGTATTTTACAGCGTATATGTTCATGAGATTCAATGATTATACAACTGTTTTGAACAACATCTACGTCGTAAGCAAATCATGCCATTCACTTCACTTACTATTTTTTTTGCCAGTGTACGAGACCGGCCTTATTATACAAATATATATGCATTTATTGAAATTATTTATAAATTCAGTTATATACGTCTGTTCAATTTAGAAGTCAACTTGATCAAACGTCATTATTATGTTGGAAATTACATGTTTGTTTGTTTGTAATTTTGTCAGGTTTCAATGCTACTGATGTTGAGTTTATTTGTCCTCCATGCGAGAACGACATATTATAAACTATAGACATACCGGGACTAAGGGGACAAAATAGTATAATTCATTGGATATGCACGAACCAAATATGTAACGCTTTATTTGGAATGATATAATTACAATTCAGTTATATACGTCTGTTCAATTTAGAAGTCATCTTGATCAAACATCATTATTTTGTTGGAACATTTTGTCAGATTTTAATGATACTGATGTTGAGTTTGTCCTCTATGCGAGAACGATATATTATAAACTATAGATATTTATATATCTACCGGCTAATGAAACTTGCTAAGGGGACAAAATAGTATAATACATATGCACAACCAAGTATGTAACATTTTATTTGGAATAATGTGATTACAATCAAGTTAATACATGCAAATATTAATTCTGTCCACTACATATAAAGAATATATTTATTCAATTAAACGATAAATAAACAACCATGACTCATTAAAAGCACGAAGATTTGATCCTTACGTGTTTAAGTTCTGAACATTTACCGAGTCCACGAGTTGGTAGATTTTCACTGTTACGTCTGTATGCATGTTTAAATGCATGAGGTACCTCCAAAAAGTTCGTAGACATTCTTAATTAAAGCTTATTCAGCGTCCTGGTATAAATTATTGCATTAGAAATATCAAATATAGTACAAAATATGTCTAGTGTGATAGTATGATGAGATTTTCTAACTAAATTAGAAAATTTCACCATATTTTGCCAATGGATATTTAGTTTTGTGGCGCTGGTCTAAACTCAAACTAACGTTGTTCATTGATAAGTCATGGCAATAATGTCTTCATGGCGCAATAACGTTACATTTTTCGCGTTAGCGTAAACGTCATTTCGACGTTATTTTCTGCAAATGTCAATGTTATCAGACACGTAACTGTTTATTTGTCGTCTGTGTCCACTGGAAATTTGACAGAAAAAATGGCGTCATTTGATGCAGAAGAACAGCGCACAGCATCAGCGCGTAAATCACTTGTGTATAAGTGGCAAAGGCGGTTTACCGATGGAATAATTTCGAACAAAGATGACGACAGAAGCGACCGGTCCAGACTTGTTAATGACGCTATCGTAACGTCAGTTGAGGATATTGTTAAAGAGGACAGGCGCGACATAACTCGTGAAATTGAGGATTGGTAAGGTGTCAGCCGAGGAACAGTTCATAATATACTAGGATTGAATAAGGTTTGTGCCCGCTGGGTACATAGGTTGCTATCGGACAATGACAAAACCAGATGGGTGGAAAGTTCCCGCCATTTTCTACAGAGACTACACCGAGAATGGGACGCTTTCATTGATCGCATCATTACAACGGACGAGACATTGATCAACCTGTATGACCTTGAAACAAAATGATCAGTTTGGAAAATATCAATCTCCCCGCCTCCTTTAAAACCCAGGGTCATAAAGTCGTCTGCCAAAGTTCCTCGACAGAAGGGGGTGCTGCTTGTTCATACAGTATCTAAAGGACAGACTGTGAGCATTATTCAAAGGTCAGTACTTTTTAATACAGTAGACTATGATTATGAGTTTATATACATTGATGAAAATCACCAATATAACATCTTAATGTAAACAAATGTATTTACGTTTCTTATAGGTGCTTGTCACGTACCTTTTTACCATATTTGATAAAGTTATCATGTGTCTGATTCCAGGTTCTAAGACGATATCTGGTACGATATATTCAGAAGAAATATTGAGGCCTAGTATTGAAATTGAAAACTTGATATTTCATCAAGACAATGCTCCACCACGTACAGCTAGATCAACAATCATGGACATAGACTTTAATATTGATTTTGAACGGTTGTACCACGTACAGTATTCTCATGACCTCGCGACCTGTGATTTCGAAGTGATTCCAAGGGGTTTTCGTCATGAGTATATAGTACATACACGGAAGACTAGTATGACAGTATATATATTTCAATCATGGATCACACGGCACTAGAAGAATATTGATAATGGCGGCTGTTATTTTGAAAAACATATGACGTTCCGTGATGGTGGGTGTTAACGTCGTAATGACATCCTGAGCTGCGCTGGGAAACCATCAATGTGTGTGTATAAAATATTAGCAGAATTGTCATTTTCGAATGTATTTTGATGATTTTATCTACATTGAATGATAATACATGGTACATTTAACATCGCAATAAGTTGTTATCTTGTTGTTTTCTTTAATTTAGGTTAAGAGTCGACGAACTTTTTGGGCACACCTTGTATCTAAATTTACATGGTCCTCAATTAGAATATTACCTGTGTTACCCTTTACCATGTTCATTGTGTCGTCATCTCTTTTTTAGGTAGAACTGCTGCCAATTGTTGTAAACGTCAAGCGTGCGTGTGTGTGTGTGTGTGAACTTGATTTAAAATTGCACGACTTTTGGTAGAAATACGTCATATAAACTTTCCTTATTAATGAAATATGCCTGGGATTTTCTGATCTATCTACACGTTTTCTTCACTTATGAAATGTCTTATATGCATGGAGCATGTGACGTATTTTGTATGGCAACTCTGTGAGTCTGATTAAGAATTAAATGTATGAAAACCATATGTGTGGTTAAAATGATAAATATAAGTCGTAGTAAGTCGTAGAGAGATTAAATTGTTACAGGGAATGCAACATACACATAAGACAATGCCTCCTGACACATAGCTCCGAGAAAACAGCAGTCTACAACATTAGGCACTGAAGAGGTGCTAGGGTAACCATACATGTGAGGTACAAGGGTAGTCAGAGTTATTGTGCTTTGTACACTAATGACTCAACACGTACGTAAAAGGCCGGGAACCAGGCTTAACTATAACTAAGTCTGGATAACATTTCACGGATGTAATATTACGCATGATATGCGCTGGGGACCAGACTAAATAATAAGTTACTTGAACCTAAATATTACTGCATGTTGAATAGTGCATGTTATTCCTTGTGTTCAAAATGTTCCTGGACGTGATGATGTATATAAAACATAAGATATTAGTATATCTTGTTTGAACATCTTTTTCCAGACCCTTTTATATTAATTCATTTTTATCGCCAAATTAAATAGAAACATATAACCCTGACTGTGACTACGGCAAGTGTTGCTATTACTATCAGTAATTCGAGCCATATACTTCTAGTACAAAAACAACAAAATAAAAAACAACGGTTTAACATGCAAACTATTTACTTTCAAGACGAATTACACTTGCACAGTTTATACAATACAAGAACAGTAAAAATGCACGAGTCCATTAAACAGTTCCAGTCAAAATCGTTGACAGTCGGAGAAATGTAAATAAAGTGGTGTTTAACCCTTCTTTCCATATCCATATCCTCCGTAGCCGCCACCGTAACCTCCCCAGCCGCCGTAGCCGCCACCGTAGCCGCCACCGTATCCTCCCCAACCGCCGTAGCCGCCGTAACCACCTCCGTAGCCGCCGTAACCACCCCCGTAGCCGCCACCGTAGCCACCGTAACCACCTCCGTAACCTCCCCATTTGCACCATTTGCATGGTCTCGATTTACCCATACCCCAGCCTCCGCCATAGCCGCCACCATAGCCGCCATAGCCACCGCCATAGCCGCCCCATTTACCCATGCCGTGGCCGCCGCCCCAGCCGCCGCCACCGTAGCCGCCGCCCCAGCCGCCACCCCAGCCGCCGCCCCATCCTCTTCCCCATCCGCCCCAACCGTAGGCGTAGCACGTTGCTACGAGCAGAGCGAGAACAAGAAGTGTCTTCATAGCTGAAATACAAACCATATAGTCAAAACTACTGTGAACCTCAATTTTAATTTCCGTGAAGATGACGATTTACTTAGTTTGTCGGCCTTTTTTACGGATAAGTATGTTTCTTAATTTTCATTTTGGCTGAATAGCCGAAGCAAGTTCACCGAACAATTCATTTTTTGTAAATACACGAAGTATAGCACCTTAGGTTTGTAGTGAGTTTTTCTCACAGAAACATAATGGTAGAGAAATAATGTCAAAATAATGTACAGAATCTAAACAATGGTATATTGTTAACATTTGGCTATTAAGCCTAAGCAAGCAGCTAAAAAAATCCTTTTTCGATTAACATATACGATCACGTGATATAACAATATATTAAGAAAATAACGAATGCAATAGACCTAATAAAATAACACGGCTATTCGCGAAAATATGACGTTATTTTAACAAGACAGGACAGTCAACGAACAAAACAAGCCAGACAGGGGTCAGCTTAGGCCATTCTTCGAACGGCAGGTGCATAAAAAGTCGAAGTACTCTTCGTCAACGAAAAGCTACCTTTTTATTTAAAAGACATACTTTTGCGTTCAATTCAGCTAAAAAATACTTTGACATTCGGCAATAATTTAACAGCAATAACTATACTAAACTATTGTTATAAAACTTACCTGTTTTGGAGTCTTGAGATTCTGAGTCTGTTTGACCGTTTATTTCACGGCCTTATATACTTTTTACATGACTGGACAAGAATAATTAGTTTATAAAGATGGATGACAATATGTGTTTGTATTAAGATCGATAATTATTACGTAAAAGACAAATTATCTCATACATGTACATAGCTCCGATATAAAATATAAATGAGTTAAATGTCGGTGGGGTGTTCTCGCGCGTGGATTCCTTTGTAAATGGTGATAAATTGCAATGAAACGTGATAAAATTTTGACTTTATATAAGTCCTTAAATGACATTTATAATGTATTTACATTAAAAAGTAGTTACCATTCACTTCAAAGATGATTACAGAGTACAACCTCGTTGCGTTCCGTTAAATCATCATGCTGATTGCGTTATAATTCATTTAATCGTTTAACAAATAGTAGTATTTTTGTATAGTTTAGTCATGATGATACTTCTTGCTGTAGCCTTTCCTAAGGCAATCTGTTATGCCCATGGTTACGGTGACAGGGGCGGATTGGGGCGGGCTTGGGATACGGCAGTAACGGCATGGGTAAACGGGGCGGCTACGGAGTCTATGGTGGTTAAGGTGGATGGGGTGGCCACGGAGGCTACGGAGACTACGGCACAGGTGGCTATGGTGGAGGCTTGGATGGACACTGGAGACCGTGATGTAAATGGTGCAATGGGATGGTTACGGTTAATGTGGTGGCTACGGAGGTGACTGGTGATACGGGCGAGGTTACAGCGGACATGGATATGGACATAAGGGTTAACACCACCTTCTTTATATTTCATCGACTCTCAACGATTAGGACGGGATCTGTTTAATACACTCATGCATTGTTCTTGTATTGTAAATAATGTGCAAGCCTGATTTGTATCGAAAGTAAAGTTGTTTGCATCATATCTCTTTGTCTTTCTTATTTTTTTTTCGTTTCGGTTATAGAATACAATTGCTAATGGAGAACTTAGCTGACACTTAAAATGGTATTTGGCTTGGCTGACAAATAATAACTATTGCTGTAGTCAGAGTTAATGATCTCAGGTTATACAATATACACGTTAGTCTCTAATTTCAGATGGGATGAACAATATTTGGATTAGATAAAAAGAACCAGTACAAAGTGTTTGAATAAGATACAAGTATTGCCTAGCGCATTACATACGTACTATTATCCCCGTTCAGCAGTTATGGACGTATTCGAAAACAGACCTGTGTATGGTATTGAGTAATTATATAAGCACTATTTCAAAAAGATATCGTATTCAAGATAAATATAGGTATTGATGAATATTGTAAATTACACCGTGTAATGGAACAAACATTGGCATACACAACACCGTGTAATGGAACAAACATTGGCATACACAACACCGTGTAATGGAACAAACATTGGTATACACAACACCGTGTAATGGAACAAACATTGGCATACACAACACCTTGTAATGGAACAAACATTGGCATACACCACACCGTGTAATGGAACAAACATTGGCATACACCACACCGTGTAATGGAACAAACATTGGCATACACAACACCGTGTAATGGAACAAACATTGGCATACACAACACCGTGTAATGGAACAAACATTGGCATACACCACACCGTGTAATGGAACAAACATTGGCATACACAACACCGTGTAATGGAACAAACATTGGCATACACAACACCGTGTAATGGAACATACATTGGCTTACATCACACCGTGTAATGGAACAAACATTGGCATACACCACACCGTGTAATGGAACAAACATTGGCATACACAACACCGTGTAATGGAACAAACATTGGCATACACAACACCGTGTAATGGAACATACATTGGCTTACATCACACCGTGTAATGGAACAAACATTGGCATACACCACACCGTGTAATGGAACAAACATTGGCATACACAACACCGTGTAATGGAACATACATTGGCTTACATCACACCGTGTAATGGAACAAACATTGGCATACACAACACCGTGTAATCGAACATACATTGGCTTACACCACACCGTGTAATGGAACAAATATTGGCATACACCACACCGTGTAATCGAACAAACACTGGCATGCACAACACCGTGTAATGGAACAAACACTGGCATGCACAACACCGTGTAATGGAACAAACACTGGCATGCACAACACCGTGTAATAGAACAAACATTGGCATACACAACACCGTGTAGTGGAACAAACATTGGCATACACCACACCGTGTAATGGAACAAACATGGGCATACACAACACCGTGTAATTGAACAAACATTGGCATGCACAACACCGTGTAATGGAACAAAAACTGTCATCTAACTTAATATATATCCAAATTACAAGAGCAGTAATATTATTCACGTTTTTCAATCTTTTTATTTTTTAGATAAACAAATTAATTTAGTAGATAAAGACCACCTGCCCAAAATACATGTCATTACAGTACAATGGTTTCAAAAGAATATAATATAATAGTTGTGTCACGTATTCTAGTATACATATTATGATAGTCTACAGTGAATAATAATTCTACCAACTAAAACATTTTTCTATGAACAATGCTTATTTGAATATAACTAATACATGTAGTGTAACCATTAACCGAACAGCCAAACATTTATTTTCATGAGTATCTATCGCCAAATGTAACGTTTGGATACAAAATTTGGTTCAAACGTTTAGAACTAGTTTTTTGGGGACAAATTTATTTCGTTATCTTTTTAACATCTTATATATACACATTTCGACATTTAAACATAGACGTTATTCAATTTTCACATTTCACTCACATTACATTTTAAACTTTTCACAAAAATACGTTTACTCAATTCAACATTTCTTACATTAAATTGATAGTATATAAACTCACATCTTATAAATACATTACATAAAACGACACATAAACAATTTCCCTTACATGAATTGTTTTGTTTTATTGATTAGGCGAACCATTCTTTTACTCGGCGACTTCGCGAAATACATATTCGGATGGGTTTTTAGTCGCAATTATACATTGGGCCAGCATATTCACTGAACAATTGCATGAATTTGTTAACCAAATGTCAGAATGGGTGATCATTACTAACACCTAGTTAATGTTAGACAGATGATCGATCTTGTCGATTTATAATTCTTAAATCGGAAAAAAATGACTTACGTAGAAGACGATATTTCATTTTTATAGCGTTTATATGGCGACGAAGATGATTTATTGTAATTACATAGTTAAAATATCATTCTTTATCATACCATTACGTGAAAACAACATAAAATACCAACAATGTATTGTCATGTCGCTTTGCCTCCGCGTTAGTTAACATAAAATATATCAATATTTTAATGATTGTTGAAAATGATGTAAACACGAGTACATGTTTGAAATGTTAATCTATCTTTGAAGATAATGCATAGCCATCAGTTTATATCATTATCGAAATTATCGCAATATCATACTAGATTTCTAAATTAAAATAAAAATTGCAAATATATCATGTTGGTACTTGCATGTGTGAGTACATCACTGATTGCCGCGACACTTCGAAATTTATGACATTAAATACAACAAGATCTGGTTCAAGTGATCTAGGCTTATACGCTAGTTCTGCAAATTTAAATCAGCGATGCTAAGTTGTTTTCCAGTAGCATGTTTGACGATCAAATGGAAATGCTAGTATAAACACGAAATATCGGTCCAGTTTCAATATAAGTCTCATTGGGACAGAAACCATGACAACGAAGTAAATGATAGACCCCAGGAACACTACATAAATGGTGGCGTCCTGAACACTTGTATCAATGTTTGCGCATGTAAGATGCTTGCATATATCCGAATCATGGTCTTACGTTGCTCTTAAGTTTTTGCCAAGTGACGGAATATAAGTGTCACCTGATGAAAAAGGAGCATACTGGTTCAGCTAGTCAGCCCCAGAGTCGACTCCGTGGTGAGCAGTGGGATATCGTTAAATAACATAGTAGTACGTATAAATAAAAAATCAGAAACTTTATAAATGTGGACTCCTTGTTTTTGTCTAAATTTGTCTTCCATCTGTCTATTATGCTACTGAATGAAACACGGCCAAGTCTTGTCTTAAGCGTTGATCAGGAGTGAAAGCGAAATGTTTTTCTGTACCTATTCGAAAGTGACTCGACTAAAGTCAGACTAATGTAATCCTCTAAAACAATATTACGTGCACAAAGGGCTATTCAAGGTACATATCCTATCATCGGTTTTTTTATGTGACTATTGCAATTTATTTCTTCCTATTCGTATTCGTCGAATTCTTACAATAATAATCATCACATTAATTGTAAATAATTGAAGTCATTAATTATATAGCTGGTGAATAATTGAAACATTATGCGCACGGCATTAAAACATAAAATATGTACATAGCATTTCACGCTAAATGGCGTGTTTGACGTCGAAATGAAACGACTGACAGTAATAATTATGATATGTGGGTGTGATAAAAATCGAACATACATCATTGTTGAAGGGTTGAGTGACTTGGTAAGATACCAGAATGAACATATAATTACAATTTTCCTATCACTGAAAATGTCACACGGACTACAGAAGAGAATAAGCGATCATGTATCTTCTAATATCTCACCACGCAAGTTTTGACTGTTAGTAATATGGTAAAAAAAGATATTTTCGATCGGTTATGCATTGCAATGGTTCTTATTAGAGATGTTCTAGCCAATGTAAGAACAATACTGGATGAAGCCAATTCAAACATTTTATGTTCAGATGAGCTAGATACATCTTTCAGAAATTAGATAAATACTGTTAAGTTTGAGATGGTCTGATGATCAAGTGTAAATTGAATTAACACTAAAAACATGTCCATTAAAAACTTGTATAAGAATGAGGAGGTATTTAAGAGAGGTTTAAGTGTTATGACACATCTATGATTCCCTGTATGAGTTAGTTATTAAAATTTGACAAACTTGAGTTTACACGTACAATAAAAGTCACCTGTCACCCACGTGATGTAAATATATCAGGAAGAAATTTATTTGTTCAATGTTATTATTCATTTATTGTAATCATGAATATAAAATGAATGACCTGATTATCATATTTCTTTGTAGTACAATGACCTAAGTCATTCCAATGCTTAGTTGCGATGTCATTACTATTCTCAAAACTGATAGTGTCATGTTCATTAAATCTAATCGCTTTTTGAAATTAAAATTGGGTTATCCTTGTTATAGGATATAATAATTATTACACAAATTAGTTCTTACACAACTCCCTGTGTATAAAAGTATATGAATGGTAGTCTAAGCAGTGACGATATTCTATCCTTGCTCAATGAAGGTGGGCCTTGGCAAAGTTTGTGCGTATTTTGTAAAATTAAGCAAATGTATTTACAGGTTCTAAAACTCAATATTAAAGCCGAGCAAGAAATGAAACACAATGCGCGCATACAATCCAAAGCACACGAAAACATGAAAATAGTATAGGTGAAACTGTGGCAGTGAGTTTTAAACCAATCACTTTTGTATTAAGATCATTTCTTATTTTGTCTCGCATTATTGTCTAACTTCTTGTAGCGTTTTTAGATATACATTGATAAGTCAATATTTCCTCATAATATTCATTCTGGACACGTGATACATTTATCATCATCTTCAGACATTACAGTTTTATGATAAACCTGTCCGTCCTGCTGACCTTTAACTGCTTTGATTAATCAAATTAACAAAATATAGCGATGAATACTTATTTCACCCAATCTATCACAAAATGGTTGAAATAAATTATATGTAATTACTTGATGACACGATGTATCTTTTTGATAAATATTCTGATGTAAATAATGATTGAAACTAAAAAAAATGTACTTTAACAATAACAATGCGTCAATGTTTCATTTTATGGAGCAACATTTTCAGTTCACATGTTCGCAATTTGCACTTTTAGATGTGTGAAAAACACAAATTGCTTTACTGTGAGGTCTTCCTTTCTTTTTTCAAAACGAGTTTCGGTTTGTAGATATAAAACATCCAAGAATCAATACTTCTAAATACGACCATCGAATTCTGTGTCCATCGCATATGAATCACAGTACATGTTATACAGGAGGTCGTAAGTTAGATATATGAGTTGCTGTCCAGGTTGTATGGGTTACGATCTTAGTCATATCGAACACCGCACTCAGTATATGGTTCTCTTTACCCAATATCTGTCCGCTGTACTCATAAAATGATTCACTGTACCCTTTATATCGATCCACTATACTCAGTATATTGTTCACTGTACCCAATATATCGGCCCGCTGTACTCAGTATATGATTCTCTGTACTCAGTATATGATTCTCTGTACTCAGTATATGGTTCGCTGTACTCAGTATATTGTTCACTGTACCCAATATATCGGCCCGCTGTACTCAGTATATGATTCTCTGTACTCAGTATATGATTCTCTGTACTCAGTATATGATTCTCTGTACTCAGTATATGGTTCGCTGTACTCAGTATATTGTTCACTGTACCCAATATATCGGCCCGCTGTACTCAGTATATGATTCTCTGTACTCAGTATATGGTTCGCTGTACTCAGTATATTGTTCACTGTACCCAATATATCGGCCAGCTGTACTCAGTATATGATTCTCTGTACTCAGTATATCGGCCCGCTGTACTCAGTATATGATTCTCTGTACTCAGTATATGGTTCGCTGTACTCAGTATATTGTTCACTGTACCCAATATATCGGCCCGCTGTACTCAGTATATGATTCTCTGTACTCAGTATATGATTCTCTGTACTCAGTATATTGTTCACTGTACCCAATATATCGGCCCGCTGTACTCAGTATATGATTCTCTGTACTCAGTATATGGTTCGCTGTACCCAATATATCGGCCCGCTGTACTCAGTATATGATTCTCTGTACTCAGTATATGGTTCGCTGTACTCAGTATATTGTTCACTGTACCAAATATATCGGCCCGCTGTACTCAGTATATGAGTCTCTGTACTCAGTATATGGTTCGCTATACTCAGTATATGGTTCACTGTACCCAAAATATCGATCACCTACACTCAGTACTTGTACATATCTGTTCAGTGAATTCAATATATGATTCGCTGTACCCCATATATCGGTCCGCTGTACTCAGTATATGGTTCTCTGTACCCAATATATAGGTCCACTGTGCTCAGTATATGGTTCACTAAACCCCATATATCGGTCCAATGTATTCAGTATATGGTTCGCTATACCCCATGTATCGGTCCACTGTATTCAGTTGATGGTTCGCTGTACCCTATTTATCGGTCCACTTTGCTCGGTATATGATTCACTAAACCCCATATATCGGTCCTCTTTACTCAGTATATGGTTCGTTGTACCCATTATATATGTCCACTGTGTTCGGTATATGGTTCACTAAACCCCATATATCGGTCCACTGTATTCAGTATATTGTTCACTTAACCCCATATATCGGTCTACTGTATTCAGTATATGGTTCACTAAACCCCATATATCGGTCCACTGTGTTCAGTAAATGGTTCACTAAACCCCATATATCGGTCCAATGTATTCAGTATATGGTTCACTAAACCCCATATATCGGTCCACTGTATTCAGTATATGGTTCACTAAACCCCATATATCGGTCCACTGTACTCAGTATATGGTTCACTAAACCCAATATATCGGTCCACTGTATTCAGTATATGGTTCACTTAACCCCATATATCAGTCCCGTTTGCTCGGTATATGGTTCACATAACCCGATATAACGGTACACTGTATTCATTATATGGTTCACTAAACCCCATATATCGTTCCACTGTATTCATTATATGGTTCACTAAACCCCATATATCGTTCCACTGTATTCATTATATGGTTCACTTAACCCCATATATCGGTCCACTGTATTCATTATATGGTTCACTTAACCCCATATATCGTTCCACTGTATTCATTATATGGTTCACTAAACCCCATATATCGTTCCACTGTATTCATTATATGGTTCACTTAACCCCATATATCGTTCCACTGTATTCATTATATGGTTCACTTAACCCCATATATCGTTCCACTGTATTCATTATATGGTTCACTTAACCCCATATATCGTTCCACTGTATTCATTATATGGTTCACTTAACCCCATATATCGTTCCACTGTATTCATTATATGGTTCACTTAACCCCATATATCGTTCCACTGTATTCATTATATGGTTCACTTAACCCCATATATCGTTCCACTGTATTCATTATATGGTTCACTTAACCCCATATATCGTTCCACTGTATTCATTATATGGTTCACTTAACCCCATATATCGTTCCACTGTATTCATTATATGGTTCACTAAACCCCATATATCGTTCCACTGTATTCATTATATGGTTCACTTAACCCCATATATCGGTCCACTGTATTCATTGTATGGTTCACTTAACCCCATATATCGGTCCACTGTATTCATTATATGGTTCACTAAACCCTATATATCGGTACACTGTGCTCGGTATAGGGTTCACTAAACCCCATATATCGGTCCACTTTGCTCAGTATATGGTTCACTAAACCCTATACATCGGTACACTGTATTCAGTTTATGGTTCAATTAACCCCATATATCGGTCCACTTTGCTTGGTATATGGTTCACTAAACCAAATATATCGGTCCACTGTATTCATTAGATGGTTCACTAAACCCTATATATCGGTCCACTGTACTCGGTATAGGGTTCACTAAACCCCATATATCAGTCCACTTTGCTCCGTATATGGTTCACTAAACCTCATATATCAGTCCACTGTGCTCAGTATATGGTTCACTGAACCCCATATATCGGTCCACTGTGCTCAGTATATGGTTCACTAAACCCCATATATCAGTCCACTGTGCTCAGTATATGGTTCACTAAACCCCATATATCGGTCCACTTTGCTCTGTATATGGTTCACTAAACCCCATATATCGGTCCACTTTGCTCAGTATATGGTTCACTAAACCCCATATATCAGTCCACTTTGCTCAGTATATGGTTCACTAAACCCCATATATCGGTCCACTGTGCTCAGTATATGGTTCACTAAACCCCATATATCAGTCCACTTTGCTCAGTATATGGTTCACTAAACCCTATATATCGGTCCACTGTATTCAGTTTATGGTTCACTATATCCCATATATCGGTCCACTTTGCTCAGTATATGGTTCACTATATCCCATATATCGGTCCACTTTGCTCAGTATATGGTTCACTAAACCCCATATATCGGTCCACTTTGCTCAGTATATGGTTCACTTTATCCCATATATCGGTCCACTTTGCTCAGTATATGGCTCACTATATCCCATATATCGGTCCACTTTGCTCAGTATATGGTTCACTAATCCCCATATATCAGTCCACTTTGCTCAGTATATGGTTCACTAAACCCCATATATCAGTCCACTTTGCTCAGTATACGGTTCACTAAACCCCATATATCGGTCCACTGTGCTCAGTATATGGTTCGCTGTGCCCAATTTATCTGTACACTGTACTCAATATATGATTCGCTGTACCCAATATATCGATTCGTTGCACTCATTACTTGAATATATGTGTCCAGAGAATTCAATATATGATTCGCTGTACCCAATATATCGTTCCGCAATACTCAGAACTTATCTGTCCAGTGAATTCAATATATGATTCGCTGTACCCAATATATCAGTCCACTGCACTCTGTACATGATTCGCTGTACCCATTATATCGATCCGCTGCACTCAGTTCTTGTATATATCTGACCAGTGAATTCAATATATGATTCGCTGTACCCAATATATCGATCCGCTATACTCAATACTTATCTGTCCAGTGAATTCAATATATGATTCGCTGTACCCAATATTTCAGTCCACTGAACTCGGTATATGATTCGCTACCCAATATATTGATCCACTGCACTCAGTTCTTGTATATATCTGATCAGTGATTTAAATATATGATTCGCTGTACCCAATATATCGATCCGCTATACTCAATACTTATCTGTCCAGTGAATTCAATATATGATTCGCTGTACCCATTATTTCAGTCCACTGAACTCGGTATATTATTCGCTACCCAATATATTGATCCACTGCACTCAGTTCTTGTATATATCTGATCAGTGAATTCAATATATGATTCGCTGTACCCAATATATCGATCCGCTATACTCAGTACTTATCTGTCCAGTGAATTCAATATATGATTCGCTGTACCCATTATATCGGTCCAGTGAATTCAATATATGATTCGCTGTACCCAATTTATAAGTCTCTGTTCTCAGTATTTGGTTCACTGAGCCGCTGTACTTGTATATGGCCGCAGTCTGTACTCAGTATATGGTCCACTGAGCCGTTGTACTTGTATATGGCCGCACTCTGTACTCAGTATATGGTCCACTGAGCCGCTGTACTTGTATATGGCCGCCCTCTGTACTCAGTATATGGTCCACTGAGCCGTTGTACTTGTATATGGCCGCACTCTGTACTCAGTATATGGTCCACTGAGCCGCTGTACTTGTATATGGCCGCAAGCACTGGGTACATAGGTCGGTACCCAGTATGTAAGTCGCTGTGCTCAGGAAACAGTTCTTGCCACATATTGTACTCGTATTGTCACGTGTAAATGCTTATGTGTCGCTGTACCCAGAATGGCTGGCTGTGTTGTACCCAGTTAATGGCTTGTTGTACTGTTTATATCGGCAATTGTACGGAGATTATTCGTCGCTATGTATAATAACATTACACTGGTATATTTAACAAGTACATGGCATCGCTGTGCTCAGTATTTGATTCGCTGTACTCGGCAAAGTCGCTGGGTATATGGGTCCGCAGAGCGCATAATTTAGGTCGCCATACCAAGTATATGATTTGCTATACTCAGTATATGGGTTGTTAGTTTTATTGGGTGGTATATGTGTCGGCTGCATTTAGTATCTGATACACTTAGTACATGCATCGCTGAACTAGGCACATTGGTCCTTTAAGCTCTGTACCTAGTGAATTTGTTTTTGCGCCCAGCAAGTATACTGTACTATGGTCCGGTGCACTAAAGTTAATATATTGAACCAGTTAAAGAGTCATCTACCCTGTATGAGGGTCGTTGTTCTCATTAATGTCCTTAGTGAGCATACTGCTATAAAAACCCACAGTGATAAATCTGACACTGATACCCTATATGCAGGTTCACCGTATAAATTGATGATAGTATTGTTCATCGCTATTGACAGATATTTCAATACTTTTGGATAACTGAAGACTATAGTTGTCTAATAATGATTGTTTTATAAACCATACATCGACATCAGTTGTGAGCAATCTGCTATGTAAATATAAACATATATATTCCCAATAAATAATAAGAAGGAAGGTATTTATTTATCAGCATTTTGCAAAATTCACATCATTTAGCAGTTAATACCGGCTTAGAAAATCGACCTACATATAATTCTCACGTGAATCTGTGTGATAAACTCATAATTTGTAAGTCTTGCGATATTGTTTATTTTACGGATGATATCCAAGATTTATAAATCGTGCCGCAGATATTTTTCGAACTAAGAAAGTGAAATTAATATAAACAAATGTACGAATTAACGTAAACACTGTTCAGAGAACTGACATACATACATATCAACATCCGAGAAAGAAAGTTTTGGTGAGAAATTAAGATATGTGAGCAGAACAGGGGTAAGGATATCCGCATGAACATATCAAAAACTGAAAAAAAAATTCAAATAGTTTTTGCTTCTTTATATGCTGACTTTCTTGCTATTGCTGCTATAATGATGATACTATTGTTGTTGTTATCGTGGAAAAGGCGTCGTAGACATGTTTCTTTCCTTTTCCATAGATGACCATATATTCAATATCAATCCCCACTGGGATTTTCTATTTATATATTATATGAATTACCATTTATTGAATCTTATGTAACAATCACAACTCATGGGATGTAACCAAACACGACATGGTCAAAACAATAACAATACTCGGATTGTTTTGGAATCGATAGATCTGAGTCAAAATAATCTCAAACAAGATTGACATATTAAACTCTTAGGGTATATCTGAACACGTACCTTTAAAATGAATCCACATTCTCTGGAAGAGAAGGCATATGGCCAATGCGTATATTTTGGACTATATAGAGAGAGGAGCTATATGGTAAGTCATACAATTAATTCAGCAATTTTTTTCGTCGATTTAATTTCAATTCTGGCTATTCTGACAACATACATGGATATTTTCTATGGCAAACTACATGTTGTAAATAATATATACACGGCGTAATATAACGTATATATGTATTTCGACAAATTACAAGCGATTTCTTTCTTAAATCATTCATGATATTGCGATCTATAATTAACATTGAATTCGTAAATTTGTACTGGGGAAATGCATATATGAAAGTATTACACTTTTGTAAATTATCATATATTATAAACCATGTGAATTTCATATGCTGTTCATCTTAAGAATCAAGTTTGTCTAAAGTCGCTGAAAGTTGGATGTTTACCAGAATGCAGTTCCATTATTCTACTTCATAAATATGACTTTATTTTGAGGAAACATAAATATGCAATATCGTCATTGATTGATTAATACCATTTATAGAATTATTGTTTTGAAATTTGTGCTAGCATGTACTAACTTATATTATTCAACCGGACATTCCGTTTGCATTCAAGAGTAAATAGACGCACAACAGTGTGCGAGCTATATCAATGAGGGTATTTTATCAAATATTTCCTAGAAAATTATCTTGAGAGCGATAAGAACTAAATACTATTGTAGTTTCGCCGCAGTGTTAAGGCATTCTTATTTCTAATCCACCGGTTAGCTCTGTGGTTAGAGCGCTAAGCTGTCACCCTGGAGGTTAGCTCTGTGGTTAGAGCGCTAGGCTGTCACCCTGGAGGTTAGCTCTGTGGTTAGAGCGATAGGCTGTCACCCTGGAGGTTAGTTCTGTGGTTAGAGCGCTAGGCTGTCACCCTGGAGGTTAGCTCTGTGGTTAGAGCGATAGGCTGTCACCCTGGAGGTTAGCTCTGTGGTTAGAGCGCTAATATGTCACCCGGGAGGTTAGCTCTGTGGTTAGAGCGCTAGGCTGTCACCCTGGAGGTTAGCTCTGCGGTTAGAGCGCTAGGCCGTCACCCTGGAGGTTAGCTCTGTGGTTAGAGCGCTAGGCTGTCACCCGGGAGGTTAGCTCTGTGGTTAGAGCGCTAGTCTGTCACCCGGGAGGTTAGCTCTGTGGTTAGAGCGCTAGGCCGTCACCCGGGAGGTTAGCTCTGCGGTTAGAGCGATAGTCTGTCCCGGGAGGTTAGGTATGTGGTTAGAGCGCTAGGCTGTCACCCGGTAGGTTAGCTCTGCGGATAGAGCGCTAGTCTGTCCCAGGAGGTTAGCTCTGTGGTTAGACCGCTAGGCTGTCACCCGGGAGGTTCAAGTTCGATTCCCGGGCTGGACAGAACATGGCATTCCGTGACTTTTGCTGCGGTCATTTGTCCTCCACCTCTGATTTATCTGGGGTTGTTGTATGTTGCTTGCGGAAGGGCAAGTTAGTTCTGTTTGTTAACTAATTCCAGGAAAACTGATTATGTCAATTGACCTCCGTATATAACTGGAAAATTGTTCAAAAACGGCTTAAAATCCGATAAAAACAAAGAAACAAATGTAATGTTCTAATCGGTACAAAGTAGCGTATATTCTATTTGTAGACATTCTGAACTCATTGCAATTTGGTCTGTTTTCTGTAGCCTGGCGATACAGTACATAGGAGATTACATTATTTATAAGACCATTCATAGTACCAAACCAGTGTATTCAATTATATGCTCCATTCCGTTACATTGAACATCGCAAGAAAATAGAAATCTAATCTGACTTTATAAAATATCGTAAAATTTGAATTTTGTATCTCGAGTCAGGAATTGAGGTTTAATGGGTGTAAACAAAAAGGAAAATTTCTACAAAATGAAATTACTAATTCAGTTTGTTATACATGTATTGACGTAGGAATATATGACATCCCAATCAACCAACGTGAAGACTTATTCAATATTTGAAATTATATCATTTGTGGAATTTTTCAGATATTCGCCAGCCATCATCAGAATGTTAGGAAATGTTGTCAGTGTTGTTTTGTTCAGTGTCGCCATGTATTACATGCTAGAATACAGGTATTACATCTGTTTTCATACACATTTGTACTTTGTTAAAGATTTATCTGGCACATATGAACATAAAATGTTTGAATTGGCTTCATCAAGTATTGTTGTTACATTGGCTAAAACATTTCTAATAAGAACCATTGAAATGTACAACTGATTAAAAAAAATTACCATAATAATTACTAACAGGCAAACCTTGTAAAATAGCCTAATTGTTAAAAAAAATAATTAAATTTGATGATGTACAAACATCATTCTTTACTAATGCATGTTTATTGATGTTTTAATAACTACTCGTATAGGAAATATATATTTGTTTAGGTAAACAAATGAACAAAAAATGAGCAAAATATGACTTTAGAGAGGCAGATAAATAATGAGAGTCATGCATTCAGGTTTTAGTGTATTTTGTTTAACTTTTCTAAATATGATTGATCACAGCTCCCCTCTTGCATTTGTAAAACGCGGAGTTGGCATTCTGAATAGTAATTATAACAGATCGACGGTCAGACAAAGATGGGTCGTTTATTTATGTTTTATGTATTACTAAACACATTTCCCCGTTCCTAAAATAAACCGTGTATGATATCTGCTGAATATAAATGCAGAAATTAATTTAATGGATTATGTGGTAATTGTTAATAACTGCATTAATACGTGGGTCGTAAATTTATGTTTCAATTTCATTAAAAAAAATGTAAAGTGTGCATGCTTTTAAAAGTCAGTCGTTCATTAAGTAGCTGTTTCATGCAAGTATGTATTGGGTCTCATTGATAGTTTTTAGCTAATTAAAAATGGGTCATGGGTTCGCACCCCTTTGGGTTCACTAATAATTTCCAAAATATGTATTGGATGCTACGCCCATTTACCAGTGCACGAACTGAGGTTAGTCCAATATAAAATATCAAGATCAACATGTTTGTAAACTTGATGGACTTGACTTGATCAATTGTGATAATTGACGACCAGGCATTGTAGTCATACCACGTGACCAGTCCATGTTGTATACAGTATATTCTGTTTGAATGTGTGCGGAATATAAATGTTCACTTTGATTCAAATACTGTAATTATACTATAAGGCCCAACATTTCTAGTAAGAAATAGTTGATAACTTATCGTGAAGAATAACAGATTTAAGACATATTTCACTTAATAGTGTAGTTGCTACTGGTAACTGACTTCTTGTTAACTTAAGTAAATTTGTTTATTTATCTTCTAACAATACTTTATTAACAATCAGATTCTTAAAGCAGTATTTTCTTTATTTATATTTTACCTAGGACAAATGTATACATGTATAATATTTTGGTCCCAGATTTTACGTTTCCCAGTCTGTTGATTAAAAGGAAAGGCCTAAGAAAAGTTGGACGAACGTTTTGAAATTAAGGTTAACATATGTAATTAATAACCGGATATGTGTACATTCCAAATTTATGAAAATTTAGAGCATCAGGCAAAGAGATGCATTCTAACAAATCAAGCACCATCATTTGCAAGAAAATTCCATTACGTTGTCAACGGTCGTGTTATTTAAGAACATGTGCCCGTAATCTTAATCGTTTTAACATAGCAAATGTAGTTATATATGTTTGAATTAATGTCTAGATTTGTAAGAATGTACGATGCATTTCAGGGACTGGTTGAATTGGAACAGAAGTTTCCTGTATAAAGTTGCCCCAGGACCGTGTCAGTATATCAGCGAAAGTATGTGCACATGTATTGATAACGCTTTCATTTTGTTTCCTATTTATCTCGAATATTCATTCAGCTCCACATTTGTTGTTATTCTAAATAGTCAACATAAAAATGGTTACGACAGATAGAGTGATGCGCATGCGACATTTGTCTGATTTATTCATTTATACAACTACTGTTTTTTAATAATGAGGTTGAAAAAAGAGCACCTCGAAATTAAGACCACAATTTCCAATTATATTATCACTCTTTTGCTCTTAATTCAACCTCACTATTAAAAAACATCTCAATTCGAAAACCAGTTTTCTAAGGTCCCAATGGTGGTCTTATTATTGAGGTTCTACTGTATTGTGTAATCTAAATGATCAGAACAAACATACAACAAGTTCAGTAAATAGGTTTTGACTATGCACATTTGTATTGAACAGTCTCAAGTGGCAAACACAGCCATTCATCGCTTACATATACCCCGAAAAATACGCAAAACTTGTCCAATTTCCAGCCATATACAACACATGAAATACAAACCTATAACCCGACAATTTTGAAACGAGAATAATTTATAAAGTAAATATATTATCATGTTAACACTTATTTCAGGTGGTGGATCTGAAGATATCACTCACATTGGAGACGGAATTGTTCTCATATCATCAGTAAGAAAACCTACGAGTTTATACCAACCACATGTGATTTTATGTATAAAACACAACACGTATTAAAAGGGTTGACCAATAGCTGTACATGACATTTTATTTTAATTCGATTACATTTATTAATAGCAACATTGTAAAGGAATTGGTCGGTCGTGTGTATTCCATGATGTAAAAGCCTCTGATTTGTTCAGACTATATCGTAAAAATAGGGATAAATCTAGGAGGGTTGCCTCAACTGTGATCAGAGCAATGACTTAAAGTGCCTGACGTGAATGATATTTTACAGAATTACAGTAAAGACCTTCAGTGTATATCGGTAAGGTAACGTTCCCATTATCGACAGGTTAACCAATTCGCATCATGATTACGAACGTTTTTTGGTTGAAGAAAAATTGCCTTGTTGGTTAACGTAAGATTTGATTGGTTTACACAGCACTGATATGTAAATAGCGAAGTCATGTTAGTATGGCTGCGTCGAAAAATATGTACACCTATACTGTAATATTGCCAACATTTGATACGGAACGCTCCAGCAGACTATGGATTCTGGACAGGAGTTTCAAAGGCTTTACAGGTGTCTGCGGTGCAATGATCGCGGATAAGAGAGTTTAACATAAATGTATACATTTTTATTCTAGGGATTTGGCAGTAGTATAGGTACGATATTACGACTGAATGTGAGTTCTAACGATATGACACCGATGGAGCTGCGTGGAGGACCAAGTAGTGCTGATTTTATGGTCAATATTCACGGTATAACAACATGGAAGGAACCATCCACAGGTACTTATAAAACACAAACCATCTACATTGAGCACTCTAAAACTTGTTTAACAACCAAACAGACCCTATGTCATACAACTATTTGTTCGACGTATTCAACATTATTCCTTGTATAACACCGACTCACTGATTGTTCGTGTGAGTTTTTGTAACTTCAACCATATAGTTGGGAAAAAATGAAAAGATTTTGTCTCTTATACTGTACTGAAATATAAAACATACTACATGTGACATACCCTGCTCGAGTGCTTCTATCATTTATATACTATACAGGGGACTATGACTTACTTGTTACATTCTCCGGTGGTTTAAACGAATGTATTTGATACTTCAGGTCAGATCTTCTTGTATGTTCTTTCTCATCCTGCTAAGGGAGACCGGATTGAAGTGTTTGAGATGACAGGACAGTATGAACTTACTTACATACGAACTATCACTGACCCTGAATTCACATTGTATGTATATATGTACACAATCTCGTAATTACAATATTTGATTACATTTATTAAATAAACCAATAAGGTATCTCCATTCATTTTCAGCCTTAGTATACAAAATGTATCTGTATATCTGTATATCCATCCAATTAATATAGGTTTCAGTTATATATAAATACCCGGATATATATATGGTATTACAACGATTTGCAGCATGCAAAGTACATAATTATATATCGATACATTTGATTTAATATGCACTCTTGTAGCACGTATATTCACTTTAAAATTGTCTCAATTCCATTGAAGCAGATCAAAATTTCGAAATGGGTTACTTATGCCACCTTAAATAATCAGTGTGTGCTGTCTCCGGACCCGACTCTGTGAGGCCGGGATGGTAGTTTTTTAGAATAAAAATAAATGTAGACTTGTCCACAAATCTCTTGATTAAGACAAAAATTCCAAGAACGTCCAATCATTTTAAATGCTTAACTTTTTTGACGGTTAGACAGGAGGTCAGCAAACGAACACTTCATGTTTAATGTTGGCCTTGTACCATTTTCAGCATGAACGACCTAGTTGCCGTTGGTCGTGATAAATTTTATATCACAAAGTTCTGGGAATACCGTGAAAAATTCAAGCACTTTTTAGAAATGATGTTATGGCTGAAGCTGGGCGGTATTTATTACTATGATGGAAAGAAAGCACGACAGATGGTGTCAAAACTTGATATGCCGAATGGTATAAACGTCTCACCTGACGGAAAGTAAGCATTTTTAACCATTGACTAAATATTACCATTGCGAACACCCTTCAATGTAGAGACACTGACCCATTATTTAAAACGCAATGTTGCAATGGTATTAATCGCACTAAACATTATCAGTCGACACCTTTCATTTATGATATATCGACAACTTCATTGTCAAGTTTTGGTCGTTCTATTCGGTGACCATGAACAAACAAAACCAAATAATGAAAATAAATCATGATTTGCGTAATCACCTATTTCTAAAGGAAGTAATCACATTATATATCGGCAACACGACTCATATAACCCATAGTGGTTGTCTCCCTTATCGGCCAGAATTAATACACTGATAAACAACTTTTAATAATTGATGTTCAAATCATAGTAATTTTATTTGTGGAAACTATGCAAGAAAGCTGAAAAGTTTGAAATGATGGTCCTGTTGTCAGTTATGACCTAGAGCAATGAGATGGATGTCATTTTTACAAAGGACTTTTTTTCTGTCATGATATTCGAGTTTAAATTATACTATAGTTGTTATTCATAAACTTTATAACTTGTCTAGAATATGGTATTTGTAATGAACATATTTGTTAATAGAATGGTGTACACAGCAGAATTCAATACCAAGAAGTTGTTGGCATTCAACAGAGATTCCAACAACATGCTGACAAAGGCCTGGGTAAATACGCATGGAAATTGAAGATACATAGTATTATATAGTCATGTCATCTAATGTACTTTCTTGATATCACTGCTCGGTTACAAATATGACAATTTGTAATAACATCAGAACTTTAGTTTCAAAAAGCTGTCAAAACTACATGTTCAGCATGGAGAAATTGCATTTTTCGAGAGAATAACTTCATATAACGTATAGTTGATAACACATGGTACTTGGTATTATGTCCTGGTCACATCCACGCTTCGAGCTCCGTACGAGTAGGTTTTAAGTCGAAATTTTGCAAAATCGCACGGAGTCAGTACGGACATCGTTGACTCTTGCGAGCATCGTCCGGATTTTTTGAACTCGTAGAGAACTCGGGACTCTCTGAAAATGTTTCAAAGAGCTCCCGAGTTCTCACCGAGCTCGTAGAAAGTTTCGATGCCGGGAGCAGCTCGCAAGGCCTCGTACGGGAACCACAAGAGTCCCGGTAGAGCTCGTACGGGCATCGCACGATGTCCGTGCGGATTTGGAACATCGCGAGGCCCGTTAGAGCTTGCACGACTATAGCAGGGAAGTCGCACGGTCAACGTGCGGACACCGTACGGGCCCCGTACGAGCGCCGTACGAACACACGTACATCGTACGAGTTACATCCGAGCTCCCTGCGAGTTCCGCACGACTTGTCTGCGATGTCCGTACGGATATCCTTAAATTACATCCTCCGAAAGATCGTACGGTGCCCGTAGGCATGTGACCAGAAGCTACGATTGTACGGAGACCGTACGGATTTTAAAAGTTGATGGAATCGTACGATTTTATAAATCGTACGGACATGGTACGGATATGTGACCGAGGCATTAAACAAATAACTCACAGCAGAAACAAACTGCTATTTCTTACATCTGTATGGAAAAATTGAAGGCTTCTATAGTATAGTATACATCATAACTTTTAATGAACATGTATTAGAAATATAACAAGATATATGTAAGACATGAATTCTATATAAATAGGAAGTGGACGCGGATACAGGCGTTGATAACATAGAAGTCGATCCTGACACCGGGGATCTGTGGATTGGATGTCATCCAGTTCATTACAGAATCGTGGACAGTGTTTACAACTACTTCGGTTATACACATCCTTCTCAGGTACTGGAATATACCAATATAGTCAAGCTTTGTTTATTACACGTTGAAACAACTACATAGTGACAGGACATTGTGAAACAAACCCTACGTAAATTTGATTTTGCACCACAAGACACAACTGCCTACCGATCATAGTAAATGACATGATCCTGTAGTCACATGGTCCTATAGACACATGATCCCAAAATACAACGATTACATAATCGTACAATCACATGATCCTTTAGTTACATAATCCTATAATGTAACATCATAAACTTGTGTTTTCAAATGTTGGACTTTTTGTAATCGTGTTTTTCCACTTTTAACTAGACCTTATCGATAGTATACATTATAAACCTTATTATATGCATAACTACTTACTATAATATTCTCATATTCCCGCGTACATGTACACATGAACTGAACTGTACTAAATAAACTTGTAACAAGTACAACACAAATAAATTGGACAAATTTTTATTCAGATTCAATTGCAAAAGATGAGACTTTAAATAAATAAATATAAACACTCCATGCAAACAAGTTTCAATACGGCCATTTATCAGTTACGGGAGAAAATTAACATAATCTACATTTCCAATAGACATAACTGGATTTTGTTTCTTCTTCTTGTAAGTGTGTTATGTCCTTTGTTGTAGGTCTTACGATTTAAAATTCGCGAGAACATGGTATCAGAAATTGAAGAAATTTATGCAGACGACAGCTCCGAGATAGCAGGATCGTCAGTAGCGACTTATGTCAATGGGAAGCTTATTATCGGAAGCGTGCACGAGCAAACGCTTGTCTGTGACGTCAGATATCTCTCTGACTGACCGTTTTGTTGTCGCGATTTTGACAAGACATCACAGTGCCCATTATCAAGTGTTGGGTTAATAAGTATGTGTTAAAATTTCGTTGTAGACTTTAGATAATGCCGATGTAGTTATGTATGTGAAAGTAATGTTGAAATATATCAAAACGGTAGATTGTTGAATGTATTGTATTATTATGTCCACGCAATAAAATTAGCATAACAATCTAAGCCCTTGTTTCTCTATTGCTGCCACAACATTTCTCAACTTCTACTTCTACTTCGTTACTGCCTAGGGCATAAATGCATCGCAGGCAAGTGACGCCATCAAAGTGGTAAAAGCCATACAAAGTGGCATATATACAATTAAAATTTTTAAAATCATCTGTGCTGCTCAGGCTGTGTATGTCTGCAGAGCGGAGCTGAAGCCGTCTACAGAAGTGATCTGCACCAGGTCTGGAGGAAGGGAGTTCCAGTCTCGTATGGTCCGAGGCAGGAAGCTGTTCTTGTATTGTTCGTAATTGGCCCGGAGTTCAATATAGGCTTTGTTATGTCTCCTAGTACCATGGTAGTGTGCTGGAGTAACATAGTCCGGTATTTCAACTGGTGAAAGGATGTTTACTGCTTTATGGAAATGGGTTAATCTCCTATTCTTGCGTCTATGTTGAAGTGGTTGCCAGTTCAAGTCTTTGAGCATAGATGTTACGCTGTCTCGATACGAGTAGTTCCCGGTGACGAATCGGGCTCCCTTGCGTTGGACTTTATCAAGGGATTGAATATCCTGTTTAAAGTGTGGGTCCCAGACTGAAGAGGAGTATTCAAGATGTGGTCGTACTAGATAGTTGAATGCTTTTTCTTTTACTTCTTGGTTGCAGTTATAAATATGTCTCCTCAGTAGGTTGAGTATCTTTTGAGCTTTTCCTGTAATGTTGCCAATATGAGTTTTCCAGGTTAAATCTGATGTTAATTCAACTCCGAGGTATGGATGATGTAGAACTCTCTGGAGTGGTGTATTACTGATGGAGTACTGTGTATCGATGTAGTTTCTTTTTCTGGTAATTTTGACATGTCACCGGTCACATAGAATACATATAATAATCACTATATATATTGACAATATTTCGTTCTAAATGGTATTAAATAAATTATAACTGAATGCTTATCAACTGTCATTTGCTCATATCATCTAGCGAGTATTTCTTCAATGATAACATGTTCTTAGTTTTTTACTCAATTGTACCACTATTGAAGTATGTATGAGGATTTCAATGTTGCATTTATTTTTCAACGTTTCAGTCCTACATTAGCGTCTAGAATATTAATTGTATATATATAACGGGTGTGATCCATGTTCTATTGCAAAACTGACATTCTTCCTCAAGGATCAGTTGTGCCCCTCAGCCCCCTTTCCCATTTTGTTCTGTCCATACTCAAGTCACTATGATGACCGTACGAAAGAGATCCGCGAACTTTGAACTACATGTATATTAATTATTTAACACATGTAAACACTATACCGAAAAAACAAACCAATGCTTGTACTAATTCCTTTCCAAAATATTTCTGGTTCAGGCGTGCTAAAAAGTCATTATGAGATCAGTTCAATGTCAATGAAACGATACAAACTAGCTGATACAATCTTCACAGAATCGAATGTGCGAGTAATCTTGCCTGATGATAATAATAGTGTTGTTGTGAACGCACACACTCGTAATATCAGATCGTATGATATTGCATTGTCATACCAGCGATTGAAATGGAAAAATATTTCAGGGGCGTAATCCTACATATAATTATGACGAATTATAACCACGGATGATACAGTAATTGATGTACAGCAAATAAACTCGATAATTAGACCACCTTTGGAAATGTTTAGATTAGATTAGATTTATTTCTCATAACATGTACAAATCATATGGCATTACAATATAAAAAACATAAAACCATGTCATATACATAATACGAAATGGATAACGCAAAAAAGGAATAATTATTCCCTTATTTCCACTGTGGTCATTGAACACTGACCAGTATTATTCCTTAGGTGGTCATAATATCGAGGTTGATTAAAGAACAAAACAGTGATAATGGACTTGAACGTGTGCTCTTAAAAATGTAACCGGCTGAACATAAAATGTTTTGATTGGCTTTATCCAGTATTTTTGTTACATTGGCTAAAACATCTTTAATAAGAACCATTGCAATGCAAAACCGATTGAACAAATCTTTTCTATCATATTACTTACCTGTAAAATTGCCCGATTGTTAAAAAACTGGGTTCTTTTTTAATTTCATGATGTATAAACATCTTTCTTCAACAAATATAGATTAATACATTACGAGTTCATTCTTTATGGCCATCAGATGGTTCGTAGGGAGTCTCAAAAGTTTGCGTAGCTTGTAATACAAAATGATAACAAAACTATAGGGTATGTTGTAAATGGGCTTTTATTAAAGCCAGTAAAAACACATAACACATTGATAACATATATACAGCAAAGTCTAACTAATTGTTTAGAGATGTTTTAACCATTGGAAATATATTTTTCATGTTTGGTTAATTAAACAAATGAACAAAAAATGAGCATAGTATAACTTTAATTTTGAGGTGGTCATATTATTTAGGTGGTCTTTAAAAATGAGGGTTTACTGCATATTTTTAATACGGTTATTATAAAATAATACATCCAATGCATTACATTGTATCACATATACGTATTTATTTACATCTATGTGAAACCAGTTAGTATTAATATAATAGTTCGAAATATTAGCAGCTTCAATAGTTTTGCAGTACACAATTTAGTCCAAGTAGTACAAAGGACATCAAAAATATCCAAGTTTGTCAATCGGTTATATAGATATTGAAGTTATTGTAATTCAAATGTTAATTTCAAAAGAGTTAATTGCGCAATCTGTTGCCGTTCAAATGAGACCTTAAAGCTGCATGCTATTCTTCTCTACTGTGACGGCTATACGAGTTAGTTTCACACCGATCAAAGTGCATTTCAAAATGAATGTCTGTTAGATCGATATTGACGTGTTTTAACCTACAGTAGCTGATTTTATACACCAAAACGGAAGTAAGAATATTCTTTGACTTGAGGAATTCTCACAAGTCAGACAGAATTTCTCATTTTTGTCTATATTACGAACAGGGATTGGCATAATAAGTGATAACAATCATACATAATTAACGTTCTTACACGCGTTTCGTGTAGTTTATACATGTAACTCATGCGTAAAGTTCTTCAATGACTGAACAGTGTCTCCGATGACATGTGTTAACTGTCTTATTTCTTACAAAATATGTCAAAATCGAATACAACATATATTTTACGACAAAGACGTCATTCCTTATTAAATACATGCCTTTTGTATGTAATTGGTTTATGAATTATCTGAAATAGCATACACATAAATATGTTCAGAGAAAATTTAAAGGAGCGTCTTGAAAAACATGCACTGGTCTATAATCTGTGTAATCTTGCCATATGGAAGTTGGCAGCGTTGTTGTGAGGACGTAATGATAGTGATCTTTGGTAGCACCAGAGTGATGGCATATTCTCTTGTTCCTTGCATTGTCCAAGCAGATTCCATGCAGTCTCCCTATGTCCAAGGTTTGGTTCATTGAGTGTGGTTCTCAGTAGGTTACTGAGCGCTTTCGTTTGTTGTTGAAGACTACCTAGATGTTTGTATACTTTGTACTGCAAGAAGTATAAGTAAGGAAGAGAATCCACAACTGCAATATCCATCCAACGATTGTCCCAGATCGACCTGTTTTGAATTTCTATTTCTGTTGACCGGAACAATTCGTGACTCAACTCCTGCGGAATAATGGATGCTTCACACCGTAAGAACTTCACACAAAATGCAATTGATTTATTTAACAATTCTTTATTTCTGTGCAAATGTATTCTCGTTCTTAAAGGTACTCGTTCGTTTTTAAACGGATAACACAAACATTCTGGTACAACAACATCAGTATACTTGTGTTCTAATTCTCTCAGAGTTAACTCGGCATTGTTGATATCGCCAACACAGTAGAACGCTGAGGCAAGTTTCAACCTACAAGAAGAAACATCGGAATCGAAACCTGCTGTTAACCACCATATTGCCTCAGGTGATATAGTATTGCTGTTGTAGATACTAAATGATGCGAGTAGTGAGCCAACAATTGAACTCAACAGAGGTACGAAATATGTACAGACTTCTGATGCTATATCACTAAATGTATGGTATTGACTTTGCAGCCTCCGTATTCCTTCGACCAGTTTTGACGTTGTTTCTAGAAGCCTTCGGTGGCTTTGATTACGTAAAATAAAATGCAAAGCGGCACAGGCACTTCGTCCTTGGATCAAGAGCAAGCCAGAAACAATGCTTAACTCAGTTACTAGCTGTGATGGTACGTTGCTCAGAGAAGGTAGCACGTTTGTTAATTTCATTTGAAGCCTCTCTCCAAAATTATCAATTTGAATAGCAAACCACAAATCAGTTTTGAAATTTATCAAACTGCTAAATACATTCAGCAAATAGCGTTGTTGCTCAGAATTTATTCGTTGAGCCATAAGATTGTTCGCAGGAATTATAAAGTGAGGACAGTTTAAAGCTCGTACACACTCATGTAAGGTACGTAGACATTTCATCACACATGGAAACAAGTTATCCTCGCGCCAGTATAGAGCGTGTGTGGTTTCAATACAATGGAATAAAATGCACTTACACATGAAACTTGTTATTGTACACTCTCTGTTTATTGTGAACAATGTTTTACTGATTAATTTCATCATTACATAACAGTTAATCTGTGTTATATTCAAATCGAACATCATAAGCCTTTCTGCTAACGAGGTAGAAATTCTCCATTCAACATCGTCTAGATTGTTAAGCTTACTACCAACAGGGACAAGGAAACATCCTTTCCTCATAGCTAACCTCTTGATAGCCTGACACGGCCAATTACCGACACAATGGCGATCTAACCAACCTCTTCCTTCTTTAGGCCAACTTTCACAGTTGAGTGCTCCTACCGTGTCCATAGACACAAGTCTTGTTGAACCTTCTAATGTATCAGCTGGACCATTCTGTTGAGTCACAAATACATTGGATAAAACTACATCATCGCGTGTATTTTTGTAGAGTATCCTCCCTTTGTCATCTATAAGGAATTTGTTGCTGACAATACGCGTTGCTGCTAGTGGCGTGTCAGGTCGAAGTAATTGTAAGAGACAGTAACCGGGTGGCGATGTAGACTCGTCTTGCACCATCATCATATTTATTACACCAGGTTTCCATTCTGCACAGTCTTGTATCACATGGATAGTTCCGTCTACATGTACTGTATCTAAGTCTGAATCTAAACCAATTGTTGTTGATCCTTCAGACTGACTGCCGAAATAATATTGTGGGATATGTGCATCACCATTAATGAATATACCCTTGAGGTTTAGAAAAGATTATTGTACCAAATAACTCTTTCTTCTCATCCGCACTATTCGCTCATTCACCCCGATATCACTGAGTACTTCCGACAGTTTCAGTGAGACGTTCCTATGTTCTGATATACGGAACATTCTGAAAAAGAATAAGCCTAGATATTACACACATACTGTCATTTCACTTATAACTGGTGGCAGTAATAAGCCACCATATATTTGCTATTGTATTGCGTTAGTTTACAAAGCACCTAAATGATTATTATCAGTGTACTTACCTACACTTTAACATTTATAGATTGATCCAACCCATGCCTTTTTGTAAATCTTATTGTGCCTTCATAGCTTTGCCTTGTTATATCAATAGTACATAATGCGTGCTTTTTCTTTAAATTTGGGACAGGTTATGTTGAATGACGTTGCCATGGAGACTATCTTCGCCGTATTTTTCTAACTAGGACTATCATGTTTTGTACACTAAAATACATTATCCTGACCGACATGAATATAAAGTTTCATCACATTCGAGATTTGTATAAAATCATTACAGCACTTTTGCGCATATTTTTTGAAAACCCCTCGTACATGTTTACTAATACAACACTAATATAGTCAATATGTCAAAATTAATTTAATACTAACTTGATGAAAATATGTCTACACTTCAACCATGTCCGTTCAAAATGCTAAATAGATGTTTAGATACGACTGTTGACTTGAAACCGAGGTGAAAATGTATCCATGACTAAACTGGACTGAACGCTGAAATAGAAATCAACTTCCTGTTTCGATTTCGGTTAATAAGTAAGGGAGAGAATACACACCTATGTGTACGAGGAGTACAGTGCAGTTGTCTTCCTTCGTTGTTGATTCACACAGGTTACGTGTGGAGTTTATTGATATTGTCGTAAATAATTATAGTGTATTTCTCTGTACATATTATCAACACTTTGTTGAACAGAAATGACTTATCTAATAAAACTTAAGAATTATATAGATATAATAGTCCGTTTCACATTCATATCCTTACTAAGCGACATACAAGATAAATGTATATCATGCCCATTTTGTGTACATCAACTATAGAACTAGTTAGAGATGTTATTGCTGGTTGTAGTAACTAGCAGTCCTACGATTGAACGTCATTCGAACTGCAAGTAGCATAACAGGAGTGATTTATACCCTGTGACTTTTAGCAACAGAAGCAGTAATGAACAGAGTGATTTGTATTGCTAGTAACGGGAACAGTACGTTAGCAGCCAGTGGGTAGATTAACAGTAAAACTATAGGAACTGTTTCTATTCTCTAATTGCTAGATTCATACCGATACATACTTATTATTTCTGCTTATTTATTCTACATTTTAATTCGTAGTTTCATAAAAAATTACTTTTCAAATTTTTTATTTACCTGTAATACGTGATCAATTTGTAGAATATGTTTTAATTGTTGAAAATAAATGCATCTTCCATTTTAGATATGCATATTGAATATACAAATTGTATTAAACATCCGAATTGTAAACATTTTTATTGGGATGTATAAATACAATGTATATTGAGAAAAAAATTATATTGTATAATTCAGTCAACAATTTAAATAGATTAGCTGTTTCCAATGTTAATTATTGAAACTAAATTATGTGTATACACATCGTATTTTTCATTTCGTTTCAACTCATTTTGGATTGGTATTTATGTATGTTGGTTTATGGGTAGAATCGGACTTCCGGTAAATGTCACGAATCTTCAAAATCAGTCCTGAATTAGGTGAGAGTATTGGGTAGAAATACAGGGAGCAGTCATTGAGTGTAATTGCTCTAAATTGCAATAACTTGTTTCAAAATCGATAACATATAAACATAAAAAAGATAATATAGATCTTTACATGGAACAATATTTCTGCATTCGTTCAATGAATCTATGAGGTAGCAAAGTCAGATAACTATCGACGATACAACTGCAGGGTTTCTTGTAGAATTATACATGTATACTGAAGAAATATAGAAACGTAGTGTAAATGATTTAGTTGATTTAAGTTAATGTTCCATGTGTTATCCGCAAAATTCTCTATGATTATAAAGAGTGAGTTAACCCAAAACCTTTAATAAGTTTCTGACAAATAACACCTTGAATATCTGAAGCATATTGGAAGGTAACCATCAATATCAGAAATTGAAGTCTCCTGTCTCTTCAGGTAAGGTGACGATTTCACGAGTAGGCAAATAGAAAAGTTCTGTCGTGAAGATTCGCCGTCATACGCTGACGTCCAGATCGGGTTCAGTCCGCGACCCATTCAGTGTTTCTCACACGTCCGACAAGAAGCTCTATGCTGGAAATATTCAGGTACATGTTGTCGCCGTTTGACCTGTATTAGCATCGCTTTTGTCTGGCCCCTCTGTAGTTCCAACAACCATACTATGATTGAAAGAAGGAAATCAATATCCAATAAATAGCGGATATGACTTTGTCAAGAGTAGATTTTTAGCTTTTTATCTCCTGTCCCAGGAGATACAGTATTCTGCAAGGTGGAGAGAGTTTTGACACTTGGTAGTGGGTACATTGACCACATTACTCGTCACCAATTTTCATAAGTTCAAGCTTATCCGGTAGCAAACAATTCCAGGTTCTGTTAACCTCTGTTTCGTTATCCTTTCAGTATATATATATCATTCAATCGATTGTTTGAAAACATATATATGTTTGACGTTTTACGTATTAAGTTCTCCCTATTCAATCGACGTTTGGTTCTTGGTATGGCATGGTATCCTCGAGTGTTTAATGTATAGTTAAAAAGCACAGAGTTGAGATTGTTTTATGCTGTAGCTGTTATAGTTTACGTCATATTTTGTGCAATTAGTCTGTATTATGTCTCGGTTGGTAATTGTTCCTATTGGAAGAAACAATCTGATACAATAAGTTTGTCAGCAATGTTATCAGAAAATGGCATTCCTTCAGGATAGAAACTTGCCATATCATTGTGACGCGGCTAGGTGAGTGCAATAATCATACACCATTGTGATTACAGCAAAGTGTTCAGCATGGCGATGTTCTATACTCGGAGATATTATAATAAAATATATGAAGATGACCATGAAGTACCGAGCATGATAGATAAATTATTAACGATTTAAGACTTATATTCGTTTTTGAATGATGTGCATATGCTTAGTCAAGTCTCTTCATGTAATGTGTGAGTGAACATATTCTTATAGCAAAGTACCATTTAAATATCCTTTTTAGAATAACTCCATATACCATATAGTTGATAACAAATCTAGGCTAAAACCAATACGTCACAGCAGAAACAAACTGCTATTTCTTACAGCTATATGGCAAAATTGAAGGCGTCTATAGTATAGTAAACATCATATATTTTGATGAGCATGTATAAGAAATATAACAAGATATATTTAAGACATAAATTCTATATAAATAGGAAGTGGTCGCGGATACAGGCGTTGATAACATAGAAGTCGATCCCGACACAGGGGATCAGTGGATTGGATGTCATCCAGTTCATTACAGAATCATGGACAGTATTTACAACCACTTCGGTTATACACATCCGTCTCAGGTACTTAATATATACCAGTATAATCAAGCTTTTTTATTACACGATTAAACAATCACATAGTGACAGGACCCTGTGAAACAAACCCTTCGTTCATTTGATACTGCACCACAAGACACAACAGCCTACCGATCATAGTAACCCTATCCTACAATCACAGGCTCCTGAAATTACGTGTTCCTACATAGTCATATGACTCCATATTGATACATTCCCGTAGTCACATGGTCCTATAGACACATGATCCCACAATACAACGATTACATAATCGTACAATCACATGGTCCTTAAGTTACATAATCCTATAATGTAACATCATAAAATGGTTGACTATTGTTATGTGGCTTTTTGTAATCTTGTTTTTTTACTTTTAATTGTACCTCATCGATACATAATAAGTTTACCTTTATATATTTATTGTTACATACTGTAATATTCCCATACCCATGATTCCATGTACACATGAACTGAACTGTACTAAATAAACTTGTAATAACGTGTATAATATTCTACAATGCATCAAGTACAACAAAAATAAATTGGACTATTTTTATTCACATAGCAAAAGATAAATAACTTAGTTAATAAATATAAACACTCCATGCAAACAAGTTCCAATACGGCCATTTATCAGTTACAAGAGAAAATTAAAATAACCTTCATTTCTCATACTTTACTTGATCTGCTAAAAATGTTCAAAAATCATCAATGCAATGACGCTATACATGTATAACTGTACTTCGTTTGTAAGTGTTATATGTCCTATTTTTTAGGTCTTACGATTTAAAATTCGCGAGAACATGGTATCAGAAATTGATGAAATTTATGCAGACGACAGAACCGAGCTCACGGGATCGACAGTAGCGACTTATGTCAACCAGGAAGCTTATTATTGAAAGCGTGTGTGAACATACGCTTGTCTGTGACGTCAGATTTCTCTCTGACTGACCATTTTGTTGTCGCTATTTTGACAAGAAATCACAGTGCCCATCATACTTGTACTAATTCCTTTCCAAAATATCCGATCCATTACTGGTTCAGGCGTGCTAAAAAGGCATCATGAGATCAGTCCTATGTCAACGAAAAGATACAAACTAGCTGATACAATCTTACAAATTTACAATACAATACTAAGATAATAAGGATCTGAAAACAAACCAATGCTTATATTAATTCCTTTCAAAAGTCGATTGCAGACCCATTACTCGTTTAGGCTTGCTGAAAAGCCGCTATAAAATCAGTCGATGAAATGATACAAGATGATATCATCTTTGTAGAACTAAATGTACGAGTGATCTTGCCTGATGAAAATAGAAGTGATGTTGCACACTCTCGTAATACCATATAGTAAAATATTTTATTGTGGTACCAGAGTCCGTTCCAGTGATTGATCTCTATTGCTTGCATATTTAGTTCAAGAACATATAATTATCATGTAATAACGGTGAATTATAACTACGCATGATTCAGTATTTGCTGTATAATTTTTATATGGTTATTGTGAAAAAATACACCCAATGCATTACATTGTATCACAGATATGCATTTAATTACATCTAGGTGATACCGGATTGTATTAATAGAACAGTTCGAAATGTGAGCAACTTACAATAGTTTTGCAGAACAGAATTCCCCCCCGAGCAAAAATCTCGAAGATAGGTTGATAACAAAGTTGCCTTAAAAAGTAATAGGGATTTATTCACAATAAGCAGTACAATGGACAATATCCCAATTTGTCGACTGGTTATATACTTCTTGAAGTGAGGGTTTTCAAAAGAGTGTATTTCGCAATATGTTGCCGTTCATAAGGATACATTAAAGCTGCATGACATTTAATAAATAACTATAAACACTCCATGCAAACAAGTTTCAATAAGGGTATTCATCAGTTACAGGAGAAAATTGACATGATCTACATTTTATACTTTGTTACTTGATCTGCTAAAAAATTTCAATAAATACCGATGCAATGTCGATATACATTGCAGTATTTCGGGGGTTTTCTTCGTGTGGTAAGTTAGTGTTTTATGTTTTAGGTCTTACGATTTAAAATTCGCTAGAACATGGTATCAGAAATTAAAGACATTTATGCAGACGACAGTAGCGACTTATGTAAACGGGAAGCTTATTATTGGAAGCGTGCGTGAACAAACGCTTGTCTGTGAGGTCAGATATCTTTAGGACTGACCATTTTGATATCATGATTTGGCAAGAAATCGCAGTGTTCATTTTAAATGTTGGGCTGATATGTGTTGATATGTCGTTGTAGTTATAAATGCGAAAATAATGTTGAAAAATATCAAAACGGTAATTTATTGAATGTAATGTAACATTTATCTCCAAGCTATAAAGTCGATCTAAGCCCTTGCTTCTCTATTGCCGCCACAACATTACTCAACATGTCACCGGTCACATAGAATACATATACTTGTCACTATATACATTGAAAATCTTTCGTTCAAAATTGTATTGAAAAAAATATAGACTCAATGGTCAGTTGCCCGTGTCATTCAGAGGTTCTTTGTTTGATGATAAAATGTTCGAAGGGTTTTTACTTGAATCTACCACTATTGAAGTATATATGCGGATTTCAATGTTGCATTTGTATTTCACCGTTTAAGTCCTACATTCGCGTCTATAATTTTAATTGTATATATACAACGGACGTGATCCATGTTTTATTGCAACACTGTGACATCATTCTACCTCAAGAATCAGCTGTGTCCTCATTTTGTTCTGTCCATATTCAAGTCACTATGATGACCGTACGAAAGAGACCCGCGAACTTTGAAGGTTTGGTTTAAACTATATTTATTATTCAACACATGTAAACACTATATGGAAAAACAAACCAATGCTTGTACTAATTCCTTTCCAAAATATCCGATTCATTACTGGTTCAGGCGTGCTAAAAAGGCATTATGAGATCAGTCCTATGTCAATGAAAAGATACAAACTAGCTGATACAATCTTCGCAGAACTGAATGCACGAGTAATCTTGCCTGGTGAAAATAATAGTGTTGTTGTGAACGCACACACTCGTAATATCAGATCGTATGATTTTGTATTGTGATACCAGCGATTGAAATTGAAAAATATTTCAGGGGCGTAATCCTACATATAATTATGACGAATTATAACTACGGATGATATAATAATTGATGTACAGCAAAAAAACTCGATAATTAGACCTTTGGAAATTTTTAGATTAGATTAGATTTATTTCTCATAACATGTACAAATCATATGGCATTACAATATAAAAAACATAAAACCATGTCATATACATAATACGAAAAGGATAACACTAAAAGGGATAATTATTCCCTTATTTCCATTGTGGTCCTTGAACACTGGTATTATTATTCCTGAGGTGGTCATAATATTGAGGTTGATTAAAGAACAAAACAGTGAAAATGGACTTGAAACGTGTGCTCTTAATTGTGAGGTGGTCATATTATTTAGGTGGTCTTTAAGTGAGGGTTTATTGTATATTTTTAATACTGTTATTATAAAATAAAACGTCCAACGCATTACATTGTATTAAATATAAGTATTTATTTACATCTATGTGTAACCACTTAGTAATAATATAATAGTTCGAAATGTTAGCAACTTCAATATTTTTGCAGTACATAATTTAGTTGAAGGTTGATAATATAGTTGCCATTCAAAATAATGAGAATTTACTCACAATAAGTAGTACAATTGACATCGAACAATATCCCATTTTGTCAACTGGTTATATAGTTATAGAAGTGAGGTTACGCTCAAATGTCAAAATTATAAAGAGTGTATTTCGCAATATATTGCCATTCAATAGGAGACCTTAAGGCTGCATGGCATTGTGACGACTATATAAGTTAGTTTCAAACCAGTAAAAGTGGAATTTAAAAATAATGTATGTTACTTCGATATTTTAACCTATGGTAGCTGATGTTATGAAACAAAACGAAAGTAAAGATAATCCTTGATTTGAGCAAGAAAATCTTACAAATAAGACAGAATTTCTAATTTATTGTCTAGATTACGAACAGGGATTGGCATTATAAGTGATAAATCATACATTAGAAACGTTTTTACACGTGTTTCGTGTAGTTTACACATGTAGCTCATGCATTGATTTCTTCAATGGCAGCACAGTCATTCCTTATCAAATACATGAGTTTTGTATGTACATGTACATGGTTTACGAATGATCTAAAATAGCGTACACATGTATGCGTGCAAAGTCATTCCGCCATCGTTCAGAGTAAAATTAAACGAGCGTCTTGAACATCATGCACTGGTCTATAATCTGTGTAATCTTGTCATATGGAAGTTGGCCGCGTTGTTGTGAGGACTTAATGATAGTGATCTTTTGTAGCACCAGCGTGCAGCTGCTGGATAATTCTCTTGTTCCTTACATTGTCCAAGCAGATTCCATGCTGTCTCCCTATGTCCAAGGTTTGGTTCATTGAGTGTAGTTCTCAGTAGGTTATTGAGCGCTTTCGTTTGTTGTTGAAGACGCCCTAGATGTTTGTATACTTTGTACTGTAAGAAGTATAAGTAAGAAAGAGAATCCACAACTGCAAAATTCATCCAACGATTCTCAAACAATGACCTGTTTTGAATTTCTATTTCTGTTGACCGGAACAGTTCTTGTCTCAACTCCAGCGGAATAATTAAGGCATCACACCATAAGAATTTCACACAAAATGCAATTGTTTTATTTAACAATTCTTTATTTCTGTACAAATGTATTCTCGTTCCTACAGGTTCTGGTTTTCGTTCAAACATATCACACACACATTGTGGTATAACAACATCAGTATAGTTTTGTTCTAAATCTCTCAGAGTTAACTCGGCACTGTTGATATCGCCAACACAGTAGAACGCTGAGGCAAGTTTCAACCTACTAGAAGAAACATCGGAATCGAAACCTGCTGTTAACCACCATATTGCCGCAGGTGATATAGTATTGCTGTTGTAGATACTAAATGATGCGAGTAGTGAGCCAACAATTGAACTCAACAGAGGTACGCAATATGTACAGACTTCTGATGCTATATCACTAAATGTATGGTATTGACTTTGCAGCCTCTGTATTCCTTCGACCAGATTAGACGTTGTCTCAAGGAGCCCTAGTTGGCTTTGTTCATGTAAAATTGAGTGCAGAATAGAACATTCAATTCGTCCTTGGTTTAAGAGCAGGGAAGAAACAATGACCATATCAGTACCTGGCAGTGATGGTAAGTTTGTTAATTTCCTTTGAAGCCTATCTCCAAAGTTACCAATTTTAATAGTAAACAACATATCAGTTTTGAAATTTATCAAACTGCTTAATACATTCATCAAATAGCGTTGTTGCTCAGAACTGATTCGTTTAGCCATGAGGTTGTTTGTAGGAATTACAAAGTGAGGGCAATTTAAACTTTGCACACATTCATGTAAGGCACATAGACATTTCATCACACATGAAAACAAGTTATCCGCGCGCCAGTATAGAGCGTGTGTGCTTTCAATACAACGGAATAAAATGCACTTACACATGAAACTTGTTATTGTTCTTTCTCTGTTTATTGTGAAAAATGTTTTACCGATTAATTTCATCATTACATAACAGTTAATCTGTGTTATATTCAAATCGAACATCATAAGCCTTTCTGCCATCGAGGTAGATATTCTCCATTCAACATCGTCTAGATTGTTACGCTTGCTACCAACAGGGACAAGGAGGCATCCTTTACTCATAGCTAACCTCTTGATATCCTGACACGGCCAATTACCGACACATTGGCGATCTAACCAACCTCTTCCTTCTTTAGGCCAACTTTCACATGGGAGTGCTACTACCAAGTCTAGATCCACGCGTCCTGATGAACCATGGTATGTTTCAGCTGGACCATTCGGTTCAGTCCCAAATACAGTAGGCATTATATTATCGTGTGTATTTTTGTAAAGTAACCTCCCTTTGTCATCTGTAAGGAATGAGTTGTCGACAAGGTGCGTTGCTGCTAGTGGCAAGTCAGATCGATATGATTGTAAGAGACAGTAACCGGGCGATGTAGTCTCATCTTGCACCATCAACAGATTCAAAACACCAGATTTCCATTCTGCCAAGTCTTGTATCACATGTTTATTTCCGTCAACACGTAGTAAATCGATGTCTGGACATAGATCAATTGCTGTTGATCCTTCAGACTGACTGCCGAAAAGATATAGTGTGCTATGTGCATCAAGATTAAGGAATATATTATGGATGTTTAGAAAAGATTCTTGTACCGCGATACACTTTCTTCTCATCCGCACTATTCGCTCATTCACCCCGATATCACTGAGTACTTCCGATAGTTTGAGTGAGACGTTTCTATCTTCTGATTTACGAAACATTCTGTAAAATAAATAAACACAGATACAATACACATACTATTATTTCACTTATAGTCGCCCTTAACAGACTTATTACGGTACGTTACGAAAATACTTGATTTGATATATTTGCTACTCAATTGCGTTTTTTTTACAGCGCCTCTGTGATCATTATCATTGTACTTACCTACAGTTTGGTATCTATAGATTGATCCAACCATGACATTTGTAAATGATAGTGTGCCTACATAGTTTGGCCCTGTTATATCACAAGTACATATATACAACATTTATAATATATAATTGTCAAAATCAGTTTACTACTTACTTGATGAAAATATGTCTACACTTACTCCATATTAGGTTGCTTCAAAAAGACTAAAACTATGTAAAGATACGACTGTTCACTTGAAACCGGGGTGAACATTTATGCATGACTAAATTGGAATTTACGCCGAAATAAAAAGAAACTTCTTGTTTCGATTTCGGTTAATCAGTAAGGGAGACGATACACACCGATTTGTACGAGGAGTACAATGTAGTTGTCTTCCTTCGTTGTTGATAAGATTAATCACTGCCTTCATGAAGCTCACGTGTGGAATTGAATGATTTCCTAATTATGATATAATATTTTGTTTCATTGTGATAAATAATTGAAGTATATTTCTCTGTGGTTGCAACACTTTCTTGAACAGAAATTAATTATCTAGAACTATGTACCCTGAGCTGTACGGTTTCACTTGATATCCATACTTTGCGAAATACTTATATGCATAAATGTATATTACGTTCATTTGTACATCAACTATCTTACTAGGTAGATATGTTAAATATTGCTTGTTGTAATGACTAGTATTCCTACAATGGAACGCTATTCAAATGCTAGCAACGGTAGTGTTATATTACCATATTACATCTTGCAACAGAATCAGTAATGTACACAATAGTATTTTTTTGCTAGCAACGGTAACATTATGTTTAAAAATGTTGTCAGCAGTCAGAGTGTGTAGGTTAACAGTAAACCGTAGAATTTACTGCTGCTTCTAAAATCTTACTGCTAGCTTCAATACCGATGCCTACTTATCATTTCTTCTTATTTCTTCTACATTCGTAGTTTCAGAGAAAATTATTGTTCAAGTTTTCTATTTAGATAAACTCACTTACACATATGTGATGAATTTGTAGAATATGTAATTGTTGAAAATAAATACATCTTGCATTTTAGTTATGAATCATCAATTATGGTGAATTTAGTGGATGTGTACAAATTGTATCAAGCATCCGAATTGTCAAGATTTTTATTGGGATGTATAAATATATTGAGAATAATGTTTTTCTCGTGTATAATACAGTCAGCAATTTAAAAGATTAACAGTTTTCAATGTTAATTATTTAACCTAGATTATGTGTATAGATATCTTATTTTTCAATTCTTTTGAACTCATTTAAGATGGGTATTTATGTATGTTGGTGAATGGGTAGAAATACAGGTAGCAGTCATTTAGTGTGATTGCTCCAAGTTGCAATTACTTGTTTCACAAAGATTATATATATAAATAAAATGGTTTAATTCTAACATAGAGGAATTTTCGTTGTCTTATTATTTTGCAATTGTTAGATAGGTAGCCAAGTCAGATATCTATCGATGATCAAACTGCTGGGTTTCCTGAGAATTATACAATGTATACTGAAGAAATAAAGAACGTAGTGTAAATGTTTTAGTTGATGTAAATTAATGTTTCATATGTTATCCGCAATATTGTATATGATTATAAAGAACTGTCCTTAGTGATTTAATAAGTTTCTGACCATAAGTTGAACTCGACTGGCTCCTCAGCACCTGGTAAGTCCCCTTGTGCCGCAGTAACAGCTCTGGGTGCCGTTTCAATACTCTTCTTAATGAACCTCTTACCTTAAAAAAGTTCTTAAGACATTATTTGCTACGAAAAACGTTTCCGTTCTTGCGTAAAAATGGCCTCACTTTTTCTCTATAGTGTAAACAGACGACGGGTACAAGAAAATCACTTTAAGAAACGCTTTCTGCAGTGGTTTAGGAAATCCTTAAAAATCTTCTTAAATCGATTATTTAAGATAAGAATTAAAGGAGTTAAGATAAGAATGTTACTGAAACGGGACCCTGATTCCCCTCCTTGCAATCGCATAGGAGCATGTGCCGCCACCCAAGCCTTACGACGCGCGCGACATGCACGAGGGACAGACTGACATAAAACCGGCGTACCCGCAAGCCCAGCATTGTCTCACAGTTTAGGGTTAAATACGACGATCATGAGTGCCTACCGTATTCAGTGGCGCGAAGGTGACGATTATGCAAGTGGGGAAAAACAACAACTTCATTCAACGTTTCAACGTCACGCGGAAAGACGTTCTATGGTGGAAATATTCACCCCGAAATGCCTAGTAACATGTTGTTGCCTTTGGCCCTGCATTAGCATCTTTTTTGTGACTCAAGAGAAGATCTACCAGGTGGTTTACCGCAAGTCACTTCATTATGCAGCACACGTTCTTATTCTTTTTATCTCCAGGAGATACGGTATTCTTCACGGTTAAGCAATGTTAGACACTCGGTAGTGTGTACATTGACCACAATACTCGTCTAACCGACTTTCATATGTTTAAGCATGTCCGTAGCAAACCATTTAAGGTTTTGTTACCCTGCGTTTCCTTATCCTTTCAGTATTTTATTGATTATGCTAAAATGTACAACCTATTGCAATACGTGTGGAATGAACTTGTTCCTTATTTATTCCATTGTTTGAATACATATATACCATATTGTAGTTACGTATTAAGTTTCAATCTAAGTATTCAATCGACTATTGGATTTTATGGCCTGGTATGAATATTCGCGAGTGTTAAATGTGTAGTGAAAAAGTTCTACAATGTTTTGTTTAAACTCGGAGTTAAGACTGTTTTATGCTGTTTTTGTTATAGTTTACGTCGTATTTTGTGCAATTAGTCTGTATTATGTGTCGGTTTGTACTGGTTCCTATCGGAAGACACAATCTGATACTAACTTCGAAATTCAACAAAGGTTTTGTCAGCAATGCAATCAGAAAACGGCATTGCTTCAGGATAGAAACGTGCCATATCATTTTGATGGATCTTCTCACAGGAACAATGATTTGACTTTGAAATTACCTTTGAATGTCACAGATAACAAACTGAGGGAGCCATGTGCAGATATACCACCGCGGATAGGTGAGTGCAATAATCATACACCACTGTATAACCGCTACACTAATTGCAGATACGAATTTGCTAAACTTATAGATTACTGATCACTGTGTTCGACACATTATTGACTGTGTTACCAAACAGATTATTGGTACGCTTGATTTAACATAATCAAAGAAAATAGTGTGTTGAACAGTAGAAAATAGCATAGATAACAGAGTACTAGATACTGTATTAAGTCTTAAAGGAAAATGTTTTCCTCTTTTCAACCCTATACAGTCAAACTAACTATGAAATGAAATATTATGCCCATTAAATTACATGTATTTAGATGTAGAAAGTATAATATTAATAAGGACAATATTTACCTGGCACTCATGAATATTTGTACAAATTGGTAAATTATAGTCGGCGAAATACGACATTCGACGTTCAATATACAGTAAAACCTCGATAATAAGACCATCATTGTGACACTTGAAAACTGGTCTTAATATTGAGGTGGTCTAAATATCGAGGTTGAATAAAGTGCAAAACAGTGAAAATGGACTCGAAAATTGTGTTCTTTATTTTGAGGTGTCCATTTTATTGAGGTGGTCTTTACGTGAGGTTTTACTGTTCATACAATTAAGATATGACCGCTGGCGAGAACGGCGGTGTTGTACGAAGAGAGTTACTAGGAAACGTTTTTAATCGAATAAATCTCCTAGTTATTTAATTGTTACAATCTTCATTATTAAGTACCAGTGGGCATTTGCGTACAGTTAATTAATGATCAAATTACGCCGATAGATAGATGTTCACTGGGATGCTAAATTGAGTTTTATCCGAATTTTACATTATACAAGTATGCTGGAAGCCAATCTCATTGCAATCATCCCCTAACTTTAGCTCCATTACTTTCCGCTGCCAGTTAGCGTATAGTATAGGAGCGTGCGACTGGAGCTGATTTTAATGAGATTGGCTGGAAGCGTACATGTAGTCCTACTTATGTTTTATTTTATTATGCAATAGCAACGCTACGGAGTATGCATGGACAATAATTGTCTGCTTTATTAAGCTCTACGATACTGAAGATATTTCACATTATTTCGATTTATTGATGTGCAAGTTATATTTCACAGTTGGAAAACTGACAGTAAATGGACAAACAACTGTAAAGGATGTATACAATCACAGTTCCATTGAGGCATTAAAACCAGGTGGTCTATTCATACCTAACTGTATAGAAAAAGATAGCATTGCGATAATAATTCCTTACAGGTATAGTATGTGTTTTTTGTTCTCAGTTTACGCCTACATTTTGGTAAACTATCATACATTCATGTGTATTGTGATCTTGGGTTTTTAAGTGCCTTATGTTTTGTGGAGTGTTGTTTTCCCGGAGGTCTGCGTGGGGAGGCACTGTCTTGTGTATGTGGCGTTCCCTGTAGTTACGTATTCTCTCTCTTTTATCAAGTACAAATTATTCTTTACCAAATAAAAGACAGCTTTCTCAAATTAGACTGTGGTGTCGGGAATTACTCTATGTAAGTTAGACTTTCTTTCATTTCCTTTACAATGTTGAGTATTTGCCTTGTATGCGACAACTTATTCTACTAGTATACCAATTGGCTGTGCTGCAAAGTCCTTAATATACAATACAATACAATACGTTTTATCAAGGCAATAAACATTTTACAGAGTTTTTTACCATATATACAATCGGTGGGAGAAAAATGGTCATCCGAGGCATAGTGAAAATTTAAAATGAAATAAGTCAGACAAATACTTAACACAAATAGTACAATGTTACTCAGTTTTCACAGAGTTCGTGGAATTTCTTTGCCAAGTGTATTTGGGGGCGTTTTGACTTTGACGACATGATATTATAATATTTTTAGGGTTGGTCAATTTCCTAAATGCAGCAAGATAATCTTAACTTCACTTATTTATTTAAGTAAAGTATAATCTTATTTGTACAAGCTTATGTTTGCAGAGACCGTGCTCGTCATTTAAGTGTATTGTTGCATCATCTTCACTCAGTCCTTCAGAGACAGCAACTTAAATATGCCATATTTGTTGTAGAACTGGTAAGTAACAACATTATATATACTTGTATATTGAAACTTGCGTGTGGCGGTATACCAGTATACATGTACGAGTATATGCTTACACACCTCTGAACCAAGTTCCATTATCTCTACATATATGAAATCATATACATTTGTATTTTCATTTCTTTGATATTATATCAAATGAACCTATAAACAATTTAATGTCCATCCAAATGTTCCTGTAAGTACTGCTATCAGTGGAATCAGTTGTAGCACCGACTGCTATATCAGAGTGTTTATATAGATGTTAAGTTTCTATGTTAATTAATTGTTAATTGATTAATGCTCTTCGATATAGGACGTGGTATTGTTTCAAATGACTTTAATATGATCACCAGAAAATAGTACATTTGATAGAAAGTATTGACAGCCTTGTTTTAATAGAATAACATTTCTGCCTGAGTTTAAAATATGTACATGTATTTAATACTTCGAAAGTTTGTTTTCAATTATTTTACAGGCTTATCCAACACAGTTCAATCGTGGTATTCTGGCAAATGTTGGTTTTCTGACAGCATCAGAAGTCTATAATTTTACATGTTTTGTTATACATGATGTAGACCTTTTACCAGCTAATGATAGAAATCTCTACAGATGTAGCAACAACCCTGTACATCTGTCAGTTAGTAACAACAAATATGGATATAAGTTGGTATAAATTATTTACCTTTAATATCAGTATGTGTAAAGTAAAAAGGGACCCAAAACAAAACGTTCATTAAAAGTTATAAACACATATACACTATATATTCAGGACGGTTTCTTCTTTAAAATGTGACATGTACAAATTTGATATCTTTAAAACTTTTTGATTTACACGAAGTAAACTAAATTGGTCCCTATATATTCTATAGAATAAATTCTGTCGGATTTTCGCGAGTGCGGAAAGTGAAAGTTCGATATGAGCAAATAAGTGAATCTGATTCTTTCAGTATGCACCTCGGCTATGTCCGTGTAATATGCAGAATACAATGTGTTACTGAATGTAGATTGGTCTTCTTAATACAATTTAATTTTTGTAAATATTTCAATAAAGGCAGAATAATATGAATGTTTCAGTTCGTCGGAATTGAATACGATACTTAGTGTTTAAATAGTGATACTCTTTTTGTTGTATCTCGTAGTAAATCCAGACGATATGTTTGTATTTTATTTTTATCAGATTGCCATATGAACACTACAATGGAGGTATCATTGGCTTTACCCGGGAGCAATATCTGAAGATAAATGGATTCAGCAATGCTTACTTTGGTTGGGGTAGAGAAGATGATGATCTTCATAAAAGGTTGGTGCATGTTTCTGACGGGGATGGTACTGCAATGGTATCTGCTTGATAACCTAGTATTTGTTTACCTTAATGTACAAAACGTCTTTCCCTTTCGACTGTGACATTCATATTGTTTGCAAAAATAAATGTTGAACATGTATACAATGTAATCACTATGTTTATAATTATTGAAAACATTAATTTTGCATACATGTATATATAATTTTATTTTATAATATGTTGCAACTACCTAGAGCTATGAATCAGTTTGGTATATACAACCCTATAGATTTTGTGTGATTTTAGTGCCCAGCATAACAAATAACTGATAGAGTTAAACATTTTATTATGTGACAATTATTATACAGACAACCTCTCTACAATGACCCCCGTTTGAGCAGCATTTTTCTCAACAACATTATCAATTTTATTTAATTAATTATCATTAATATTTACTTCCAGTTTAACTTCTTGAGCAACAACCTCTCAACAACGGCAGCAATTTACAATTTATATTATTGCCATTGACCAATGTATAATATTTCCTTATTCATGTATATATATTTGCATTGTTTATGTGAAATCATGGGCAGTATGCCAACTATTTTGGAACACACTATCTGTCATCCTCTAAAGGGTATTGTTCTACCGGGGATACAATGTAGAAGTAATATTATGTGCTATTTATAATTCATTTTTATATTATGTATATATGTAATATGATGTTAAAAATCAGTCAGTGTAAGACTATTATAACACTGTTTACAGAATAATGAACGCTAGATACAAGATACAGAGACCTGATACAGATATTGGTATATATGAGGAGTTAGATATGTTGGACCATAGCAGAGACTTCACAAATCCTGACAATCCGATGAAGTATTAAACTATTTCTTTCTTAAAAGTTTACATTTTTATAGTAGCGACTTAAACGTTTTGTCTATGACTCATGCAGTCATGTTGGGTTTCACAGAGCCCATTGGGTTGTCTCGGTTGGTAAAGCACTCGACTGCCAAGCTGGGTGTATGAGGTCCAAACTCTAAGGCAAGGCTTATGTTGTCTGTGATAATACAGCCTAAGTCATTTATCCTCCACCACTGGTGTGGGTAAATTTGTCATTTGCTTGCAGGAGAAGATACTACTGGTTGGTAACACAGGAAATTTAGTAAGGTCAATTAACCATCGTGCACAACTGAAATACCATTAAAAAGTAGGGATAAAGTAGAGCATTTTTTTTTAAAGTAGGGATTTTATTGCCTAAAGTAGGGATAGTAGGACTGATTCCTTACTGTTTGAATATCAAAAATTGTAAAAATTCACCGCACTGAACATTCTCCATGATTAGACCTCTGCGCTTCATGCAGGTGAAATAAATATTTTCAGTTAACGCCTCAGATTAAGAAAAAAGTAGGGGAAAAGTAGGGAGCAGTTAAAAAAGTAGGGACATGTAGGTAAAGTAGGGCCCACTTGATCATTCTACGTAATGGTGGAATTATATACTTGCAGAAGTAAATCCTGGTTGCTACTTGGTTAGACAGCAAGCAAATACTGCTATGCTATTTATTTAGCCCAATATCTTTTTATAGCAATAATCTAAGTACACACCGTTTACTAAATGGTTTTATGCAATACATTTAAGCCAGAAGTCAGGATTATAATGACAATTCTATTGTAGGTACGTTATGGCGTATATTTCATTATTGATGTAAACTAAAATCTTTGGGTTATAATGAAAAGTAGAGCACCAAAATCGGAACTAATGTTTCACATTTTATCCTTCCTAATTATTAGAGACTTCTTGCATCTGAGAGCTGAAAGAAGATTTAAAAAAGATGGCGTAAACAGAGTACTATACACAAGACTTGCTGTAGAATTCCGACCACTGTATACATGGGTTTATGTGAACACCAGCGAACTCTCGGTCATGCAGGCAAGTGATGTCTTTCCAAAATACAATCTTCTACACAGTAGTCTCCCTTTACCAAGCACAGAGATTCACGAATTGCTAGTAATAAGCACAACTGTATTGACAAAATTTATGATAGATAGTATGTTCAATTTACTTATCAAAAATATATTCAGTTGCTTAAAGATTGTAATTAAATGCTTTTTCATTTCTTTTCAAAATACCACTCTGCTTTCAAGATTAGAAAACAGTTGAGAAATATTTGATGGAAGGAAAAATACCGGTGTGAAGTTAGCAGTAACAGCAGTAACACTGCTGGAAGATGTATCAGTATTACTGCTGTTACTGCTCAAGTTGTGGCAGTAATATTCATGTTTCCGGACCTTGGATTATCTATAACGTGTTGCTGTAATACACTGTCAGGTTATTGCTAATGAGCAGTAATAGCCCTATTCTGTAATGTTATTAGTAGTACACATGTAGTAAACGGCAGTATTACCCTTCAATGTTATTGCTAGCAGCAATACACCCCTCTCACTCATAGCCCTCTTACTGCTTGCAGTATCAACAATGAATCTCAATCTGACCATTATCTTACTGCTAGCAATGTTATCTGCATTGATGCTTATAACTGCTATTATCACTGATTTATAGCAGTATTACTGCTACCCCTTCCAGCAGTATAACTGTTGTTACTGCTATTGCTGCTAACTTCACACCAGTAGGAAAAAGAAATAGGACCCCTAATCACTTTCTTGTCACACCGTTTTGTGATTTTGACATGTTTCTTTCAGATGATATATTCCATTGACCCTGATTTGAAGTTGTCATTTGCAAAATTCAGCCTTACCTAGTCATAGTACATCCATGACGTGAAATGAATTTGGAGGAGCATACCAAAGAATTTATCTTCAATATTTTAGTCAAGTAGACGACTCTTCCACAGATGTTGAAGTGTTTGTGGTTCATTGGAAGAAGACTATATTATACTATACTATATATTATAATGGCACTCTATGAAGTTTTGCTTCCTAATATCAACTAACTGCTATATTCAAGAGTATGAGGGTGTCCCAGAATTACGTTGACTTTTGTTATAACTTGCAAATGGTTAAAGATAAAAACACAAAAATAATACCAGCAGCAGGCCACACTATAATTCAACAGGTACACAACATTTGTGAGATGTACGTTACCTGACGTAGATTTGATAGTCCTTAAAAGTATACATGTATGTACAGTTCGAGGCGTGAAAGCGAAAAGGTTCTAAGTGCATTTTACAAAATTTTACAGGAGAAGCATAAAACTGTCTCAAATGTATAAAACACAACAAAATTCCACAATACTTTGGGGTTTTACTTAATAATGCTTTTGAAACTTTCCATGATTGATGAAAATTCTATAAGTTACTAATTAAACAAGATAATTGTTAAAATGTTACTTAGAACTGTTTCGCACTTAAAATTTTCAATATTTGATTTTGATTTTTAAAGCGAAATGGTTCTAAGTGACATTTTGATTGATATAAAGTACCTTGTTTTGGTAACTTATTTTATAAAATGCTATTACTTGTCATTATCTATTTATTCACTAAGAAAAAAAACATAAACTGTCAGATAGAACTTTTTCGCATTGACACTTTATGTTTTTGTTTTTCTGTTTAAAATGCGAAACAGTTCTAAGTGCTTTCTTAATTATTCATTTTATCAAATTTTACTGTTGGTTGAGTTTAAATTAAGGGAAATAATTAAAGCTCATAAATGAATACTGTTTATATGGTTTGAAGAACATCTTTTACATGTATTAAGTGCTGGATCTAAAGCAATATAGACTTTATTGCATTAAATCTGTCTAAAAACATCGCACAAATATATGTTACTGTATGTGAATTGTGTTCAGATTTGTTGATTATTGATCACACCGATGCAGAGTATTGCTTCAAAATTAATGCAGTTTCAACATAAAATTATTATTTTTACACACTAGATGGTGTAAAAATACATTAGGTGCTATAACTTTCCTAAAATATGGGATGATGGTAATTAATGATATAAGGACTATAAGAAATTAGACTATACTAAATGTCTACAGTAACAAGAAAACAATGAATATGAAGTGAACAAAATCATGTTTTCTCTCTCGTAAGATTCATAATTAAAAGAAAGTCAAACTTGACATCATTTCAGTGTTAGATAAAGTGTACAGAAACACCATTAAGAAACACAGAGTTCATTGTCTTGAGAATTCATTTGGTAATAACATGCGTCAGTCCAAAATATCATATCATGGTAAACAAAAAATACATTACATGTATACATATTAGAAGTACAACAGTTTGACTAAATCAAGATGTATTGAGAAATGTTCTTTTGTTCAAAAACAAAGTATGAAAATGATCAGACATAACAAGATAGGATTATAAACCAAATCCTTTTGAATACCTCATTATAAACAAACTGGTCCTCATTCCACATAAAACCTGATTTCTCCATCGCAATGATAAGACAATAAGGCTGTATAAGTAAAAAAGGAGGTCTCCATGAAAATGATACAACATATCATGAAGTTGTTTTCAAGAATAAAATAGATTAATAGACAAAGTTATACATGTACGTATCATCTAATGACAATTTACAGCAGTGACTGTAACATAAACTGTAAATACTATGTGTAACAGCGATACTTCTTTAAAGTAATACTTTGATCATTTTTTGTTCATTTTTTTTACCTAAGCATACATGAAAATAAATTTCCTACAGTTTAAACATCAATATACATGCATTAACAAAGAATGAACTCATAATGCATAAATTCATATGTGTTGAACAGAGATGTCCTACATCATAAATTTAAGTTAAGAACTTTCATATTTTTAACAATCAGGCTATTTAACAGGTTTTGACTGTAAGTAATATGATAAAAAGATTTTTTCAATAGGTTATACATTGCAATGGCTCTTATTAGAGACGTTTTAGCCACTGTAACAACAATATTGGATAAAGCCAATTCGAACATTTTTTATTCAGATGAGCAAAATACATCTTATACATGAGGTATAAAAATAGCAACAAGGCGGATATGATACACTGAAAGTCGTCATAATTTATCACTTCATCAAAACATTCAACCTTCAACAGTTTAACCCATGCATGCATGCAGTCCACAAAGATCAGTCAATAATATTCATTACAGACACAAGTCACCCTCATGTGGTAACAAAACAAAAAAGAGGTGATGTGCCTTGGGAATCACATCCTCAAGACACAATGCCATGAGATCATTGTATTTATCGCTGCTTATTGGCAGCATGCTTTGCCTGAGTTGGGAAAGGGATAACTGCATTGGATCAGGAATCCTATCATTTGTCCGTCTGACTCTAGTTATCAGATTTACATGTTGGAAATCAGCATTGTCAAAGTTGTATTTGAACAAATACTGGTTGGGCATTTCTTTTAGAAACTTTAAGTATCTAATCTCAATTATATATACCTTTTCCCTATTTTCCCCCAAATCAAAATTGTTCAAGTTTTCACTGAGAAGTTTGAAGTCATAGAAGTCTACCAATGACATTTGACGAACTCTATATGGTTGTCTTCTACGTGCTGTCTGAATTGCAGTGGCCCACTGTGCCGTTGTATATATTGGAATATTGCGAGAAACATTCTCAATGGCAGCATGAATGCTATCGTTTTCATTAAAAGTATGCCCTTTTTCAAGATATTTATGCTCAATTGATGTCAAGTCAAATTTCTTTAATGAATACCAAAGCATTGAGATATAGTTTCTATTCTTATTCTGAGCGAAACAATTGTCTGAATAAAATACAAACTTTTTCTTTCCCTTATCAGCCTGTTCTTTTATAAAATGGAACACACATGATGCAATTTCACAAGAGCCCTACCTGCAATTGTTTCATTCCAAAGAAATGAATATCCATCAGAGGTACCAAAGTTGTAAATGGTTAAATTGTAAGAGTTTAATCTCCGTTTATAATAAAAGGAAGATGCAAAGCCCTTTGGAGTTAACAAAACTTCCTCTAAGTCAAAACATGCCACAGCCAATGTCTTATCTTGTTTGGCTTATTGTTTGTCAGTATCTTTTTGTTCTCTTACCTTGGTTTTGTTGAAAATATGATTTTCGAAATGACTGGATAGTTTGACCTTCTCCTGTCCAGATGCATTTTTGAAAGAAATGCATACGTCACACTGATCTTTAATAGGTTTGTGAAAACTTAGATTGTAGTTGGAATTGAAAATCTTCCTGTATGTGTGTATTTTTATATTTTCAATGTGATTCTCAGAACAATACTGACAATAAAGGTCAAACATCTTTTTGAGACTAAGTGAACTATCTAAATACTGTTTGTTTGTGTCTTTCCTGCAGTAATGTGAGTCGATTGTTGGGAATGATTCGATGTGTTTACAAACATTTTCTATAGAACTTACAGGTGTTTTGTTACACCTACTTCCATCTGCTGATCCTCTCTGCTCAGTGCATGCAATGCCTGGTCCACTTCTACATTTGAATAAACATGTTCCAGTACCTTCTGCGATACAGCTATAGTGTGTAAAAAAAACTGCTTACAAACCCTTTTTGTTGTATTTTCAAGGGGCAAATAAAACTTGTAGGAAAATTTCCTCCTGGACGGTCTATGTTTGGCCCTATTCTTCAAACTTTTGCTCGAACATTTTAAAATAAATTGTCTCTGTCTTGAAAGACACCCCAAATTCCAATACGAGTTAAAAACTGTCTCTCTGTCCTCTTTGCTAAAATGTGAATGACATTTAAACTTACAACTAAAACTGCATCCTGGTTTTATCTGCCGGCATTGTCTGCTCTGACCATGTTTATTCATATAGCTCTTACCTTGATTTCGACGTCTTTTGGCAACATTTCTCTTCCATTCTGACTCATTTCTCTTCCTTTTTCTACTACGAACATTCGGTTCTGGCATAGTATTTTCTTTCCCTACAATTTCATCATTTCTACTTGTATCTAATTCAATTTGATTATGTTTTCTAATTCGTTTGACCCTTTGACTCTTTTTTTTTTAAAACTTAATGGAACATATTGTCCTCATATTGATTTTCTGAGGACAGATAATTTAAAGTGTCACTATCTGTGTTAATTGTGTCTTCCAAAAAGTTTAAATTAATGGATTGTAGAAATGTTGCAGTCATTTAATTGTTCCAGTGTCTTATTGGGAATATCATTAATATCAACACTATTCATATCCCTACCTTCGCTATCATCCCCTGATACATCAACACCACCCATATCCCTACCTTCACTTAAGTCCCCTGATACATCAACACCACCCATAGTCCTCCCTACACTTAAATCCCCTGATACATCAACACCACCCATATCCCTACCTTCACTTAAGTCCCCTGATACATCAACACCACCCATAGTCCTCCCTTCACTTAAGTCCCCTGATACATCAACACCACCTGTAGTCCTCCCTTCACTTAAGTCCCCTGATACATATACACTACCCATAGTCCTCCCTTCACTTAAGTCCCCTGATACATCAACACCACCCATAGTCCTCCCTTCACTTAAGTCCCCTGATACATCAACACTACCCATAGTCCTCCCTACACTTAAGTCCCCTGATACATCTACACCACCCATAGTCCTCCCTACACTTAAGTCCCCTGATACATCTACACTACCCATAGTCCTCCCTTCACTTAAGTCCCCTGATACATCTACACCACCCATAGTCCTCCCTACACTTAAGTCCCCTGATACATCTACACCACCCATAGTCCTCCCTACACTTAAGTCCCCTGATACATCTACACTACCCATAGTCCTCCCTTCACTTAAGTCCCCTGATACAACAACACTACCATTAGTCCTCCCTACACTTAAGTCCCCTGATACATCTACACTACCCATAGTCCTCCCTTCACTTAAGTCCCCTGATACATCTACACCACCCATAGTCCTCCCTACACTTAAGTCCCCTGATACATCTACACTACCCATAGTCCTCCCTACACTTAAGTCCCCTGATACATCTACACCACCCATAGTTCTCCCTTCACTTAAGTCCCCTGATACATCTACACTACCCATAGTCCTCCCTACACTTAAGTCCCCTGATACATCTACACTACCCATAGTCCTCCCTACACTTAAGTCCCCGGTTACATCTACACTACCCATAGTCCTCCCTACACTTAAGTCCCCTGATACATCTACACTACCCATAGTCCTCCCTACACTTAAGTCCCCTGATACATCTACACTACCCATAGTCCTCCCTACACTTAAGTCCCCTGATACATCTACACTACCCATAGTCCTCCCTTCACTTAAGTCCCCTGATACATCAACACTACCCATAGTCCTCCCTACACTTAAGTCCCCTGATACATCTACACTACCCATAGTCCTCCCTACACTTAAGTCCCCTGATACATCTACACCACCCATAGTCCTCCCTTCACTTAAGTCCCCTGATACATCTACACTACCCATAGTCCTCCCTACACTTAAGTCCCCTGATACATCTACACTACCCATAATCCTCCCTACACTTAAGTCCCCTGATACATATACACCACCCATAGTCCTCCCTTCACTTAAGTCCCCTGATACATCTACACCACCCATAGTCCTCCCTTCACTAAAGTCCCCTGATACATCTACACCACACATAGTCCTCCCTTCACTAAAGTCCCCTGATACATCAACACCACCCATAGTCCTCCCTTCACTTAAGTCCCCTGATACATCAACACTACCCATAGTCCTCCCTACACTTAAGTCCCCTGATACATCTACACCACCCATAGTCCTCCCTACACTTAAGTCCCCTGATACATCTACACCACCCATAGTCCTCCCTTCACTTAAGTCCCCTGATACATCTACACCACCCATAGTCCTCCCTACACTTAAGTCCCCTGATACATCTACACTACCCATAGTCCTCCCTTCACTTAAGTCCCCTGATACATCAACACTACCCATAGTCCTCCCTTCACTTAAGTCCCCTGATACATCTACACCACCCATAGTCCTCCCTACACTTAAGTCCCCTGATACATCTACACTACCCATAGTCCTCCCTACACTTAAGTCCCCTGATACATCTACACTACCCATAGTCCTCCCTTCACTTAAGTCCCCTGATACATCAACACTACCCATAGTCCTCCCTACACTAAAGTCCCCTGATACATCTACACTACCCATAGTCCTCCCTACACTTAAGTCCCCTGAAACATCTACACCACCCATAGTCCTCCCTACACTTAAGTCCCCTGATACATCTACACCACCCATAGTTCTCCCTTCACTTAAGTCCCCTGATACATCAACACCACCCATAGTCCTCCCTTCACTTAAGTCCCCTGATACATCTACACCACCCATAGTCCTCCCTTCACTAAAGTCCCCTGATACATCTACACCACCCATAGTCCTCCCTACACTAAAGTCCCCTGATACATCAACACCACCCATAGTCCTCCCTTCACTTAAGTCCCCTGATAAAACAACACCACCCATATCCCTACCTTCACTTAAGTCCCCTGATACATCAACACTACCCATAGTCCTCCCTTCGTTTAAGTCCCCTGATACATCAGCACCATTCATATCCCTACCTTCTCTATCATCCCCTGATACATCAACACCACCCATATCCCTACCTTCACTTAAGTCCCCTGATACATCAACACCACCCATTGTCCTCCCTTCACTTAAATCCCCTGATACATCAAAACCACACATATCCCTACCTTCACAATCATCCACTGAAACTTTATTGTTGATTGAACCCTTCCCAATATCTCGACTCGTATCTACTAAATCTATAGCATAATAGTTTTTTTCACCTTGTTCTGAGTCACTGATTAGGGATGAACTTGAATAAAATGTACCATCAGTAACTGATTCTGTCGTACATGAATTAAGTATGGAAGATATTGTGTTCTCCCGTTGTTCTTGAATAAGATACATTCTACATGTATATTCCCCATCACTTAAAGTGGAGAATCCTGAAAACTCACTACTAGCCCTTATGAAAAAAACAAGCCTCCTGCAAACTTTCTTGCGAATTTGCAGCAAAGTTGCAGCAAATTTGCCGCAAACTGTTTTGTTGCAAACTTTTATCATGCAAATGAGGTTTGCTGCAAATTTGCCGCAACCAAAATTATGCAAATGAAGTTTGCAGCAAATTTGCAGCAAACCTCATTTGCATGGTAAAAGTTTGCTGCAAATTTGCTGCAAACAATTTTGTTGCAGGAAGTTCACAGCAACTATAACAGGACTCCGCCTACTGCGAACTTCCTGCAAAGTTACCGCGATCTTCCTGCAAAGTTACCGCAAACTTCCTGCGAAGTTGCCGCAAACTTCCACAATATACAGACATTTACTAAACAATGTAACACAATAACAATTTATTCAAATTAACAGAAACATTTATTATGATCAATATAACTGTCAAGATTAACCTAGATTTTGAACTCACACAGAAAAATATTTAACAACTGGAATATAACTAGTGGGTAAGAGAGGCAACAAGATATGAATTAGTTGTCATTATCAAGTTCAAAATGGTTTGATCACAAATTATTTTCATACAAGTCAATGAAGTAGAAACATGATTTATAATAATCAAACAACAAGATGGCACTAGATCACACTCACCTGAGTGTAATGACTATCATATGCATAACAGGCGAGTTATAAAACTCATTAGTTACTATGGAAGCACATGTACATGGTTGCTAAGAAGAGTCATGGTTGTTAAGGTGGATTCTGAAGTTTATTCAAAATCCATCAAGAGGTTTAGGAGAAGTTGTTTGAAACATATTGTTCATAACACATGACGACACAGGGCGATCACAGTAGCACGACTTTAGCTCTTGTGAGCTAAAAAAACAATGTGCACAAAAAGAACACATAATATGCATTGAAAAATAATATATTTACATTTTTAGTAATATGTGAATAATTATTTCTTTAAATATTTAAAAGACGTTATATTAGATACAGTCAATCTTGTATTAAGAGACCACCAAAGGGTCAGACAAAAAGTGGTCTCTTAATGAAACAGACTTTTAATACAAAGCTTGGATCCAGATAAGATATCAGGTTTCAATATTTTCTAGTCTGCTACTAAACATACATTTGTACTTAAATGGGCTTCAACACGATTAAAATACAATGTACAAAACAAACAGTTTTATTCTTTTATTTGTAATAAAAAAATATTCACCAGATCTTATGAAATCTTATATAATCTGTCTATTATGAATTAGCGGTCGTTTAAAGAAAGGAAAAAAATGACTGAAAAAACGACCAGTTACGTTAAACAAAAGTCGCTTAGCAAAACAAAGATATAGTGAAAATTGTCGGGAATTTTTCAAAGATGACGTTTACTGCATATGGCCGCATAAGACATGTGGATTGACTGTACTTGATAATTTTAATTTCAACACTAGTCTTGTTATTAATTCATCTGTCTTTGCAATTTATTAATAAAATACTACTTTTTTACCTATGTCCATCTTGGTTTATCTTAATAACTTAATTTGACAATACTGCATAAACGCCTGTACTCATTAAAAGAATAAAACAGCAATTACACAAAACTTATTTTTTACAATAAATTCAAAACACTAAGATTAAACCAACAACAAATATCTTCTTCAGTCTGTCTATAAATCAATGATCCTGTATCATACAGAATAATGGCAATAATCTACTGGTTGTTCAGAATAATGGAGATGGTCTCAGAGGGCACTAACACGACCATTTTGATTGCCTGCTGCACCCCAGGCTCAGTCTCATGATCTGCGCTATTACATGTAAATCATGTCACCCTTTACTTGAAAGATCATTGTCTGACTTGGTCTCAGGCCCATAATAACTTTCTCCACCTTTGGATCAGTTCGGAATAAGTCCATTATTGTATGACTATAAAGTTTCGACATTGTGTCTTGGAATGGTAGATCAGCTGTTCCATTTTTTTCTGTGCTCTCAGGAGGGTGTGAACGCCTTTACAATTCAGCTTTTGTCCATCTTAAGTACTTCCACTGCATAGGCTGACCGCTGTAACAATTACAAGAAAACCTTTAACATCTTTTATTTAAAGACTTAGTGATCAAAATACCTTTTAAATGTCTATGGTAAATACAGGAATTGGGTTAATGAGTGAGTGACAGTGTGAGAGTGGGGTGTGACAGGTTGGGAGAGGCTGAGGGTGGGGTGTGACAGGTTGGTAGACAGTGAGAGTGGCGTGTGACATGTTTGGAGATGGTAAGAGTGGGTTGTGACAGATTGGGAGAGGATGAGAGTGGGGAAAGACAGGTAGGAGACAGTCAGAGTGGGGTGTGACAGGTAGGGAGACCGAGAGTGGGGTGTGACAGGTAGGGAGACAGTGAGAGTGGGGTGTGACAGATTGGGAGACAGTGAGAGTAGGGTGTGACAGGAAAGGAGACTGTGAGAGTAGATTGGGACAGGTAGGGAGACAGGGTGAGAGTGGTATGTGACAGGTTGGGAGACAGGGTTAGAGTGGGGTGTTACAGTGAGACGGTGAGAGTGGGGTGTGACGGGTAGGGAGACAGTGAGTTGTGTAAGGTAGGGAGACAGGATGAGGTCGGGATGTGACAGGTTGGGAGACAGGGTTAGAGTGGGGTGTGACAGGTAGGGAGACAGGCTGAGGGTGGGGTGTGACAGGTAGGGAGACAGGGTTAGAGTGGGTAGTTACAACTTACAGGTAATGAGACAGGGGTGTAACAGGTAGGGAGACAGTGAGAGTGGTGTGAGACAGTTGAGAGTGGGTGTGACAGGTAGGGAGATGGTCAGAGTGGGGTGTGACAGGTTGGGAGACAGGGTGAGAGTGAGAACTCCAATAGTTCACAAAGTTTGTCCAGGGAACTGGCCCAGTTGCCTGAGATAAAGGCACTGGACAGCGAAGGCCTCATAAGGAAGAACTCTTTCTCAGTCTGAAAAATAGTGAAGGTTCATAGTGGGCCTTGACAGTAGCAACCGCAACCCACAGGTCTCAAAGATCAACTTTTCAAGACTATGTCTCAACTTGTCTCAAAAAATTATTTCTCTCCAATATATCTATGACTTAAATCCAATATAAATCACTAAAGGAATTTTAAACCTTTTTAAGAACTTTCTATAAATATAAATATGTATACAGATCGATCATGCTAAGAAACCAACGTGTATGTAAGTAATCATGGGACTCGGGTAACTAGTAATGATAGCAGTATTAAAACTTTCCCCTTTTCTGTACAGAATATTATTTCACAATGATACTCGGTTAGTATAAGTTAATTAGTTATACAAGTGATATTTTATATTAAGAACATAAATTTATTAACAGAATCTCAGACAAAACCAGTGTTTGACAATCAATGTATGTATCCCATTAGGCTGTCATACTTACAAACTTCTTGTTGCCCATGAAAGGTTTTTTTTTCAATAATGTTGGAAAAACCCACATCCGCATCAGACCCGATGTATGTTCGCTGCTCCCATAATATCCTCCTCTGGGCTGCAACAAGTAAGCAATGAAAGGTTGACATACATAGATTGTTAAGGATTTAACCAAATGAAAGAAGTATGTAAAATCATGATCAAGTTACTTTGTGACCGTGTGAAACTGTATGATTCAAAATTGCAATATAAGCGAAGGCGCTTAAAAAACTTACACATACCACAGAAAAAGAGGTAAAGGTCTACTGAACTTTTATCTTGTTTTCAAATACAACTCATTTTCGACTGGACAAACTAAAAAATGCTTAATACTATATGATGTAAAAAATGTGCGACCAAACTAGCATAGTAATCGGACATTTTCGGTTTCCACCGGTTCAGTGACAGTGTGCACTGATATTTAGTGCCATCCGTATACGGGTCAGCACAGTGAAACAACGTCAGTAATAATGAATTTGGATTTATTATGGATGGGTTATTTTGTAGAAGAAACCTTATAGGAAGATTAAACTATGCCTTTAAGCATGTTAATGCAATTTGGCAATTCTAAATATTCGATCACCACTCCCCACCCACCCATTTTACAACGACATTCACACCAAGTCATATAAACAACCAAAAAATACATGAATAGGAAGGAAAAAAATGTAAACTAGCATAAATCGTGATAAGGAAACATATATTAAAATATTACCTTCAAATTCTTGCTAAAAGCGACTTTCCTTTCCCTTGGCGCCCTCGTTCCTGGCAGACGCTTGCATGACGCTTAATTGGCGCGTTTATCTCACGGATACAATTTAAGCAAGTTTACAGTGCGGATAAGTTAAAAATATATACGTGCTTAGATGTTAAAAAACGTGTATCAATATTTTTCCATTACATTGCATTTAGACTTGGCAAATGGATTAGTTTGGCATTAAAATAACATTGCTACAAAGTGTCAAACTAACAAAAGAAAAAATGTCAAACAAATAATGGAAGAGCAGATATTGGGCTGACATTTGTTTTGATTTAACTCTGGCCAACATTGGACCGATGATAACATATATATTTTTTCCACAATAATAAAAACTAGTTTTCATGTTATAATTGTTACAAAGATGTAATATTAAACACTACTGTATTTGCACACATAAAAAAATAGTTGAAATGCCAATGTTTCCCGCAAACTTCTTGCAACATGATTTTTTGCATTAAAGATTCTTGCGAACTTCTTGCAACACAAATTATTTTATTCAAGTTTGCCGCAAACTTCTTGCAAAGTTGCGGCTAGCTGCGAACTTTCTGCGAATTTGCAGCAAAGTCGCAGTAACTTCACCGCTAGCCGCGAAGTCCTGCGAACTTCTTGCAAACCTTACTGTGACTAAAAAAGTTTGCGGCTAATTTGCTGCAAAGTTGCAGCAAATTTGCTGCAAACTTTCTGTTTTCATAAGGGAGCTTGTATAGAAAACTCATCATTTCTCAAGTCAGTTGTTAATAAGGCATGGCTTACTTCAAAGCATTGGATATTTGTAGACAACATTGCGCTTAAGTGACAAATGAAGATAATAAGATTTTGCAATGTAGTGTGACTTGTTACAGTTGCTTTACCATCTGCAGAAGGCATACCACACTCATTGCGGCTATGCGAATCGAAAACATAATACATTCCTTTGCAATGTATGATTGCAACAGTATAACAACCTATGGTTAAAAAACAGAAAAAATCAATTGATTTCAGAGAATCAAATAAGCTGTAGAAGGGAGTTTCTGTCTGTGCACGGTTTACAGTTCCATTGTAGCAACCTAATATCTTTAGATAATATGCGTCCAATTGCCGTGGCAATTCTGAGATTAACAAGCACTTGTTATAGCCAAGTCCTCTGTAAATGTTATCACCATCTAACAAAATAGTGTCCAAGTCCTTTCTGTCCCACTCATCAGGAGGTTTTTTCATGCTGTACATCATTGCAGCCAGACTCATAACAGTGCACTGTTTCCCCACCCCAATATGGTGACTATTTCCCTGGTGGGATGATGCTTGCACTGACATCATTCTAGAAAAAGTCAATTAACGTCATAATCCTTTCAGAATTCCTTTACAAATTACAAATACATTGACCATGTTTATAGATAGCCTCATGTTTAAGACAAAAATTATTACTAGCAGTTGCTTTGTCCCCCAAACATTTTTGAGGTTAGAAAAATGAAACATCAATCAATCCAAATGTGTCAACTATATGCTTTATATTAATCAAATCTGTGAAATTTTCGAAGGGTTTTCGAAATGAAGGCCGACAAACTTCTATAATTATGCCCTATATGTATATGTAAGAATATAAAAGGCCCACTATGGATTAAAACATCAGCTTAGTGGAACAAGCCTGCTTATGTGGGCAACAAGACTTTAATATTAATCTAGAGAAAATGTGTTGATTTCTGCCAAGGGATATTGAATTGTGGTCATACTAATTGGACGGACAGACAGTCACCACGGGCAAAAAATATCTTTCCCAAAGAGGAGGGAGACATAATAATAATAAAATACTCACTGATAAAATGAATTACAGATCAACTTCATGTTTAATATGGTGAATTTAAGTTTTATAACTTAACATTAAAAGTTATTACTGACATATTCAAGTGCACTAAATTGCATTTGCTTAATTTTAAATGCCTTCTATCTCTGATGTGTGGATCTTTTCAAGTATTATTGCTTTAAATTAATTGACCAAAGCTATGGTAAGTTTCTAGTTATAAAATGTCATTAAGTAATTAATATTGAGAATGCTTCCTATACTGGGTATTGTTTTTCAAGATGTGTATAATCAGAATTATGCTCATATATCTTGAAACGTTTATGAAATATGAATTCCTTATTATGGTTACCTGGTCACTTTCTCTTATTCTAAAGATGTCAATTAGTATCAGGTAGATGAGCAATCAGCAACCTAAAATTTACAATAGAACAGGCAGCTGTATCTCTTTATTTAAATGAGTAGATTTAACTGCGAAACAGTTCTATGTAATTAAACCTTACAAAATCAACTTATCAAACATGAAAGCATTATTTACCAAACTTTCATCTCAGATAGCAAGTTAGTTAAGAACATTACACAAATACAAAACAGGACACAATCAGTTTCAATAATGCTATTCTATAAAGTATGAGTTGTTTGATTTTGTTATGTATAATCATGTTTTTTTTAAATATAAGAGCTTCATGTTCAAAGATCCTAAGCACCCGACATATATTTGGACCATTTGAAAGCATTTAAAAATAATGGTAAATTGGTTGATGAATGATTGTAAAGTAATTCTCATTAATACATCAATACATGTATGGAAGTTACCTCTCTAGTTTGACGTATGTGAAAGGTAATTGTACAGCTCATGCATTTTCTGCTAATTCTATGGATATTACATTCTAAAACAAAAGTTAATAAGATATACACATATATAAGAAAATGTTGAATTTAACATTCAGATCTTTTAGAGAAACTCATATACATGACCAAAAAGTGAAGCTCTGGCAGCAAATTTATATACCTAAATCTCTTACTGTCCTAAAATAGCTGAGACTTATAGCGAACCTTGTCATATTTAATCTATGGGGGCATATTACTGCCACCAGTTAGCATAATAGCGTTCGCGAATTGTTTCGTGTTAACCACTTAATTATTACCAAAATTATCTATAGCTATCTAGTTAAAATTCGTGTTACATTTTCGGTAAGATAAATATCATAAAATCGTGTTGCCACTTAAATCTAGTGTAATACATCATAAAAAGGTAAGAGGTGGCAGTTCTGGGCACTTTCAAGTCTGTTTCTAGTTGTATATTTATCGTACTGAAAATTTATCACGAATATTAACTAGATACAGTCAAACCTGTCTGTAAAGACCACCCATGGGAACAGCAAAATGTGGTCTTTAATTACAGGGGTCTCTATTAACAGATTAAATATCATTGAAAATGGTCTGATGGGAGATAAATTGGTGGTCTTTGCAGACAGGTTTTGCAATAGTGGTCTTTGTTCGCAGGTGGTCTTTAACACAGGGTTGACTGTAGCTAGATAATTATCGTAATAATTTAAGTGATTAACACGAAACAATTTGTGAACGCTGTCATGCTAACTGGTGGCAGTAATATGCCACCATATAAATCAACTTATAATGCTGATGAACAATGCTAATTTTGAAGTTATTAGCTTCCAATGCCGAAAAAAATGACTGGCCTGATCATAACACTTGACAGTTTTGACAGACTTATTGACAGAGGGACACATGCAAGTTAAACTGTTGTGATAACTTAAAATCTACTGAATACCGATTTAAAGCAGCAGTAATATTTAATAGAAAATTTGCTACTTTAAAAAAAAAAATTAATAATAATTTGACATTTTCATTTATTGTTTTGGAAATTACCTTAAGATAGGATCTAGATCTACCGAAATGAAATACATTATGGCATGACATAGTAATTGTCTGATTAACATAATCAATATCCTTCAGATCTATTATTTTGTAAATAGTAATCGTCTGATTAACATAATCAATAACCTTTAGATCTACAGTATTTGTAAATACAAAATTACTATTATTTAATAAGTTATTATTTTGATAATATTTGAGCATAATAATCATCAAAAATTGACCATAAAAACTAATATCTTACCTAGAAACAAACTGGAAGTGGAAAAAAACAGCCATCAGTTCTGTAATCTTGAGTAACTCAAAACTTCGCATTTATCTTTTACCACAGTCATGGCATGTCATGTATGTAGAACAGTTTATGACCTTCATAATACCTTGTGTGACATCACATAACCTCTGTGACATCATATAACCTCTGTGACATCATAATCCACAATGACAGTGTATAACAGTGCATGATTATCAATGACTTTGTGCACTTAGAACTGTTTCACATTTAACACACCGATATTTAAATGAGTAGATTTAACTGCTAAACAGTTCTATGTAATTAAACCTTACAAAATCAACTTATCAAACCTGAAAGCATTAAATCATTATAACTAATGTAATCTTATATAAAAAGGGCATCATTTACAATATTTATCTTGACTTTTTTTTTTTTTAATGCAGTTAGAACTTTTTTAAACCTTAATTTCTGAAAAGCGAAAAGGTTCTAACTGCAGATTGCAGTTAGAACCTTTTCGCTTTTAAATTATTTTTTTTCACTTAGAACCTTTGGACAAATTTTCATTTCACATTTTTATAAACAAACCAGATCCAACATATTTTGACATAAGATGTATACAGTGAGTTTTGGAAAAAATGTCAGTTAGAACCTTTTCGCTTTCACCCCTCAAGTTGTACTAGTAAAATAGTTCTGGATTTATACCATTATGTTTTTCATTCACACATCTAGTTATTATGGCACAATCTGAATTGTGCAGATTATAATATTTGATGTGTTATCATCAAGAGACTTATTTATCACAGGGTTCCCACTCTTTTCACAAGAATAAAATTCAAGGACTTTTCAAGGGTATTTTCACAAAATTCAAGGACCAAAACAGCATTTGTATTGCTATTTTATTCATTCAACATGTCTTTCAAATTATCTTATTCCAAGAACATTTAAGTACTAAACTTCAAATTATGAACTTATATACAAGGAAATGTTAAACTCACTTTGACGCGAGTTTTCCGTGGCTTGCAAAGTTGCTATTTTTTATCTGTTTAAAATGGGTTTTTTTAAAGCACACAATAATATTGAGTGTCCAGAAGATACAAAATTCCCGACTTTTTGCTCTTATTTTTAAATTCAAGCACTTTTCCAAGCCTGGAAAATGACATGAAAAAATCAAGGACTTTTCCAGTTCTCAAGGAAGCGTGGGAACCCTGTTATCAATACAATCAGTTTTGAGTGTACCAAAGTAGTGGTAGATGTGATAATAATCAAAATACTAAATGTACATTAAAAGATTAAATCTTACAGTAGGCAAGACATTTCCTTGTGGTTTTGTTTCAATTTATTCATAAAAATATGAATAATAGAGAATTGTATTTTGCAGACTAAAGAATGTTCCCTTCTTTTGAACACAAAAACTGGTATGGAAGTTTTATCGCGATTGTGACCGTTGCAGATTCAAACCCATAATCTCAAGGTCGAGTGGCCAACACCGTGTCCACTACACTACATGCCCCTGAACATTCAGACACTGAGTTATGTATTTCTTACAGACTAGTTGGCCATTTTAATAATTATGTTATGTGCACAACATAGTGGAATTTATATCCGTCTCCCTTGGCAGAGTGGTTAGGTCGAAGGTTTGAATCTTGGTAGGGGTCTGTTCTGATATGGCCCATTGGTGAGCCGCCAGCTAGTTAAATAATGGTTATCACGTGCCTACATGCCTGGTATTACAGGATAGGAAACGGGAAGTGAATGTGCTCAGAAAGTAGGTGTCTCATAAGTCAGAAATAGCTGGCCCTCTAGTAGGGGTGACAATAATAAATAAACACTTTACTTTACTTACTTTTACAGTGGATTTTACATCTACATGTAAACAATCATACCCATAATAAAAATAAGGTGTTTACACACTTATGTGAAATTGTAGACAGGTTTACAGCTCAATGTACCACAGTGCAAAATCAGCAAATTAGCAAAATTCTGCTGGATGCTGAGTAATCTCAATAGTCTGAGAGCCCGTGGACTTTCATTGCAACAAATGAGGCCAAAAGGAACTTGTATATTTTTTGAAAGGATATTTCATATCCCATCTTAAAACCCATTTCTTAGGCATCCAAGCCCTGCATAACTAGATTTTTCTCATGTGATTTTATTATAGGGGTAATTGAGCCTGTTGCCATGGTAACTGTTCCTCTACAAGAAATGGATTACAATATTTCTTCATCATACCCGCCATCTACAAACATATTATAAGGATTACTTGTCAATCATGTAACAGTGACAAACATGTGTAAGCTATATTCAAAAATACACATAAAGCTATATACATGTACTCAGTTATACTGTGCTATGGCACCAATCATCAGACCAGCGTGTTCTTAGACTTTCATAATGAAATGAAGAAAATAACTCCACATTTATCATATATTTAATTCCTATTAAAAACGATAACAACAGGCACTGAGAAATTGTAATCTGAATCCAACAGCTAGAATATTTCATGTCAAATTGTATTCAACATCTTGTGATGTACACACGGGAACACTTCAATGAAATGAACAATGCATGCACTCAAGCAGTTCATTATGTGATACCAAACAATGGTCAGCTGGTTTTCCTGTACTTGAATTAATAATACTAACTGACCTTTTATGGTTATAAAGTTATCATTAATTCATATATAATTATATATATGTACTGCTAGTCCTACATGTACTATGGGAAATAATTTCAGATCATTGACATAGATAAAACAAGCAGGAAATTAAGAAAGATAACAGTCACTGAATTTAACCATTGACCTCTGATAAAGTACGCAAATATTACTGAAAGATAGTAAACTTTGAAGTTGCATTATGAACTATAAGAGCACACATGCATGTACTAGAAAGATAGTTCACTATTTTAATCAGACACAGAAGTAGACTAAGCAATGCATGTAATAATATTGAGGGTTCAGTGCAAGATTATCATAACTCCTATATAAATACATAGGGAGTTACGATAGTCTTGCATTGAACCCTCAGTATGTATTAGTTATCAGAGTTATCTCTCCATGTCATCCTTGGACTAAAGTTTTACAAGTTGTTCCAGAGAAAAGTACCCCATAAAACCTGTAACTTAAACATGGAGCCACTGAATTCCATCAAAATACTCATTTTTCAGTTAATAATTCAGATATAACAGTTTCTTCATATTCAGGACTTTATACAAATAACAATAAAATATGTGTATCACTATAAACTGATTGGCACATTGAAGATGGTACTCTGTATTATGTGTTGGTCACTTCTATAAATACATTAATAGCCCTACTTCTCTTTATGTGATTGTATCAACTAACTAACTATCACTATGGAATTAAATACACAGAATGGAAATGACCTAATAGCCAGTATGCAAATATTTTTCTCTGCTGGAGCATTGTCTGCTGATAATGCCCTGCAGTTGCCTTTGCTTTCTTTGAAAATGAAAACCAAAAAGGTGACTTATAATCTGTAATAAACGATAAACTAAAACTTTTATCAACACATCAATCTATTTTGGAAAAGAAAAACATATATTATGTAATAACTTCTTATACAAAATGATTCAATATAATTACTGAGAAACCCCATTAGTATGAATATACAGAAATGTTTTGATTTGTTTGGAATTGCATAATGGCCGTTTCGTTGTCTTGCTAAAACACACACCAGCCGACAAGTTGGTGAGATTTACTGCATTTTTATTCTGAGTCTATTGAATTCTGTTGTATCACAATAAGAGGGGATACTGTTCACTTATTATATACTGGATTATTGTATACTGGATACATCGGAAAGGTTTCTCAAGGTTAAATATCAAACTTTACTATGTTATCAAGCAGGATATATATATATATATATGAATGTATCTGTAATGAAATCGAAGTGCAGGGAAGGAGCTTACAAAGATAGCAGTAACATCTTATATATATCTCAAAACAACTCTTACAGCATATTATGTCAACATTACAAACGTCATGCTTTGGTTCAGTATTTCAGATTTCAACTTGTCCAACCACAGACTTATCATTACATTATATTTAACAGTACTGGGAGATGAAATAACTCGGGTTTTAGGAAAATACCTTGAATAATTATAACATCAAGTCAAAGCAAACTAGTCAACAGTCAAAAAGATTGGCAAGTAAGCACTTTCTTCCATATCTGTATAATATTATATACAGGGTGTTAAAAAAGTTTGTTCACAAAGTTTGAATTTGGATAAAACGAGAATAATGCTGTGTACACTGGCTTTATTTCACATAATGAAAGATACTGTTTTTTTCATGACTTTCTGTTTTATTTAGAACTCTCGCTCAGATGAAAATCTATTGGTCCATAGCGACATAGATAGAAAGAGCATTTAAGAAGATACTAAATTTCAAACTTAGGAACAAACTTTTTAACACCCTGTACTTATGCTCAAAGAGCTTATTTGCTGCCATCCATTATGCACAATTTAGAAATTCAAAATAAGACAAAAAAAGCATGCATATAATAATACACAAATGAGCAATCAAATCTCGGCTATATATAAATGACAGATACATATATATTCAAAATACTTTTAAAATACATGATTATGAAACAAACAATATAATTGCTATACTTTATCACAGAAGAGGGCATTGATTCAGCATAATAATTACCATAAGTATCACATTTGATACACATGTAGTACTTAATGCATCACTCGTAACATACATTTATACAACTAGGCTATAATTAAAAAATGGTTTGTTTGGCATAACCCTACCTACCTATGAAAATAGCCCCAACTTCAAATGTTTTTGAGGGGTCTGAGTTGGAAATTTTGTTGGCAATGTATTTATAGTTAACACTAGCATGACCATAAAAACTTAATTCCTTGCCTACCTAACCTAATTTTTTCTGGGTAGGGTTACACATATATGCCAAATGAACAATTTTCTAAGTATTGCGCTACAATATATATTGAATAATTTTTAATACCATAACATATATTATGGATTAGAAGCTGTGCTGTTGTTTCATTTTATGAAGATTAACATTTCCATAGCGACTTTTACATCTGCCAGATGTAGAAACAAAAACATCCCAACCTGTGCTTACAATACATCAAAAACAATAAACTTTAATAAAACGTTCTCAATAATATTGAAAGTAGTGGTAGTAAGTGTTAAGAATTCATGATAACAAGGGCAAACTTTCGAGAATGAATCTTTCTCGCATTTAGCATAAGTGATCTGTATCTAATGTGTTGCGTATGTGATCTGTACCTCATGTGTTGTGTATGTGATCTGTACCTTGTGTGTTGCATGTGTGATCTGTATCGAATGTGTGATCTGTATCTCATGTGTTGCATGTGTGATCTGTACCTCATGTGTTGTGTATGTGATCTGTACCTTGTGTGTTGCATGTGTGATCTGTACCTCATGTGTTGCATGTGTGATCTGTATCTCATGTGTTGCATGTGTGATCTGTACCTCATGTGTTGCATGTGTGATCTGTATCTCATGTGTTGCATGTGTGATCTGTACCTCATGTGTTGCATGTGTGATCTGTATCTCATGTGTTGCATGTGTGATCTGTATCTCATGTGTTGCATGTGTGATCTGTACCTCATGTGTTGCATGTGTGATCTGTATCTCATGTGTTGCATGTGTGATCTGTACCTCATGTGTTGCATGTGTGATCTGTATCTCATGTGTTGCATGTGTGATCTGTACCTCATGTGTTGCATGTGTGATCTGTATCACATGCGTTACATGGATAATTTGTCTGTGTTTTATGGTAAATGTTTGTACTAGGACAATTGAAAATCTCTCCTTGAAAAAGAGACATGAAAAGGACACTTACATTTTAAATTGTTGGCCTCTTATCATCCTAGAGCTAAGGTGAATGTTTGTGCCAAATCCTTAGTAATCCTCGATTTATAAAAAGAGTTGTGGCAATGGACAGACAAACAGACACAGTAAAATAAACATGGTTTATGTTTCCATTCAAAATTAAGATACTACTCTCTTACTCCACTTGTTTATACCACTTACAGCTAATTAGCACAATCATTTCTCTGCAATTAATTAGTGATATCATTAACGATAATTGTAACACACTAGTACAAAAACAATAACTTATCTGACTACAGAAGCTGCATTTATACCTTGAAAGTATGCAGTAGTGGCACACTCACATCCCATTAAAATTGTTAATAAATTACAACAATTTGATAGATTACATGTATATACACTGATTGTCATTCTCTATCAGCTCCTGTTAAATCACAAACCTGTTTAACAGGAAATTAGTAATTCATTTCAATTATAACAATTACCGGTATATAAGCACTATTTTTGAGCATATATATGCTGAAATTAGCAAATCTATATGTCAAATAAAAATGTTGCATATTCTCAACATTGCAAACATTTAGAGTATATTACGTGAACAGCTTATTCTTCACTTAAAGGTATGTTTCCACACTTCCAGTGTCAGGGTGTACCATTTGTATGGGATACTCACCACTACCTGCATTGCTGTGACCATTGTGATCTATCTCAGTTTCATCGTTAACAGACAGTTGCCCTAAATCAGAATCATTGTCACCATCTTCATCCTCACTTATACTGGCTTGATGGGTGTGGTCATCATCTGGACATTGATTCTCTGAAGTTGCTTCAAGCTGCAAGTCTTCTGATGAAGTGTTATTTGGAATAAGAGGCCTGGATGGCAACACTGGGTCCGAACCAGCACTTTCAAATGAATCATATGTCTCCTCAGCAGGTGTTGGATACATACTATCCCTATAGTGACGGGGAAGCTGATCCGCATCATAATCTTCTAGAGCAAAGTTACTTGCATCTGCTGGGTGAGAATTAACATGTAATTGGTGGAAACGTTCACTAAGAGTAAGATCTTCTTGAGAACCAGAAAGGCTCCCAGGCTGACTGTCAGCTGGGGTCATTGGAGTTTGTGGTGTGTTGTTTGGTGCTGATGGTGTAAGGTACGAATCATCCCCTAATGAAGATTGACCATCTGTATTTGATGGTAACACCAAAGGTGGGTTGAAGTTGGACGAAGATCGAGTAATACCACTTGCAGAAGTACCCAAATTACCAGGATTTGACTGTGATGTTTCACCCCCATCTCCACTTGGTCTAACTGGCTGGTTTTCAGTGAATCTAAGACCAGCTATACCCTTAACATCAGAAGCTGTACGCATATCTCTTTTTATCTTTCTTCGTCTAGTCTGATCATTTCTTCGACACTGGCGCATATTTTCCAAATCAATAATATAAAGAAATCCTGCTATTAACAGCTCGAAAATCTTATCTCCATTCTTATATTTTTTCTCTAGTTCATTGCTTGTCCTATCATCATATTGCCACCATCCATTACGTCCTTCATAAAACCACTGATAGCCTTCATCAAATATTGTCAATGATGTTTCTTTCATCTCTTTTTCTCGCAACAATTTTGGCTCATTGAAAAAATCAGCAGGAATTTCTTGGCGACACATAGCACATCTTTTACTACGATTAGCAAAGCCTTTCACACAGAGGAAGCAAAAAATATGACGACATGGCAACTGCACTGGAAAACTAGCAGCCTGTAGACAAACTGGACATTCAAACTCTGTGGGTTCTGGCTCTGAAAACAGAAACCACCTGTTTATTTAAAAGTAGGTATCAATAACCAGAAGATAGCAAGTCAGTGATAAGGAACTTGCTTCGTGCATACCATTATGTTAGTTAGTGTTATTAACAAGTGAAAAGCATACTCAAACATTGGTCATGAATAGGTGTTCCACAACAGGAAGATCCATCCAATTAAGTTTATTTAATTATAATCGTCCATAAGTTTTCGTGGTATGGAACATATCGACTGACATTCTAAATTATCAAGGCAAGAATAACATAAATTAAAAATCTTGAAGAATCATCTGTAGTTATCATTAATCTACTCACTGGCTAAAGCCAGTTTCAATGTGAAATTCTTTGTTTTCAAATCTTTGAGGTCACTTGTTTAAAACAAGGTCACCAGTGCATATATGTAAAACTTTACGTATAAGTATTCGTGGGGTCATTACCAAATGCATTTTAAGGGCATTTTATGTTAATTAATACTTCAAGCTTATCTATTAATTTTGGAAAAGAACCCTCCCATCACATATGATTATAGCTCTGCAGGTACCTAGTGTATACATGACTATGGTCTGCTGCATGAAATCACGAATGAAAATTATCTTACAAAGTAAACTTAACACATTTATCAATGCATTTTGATTTTTTTTTAATAGAAAAATAGAAAAAACTGAGTGGTCAACACATACCTACCCAAGTCAACACGTACCTGTTTTGAGCAACTCATCGCTCTCAATGTTTTATTTCTTTTTTATTACTTTAAGCTGTATACTAATTAATGCCTGTTATAGATTTTTTCCAGATATCATTTAGGATTGACATCAGTTATTGTGAAAATGTTGCATTAAGATTAATTAAATATTTAGTGCATGTTGTATGATTAGAATATGACTTGAATTACGAAAGTACGGGTTGACCAACAGGCGTTATCTGCCAACTATTAAGTAATGATAAACGTTACTGTGAAAGTTTGACATGTTTACACCGATCATAATTGAGCCACATAACACAGGAAAAGCTTACTTATAACCAGATTAATTATATTAATAATTGTTTGTATGACTTGAATGTGACTTGTTTTACATCTAAGGTAGGAGTTGTTCTTATACTGTTCAAAATTGTTCAAAGAATACAGGAAAATACAGTAAAACTTAATTTTTAAAAGAATATCTCTTAATACTAACGGTTTAAGGTTCATGTTAAGTGTTTTTGGACCAAAACTGTTATCTAGTTTTTTTATGTAAAAAAACAACAAATTCCAATAAGTTTTACACCAATTTGTTCGTCTGAATTAGGAGAGTATTTCACATATTAAAAAACATCAAAAAAAAATTATAACTTTGATAATAAAATACAAAAATGATGTTGTTTACAAAATGACACATAAAATTTATAAGATATTAACAAATCTCATTTTCTTTCTGTATTACATTTATCATGTCCTGTTTTAGGTAGTAGGACCTAAAAATCCTGAAAATAGTATACAATAAGCTTAACATACTGACATAAAGAAGTGACATTTAAAAAAAAAATCAACCTTGCCATGTGGTCACTACTTTTTTTCTGTTTGGCAATAACATGTTAGATTTTAATGCTCGTACTACCTTAATATTAGTCATACCTATGTGTTTACTGTTCAATATTATCTTAAATTGTATTTGGTAAAAAGTTCTTTGTCATGAGCATTTGATGGATTTTTTATTGTTCAAAGTCAAATATACAAGTATTTGGTCACTTATTCCATTATTTTGCACTTGATATATGTGTTGGAGGGGAGTCTTTTTTAATTAGGACCTTGACTTTTTTGTTATCTCTTCTAGTAACAACATAATTAGACTGCACTTTTACCCTTTTGAAACACTTAACATGAACCTTAAAATGTAGGTACGAGTTAACTTAGTTACGTGTAGACCTCCAAACAGTAAAGGCCAAAGTCATGGAGGGGTTTTGGTAGCTATTAAAAATGACTATCAGTCAATTGAGAACAAAGAGCTACAGACTGATTGTGAATCTGTTTGGGTCGAAGCAACAATGCATGACAGCAGAAAGTTGGTAATTGGCTCTTTCTATAGGCCACACCCTGACGACAATACTTCCTTGCAACTCCTGAATGATTCCATTAGCAGAATCAATACTAATTCCAAATCAATCCTCCTAATTGGTGGTGACTTTAACTTGGGCAACATTGACTGGAGTTCATCCAGCACTATGCCTGGCAAACCAAACACCAGACAGCATCAAGAACTCCTTGATATCATTGCAGATCATTCACTTACCCAGTTAGTCGAACAACCAACTAGGAAAGATAAAATTTTAGATCTATTATTAACAAATTATCCATCAGTTGTTGATAATATTGAGACCATCCCCCCTATTGGAGAAGCTGACCATGATATTGTTATGTGTGAATGTAATACTTCTTTACGTAGGTGTAAGCCAAAACCCAGATCTATTCTAAAATACGCAAAGGCAAACTGGGATAGTATTAATGATGACCTAATCAAAATCCATTCTGAAATATTACAAAAAGAGCAAAATTGTACAAATATTGATGAGTTGTGGAACATTTTTAAAGAAAACCTAGAAAAATCAATCTCTAAAAACATACCATCAAAGCCATGTAAACTAAAAAATAAATTTCCTTGGATCACAAATGAACTAAGAAAGAAAATGAAAAATTACAAACAAAAACTGATGAAACGCAATAAAAAACATAGCAAGACAAACCATCTCCGACATCTAAAATCTGAAATTCAGAAAGAACAAAGGAAAGCATACTGGACATACATAGAAAACATGATTTTTAACATACCAATCCCTGATGAAGGTTCTTCTAAATTTAATAAACCACCAAAAAATCTCTTCTCATATATTAAAGGGCAAAAAACAGAAAATTCAACCATACCGCCACTACGTAAAGATGGCTTACTTAAAACAGATGCAATATCCAAAGCAAACATTCTGAATGACCAATTTCAAAAAGCATTCACCCCAAAAACCTCACAAGAAATTCCAAACAAAGGTCCTAGCCCGTTTCCTCGAATGTCCGACATCCAAATCACCCAAAATGGCATTACCAAACTACTATCTAACATTAATCCACATAGAGCCTCTGGTCCAGATGGCATCCATGGTAGAGTCTTAAAAGAATGTAAAGATAACATATCTCCTATACTTACAATTATATTTAACAAATCTCTAGAACTTGGCAAAATTCCTTCTGGTTGGAAACATGCAAATGTTTGTCCTGTTTTCAAAAAGGGAGATAAGCATGATGCTATAAATTATCGGCCTATATCACTGACATGTATATGTTGCAAAGTTATGGAGCATGTAATCTCCAGTAACATGATGTCCTTTCTCGAAAAGAACAATATACTGTATGATTTGCAGCATGGTTTTAGATCCTCACGTTCATGTGAAACCCAGCTTATCTCCTTTATTCAAAATATTTGCCAATCATTTAACAAAAAAATTCAAACAGACATAATCATAATGGATTTTGCCAAGGCATTTGACAAAGTGTCACACAAACATCTCCTGTATAAACTCAAATATTATGGTATCAACAGTAACACTATTGATTGGATTTCGGACTTCCTGGAAGACCGGACTCAGACTGTTGCCCTGGACGGTGTAATGTCAGAAAAAGTTCCTGTGACTTCCGGTGTACCCCAGGGCACAGTCATGGGTCCAATCCTATTTCTAATTTACATAAATGACCTTCCCGATTACATCCAACACAGTACACTCAGACTCTTTGCTGATGATAGCATAATATACAAAGAAATAAAAAACACAAATGACGCTAAACTCCTCCAGTCTGACTTAGAAGCTGCTGGTAGGTGGGAACAGGACTGGCTAATGCACTTTCATCCAGATAAATGTAACATCCTTTCAGTAACACAGAAAAAGACCCCAATAAATTTCCAATATACATTACACAATCACAATTTAGAGAAAGTCGAATCAGCCAAATATTTAGGATTAACATTACAAAACAACCTCAAATGGGACAAACACATTAACTCAATCACAAACAAAGCAAACCAGTCACTTGGCTTCCTTCGCAGAAACCTAAAAATAAATTCATCCAAAGTCAAAGAACATGCATATAAAGCTATTGTAAGACCAAAATTGGAATACTCCTCCTCCGTCTGGGACCCACATGCCAAAGGCCAAAAAGTACAAATCGAAAAAGTTCAGAGAAGGGCCGCTAGATTCACCACAAATCGATTTCATAACACCAGTTCAGTCTCCAACATGTTACATACTCTTAACTGGCCATCCCTAGAAATCAGAAGAACTAGAGCTCGTCTTATCATGTTTTACAAAATAATCCATCATATTGTTGCCATATACCCTGAAAATAACTTACTTATTCCAACTGACCAAAGAACTCGATATAGCAGTGGATATGGCTTTAAACATATTAGTACCTTAAATGACCAATACAAGTTTTCTTTCTATCCAAGAACAATAAGTCAGTGGAACATATTGCCCCAAATTGCACACCAAGCAGACACAGTTGATGCTTTTAAGACCATTGTCACTGTGCCTGTCTTGGTATCATGCATTGCCTACTAGACTACAACCAATGTACAAAGTTTTAAACATAAATTTGTTATTCAAAAATCCAAAAAAAAAAAAAAAAAAAAATATTTTAATTTGCACATGTAATATGGCTGTTACTTTGTATATACACTTTTTAGTGTTTCTCTTTTTTTTTTTTAACTAGTGCCTACACATAATCTTCAGTGATTTGAAGGAGTGTAGTAATCCTTAAGAAGAAGAAGAAGAAGTCGGTACGAGTTAACTAAGGTACGAGTTGACTAGAAACCCTGCAACAATAACTTACAAAACTGACGTCAAGTGTCCAGACCAATAACAAACAGTGACTGGTAACGGTAATAGTAAAAGTTATCTCATATCTTCAGACACTGTAACGAGCAAGATATGACACTCGCTGATATTCTATAAATCATGTTAAAACATATACTGTATTTACCTTGGTTGTCCGCTGGTGAAGGACTGTCAGATAGTGCGTCTTTCGAAGTTGCTAATCCAGCCTTGTCAGATTTCCGGTCATTCTCACCAGATTTATCATTGGCAATACTGACATCGCTTTGGTCTGTCATATTGCTATGATTCACAGACAGAATCAGTAGGTCACAATGGCGAATTGAAGAAACGAACTTGCGTTGACCAGGAAGCCAATTGATAACAATTAACTGTAACAAGCGGAGGTAGAATCCGTACAAAGCAGAGGTAGGGGCGTGGTCTCGACATTGACTCCGCCCAAACAGCCCGCACTGTCGATGTAGGCCTAATCATGATGTATTGAGCTACATATGGAGTTGCGGTTTTCTTACACACAAAATGGCAAGAATATTCTCATGTTATGATGAAGTTGAACTGTTCATACATGATTACGAGAACAGTAACTGTTCTCGGTATATTAAGAGAACTTCCCGGAATCTTAAAAAGGAGAATGGTAACTTGACATAATTCGTTCGTGTCTGTTGATAATTTGGATTGATGTCAATGACGTTTATGTAATTATCCGACAATAGTTACGCGCCTGCTTATTGATTGTAATGTTCAGCATTCTTTGAACTTTGGAAAATAACTTTCAGAATATAAATAACTACATGTATATGTGAAAATTGACCCTGTTTGATTTTTGAAAATACCACCAGATTGCACCACAAACTGTACAGGCCCGATTCCACCGGGCGGGGGGGGGGGGGCAATGGTGCCTTGGTCCCCCAGTCGGCTGTGGAGTGACCTTTTTCTATCCCTGATATAAAATTATTTCCACTGATTAGGTCTTAAGGTTACTATTCTTTGAGCACTTAAAATGCAATACATTAATTTATGGTCGATTTCCTCTTGTATACTACCAGTACAATGGAAGGAAGTGCAATAAATTTGGCCCCCTGTTGTACTCATTGGCCTTGAGACCGTCTAGAAGAATCATATGCTTTTCACTCTACATCACCAGGTGCTTTCAATTTCCTTATCATGTATATATATATACGTATATACATGTACATGATAAGGAAAATTACTCAATTTCCTTATCATGTACTCGTATATGTGGCAAATTTGGAGTTAAAGGAACCATCGGACCTACAGGACCATGTGAATTTATCTTCACATTGGGATCTAGTTATATTTAAGGATTAGTTGGACTCTTTACACAGTATATAAGGCATTGCCATTATGAAGTAACGAGTCACTCAGTCTGATAGTCCGTTATTGCGTGTTGGGTATATTATTGAATTCTGTGGGATTAAAAATGGTGGAGCTGACCTCGTGTTTCTTAGTTATTTTCCCCCAGAGAAACTTGGAGTTGTTACATACATATATATATATACATGACACGGACATATAATATGGTTTATATGTCCTTGTACATGATAAGGAAAATTATTCATATATGTATATATACATATTTTGTTTTTCCAGAACAAGCCTAATTTCGTATTTGCACATTTTCCTTATAAGTTGTTCAAAAAACAATGTTTATATTAAAGCTACGATAAATAATCACTTGACATTAGACGAATGTGCATACACTTTACCGATAAATCCCATGTGATGATGACAACTAAACTAACTGCTAACAAAAGTATATTCTCTAACTAAATTGACGTGTTTATGATATGTAAATGTTTTGTTATCAGATATTACAAATAAAATATAAAACTATTTCCATGCTACAATGTAGTCACTTCAGGCTTATTTTACTCTGCCACCGGAAACCCATATGCCGAGCGTACATGTCTCGGGTTACTAACCTGTACTAGCATATTATTCGTATTAAATGTAACTCGACCAACTTTCTCGCATGCAAAAGAGGTGGCTCGAACTGTGACCTCCTGTTCTGAAGGCCGATGCTCTACCACGTCAGTTATTGTCGTTGACAATTATTTTATATTGGAAAAGATCAACACATTTAATTATTTCAGGGAGCTTACCTAGCTAAACCTGCTTTTAGTTTAATTATGTAGGCTGTTCACAGTTAATACAGTTTACAAGTGTGTTCCCTGATCATGGTCGTTTTGGACATAAAGATATAGTCTACTTCTGCCAAATCAGCTTGAAAGTTTATATATATACTCTATTTCATTGAAACATAATCAACAGAGTTTATGACGAAATGGCTCTTATTCACTTGTGACAAGTTTTTTTTGCTCAAGGCTGACTTGGGTAGGTACAGGAGGGGCTGTCCTCTGGAAACTTGTTAAAATGTTGGTATTTGTATGAATTGGTCGTTCTGTATTTTTAACAAGATAATACTACAAAAATGTAGTGCAATTCTCATAAATGAGTCCTTAAAATTTAGACCCCGAAATGCACCAAAAGCCACCATTTCATACCAGTCCTATATTGTATAAGTTTACAGATTTAGCGCCAAAACATACACTTGAACTATTCGATAAATTAATCACACCTATACTAAATTACTCATCCGAAGTATGGGGGTTCTATTAGGCGACCGAAATCGAAAAAACGCACTTACATTTCTGTAACATTTCTGTAAACGTCTATGGGAGTTAAACTGACGACTCAAAATGACATTGTGTATGGAGAACTAGGCAGGTATGATATGGAAGCTACTAGAATGTACAACATTATTAAATACCGGCAAAAATATGCATTGCCCCAGATAGACAACATTAAACAATGTTACATTTTACTCAAAAGTGATTTTGAACTAAACCCGTGTAGGTTAATTGGGTTTCACGAGTTAAGTCTCTTTTGTCTAAGCTGGGTTTTTATGATATTTGGTTGACTATTTAGAAAAAAATAAACAAAAACATAATTTATATCTCGATCTAATGAAATTTCTAAAATTCACAAACCCAAATTACATGTTTTCTCGCCATTTGTCACGCTGCTTATTACTGTAAAATGATTATTGCTGATTTTCACTGTTCAATATGCAAATAAATATCTATCTATCTACATGTATATTGTAAAAATTAGCTGGGGAAGATCCCCCGGACCCCACTTAAGGGAGAGGGATACACCCTCCCGTACCTACCCCCACTGAGTCTCAAGTGCGTGACAATTGTCCACATGTTTGCCCCCCCCCCCCATTCTGGAATTTCTGGATTCGGGCCTGCTGTATAAAAATGTCTTTTGGCTGGGGGGACACACGTCCCTGAACCTCCATGTCCGTTTTGGAACCACTTCTAAAAACACTGTCAACAATCTTACTGATCTATATGTAAGTCTGAAACCATTTAGAGGATACTGTAACGCATGAAATGATAAATAATTTCATTAAAATTTCTTTATTAAATTGTATGTATTTTGTATCTCAATTCTGTACTTTGTTAGTGCAAAGATTGCAATTTTTACATAAGAAAGTAGATGAATCCATTTATTTCAGTTTTGTCTTCATTTTAACATGTTCGGGTGAGATGGGAAGACTCCAGTGGCACACAGGCAATCATCCCTTTACTGGCTTTCCGTTTGTTGTAATTGTACACAATACTCGTGAGTGTCAGTATGGTCCAAATCGAGCCAAGCCAAATTTCATTGTAAGTATATCATCATTAAAGTTGCTGTGAATGTAAATGTGTTTATATAATTTCCTATAAATGTACTATTTATAGTATTTAAATATATATATGTACCCTTCAGTGGGTATATTTCCATTCATGAAGACGGTTAGAGGGTAAATCTACTAGTATATCATTGATAGCAATGAGTAATATACGGGATAATTTTAATTTCCTTGAGGACACGACATTGAATGTTATTTCCATTGCTCCTTATGTGTTAGTACACAGAAAGGTTGGTTCCAAGTATTACTTATGTGTCTGTGCATTGTTAGGATAGGTATCCAGCATGCACATTTGTACATGAACAAACTAACGGTTGGTACCACAGATTGCTTGTGTGTCCATACACAGCAAATGAGATGACATATATTGCTTCTATATTCATACACAGCGAGGGTTGGTGTCCTACATTGTATATCCGTCCACAGCGAGGGTAGGTGTCCTACATTGCGTCTATATCCGTACACAGCGAGGGTAGATGTCCTACATTGCTGCTATATTCGTACACAGCGAGGGTAGGTGTCCTACATTGCTTCTATATCCGTACACAGCGAGAGTAGGTGTCCTACATTGCTTCTATATCCGTATACAGCGAGGGTAGGTGTCCTACATTGCTTCTACATCCGTACACAGCGAGGGTATGTGTCCTACATTGCTTCTATATCCGTACACAGCGAGGGTTCACAGCGAGGGTAGGTGTCTTACATTGCTTCTTGACTTAGGTGTCATATCTTGTATATCCATGCACAGCGAGGGTAGGTGTCCTTCTATATCCGTACACAGCGAGGGTAGGTGGCCGACATTGTTTCTATATCCGTACACAGCTAGGGTAGGTTCCGATGGCTTATCTGTATATTTGTTTAAAGTGTTGTTGTCATATCTTCAGGTCTTTAAACTGTTCCAGATTGAGGATGATCATTGTTACGGAAAAAGTACAAAGGGACGAATCAATACAACAAAAAAACAAGGATGCTTGTCTATTATAAGAATTAGGAAGATTGTGGAATTCCCTGAGTACAAGGTAATACAGTCAAGACCTATTACACATACCCATATAATATGAAAATGAAGTTCTGTATAAATTAAGGATTAAAGCATAAAATAACCATATTGCTATTTTCTCAATGATAATTTCTATACGTGTACATATTGTAGACTGGTTTCTCACCATCTGTCCTACAAGCCGGGCAAACAAAGTGACTTGGTAATGTGTTGATTTCGCTTGTATATGGTCTAATGCTATTTTGCCATACTTATGATTAAATTGTTTATTTTGATAGCCATATCCTTTGTCATAATAATATGTAATGGCATTTATTTTTGACTATACGGCATCAGTTTGGAAGCGTAATATCGAGGCAAAACGCTTAAAAGAAAACTTCAGTTCCGCTAAAACACAGATTAACAAACTATATTTGAGTATAGATGACAATATATATAACAGCCACACCGGTCATATAACAGGAAAAGTATACATACTTAATGTTATATATGATTATAGAGCATGCAAATTTGTTGAAATGATGACTATAAATTAATCAAGATGAAACATGACTGACTCATTACACTGAAGAGAATTCGATATTGTTTGAACATGAAATGCCAAAATATTTGAATTATATAGCAACATAATGAGTTTGTCAGTTGAAGTCCATTGTCAATGTTATTTTTATTGTTGTTTTCAGATGGCGGGATATGGTCGGCCTTTAGATAAAAAGGTGATACCGGTAATGGAAATCAAACATCTGGTTGAAAAGGGAATGAGAGACATCTCGAGTATAAAATGCTCTATAGAACATTTTGTTCTCAATTCTTTGTGTATAACGCCTTCAAAGAGTAATAGGAGAAACAGTCCTACCAGTCTGGATGTACGGAATCATATGTTTCAAGTATTGTCAAAAGAAAAGAATGTCATTAATATCTAGTGTAGCAATCATTATCATACATAAATGATGTCCTACAGTATATAAGAGGTCACTAACTCTGTTCCATCAAACTCGGATCATTGTCAGCAATTGGTAATCTCATTAATTTGGACTGAGTTCTTTGAATAATGTTATATATGTGCGTTAAAAATTCCTCTGTACACTGAAATGTTTGTGATGGTATTAACTTTCTGAACCCGATAATAATGTTTGGAAAATTCTGTAAGTATGTGTCTTAGACTTCTCATTACTTAGCGCGTTAATCATATACATTTTTTATTTTGCACCAGTGTTTCAGATCATTTTGATATAATGCATCAAAAGTTTGTATTGCGGATGTTGTATGATATGACTCATTTCTGTAAAGTTAAACAAATAGACTAGGGATTTCATTTAGTTTTTTCCGCTCATTTGCATATTATAGACACACTGTACTATATGATAATTGATGTAACAATTTCTATACTCTGTGTAATCCTTGTTTTCCTGTCTGCTCAAAACTTGATAATATGAAATTAATACTTCCTGTTTTCATCCTCGGGTTCAGTGATGATGATCAGAAAAACCTTGGTGTACTGGTGCAATCATGGCGGGAACAAATCCAGAAGACAGTTTCTAATTCAGACCATCGTAAATATTACTGATTTTGTATTTAAGCTCATGTGTAAAATTGATATTTGATGGAAATCATATATTCATTTTGATTATAACTTTTTCATATTTTTGCAATTTTACATATATTATTGCTGGATATCCATATTTCTCTATTTAGGAAAATACAATGTGTTTATTTCAGCATTTAGTAATTAAGAAAGTAAAGCTAGTACAATATCCTCTTTCAAAATCACCAATACCATGGTATTTATGGACATTATTAATGATTCAATGCCATTGGTTGAATTAAGTTATGCCAAAACCATTCATTGTTTCTTAAAGCATTTCTATAAATCTTTAAATGGCTGGTACCAAAGAAGTGAATGTTATGTTTTGTCAAGACTATATTCACCAACTAAGTCTTATCAAGTACATGTGCATAATTTCTTTCTATTATAGAGCTTTTGGTACGGACAGCCAATGTGCAACAACCATGCTATTTGTTTATCAGTCCGCATTCCAAACAAGACATATCTTGAAAAAAGATGGTCGGCGCAATTTGAAGGTTAAAATTCGTTGAGCAACATAAAAATTGCCGAGATGTAACAATTTCTGGTCACTACAGATCCAAAATGGATTTCGGTAAATTCACCGTAATTCAGTGGATTTCGGTAAGGTAACGTACCCTTTATCGAAATGTTAACAAATCCGCGTCAAGGTTACAAATGTTGTTCGGTTGGAGAGAAATTGCCTTGGTGCTTAACGTAAAATTTGATTGATTTACACAACACTGATATGCAAATAGCAAAACCATGTCAGTACGGCTGCGCCGAAAAAGGATGATGAAAATGTATGGTAGAGAGGTGTAGCTAATGGACAGCACATATCACATTACCCAATATGACATCCCATTGGTGTGCCTCTGTGTGCTGTCAAATTGTGGATATATTGTTGTTGCCTTTGTTTTTCTTTCGAATGAAACAACTTGCCAGATTAAAGAAGGACTCGAAGTTATCAAAGGGTGGAATGGGGATTATCGTTCCAGTTACTTTTTGTGTGACATGAACAACCGGGAAATATCAGCGATTGAGGCTGCATTTGGCGGTATTTTGGTTATGCATTTGTGTTGTTTAAGTTCTAGTTTCACAATATCTGGAAAAGTAATACAAGTTATAGAAGATCGCTGCACTTAAATCAAATATAATTATTTATATATGATTACTTAAAAAGAATTTTGAAATGGAACCAATTAAGTTTAATTGTAAAGTGTATTTACGAAAGAACAATTGCCAAAGAAAAGAAAAAAAGGTATTAGAAATTAAGGATTTAATGTGTACAAACCCATAATGGCTTATAAGTGTATCAAGTGAAGTTTGCAATATATTTCACCTAACGATTAATTGTCATCAGTTTTCACTGAATACCTTCTTTGGAGGTTTGTGTCGTGGATGTTGTGATTCTAACAAGAATATAGAACAATGTATGTGTGTCGGTTTTACAATCGTGCAAGTTTATGATTATTACATGAAGAGCATGAGATAAAGCTGAAGAAGAGAATTATGTATAAATTAGATTTTTTTGGGTTGAATGAAATTGTTTATTGATCATATTAAATTTAAAAAAAAACACTACAAGAAGTATAAATTACCGATTCTTCAATTTATGGTGAAATTTATAGATATGCTATTCTAAAATAACATAAATGTTCTTTCAGGAAATGCTAGCGATGCTTTTGAGAGCATAGATGGATTGACCCGAAGAAATTTATCTCTAGACTGTGTACGCCTGCAGAAGGAGTGTGAAAAATTAGATGAGGAAAAACATATGTTTCAGGCAAAGAAGGAAAACCTAATGGTCAAGAAAGACATGCTAACCCTTCAAAAACAATATTTACAAAAAATATTATTGACAGACTTTCCATCCGGTGATTCATTCATGGACTCAATGCATTTTAAAAAAATTTGAACCATAATTATTATCTCTTGATAGCTTAGACTTGTTATAGTTGTTACGCATGGTGTGTTACTTTCTTTAGTTTGCTGATGTTACTTTATTGTTTTATGACATGTTGTCCAAAATGTATCAATCTGATAATTAAGAAATGACAAACAAATTATTTCAGTTCACTACCATTTTTATTGGAAATATCTCGTAGCGACGTTATCCCTCATAAGTTTACCCTCCAAGGCATCTGCCCCATTGACATCATTGATGGCATCATCCTCTTCTATAACACATGGAGGTATAATGTCATTCCTTAATATACCAAACTATTGATGAATTTAAGGTTAAATAGCGGAACATCGTCTTAGATCCTTGCATGTACTACCATGTTTATAATGCATTGTGGGAGTGTTAACAACGGTTGTTAGGCATAGTTTAATATCGTTGTCGTCTTTAAGGATGTAAATAATGTGATTTTACTGTCAGTTTATATAAGGTATACTAAATTAAATGCTGTTTTTTAACGATTTTATATTGTGAATAAACTATTTTATGTTGTTTAAAACGCGCAAACCTCAGGAAAGGAAGTGTGGCCAAGTTTATTTTGATTAAACGTACATAGGCCTACACATTTAAGCACAATAAAGACTTAATTGTATTTACCTGCCAATCCACCAAGACCCTGCTTCACTTCAATTGCCTGCTGGCCAACAGGGAACTGAATGAATTATCCAGCAATCTGTACGAGGATGTCGGCCACTTGTCTGCAGCACCGACTGACCGTTGGCTGACTCAGATTGATGGTGTCACCAACGGTCAGCTGCATATCTCCGGTCGCCAAATACCGGAGATAGGCACACACAGCAAGGACCACTGGGATTGCAAAACTTCTCCCAGTGGTCCGAGCTGCATCTCCACACATGATTTCAGTCATTGTATCTCTGTGGAACCTATAACGACGAAATAGCATGTCGCCATCCATCGCCTCTAACGGATTACTACGATCCAGAAAAACTCTAGGACGACGAAAATTTCTCTGCAATATGGCACGACGGATGCCTCTACCTGCGGCAGCCATCTTGATTCACAGGCTAAGTCTCGTGAAAAGGAGGCTTAAGTCAGGTCAAAAGAAGGCTTAGCATTACAGACTTTGCGCTATGGCCAAAGTCTCTATTACAGGCTTAGGAATGTTAGTGAATACGGGCCCAGATGTACATAGGTGTACTGAACCAAGCATGCATAATGTCTAAAATGTACGATTTTCAGGGCCACGCTTTAGTTGCTGCAATAAAAGCATGATAAATTGTTGCTAGAAATGAAACGAATTTCAATTGATACTTCTGTAAAAGTAATCAATTGGTTACACTGATGTGCAGAGTCCTTTAAGTCATATAATTATTAATCTAATTTCATTTTCTTGTACATTGTATACTATTTCTGAATGAATAATATTCGATCAGCATTAATTCATCAATTTGTTCGGCTGGCATTTTTTTTAAGTTAGCTACAATAAACGTTGCTATATTGAAATCTCTTCCATATTCTTGCTAGGTCAAGAAGTGAAAAAGAAATGCAGTAAGTCAGCATTTTGAAGATGGAATTCAAAGCCAGTAAGCATGTCAATTAAAGAGTTATTACATTGTTGTTGTACAATTTTAGAGAACTATGAACTGATGTTAAAGGACATATGTGTCACATAAAAGAGAGAATACGTAACTACAGGGAAAGCCACATACATAAGACAGTGCCTCCCCACGCAGATCTCCGGAAAAAACAACAATCCACAAAACATAAGGCACTAAAGGAGGTCAAACGGTACATATATTAAGGAACTGAGGCACAAGGAATGGCCCAGCAGACCACAAGGAATAACTAGGAGAATCAAAGTGGACAGCAAAGGGATGGGGAAGGGGGAAATTAATGGATGGAAAAGATCACAGGACAAGTCAAGACAACTGGCCGTAACAGGCCAAAAATGGGCAGGAAACAATCTGAACACTGTATAAAGTGGCAGAATTGCACAGGGGAATGGGAAATACAAAACACATTCAAAACACAAACAGAAACGACAATCATATAGCGAATTACAGCCTTGGAACTGTCAGCAAAAATACTGGGGGTTTAAATCGATTTAACAGCTAGCTAACCTCACTCTTAATCGCTATATGGTCCTTGATTTCCAACATATATACATAAATTGACTAAGTAGGCAGTAACTATTCATTAAAAGCAACCAACCATCACGCACACAACAGACACTGTAACTTATCCAGCACGAAGGAACAAGCAGCCTCAGTCTGACCTTGCTCCCAGTAACTAAGCTAGTAACATAAGAATGTGAAATAACCCTAAAATTTCAAATATTTGTGATAGGGATTTTAAAACTAAAATAAATATGTCTATTAAGATGTGTTATAAAACTGCATTGTAGAGAGAAACGTTTTCTTGGTAGTGTATAATAAAATATCTATGACGTCATACAATTTTATTGACGTCATAAAGGAGAGAGAATACGCGGCCACAGGGAACGCATCCTCGGTACCCAGGCTATTCATAACATTATCATAATGTATGTTATGTTAGCCTGGGTACCGAGGATGCAGGGAACGTTACTTACACAAGACTGTGCATTATAAAACTGATAAATATACAATAGAAAAAAATAAGTAAGTAGTTACAGAGAACATCACAAAAAACAAGAAACAAGGACAACACCAACGTAAATTCGAAAAAATATATATTAGACGACACAATACAAACACAAATGGGCAGGTCGATAGTTTTAAGATACTCCATGGAACACATCATGTTAGTTCCAGAGCAAAAGTCAATGCCTACAAAGTCCCGAACATATGGAAGCCCTGGAATACGAACATAATCCCCTAAGACATTGTGATCAGTCATATCCTGCCATACCAAGTACGGTTTACAAATATAACTTCATTTAGTCTCAAAACATTAGTGTCCGGTGTGCAGTAAAAACAGGTGTGAAAATCTAAAGTTCAAAACTGACTTATTATTGATTTAACGTTTTCGGCATTTCGGCATTATGTTTTTGTACATCATCATGGGGAGATAGCTGTATTATCTTTTTATACTCATTTAATGAGACAGCACAACGAGTTGCACAAAAGATCATCTATAACGTTATGAACAGTCATTTTATACGGGTGATAGCTTCCGACATGCAGCTTAGTTTTGTCACTATTTTTAATCAGAAATCACTCATTGTACAATTTTGAACACAAAACCAGTTGAAGATAATACATGCGCTGCTGCAGGTTTCATTTTACCTCATTTTTTTCAACCAGACTGCTAGTCACTTTATTGTGTCTTAAATACAAAATTTCATTGTGTGTGCAGTTGATAATTTGCACAAGTTATTTATGCATGTATCAAATACACCAGTATAAATATCTTTGTTATTATATGAAAATTTAAGTTGTGAAAATATTAAAAAGTTTTTGACTAAACATCATTGTTCGTTTTAATTTTTAACCAGGTTTTCAAAGAAAACCAGGTTATTAGAATGGTGGCCAGGTGGGCGGGCGTCAAACTGGGGGTTTCCGGCGAGTTTCGCTGATCATATTGCCATCAAACTTGGTGTATAATAAGAACATATGGAGAGGTCGCTCGGGATTGCTTTTGGACTCGTTCCGTCAAAGGTCAAGGTCACCGTTGCTAAACATTACAATTTGGTTTCCGGCGAATAATATGAGTTTCGTCGATCATATTGCAACCAAACTTGGTGTATAGTAAGAACATGTGTACAGCTCGCTTGGGATTGCTTCTGGACTCATTCCGACAAAGGTCAAGGTTACCGTTACTAAAAATAGCAATTTGGTTTCCGGCGATTAACTCGAGTTCCGTTGATCATATTGAAACCAAAGTTGGTGTATAGTAAGAACATGTGGAGAGCTCGCTTGGAATTGCTTTTGGGTTCGTTCCGTCCAATGTCAAGGTCACTTAAAATTTAAAAATCAGTTTCCACTTAATATCTTCGCTATGCGTGGGTGTATTGACATCAAACTTGGTTTATAGTTGTTGCATATATATATTATATATCTAAGTGTGAGTGTGCATGTATCACCTACGGCACCTTTGCAGCGTTGATGATCAGCATGTATTCATATTACAAATTGAGCCTTGGTTACAAATAACTAGGTTGAAAACCTGGTTTGAGGGCATTGCCCATTTCTTGTTTTAACTTATTTCTTGAATTATATGTTTGAAAAGTATATTACATGTACTTTATATGCTAAGACAGTTTGGATTTATCTGATATAAAAGATTCCACACACATTGTAACACTAAAACGATAGTAATGGTGATCTAATATCTATCACCTGAGTAGAACCTGCTTGTCAGTCCGCATACTTAATGTAGGTAACATACCCTCATCACTTTGTACAATCGTTTACACCCTTATCAAGAAACATACCCTCTCTTTGTACAGTCAGTTATGGCTTTATAATATATAAAGTTTATATAGTACCTACCCTCGCTTTGTACATTCATTTATGGCTTTATAAAGTACCAACCCTCGCTTTGTACATTCGTTTATGGCTTTATATAATACATACCCTCGCTTTGTACAGTCATTTATGGCTACGTATAGTACATACCTTCGCTTTGTACAGTCAGTTATGGCTATGTACCAACCCTCGCTTTGTACAGTCATTCATGGCTTTATATAGTACCTACGCTCGCTTTGTACAGTCATGTATGGCTTTATATAGTACCTACGCTCGCTTTGCACCGTCATTTATGGCTTTATATAGAACCTACACTCGCTTTGTACATTAATTTATTGCTTTATATAGTACCTACCCTCGCCTTGTTCATTCATTTATGGCTTTATATACTACCTACCTTCGCTTTGTACATTCGTTTATGGCTTTATAAAGTACCAACCCTCGCTTTGTACAGTCATTTATTGCTTTATATAGTACCTACCCTCGCTTTGTACATTTATTTATGGCTTTATAAAGTACCACCCCTCGCTTTGTACAGTCCTTTATGGCTTTATATAGTACCTACCCTCGCTTTGTACAGTCATTTATGGCTTTATATACTAGTAGTACCTATCCTCGCTTTGTACATTCATTTATGGCTTTATATAGCACCTACCCTCGCATTGTACATTCATTTATGACTTTATATAGTACCTACCATCGCTTTGTACAGTCATTTATGGCTTTATAGTATACCTACCCTCGTCTCGTACAATCATTTATGGCTTTATGTTGTACCTACCCTCGCTTTGTTCATTCATTTATGGCTTTATATAGTACCTACCCTCGCCTTGTACATTCATGTATGACTTTATATAGTCACTTACACTCGCTTTGTACAGTTATTTATGGCTACGTTTAGTACCTACCCTCGCTTTTTACAGTCATTTGTGGCTTGATAAAGTACCTACCCTCGCTTTGTACAGTCAGTTTTTTTGTATCTATACTTGAGTTTAGCAACAATTTATAGCATTATATTGACGGATCCACCGGAATGGGAATGTAATACTTGGGCCTAAAGTTTTGCAAAATCAAAGAATTTATTTTTTTCCAGAATAAGCCTACTTTCATCATAGACATATAAACCATTATATGTCCGTGCTTTCATATTTTCACATTTTCTTTAAAATTTGTTTAAAATAAACAATGTACAATGTAATACTAAAGATACAATTATAATACTTTGACATTAGACGAATGTGCACACACTTTACGGGTAAATCCCATGTGGCGATGGTAACTAACACAAAATGCAAAAAAATGTTTATTTTCTAACTAAATCGAAGTGGTTATGATATATAAATGTTTTGTTTTCAGATATTAAAAAAGAAATAATAAAATGTAAATCTATTTGCATTCTAGTCATTTAAGGCTTATTTTACTTCGCCACCGGAAACCCAAATGGCGAGCGTGCAGTCTCATAAATTTCCCGGGTTAAATTCTAACCAATACAAGCATGTTCTTCGAATTAAATGTAATGTGTTTCAACTTTGCATATGACGGGGCTCGAACCATGACCTCCTGTTTGAAGGCTGATGCTCCACCTCTTCAGTTATTATTGTTGACAATTATTTTTTCCTTATAATTCAAGGAGCATGATTGTCTAAATATGTTTGTAGTTTAAGTATAAAGGCGGTTAACTGTCAATACAGTTCATTAGTGTGTTCCCTGATCATGTGTACAAAAGGTGGTGTCCCTGGATTTTTTTTTTAAATGTTGGTACTTGTATGAATTGGTCGTTCTGCATTTTAAACAAGATAATACTTGTGCAGTTCTCATGAATGAGTCCTCAAAATATAGACCCCAAAATGCACCAGAAGCAATCCTTTCATACCTATATTGTAAAAAATTCCGGGGGAGATCTGACTGGGGGTTGGTACAGGAGGTGGTGTCCTCTGGGTTTTTTTTTAAATGTTGATACTTCTTGTATGAATTGGTCGTTCAGTATTTTTAACAAGACAATACTTGTGGAATTCTCAAGAATGAGTCCTCAAAATTTAGACCCCGAAATGCACCAGAAGCTTCCATTTCACACCTCTATTGTAAAAAATGTCCGAGACAGATCCCCCGAACCCCCTTCCCTCCTAAGGGAGAGCTATGTGGTTTTATACTTTGTACAACAATTTATAGCATTGTCGGGTATCTATTCCCTCTTCAACAAGAACGTGAGGCATTCTTGACTTTATTTTTTTTTTAAACAAAATTAATGTACATTTACCTGCTTTGTACAGATTTATTATGGACCAATATTGGTCCCAGGATATATATACATGTATTATATATTCTATATATTGGATAGAAACGGACATAATTGCATTTTGTATTATTTTTTACTTTCAATACAACACGGACCTATATACCATATAGGTCCGTGAATACTTGTATGTAAATATATTTGATTTCTAGTATTTCATCACGGATACACCTGAGTGTAACACCTATTCGAAGTTGAAGGCGGAGTCTGTATCGATAACCCGCCCATTCCTTCGCTTTGTACGGATATCCCGCCTCTCCCTTCGCTTTGTACGGACTTATACCATTCGGAAATCCTCGGCCAACTACGTCAAGTGCTATCCGAGTAACGAAGTGGTACGGAAATGCCCGAGAGCTGTCGAGAATGGGACTTATACCTCCGCTTCACTCGGAACACCTCGGAGATATAAATAAATATGTATTCCGAGCTCTGCCGGATACCGCCGAGTAGGTACGATTGCCTCCGCTTGTTATCCCAATCGGAACACCTCGGAGATATAAATAAATATGTATTCCGAGCTCTGCCGGATACCGCCGAGTAGTTACGATTGTTGTTATCCAAGCCAATTGAGTATGCGATAAACAAACAGTTTCGAATTTTAAAAACATACTCGGATTAAAAAAATAAATTATGTCCAAAATCATGATAACAAAAACATAATACAAACCGAAAATATTTATTATTAAGCTTTTGGTCGCAAGATCTAGAGCGTTTTCATAAATCCGTACATTTCGACCGAAACCCAGTCTTTATCACACAGCAAAGATGGCGGAGTTCGATTTGACCACGCGGATGGGCCAGTATTTGGACCGGCATCTGGTCTTTCCTTTACTAGAATTTCTATCAGTGAAAGAGGTACGCTGTTTAATTATTTTGCTATTATTTCAGTACTTGATCTAGGTAATTTTCATAGCATTTTCTGTGTATTTCCGTCTCCATATTTTAACAAAAAAGATTACCAATGATCGGATATGTCCTATCCGGATTTTATTTTCCTTACTGTTAAGTGATGCCTTGTGTATGTCATTTTCAATAACCTCCTAAGGATATGTTGCAAAGGAATGTAACCATTTTACTTAGAATTTTCGACGATAAATCTAGATACATGAACTTGAATTTTACTGACTGTATTTATAGGGACCGGTATTTATACATCATTACATGTCAACTTAAATACGTCTTGGTTCATATATTGATCTTTGACATCTGTTGATGTAAATTTCCACCTACTATGTACTCCATACTGTTCAGGATCATGAATCTATGCTCTTGTTAATACCTTATCTATGTAAGTTCGCCTGTAAGTATTTATAGCAGTCATAGAAAGTTAAGATCTGAACTTACAAGCAAGTCAGGCTGGTACTTTACCAATCAAAAGGCACCTTTTAATTTCATTAAGTTTCTACACATTATTGATCCAATGGCGTCGCGGCAAGGGCGGTGACCGCCGCCCCAATAATTAGGCAAGCATCGATCATGCGCCTATCATAAAACTTGAGATTTTTCATGATTTTGCTGACGAAAAGTGGTAAGCAAATTGAAGCGGCGAAAAAACTAGCGGTTTCCAAGGCGACCGTGTATTTCAATGACGTGCCAATAGTTAATTGATATGGTGTGAAAATGTATGGTGCTGATATGTTTAATTGATACAAACTGTTAATTTCTATCCTGCTAATCGGGTGACCGACGACCTAGTCCTATAAATAAGACCCTACATACCTTATTTCACATTTTGACATTTTCCGGGTACGTAGGGTCTTATCGGCCTCCTCTTAGTGTCACTTAGCACTTTCCGACACGATTTTGTGTCGCTATTTTTTCACTAATTTTGAACCATCAAACAACACAAGCAGGGAAAATACATTTGGCCTGTTGCACAGTATTTTGTCCATTTTTTTAAAAATAGTTGTACAAGCTAATTTCTGTAAAACTACAAACTCAATTTAGAAAAAAATGAATGCAAGCACAAACATACATCAAGTTTTAAATGTGCATGTGAATTATTTGGAGAAATATTTTTCGGTTTAGAATTTATACAACTTTGAAGACCCAAAAATGGTCCATTTTTATGTGTAATGTGTTAGCATCAGTTTTTTCCCACTTTTTCTACACACTATTGTGAGAAAACCAATAGGTTTTTTGCATAAGACATTTTGCTTTTCCTTTGAAGAATTCCATGCTTGTTAGTTTGGTATAAGGCATAATGCTGTAGCATAAATACTTGCTAATTTGTGTTTGAAAAACCAAAATAGGTACTGATGTAATGGTCTCCATTTTTGTATTTCCCTATATTCTACTTTTTTAATTATAAGGACAATATAAATAAAAGAAATCAACAATCTCTACATATTTATAAAGACAATAAGTCAAATAAAAGGATGATGTAATATACATGCCAAGAATATCAACAATATTTTTTTATTTTACAAATATTTTTCTACTTAGCAAGTTGTGTCAAAAAAAGTGTAATGTCCGTCCCCCATGTGATTTTTAAGAATAAGTACAAAAAATGTTTAATAAAACATATTATTCAATACATTTTATCATTATAATACCATGTCAGTCCATATTTGCGGTTTATTCTTGGTTATAATGGAATTATTTGCAAAAAATGAAATGTTATCTGTAATGTCCGTCCCCGTAATGTCCGTCCCCCTATGTATAATGTTATTTAGTGTGAATGAAAGTCATTTTAGGCATCAAGTTTAGGAAAAAAATTATGTTTATGTACATAGACAACCTTTATTTTGTCTAGAAAGAAAGAAAAATCTACTTCATAGTGAAGCATCTTAGTGGTAGGGACCTATTTTATACTTCTGCAACAAAAATGCACAAAATTGGCATCTTTTTGACAATAAAAGGATATTTTTTCTATTATACTCATCAAAAAGATTTTATAATGAAGGGCCTATATATGTTAAAAGTCCATGTAGTAAAAAATATTTCTTAAAATTGACAATACAGTCTTTAAAACAAATAATTTAGTGTGGGGACGGACATTACAAAAAAGGGACGGACATTACAATATTAGGATAATTTCTCAAATCTTCAATAAATCCTGCTACACATATTGCTATGAATTCCAGAAATTATACTTAAAGATAATATGATAAAAATCAGAAACAGAGCCAGAAACAAGGCCAGTATTAGGTTGGACACATTATACAATGTTATGCAATAAACAATATTGTCCCCTGTGTGCACTATCTAGATATCAATCTTATCCAGACCCCTAATCAGCATTTCACAGTGTCTGGCCCAGTGGGAGTCCAATATACATCAATCAGTACTTGCTGTCACCATCTGACACATATATACAGTAAAGTTGAGAAAGTGTAAATATAAAAAATAGTTGATCAGACTTGCCTTGAATGTTAGAAAATGAGAGAATTTATTAAAAAATTAAATCAACATATATGTGTGATATTTAGGATTTTAAACATGGTATATTTCAAATTTCTATAATTACATAAATTGTTAAACCCCAGTGCAAATGAAATAATGAAGAAATAAGAACTTTTCTTACTCTTATAAATCACTTTTGAAAGAAACCAATACCGGTATATCACCTGTATTTTAATTTTCCACTAATATTTACCAAAATTAACTTCTTCTTTTTTCTACATACATGTTTATAGCTATATATGTTTTAGTTTATTGTCTTTAATCTCAATAATTATTGATGTTATAAGTGATTCTGGTAATTTTAGTTAAACGAAATAAGCCTTCATTACCAATTTATGAAGTGAGGTCCGTCCTAAGCAAAGAAAATGTACAAATACTTGCTTGAATGCTGACATAAGTCAATTATTTTAGTTTAGAAAACTAATATAATGTTATCTCAGCATCCAGATATAATGATGATTTCATATATCTATGTTATATATCAATTGCAACTGATTAAAACCAGAAGACAAGAAATAGATATTTAGGAGAGAAAAAATCTTGACCGATTTCAAATTATTGGTTGGAATGACATAATTAAGCAAGAATTTTAGCTAAAAAGTATAAATTCTATAAGAGTATGCTATTTCTTGGATACTTATGTAAAACAAATACATTTTAAGTTGTTACTTTGTGTTTCTTCATCTTTTAGAGACAGACTTTTCATTAACTTGTAATGTCCGTCCCCTCCCAGTCAGAGTTATATCTAAAGGTAAAAATAACAAAATCAATGGGACATGTTTCTATATGTATCATAGTATCCAAAAAAGTAAATATGAAAAAAATACAAGAAACTTTATTTTTTGCCTTAGATGCTAACAAAATTGGGACATTTACTGTGCAACAGGCCATTTCCAATCGCGCAATTGATGCTTTCTACGCCGGATAATTCTAAAAATTCCAAATGCCATGCGCTAATTGTATAAAGATGCGCATTTGTTTCCATCTAGTGCAGATTTCACAGAGATTCAGCGTAATGGCTGCCCAACGTATCCGGTTAATTAACACGGTCAATATACGAATCGAAAATTAGACGAAATTTGTGAATAGTGAAAAAGCCGGATTCCGGAACCCGGCATCATTTGAAGCGAGATAAATGACACATGTGCGAAAATTATTTCGTCCAGGCGTCTACGTCGATTTCGTATAATATATTATTTTGCCAACATGTCTAGGAAAGATTACACAATGAACATTTTATCGAAAATTAAGCGTTTAAAGGTGATTTTCATTTATTTGTTAGTATAAAACGAAATTATACAGTGCATTAAACTGTTTCTACGTCAATTAACGATATAATTCGCGGATTCGAAAATATTCGATAATGCTACATGACATGGCATAGGGCCCGTTTAGACGTTACATACAAAGTGAAAGTAAAATGTAAAATAACAAAATAATGAATGTTAATGGTTAAATGGGTATGTTTACGTCTTAATATTTTGGACTAACCGACGACCGTGACATGGGTGATTAACTAATTATGAATTTAAGTGGATGATCTGAAATTATTATAGCAAAGGTGGCTAGTTTTTTTAAAGCATCGCCCTGAAAAGGTATAATATAATATTTGCTTTTACTCTTGAAATAAATTCCATGGAATGTCTTACAAATGTTAACATGGATACACCACAAATTTAAATTTCGTAAACGTTTGTTTGGTAAAAAGGCACCAGAACAGCATTCATTTAAGGCAGTTATGGCTTCACTATGATGAAGTATTCATGATAAAGTCTTTTTTCTTTTGCTGACGTATTGCATGTTCACAGAGACGCTACTGATGCCATGTACTAGTTGTTTTTACCTGTTTGTAATTTCTTTACATTATTTTCCCCTAATTTTACAAAACTCACAATGTCTTAAATCAAGAATTTCATCCATCAGAATAAATAACTCAAGAGGCCAAGAAACAGCTCTATTTTCATCATATTTTTAAAAAATCTCGCAGTGGGTAGGGGACACCCCTCCCAATCCCTCCCCATCGCCGCCCCAATGGACCGTGCGACGCGCCTGTGATCAGTACCATTTAGAAATGCTTGACAATGAATGAAATAATACGAGATAATGGATGAAATATGTAGTTGGAGAAATGACAAGCATTAAATGTCTAATAAGTTGATATCAGTGATCAGTGGTGTAAAAAAAGTTGATGCACTACTTAATTTTGGAATCATATCGCACTACTAAAAAACTTAGGCTTCTGATTTCTAGCACCACAAAATACAAAACAAGCTGTACAATGTATCTGCTTTTGATTGACAAACAAAATGTATCAATAATCAATTTCAACAATATGACTGCTCTGTCAAAAATCTATTAAAAAATTCTTAGGTTTAAATATTAAATTTGCCGTGAAACATTGAGGCTAAATTACAGTGCAAGCATTAATATGAACATGTATGTGACCCTCTTCTGGTAGAGACTCATTTATTGATATCTATGTATCTTCTTCTATAAACTGTTGAGTGTTTTTAATTGATACTTACGGAATGTTCTTCATACATAGTAATTATTTTTATTCATATTAAGTTCAATCTGTAGAACGCTAGATTTGTGTAGTTTGTTAGTGTTACTAGATGTTCCATTGATCATTGATGTTAATGTAGCCCCTCTATTTCAGCTGTACGATGAGAAGGAAATGTTAAAAGGCAAACTTGATTTGCTGAGCAACACTAATATGGTGGATTTTGCGATGGATGTCCACAAAACCTTGTATCCAGACCAAGAAGTTTCAGCAAGTGAGTAACACTTGATATTACACCTTACAGGGGTTCCACTAGGTGCTGAATCTCAAGGGTCATTTTGATTATTTTTGACCAGATGTTACCATTTTATAGCCAAAATACCTATGATTGAGAGATAAATTGACACCTCAGTCCAAATCCTAAGGTTCAAAATGTGGCCTCTTGGAAAATCCAGGGATCAAAGAGTCAAATGGGACCCCTGATCTTATGTATTTATCAGTAATTCAGAAGGCCTTCTCATCATCAGCTGCTATATACAGTCAGTAAAAGTTATAAAAACTACTATAAATTCTGTGGGAAAATCAGGAAAACAATACATTGGTGTTGGAACAAATTTGGATATCACTGGCTTGCTGCTGAAATAAACATGCACAAAATATGAAATATACATTGTGTTAAGTAAAAAAGTTTCTGCCATTCACAGATTTTACTGACTCACTGACTATGTATACGATGCTGTCTTTTCTGCAATTTTTGTAGAGGTGTTGTGTAATTTTATAACTCACATCACTATGATTATACCTTAAAGATCATATTATATAGTATTGTGTTGCTATGTTTCCTTCATAAGTAAAACTACACAAAAAAGTCCATTAAGGTTGCTATCAGTTGATTTTGTTTTAACCTCGAGGTATTTACATGTATATATACTGAATTGCAGGTTTCTTCACAAAGAGAGGTAATGTGGTAACTCAGCTAAAAACTTTACAAGCAGAGACTGAGCTGATCACAAAAATATTTGAGGATCCAGAAGTGATGCGGCAGATGCAAAGTTCAAGGTAATGATACTATTTAAATGTGTCTCAGGTAATGTGCTAAATGTTAACAAAGGCGTTGTTTTGGTGAACAAATTTGCTTATAAATGTTTCATGATGATAATATGTCTGTAAATTTGTTGATGTGTTTCATTTTTTGGTATTTATGATGGCCAGTACTATGTGATGTACAATGTGCATTTTGTGGCTTTGTTTTCTATATTTTTGTGTATTGTATGACTTATGTAACTAGACTGTTTCTTGCAACTCAACTTGCTAGACTGAACATAGGCATCGTGTGAAACACTATTAACAAAGATAGATAAACATTCACTCATTCATTCTGTCACAAACTTGAGAAAATATTTGAGATCAGATATACACTATGGGCCTGTTTGTGTTAGGAAAAAAGATGTTTATAGCGAGCAAATGCTGTTATAGTTATTGCTCTGTTGCATGTTGTCATTTCTGCATGAACTGATTTCATTTTTATAGAATCTGAAAGTGACAATATACTGAGTTTTGAAAGTTAGCTGTGGTTGCTAGTAATTTATGTGCATAAAAATCTATTTTTACATAATTTATTTGGTAAGGAATGACATTCTTGCCAACATAATAATATCTTTTTTATTTCTCTGAATTTGACACAATTTGCAATAAATAGAACATTTAACTCCTGACTTTAGTCTATGAAACTTTGTTGTCACTGATGAATTCTATGCATAAACAGTTGCATGTAACAATTTCTGACAAAACAAAATGTTCTTGATGTAATGAAACCTAATGTGAGTCCATGTTCATTATCAAAACTATAAATTAGAAAAATCATCTTTGACCTGTCAAAATCCCTCCTTTTGTTTTAATGACCAAATTAAGTTACTTTCAGTTTAAAAACATGTCGGTATCAAACAAGTAGAAGGTATTTTTTGCAAAAGGAAATGCAATATGGGTTGTTTTAATATAGCCATCTGAAAAGAGTGAAATATATGTAATGCGCTTTGAATATTTTTTGTATGATTCTCTTTTTCTTTATTAATTGTTTATTTATTTTCAAATGACTTTCTCAATGTCTATTTGTAGGGATGGAAGACAGCTTTTTGATTACTTGTTTAAGGAACATGGGGTAAGTTTTTAATGTCCTAAGTATTTTAATTAAACCATTATGTTTTATTTCCTTATAAATATGTTGTTATAATTTCTTGTCTGTTTATTGCAATTAGTTCCACAACTGAGCAAGCCATACTGCATTTAAATGTATATGCTTTATCTGAAATTGTTGATCTGGTTCATGGTACAATGTACTCTGTAAAGAGCTGTGAATCTTCATCCTTTTGGACAAAAAAGGTGAAGTAAAATAATCAGGTTTGGTTAGATAGGTGCAAAAATGTTCTTTTATTTAAAGGTGTAGTGGTTATCCTCTGATTTTACTAAGATTTTCTCTGTTTTGGTAATTGTACAATTGGCTTGGAAATCTTGAGTCCCTGACTCCTATTTCTTTATGGGGACTTCCATTTTCCACTAACTGCACATCCCTGGGACCCCTAAAATTAACTTTTTTTCAAGTATAAACTGCACAGCTTGGACCCTACAAATATATTAAAGGAACCCCCAATTTGTCGAACACTAGGGTCTAAGTACCCCTAGCTGAAAAATTCTAGGGAAAACCCTGTAGTAATGTACCCTTAGTCTGATATGATCGAGGCAAAATGTCTGCTACAGTGTAGAAAGCTGAATTTTAAAGAAAATATGGAAATTCAACAGCATTTACTTACTCAAGTTACTGTGGCGTGGAGTGTTATCTTTCAAATTAATATTGTCCCTTTTAAATTGTAGTTCAAAGCTGAGATGGTTGATACCCTGTACAACTATGCCAAGTTTCAATATGAATGTGGTAATTATTCAGCTGCAGCAGAGTACCTCTACTTTGTCAGGATTTTAGTAAGTTCTTAGTTGTTACTATTTGTTTTATACTGTATATAATGATCCGTATTATGTGCTAATTTTAGGGCTGTAATGAGTTTCCGAATATCCGAACACTCGCGGTTCAAGGCCAGCAATCCGAGTAACCAGATTCATTAAATATCAGTATTATGTGCTTATTTGATTAAATATATTTCGAAAGTCAACCATTTGGAAAATTGATAATCTTGAGAATAAATTTGTGCAAGAATTAAAGCTCTTATAATAAAGATTCAAGTATTGAACATCATATATGTCATGATCTGTTTTTATTCTGATATTACAGCTACCACCAAACGATAGAAACTATTTGAATGCATTGTGGGGTAAGCTGGCTTCAGAAATACTTATGCAGAACTGGGAAACTGCGTTAGAAGATCTGAACCGATTGAAGGAAGTCATTGAGGCAAATGTACGTCACGCAATTTGTATTTTATTTTCTACTTACAACATATACTATTCTTTGAAATTCTTTTTAACATGAAGGTCAAGTTACAAGTGTTCAAAACTAATTGGTTACATAATGTAACATTGTTGCATGAAAATCGACTTTCCTAAGATTTCTTACTCCCAACAAGTTGTCCTTGAAAACTGTTACTATATACATGTAGTATGTAGCTATATAGTTATTGTGGCTTAAGTTTCAACAATTTCCTTGTGATGTACAAAGTTTGCATTGTCATTCATTTACAAAACAAAAATTTACGATAGTGCCATTGTGATGTACAAAATCTTTAGCATATCAAAGTTTGACAGAAAAATATGCTGTGAATTTACTTTCATTTCAATAAATCTTGATATTTATATTGTTACTGTCAGATTTAATATCTGTTATGATTCCTTCTTTTCCTATTAATTAGTTTTCATTTCGAGAAATAAAATTATTGATGTGGGGATGTGTATCTATTAAGTATGCTTACATTCTATATTTCAGACATTCGGTAGTGCTCTTTTGTCTCTACAGCAGCGCACATGGCTTATTCACTGGAGTCTGTTTGTGTTTTTCAATCATCCCAAGGGTCGTGACCTTATTATTGATATGTTCTTGTACTCCCAGCTGTACTTGAATGCCATTCAGACTATGTGTCCTCATATTCTGAGATATTTAACTACAGCTGTTATTACCAACAAGTCAAGACGTCGAACTGTCTTAAAAGACTTAGTGAAAGTAATACAGCAGGTATGTTTTCTTTTTTTGCTCTAAAACAGCAGGTCAATTTCATTGCTGGTAATTTGCTTTTTGCTAATTTACTCTTTATCAGTAACATGTTAAAGCTTAAGTTTAAAAGTTCTACAGAAAAAAATGTCCTTCATATTCATTTCATCAATAGAAGAATGGTGAAGGGGCATAAAGTGTTACCCCTGTCTGTCCGTGCTTGTGTTTGTCCTTGCCAGATATTGGTTTCTGGTCAGTATATCTTGAAAGAATGGATGGATTCTATTTGTATTGGGCACATATGCAATTGATAATAAAATACAGGTGGAGTTCAATTACAGTTACAATCCACCAATTTTTGGACGAGTAATGGCCCTTTTTCGACTTAAAAAGTTGGTTTCGAATCAGTATTGTTTGAAAGGGTGGGTGGATTCAATTCATATTGCTTCCGTCTGCTTACAAAATATTGGCATTATACTGAAAAGCACATAGCGGGGGCATCCATGTCGATTGCTACAGCTCAATTTAGTCTTTGTAACAAAATAGCGAATCCGACCATAGAATGTTACAGGCTTCTAACATAAATATACTGCTTTTATTTTCAGGAATCGTATACATACAAAGATCCTATCACTGAATTTGTTGAATGCTTGTATGTTCATTTTGACTTTGATGGAGCACAGAAAAAGCTCAGAGAATGTGAATCGGTATGTAATTGTTTTAACCGGGAAATATTTTGTTGATCTCTGGAACAAAATTATCATGTCAATACCATGATAAAAACAGCATTGATTTTGGGTTACTTATTCATTAATATGTCCGAAATTTAGCCACATATTTAAAGATGTTATACTTGATATGCAAGATGTTTACTCTAGCTGAATGACAGAAATTGCCTTTTTCAGTATCTTAACTGTCCCTTTCCAATTCATCTATGTTGATTGTATGTTTGTAGCTCACCAGAGCACAAAGTGCTCTTCGTGCTCATGTTGAGCTTTTAGGATTGTTGGATGTCTAGTGGTCGTCTTACAATATTGCATGAATTATTCAGTTCCATCAAAAACATTGCAGCCATGGGGTGGGCCTTGTTCCCTATATGTATATAGTGGAAACTATAAAGACATCTCCTCCTGAACCAGTTCATGGATTTTGACCAAACTTAACAGGAATGATCCTTAGGTGGTCCTCTTTCAAAGTTATATAAATGGTTTCAGTCTGTTGATTAAGTAGATCACAGGAGCTAAAAATAGATTTTAAAAGTGAAAACTTTGACAATGTTCTTGTCCAAAACCATAAGGGTTAGAGCTTTGATATTTGGTGTGTAGCATTTTCTAGTGGTCCTCTTACCAGATTGCAAAAATTATTAAAATCTGTTAAAAAACATGGCCACTTGGGGGCAGGCCTTGTTTCCTATATGTATACAGTTGAAACTATTAACGTCATCTCCTTAAACCACTAAATGAATTTAGACCAAACTTAAAAGGAATGATCCTCTTCCAAAGTTACATAACAAAAATCCAGTCTGTTGCATAAATAGGTCACAGAAGCTCAAAATAGATTTCAAAAGTGAATTTTTTTACTTTTTATTGAACCTATTTCTATTTATTGACATATTAGTCTAATTCAGTCAGAATGGCAGTGAAGTCAGGTGAGGATATAGGGCCCTCTTGTTATATAAGCAATGTTTTACTAATATCCCTTGCACTCAATTCATACTTTTATTTTCCAATTTAGGTCTTGATGAATGACTTCTTTCTCGTAGCTTGTTTAGAAGATTTTATCGAGAATGCCAGATTATTGATATTTGAGACTTTCTGCAGAATACACGAGTGTATTAGTATCAGGTATGCTTAATTTACAGATCCATATCTTTGATGAATAAATAATTATTGTATTTTCGTAATTTAACCATCTAGTTGAATCTTCCTTTTTATTGATGTCTGATTTTTTTCAACGTTATTTAGCTTTGGTCTACCTGTTCAGTGGTATGTTGAGTACTCATTGAGTATTTACAAATTTTGTAATGATTATATTAACTTCTAATACAAAAATTGATATTCAAAAAAGAGAATGGATGTACTGTATTTCAGTGAACTGTATTGAATCCTTTATTGTTTAGATTAGTGTAAATTACTTCCTTATTGGGATGACAAGAATCATTAGAAACTTATATTGGCAATCATTACTTTTGCAGTTGCTATTGGTAAAGGAAGTAAAATACAATGATGAATGTTTCTTGGAAATGATGTGTTAGAAGGTAAAATATTTTTGTCTATTGTCTTACAGTATGTTGGCAAACAAATTGAATATGACTCCTGAAGATGCTGAGAGATGGATTGTGAATTTGATACGAAATGCTCGCTTAGATGCAAAGATAGATTCCAAACTGGTTAGTAACAAAACTTCTGGAGATATAAGCTAATTTCATGTCGCCTGCATTCTTAGTAATTGCTTGTATTTCAAGACTATGTTATTATATAATATTTGTTCACGACTTCAGCCTAAAGCAATATTTTGCAATTTGATTATTCGCAACTTTGTAAGTCAAGATCGTACTTCAGAATACAAGGACGTTAAATAAACTTACTTTATTCAGTGTATATACGACAGAACACTGTTATTGTCTTGAACAAATGACGCTTGTCATAATAATAATGGAAAACAGTGTGTGGCTTTTGCATGAAGTATGAACAAATAATTGAATACATTAATATAGAAAATTACAACTTACCTGTGCCCTGTGAGAAGAAATCAATAACAGTATTATGCTACATTTTGTCATTATTTGATTTATATTGAATAAATAGTATCTGTGTAAATCAAGTGTAATTTTAGTGATATCTCGAGTGATTTTAATTTTCGCATATTCATTGCAGTTGCGAAAATAGTGGTAATAAAGCGGCCCCAAAAACATTATACAGCTAGTGATATTAGAAAATTTACTTGAAATTCAAGGACGCATTATTTTGCTGATGAATTTTTGATTATGAGCTGCAGAATCACAAAAAATGAATTGTGTTATATTCTTGAAAATCTCCCACATCACTTAATAAATGCAAGACTGGATGGTAGATAGAGACTTGCATAGCTTGATGGATGATTGATAGAGGTGATGTGTTATTTATCACTGATTAGGGATATTTTGTTATTTTCAGGGTCATGTTGTCATGGGAACTCAGGCTGTATCACCATACCAGCAAGTGATTGAGAAAACCAAGAACTTGGCCTTCAGATCACAAGTTTTAGCCATGAATATCGAGAAGAAGTTGAATGTTAAAAATACTGAGGTAAAGTTGTTCAGTTTCTCCAAAATGCTGACTGAATGTGTCATTTGTATTGATTCAAGCTTACTGAGAATATTTCATTTCAGTTATTTTTGAATTTTGATTATAAAAAGAGCATTGTTGGTTCAATACATTTTTGAGACAGTGTTTATTCAGTGGTACCTTGGAGTATGTGTTGTAACCTTTGTGCGTTGATGGATGGTAGATGAATGATTTATCTTTGAGATACATGTGTAGTTAAAAGAATGTTGATTTGTTCTGTTTTGTTAGAACTTTTGATATTGCTAATTGTTTGCAATGAAACAACACTTGAATAACAACTGATAAGACATACTACTGGTCATCTATAGTTATACTGCTTAATAACAATTCAGCAGCTTGGTTAATTTCTGCGCTGTATAAGCCTTCTATGTTTTGTAGGTTATAGATAGTTCCTACATCTACAAAATTTACCTCCCTTGTTCTTAATCATCAGCCATTTTGATAGGCAAAACTGATAAGCACTTGTAGGAGTATTTCCCAAAAAATGTGATGATTGAAAAATACCAAGAGATTTTTGACGACAACTTTTTCTTCAACTTCCAGAGTCATCTGCCAACATGAGCATCATGAATAAGTTATTTTTATATAAATCTCATTATGTTACCATCGTTTACCTTAAACTCTCTATAAACATTAAGGAAATTTACCTATCGATATTGCTAACTAATAGAACAAGGGAGGTAAATATTGTAAATGTGGGAACTACCTTTTGGCACTTTCATGTTCTAATGTTATGCTTCAATCTGTTGTAGGTTCCACAATGGGGTGCCCAGGAGTAGTGGTCATAGATATACTGTTGTTATAAGCCCATCAGTGCTAGTTTCAAGGAGAAGTGAAAAATGTGGGAATTATTTCCATGCTGTGAACTCTGCCATCATGCTTTTAATTCTTCAATACAAGATAAAAGGACTTATTTATTGGATGTTAAGAGTTTTACTTTGTATGTACATATACATAAAACATTGAAGATCATAGAATTAAATTTCAAGTACAAGAATGTTATGTTTTGTGTCATATTTTGTACCCTGTCAATTTTCTTACTAAAATCCCTGTATATAAATAAATAATGTGATATGTTTAGAGGTGTAGGAAAGCAATAGATCTTATCCTCCTCTAAAGGCAAATGGGGATATGGTAGTAGTCTCTGTCTGTCTGTAATGCTTGTCTGGAGCACAAGTCCGAAACCATGAAGTGATTTTGTTGAATCTCCACGCAATAATTGAGGAAATTGTGCACATGAAATATACTCAATTACACTTACTTGTTTTAACTCGGCCTTTGTTGCATTAGAGTATTGTATGGATTTTATTATTTACACAATGATAGAAGACATTAAGAGGAAGTGAATTGAAGAATAACCATTCCTCTATCTTGCTTACCTTTTGAATTACCTCCCTTTATTTTCTTGTCTGGGACAGAACTCTAAAATCCCCTTACTGATTTTGTTGAAACATCACACATTGATGATAGACATTGGGTGAACGCGCAGTATACAAGAACTATAAATCTCACATTTCGAAATATCTCCCTTGATTATATTTGCTAGTCTGGAGAATAAACTGTGAAATGGATTTTGTTGAAATTTAACACAATGATAGAACCCAGAAGATAGTAAGTGGAAGTGCATATCTACTGAAACATTCAAAGGCTAAAGAAATTGACAGTTACAAGGTTGTGCTTATTAGCCAGTATTGGGATCCTGTGTTGTCAGTCAACATTTCTGTCTAATATCATTCTCCAGAATTTTTATATGAAATCCAACCAAATGGGGCTGTTTATCACTCTCTATTAGTAGGGATTCAACTTTGTACAGGCGATCCTGAACCCTGTTGGTAAAGGGGTGGGCGTCATAGGGTAAGATAGTCATTGTCTTTTACAATTCCAGATTTACTGCGTGTCAGAAAGTGTAGTTTTAATTAACAGTTTATAAACCAATATCTTGGGATTAACCAACATCATAGAACTAATGAAAAAAAATCAACCAATTTGGCTTACCATTAGTAGAGACACAAAATTTACAATGAAACCTGGAAGTTATCAATCAATACTTCTTAAACAGCTACATCGTACAATAATCACGTGTCAATTTGTTATAATGGTGAGCAAGGTTTGTCAGAAGAGTCGGTGTGACAGAATAGAAAAGTCTGAAGTTCAAATTTTAAACATATTTATTATACATCGATTATGAAACAAGTTCTAACAACCTATACTAATCACTATCGATGACTGCTTCCTGGTTACCAACCATTAATCGCACCAACTTTAGGGATTGTGAAGTTCGTGATCAAACCCCGCTCATCGCGTGGCTCGAACTCACGACCCTCGGACCAGGAGGCTACCACTCGACCACTGCATCTCGAGCAAAGTGCTATAAAATGATAAATGAGGAAACATAAAGCATCGTGTAGTAGACTTATTCATTTATTATCTCATAAGAACCAAAGCAGCTTCCATGGTGGTATCATTGGCAAGACGGGTGTGTTCGACTGGCAAAGCTTTGAATCATCGTTCGATATGTCTATAGGTAAGAATTGAAGTTGATTGCATTACTGCGTGAACAACACTGAAACTGCAAAACTGAGCTATCCATACATAAACTTATTAAACTTACTGAGTGATATAATTTTATTATAACATTATTACATCCAATATGTTGGCCATGGGTTGATGACCGGATTGTTGGACTGAAAACAGCACATTAATATTTTCCACCTTTATGTCAATGAAATGTCAGTCTTGTGCCGAAGTGAACGATTAAATACCAATTAGAAACTCGGAACAGTGGTAGATCGACAATCCACCATGAAAACGAAATGTTAAATGCAATCACAAAGCACATGTATGACAGATAATTTAAGTACTCATCCCTCGGAAACGCTTCCAAGTAACTGCACATGAATAACACATTTCACTTGCAGACATCGGAATGTCAAGCAAATTCCTAAAAATTGTCCGTTTATGGAACTCAATGAATAAATTAACGACAACATGATTTATCACTGACATTGGTAACTATCAATAGATTCTGAGTTGACGTCGACTAACATTCCGGTTCATAGTTTTCGGTTCGTTTCTAGCTCCTTATAAATTTATCGACTTGTTGAAGTGCAATCAAATACTGTTAAGTAAATTCACGACACTTTCTTTCAATCGAAGAAATGTAAATTCTAAGGTAGTGTTACATGTATTATAGTAACTTGTTCATCCTCTTAATATTAATGAGCGTGTTTATCTTATTGAGTATTGAAGCGATCAGTTGTATATGTTTTACACATAATGCTCAAAAGTGGTGATCCGCCAGTACTATTTCGCATAGATTCTAACAAGATATTGGATACATCTTGTCTTGGTTCTTGTGTTGGTTGGTCGAAATCACGTTCAAAAGATTCTCAAAATTCAAAATGGCGGGTTAGCTCTTTTGACCAGTTTATATGTTATTTACTGATGTTCATATTGTACACGTTAATACTCAGTTGAAGATTATTTCTTTCTGTTCTGATGTCTGGGGATTTCTGTCGTATCAACGGTTATGTTGAATGATATGGAATTCAGTCCAAAATCGCCGTCCCATAAACGTATTCTTAAAATGACTTGTACACATACGAATTTGCTACGCTAGAAAGATGACACAGTTCACGATAAATAAGCCTTTCTCTGCGTGAGTCTTGTAATCAGTTGTATTTTAATACACTGCCCATGCGCAAGTGAGACAAGTTTGAACAAAAAAATGTTGATAAATGTTTTATAACATCAACGACTCATTTCAATTTAATATTTATAATGTCGTATGTTAGATATGCCTTTAAAACGCATTTTTTTTCATTTAATGATCGGTACACTTGCACCCGTAGTATTATATCGAAACAATCAAACAGCGACTTCTGCCACAAAGAATTTCGACAGTATGTATTAAGCAAATGATGTACAGCAAACACTTCGACTAGACTCTCTAACTTGGCTTGTAGCTAAATATCATCCATTCATTCCCACACCACCGTCTCAATCTCACTAGACTTTATTGTGTATCTTCCTTGTCCTGACTTGATCGGTTTAAATAACCGTATTATTATATCTAATTCATATGATGACGATGTAGTTGCTGTAAGTTGTGTTGTATCAAACTGCATTTTTTACAAATGTTTTATTTACATGCTTTGATTCGTTACCCGCTAGAACATAATAAGATACAACACAATATAAAGCTTGCAACATTTCCCCTTGGAAATCACTGTCTCGGTTTGCAACACGGAAAATATATTTTTTAGAAAAGCACAGAAATGGGAATAATAACTGAATGTATCAGCATAATTATGTTGCGTCGCATGTTGTATTTACCAGAAGCAAGAATCATACAACATTTTGTGTATATTTATTGTACGTAGTTGATATATATATATCAATTTGTTTATTAAACATTCAACAACTGGACATATATGTATACCTTTCAGTATGGTTCTAAAATCAAAAAGGGAACCTTTCATTCCGTGTTGATAGCAAAAGGTTCAGCAAAAAAATGTGAACGTTTGAAATAAATCACAGAAACAAAATTCTGTTGAAAAATTTATAGAAACATTCTAATTAAAATCAACTAGAAACCAAACTCGACAAACTGAACCTTCTACTATTTGATTTTTCTTTTATATTTGCGATTTCTTCATACTTCGGGAGCATCCAAACGTTTCTAGGTTGAGCGAGATACTTTAATGCATTCATTTTAATCCGTAACCAAAATATAAGTAATAGTTGTACATCAATAAATGTCAGAATAGTGTGAATGATAAAAATCATAACCAAAACTAGTGATTACAATGTGTAAATCAATCTTTATTGTCTGAGGAGCACATAATGATCGAACATAATTGTTACAATAATAGTTAAACATACCTTTAATGAAGATACAATATAGATACACCTAGCTCTAGGAAAATCGTTGAAACTATTTTTATAATGATTAGATAGGTTCCTGTCCAGAACCACCGTGAATGGGGACAATTTTTTGCACAACATGGTGTTTGTTATAATGTCGATATTTTAGAAATATATCCTCACATCAGTCACAACTCCAACACATTTGCCACATCTTACAACTCACTAATGTCACAAACTTAAGATGGCAAGGCAACAACAATTACCGATATTTAAATGCACAGAACAAAGTAGGTGTTCTAATTTTAGAATTCTACGAACTATTTCTAATGTATAAGACTAAGTATTAAATCTACTTCACATCATGGTATCGTCTGTTTTATTTCCCAGCCTTCACGATGTCTTCAAGTTCAAGCATGTTGTCGTCCAAATCTGGTACAACTTCAACACCGTCGCCGACTTTCAGGACCAGATCGAAGCGGGCAATATTAAAACAATAACGTCCACTTGCATCCGCGCACATTTCACGCACCGGTACAACTAGGTCTTGATGATCGGACGAGCATGCTGCGCATGAGTCATTTCGACCTAAGCTTGAATCTCCACTGAAGTACATCTGGGTGACTAAAATTTCGAAGCCCGTTTTCTTGACTCGGAAGTGAATATGCGCAGGTCGGAACAAATCGCCGTCGGGGTCCGTTGTGTATTTACCCGGATGTAAAGTAAGGAAAGCGTAATGTCCACTTTTTTCAGAATAAAAGTAACCGCGACAGTTCTCAGACAATAAATAATGTCCATCCCGGTCTGCCTGCCAAACCTCGATTTTCGCGCCAATAACGGGCTGACATGATTCGTCTTTAATTCTTCCTTCTACCAGAAGATGGCGCTCGTTGCGAAACGTAGGATCTCTGTCACAGATTTGTCGTCTGCGTGGAGGGTCCGGTAAATAGTAAGGTCCAAGAACATCCGGTGACGTAGGCGTACAGGTGGTTGTCGTCTGCACAGCAGTTCGTGCAAGCAATATGGATGAAGTCAAAATAAGCGCAGTATAAAATGCAATCATTTTGAAAATAGATTGTACAGAACGCAACTTAAGGAAACAAGCTCTGATATTGGTCCATACTATTACGAAATACTATCAGCAGACGATATCTGTATATATCCCCAGTTTCCTAGTGAAGTATACGAAGTTAAGCGCGTCAATTCCAAGCCGTTCTCAAAGCATAACTATTTATTCCATCTTTGAACGTGGCTGTAATTGGCATTTCGAAGCCATAATCCCCAACGGAATAATTTCTGTCGAGAAAATGCAAATACAAACGTTCTGTGTGGAAGATTGCCGTACTAGAGAACCGTGATTGGCTGTTTTAGATCACTGAACAATTATTCAGAAGACGGACTTTTTAGAAGCTTCCAAATCAACAAATTATTTGCATCACTGCCATTCGTGATTTTTGATAGTTGTTCAAGACTACGAAATACGCTTCAAAGAGCATTGCTCTCTCCAGGAACAAGAAATGTGCTCCTAATTGTTGTTCATTATAAGTTTACGAACTTGTTATTTGACGAACAGTGACACGGAATGGATGATATACAAACTTATCCTCTGTAGACAGATTCACTTTTCTGGGTCATCTTTCCAGGTTATACAACAAATGAGTTACATCACGTGATCTGGTTGTCTTACTGTGTACAGTATTGTACTTGTATTCGTCATGGTATCTTGTGGCCATCGGTACTTGTAATTGAAATAGAAAAATCCATTGAATTGCCAATTATATGTTTTCAATCGTACACAAATTCAAAATCGTACACAAATTCAAAATTTACGTTTGATATTTGCGAAAATTGATATTCTAAAAAATCCTTTTACGTAGGTGCTTTATGAACCTAAAGAAACGGATGTCACATATTTTGGTACAACCAAGAAGAAATTATAATTATTTGGACGAAGAACAGAATATCTAAAATATAATTTTCGTGTTTCAATGATTTCAGTATACATGTACATTGAATAATGTTGATTTTAATTGTATCAACCTATAGTGTAGAACAAATTAATTATCGAGAAAATAACAAATATTTATGTATTTTAAGATTTTACTGATCACCTTTGCACTGATATGTTTCTCGGTTAACGTATTTAATTAGCCTCTAAAATCCTATGCAAGTATTATTGGTCTTATCCAAATGAAACAAAATGCAAACTGCATCCTAATTTGTTTGTTTTGGGTTCTGTGTCGTTTTTCAACAGAATTTCAGTTACATATACGGGAATCAAGTGACTTAACCCGTGCCCCAGTACTAACCTGTTCCTCCGTAAGCAACTGACAACTTCTCCACAAAAGTCAAGTTCAGAAATTGAGTACAAATGACTTTCTATGCATTATCTTCAGTCAAATCGTCACGGAAGAGCATACCCCTCACCCTGGTTTCAAACCCACGGCCACTAGATTAGCAGTCCACCGCTCTACCGACTGAGCTAACCTGGCGGGCTGTGTATTCTAGAAAAATGATTTGGAACAAACTATTATTCGAAAAGAACATATTTTATTGTATCTTTATGTTATGTAGAGCTACAGACAGATTGTATTTCCTTCAAAAATTCTAATTTAAATATAAAGGATTTGAGGGATTACGGTTAATATCTGTTCTCAACAATCAAAGATTTCAGACACATTAAAGGAATTTCCTAGACTTGTTTAGATTTCTGTTTAAGACCACTTCATATCAATATCTCTCCGCTGTTTTGCATAACAATAAAACTGACATAAACCATCTTCTCCGGCGCACCAATTTTCCTCATCAATATTTGAATATTAGTAGGTTTTGTTCTTGTTTGATTTCCTTAAGAAACTGTCGGGCAGTATTGGAATTCGTTAAATGTGCAGGACAATTCTAGAGTTGTCCTTATTCTCATAGTTCGCATAACAACTTGACTTAAATGTGCGGGAACATCACGGTTTGGGTACCATTAATTTAGTTTAATACGACACGTTATATTTCAATATAGAATTGATTATTTAAGTAAATGATTTAACATCATTCTAAATGTCACTGTTATCATCTTTACACGCCAGACACATAGCGAGGACAGCACATACCACAATATGTTGTCAGGAGTTCTTTCCCTATATTTTATTTCAATATATATACTGTACTATTTATATATACATATATTATATAATGGATAAAGGGAGATAACTCTTGAATGTATAAAGGGAAAGAACTCGTGACCATCTCCTTTGGCACATTCAGCATTTCTATACATTGGGTAGCCATATGTAACTTTAAAATAACGTCTAATTGCGACAGTGTGATTTGTGTGGTGGCATATACGACTGTCACCAGTTAACTACATAAGTAACTAGAAAATTATGTGGTTATCAGGTTAAATTTAAGAAACTAGTTAACAACATAAGTGGACACTATCAGACACTTTTTCGTGTTAAGATATTTATCTGGGATGAACATTTATCACGATACTTATCTAGTTATTAACCACATAATTATCATGATACTTGTTGATAAGTTTCTTTAACGTGTTAACCGCATAATTTTCTAGTTAATATTAAAGTTAACAGTTGACTGAAGAATGCCACCATATATTTGTTTAGAAACTACATGTATGTAACTTTATACTAATAGTTTGTGATTTGAGAACACTGTCTGAGTGTGACAGCAAACACATTAATCTGTCGAAGTATCTGACATGGAGCCAAACACATTTTCTATTTCCAAAAGATCTTTCAAGACAAGTTCGAAGGGAAATCACTAAAAGCTCTGTTTGCAATATTAGTTCTCTCTGAATAGAACACATGACGGAATAAATGCAGAGTATAACTTCGCAAGCCTCGGTACTTATTATCATATTCCAAATTACAATATGTGAATCTACACTTATATATTGAAATATTATTCTACAAATACGCCATAAAGGTATTATAGACTATACAGGGTTTGTCTGGGAGACAGTCAGACAGACGCATGTTGAATGATTGATTCTTGTATTATACCGAGGAGATTGCTGTAAGATCAAATACAGACTGCTTTTCTTTTTGGACATATTAAGTGAGCATTTATACACATATCAATACAAAACCCCATATCTGATCACATCCGGAAATCATTAGATGATATAAATGCGCTCGTAAACATGAAATGCCGACTACAAGCACTGATCGAAAATGAAAATTATGTTTATAAATGCATTAGGTTATAGACGAGTACTCTTATACGGATAATAAGTTACAATCTCTGAACGCAAAAAAACACACAAAATGTAAACATTTAATGTCATTTTGAATTGCTATAACTGTTTAAATCACAACACTCACCCAAAGTTCTAATGCATCACTTTGGGTTAACTTGATTTCGAAAAGACGAACGAGAGGTTGGAAAAATGTATTGTAGTGGAAAAAACAACAATAAATTGCACAGATAACAAAAAAATAAGTGCTTGGATAAGGTCCACCAAATAAACTGTTTAAGACAAAAGGTAGTTTACAGAAAAAATACTAATACTTTTAATAAAAGTTCACTTACGTGTGCTAAAACAAAGAAATGTTCTCTATGTAATTAATTACTGAGCGTGTGCTAGGCACCTATGTTTTATGATGTTCGTCCTATTTGAAGCATTACCCGAGTCCCCTTAACTGGTGTCGAAACGAAGGGCGCGGACACTTCCTGTTCCACTTTTTTAATTTACAATTTTTACTTGGATCCACGTGGAAATCTCGTGTAACAAGCTCACATAAATAACGCCGTTGTTAGATTCAATTTATTATCAGGAGTACAACATATTTTATTTCTAGTCCTACAGGAAATGCAATTTTAGCCACATTTATGAAGGGACATACTATTTATCATCATTTTAGAGGACAAATTGCCCTTGCATGTTCCTTTTGGACCATTTTTCACTCAGAACAAAACGAATACAAAACAACAGAATTAGGAAAAGAAATCATGTGAAAGACAGCCAGTAAAAGCAGCAAGTAAAAATATCGAAATTCGAGCATTCGTTCCCATGGGTGCACTTAAGGTCGTATACAAAATGTGCGAACCTTCTTAAAAGAAATAATGCTATAGTAGCATCAGAACTCAATATGCATAACATTTAGTAGAATTAAGAAAATTACGATTTTGAAATTGATGCGTTAGAACGTTCGGTGGGTGCAATTGATCAGTGAAAGAACAAGTATAGGAAATGCGATAGTTGAATTTAGACATTCGCGGATATCCATTGAAACTACATTATATAAATATAAGGGTTTGTTGTTAAGTTGTGGTAACTATGGTAACGGACAGACAAATGTATAACAACTACTTGTGAATATGTTCAACAATTGCTTTCAATTGGAGTTTATAGTATTCGGTATGGGTGAGAAATCCATTGTAAGCATATAATCACGCTCACAGAAAACATGCTAACTTGTAATAATGGATGCTAAATATTCATTTATACCATGCCCAATGTACAATTATCTAAGCCTATTAGACATCTTCTAAACACTCGTTGCTCATTACTATCACATAATTACGGTATAAGCCGACAATGATCCTAATATATCACCGAACTGTTACATGAGTTATTACAAGGACTTCGTTGGTGATTGGCAGAAAATCTATAGAATAACTACGAATGCCAATCAAACAAGTAATAGGTATAAAACTTGTGGCATTAAGAGCACTAATTCGGAAGAGAATGAGTCGAATCCGTATAAATACCCAAGGAATACTAACGGTGTGAAGTTAGCAGTAATAGCAGTAACAGCAGTAGCAGTAGTAATACTGCTGGAAGAGGTAGCAGCATTACTGCCATAAATCAGTGATAATAGCAGTAATAATCATCACTGCAGATAATATTGCTAGCAGTAAGAGAATGTTCAGATTGAGATTCATTGTTGATACTACAAACAGTAAGGTAGATATGAGTGAGAGGGTGTACTGCTGCTAGCAATAACATTGAAGGGTAATACTGCCGTTTACAGCAACAAGTTATAGAGAATCCAAGGTCCGAACATATTAATATTACTGCCACAACTTGAGCAGTAACAGCAGTAATACTGCTGTTACTGCTATAACTGCTAACTTCACACCGGTCGAATACTACACAACTAAGACGGCCATTCTCGTTGAGCGGATAAAATGTGCGTAAGATGCAACATCAATGTTGTTACGATTGCATTTGGTGTGTTCTTATTATAATCAGTTCTGTGTTTCTGGTGATAGAATGTCTGTTGAAAACCAACTGAAGATATCTTTGTAAATTATTAAAAGTACGGTGAAACAGGGTATTGCGAATTTTCTATTCATATTGTGCCAATTTGTAAGTAACGGATACCTTGAAGGCTTGGACCAATATTGGTCCCAACTGATACTTTCTAAGACTACATTCATCACACTTGTTCAAACCAGGGCCCGAAAATATAACCCTTACTCACCATTAGCAGTTCTTTCGAAATGTACACAACTTAGTTTGAGTTTGAAGATTATTGTGTCCAATGCGAATAATAATGCTCACAGACAGCAAACTGAACTGTCAATTTTCAGTGAGATTTGAGTATATTTATTTATTTAAGTCTCATTAATATACATTGTACATAGTACTTACTACAACAATTATAACGTAAAACATGTATATCACCACTTAAATTGAGTTATAAGAGACTAGTATCTGAGAGTGTGCATCAGAGATAGGAGAGAAAGAATTGATTATAAGCATTTTAATCAGCATTCGCGACTCGTAACTTACACTCAATGTGAGATTCACACTCAAATCTCTAAGAAGGTTTAGGACAACATAAACACTCAGTAAGCATTGAAATCCATTTCATTCCCGAGAATATCAGAACTTAAGACTCAGTAGAGTAACCTTGTGAAAGCCGAGCGTCGAGTTAAGGGCGGCGGGTATTTGTTAAATGTTATAAAATGCCACGTTTTGAGTACATGTTGCAAGATTGAAGCCATGGCATGTCAACAGTCAGTTTTTAGTCTCTATTGTGATGTTACATAATATACCGTGCTTAGACTTTATAGGAAGGTAATAATTTGAGTGGCTTAATTATTACAAATCCGCAAAAACAATCTAAAATAAATGACAACAACCAATATTTCGATGTTTCTATGTTTATTCACATAAATACCCATAAAAGGGCCAAAACATAGATGTTATATACATTTAATGATAATTCTTAACAAATAGTCAAACCAACAATCATAAACTGACAGAACATGCAGTCAACTTTAAAGCCAATTAATCTGACATAACCACTAAAAGTACCATAAGTATGATGACTGTATCAATAAATGCACACATAATAGGCAAGACAAGTCCATAGGCTAATACATATGTACTACCAAAAAGGTATTATATATATGGATTGCAACAACTCCATCCCAGTGAGTATTAATTTACCATGTAAATGAGCAAGCAATTTTCATTGTTGGACTGGAACACGAAGTGAGAAAGGGAGATAATCATCATATATTTTGAAAACGATATTAAAATTGTACTATGTAGAATATTCTGTCAATTCTTTTAATCACTGGATAGTTGAAGTTATCTCCCTTTAATGTTTTCAATTTTTTTCCATAATATTCAATAGTATGGATAAATGCAAAACAAGCCGCATTTAATACAGTGAAACTGATGTTATATTGAAGGATACACCATTGGTAAAATCAGCATGGAATATATATTTTTTTATTTTCGAACATATGCTTTCAACAACGACTAGATTGAATAAAGAATTAAATATAATAAAAATATTTGAAGTATACATCAAATATCAAATTTATTAAACTAACGGTTATTTCATTGAAATGCCAACACTTTATGTATAAACAATTTGTGACATATTTTAAAACAGGAATAAATTGTACCTGAATGCCCTTTTTAAAATAGTGAGACAATAAATTATTATATTATTATATATTTCCATTAGAAACATAAGAAGACTTGAAAAATATGACTTCATATTAATTGAGGTAAATGGAAAATAATGGTTAATATATATCAAACATGCATGTTTTTGAAAATACGCTAGTAAAACTGATATACACCATTGGTAATACTTTATACATACATGCATCAGTATTTCCATCATATTGTCAAATGACAGGGAGCTATAGGCTGACAGCATATCATAAATGACTAAGCAAGTTATACATAATGCCCATGTATTATTTTAAATAACAAATGGTGTGTCATCACAAATGTCTTACAGTAAAACATTTTTGCATCATGTGTTAAAGCTAATTTTACGGATAGTCCACGTGCAATTAACAATATAAATATAATATTACATGTGTGTTCATAAATTATTGAATCTATAAAAGTTGTGTTAAGAAAATGATAAAATGGAGCCAATGGAGAAACTAATTCTGTATTATATTATCAATCATGTAACGTCCTACATTAATTTTGGCACATTGATAATGCATGTTTAAGCTGAAATTTAATTACACATATAATATCACTTCCTCCCATCTAACTTCAATACATTTAGTATACACCAAGATTTATAACTGTTATTTTGCTAATATCAATGTAACAACACAAACTAACAAAACATATTTTGAAAAAAGATGGTCGGCGCAAGTTGAAGGTAAAGATTCGTTGTGCAACATAAAAAAATGCCGAGATGTTACGATTGCTGGTCACTCCAGATCCAAAATGGATTTCGGTAAATTCACCAAATTCAGCGGATTTCGGTAAGGTAACATACTCTTTCTTGAAAGGTTAACCAATCCACGTCAAGGTTACAAACGTTGTTCGGTTGAAGAGAAATTGCCTTGGTGGTTAACTTAAGATTTGATTGGTTTACACAACACTGATATGCAAATAGCAAAACGTATGTTCGTATGGCTGCGCCGAAAAAGAAAACATATTTAATAATACCAACACATAATATTCAAATGCAAGGAGACAGGATGAATTTCTATTCCGGGAAGTGATGCCCACAGACATAGAGATTGAACAAAACTCAATGAAGATTATGTTCTGAATAATAAAGTGATAGTTTTCACACGAAATCACCCCGAATGATGATAGATTAAGGCACACATATTCTGTTCATGAGGCATGTACGGATACAGTGCGCCTTGTGTCCAGGGCTGGCCTGGTTATCATATTATCACAGTTACTGTTACACACACTCAATCCTGATTTCACACTCATTTATCTGCGGTAAAGGACTGAAGTCCTGTGATAGCACGTCCTAATATCAGAGCGTGGATATCGTGGGTACCTGAAACAGAATATAAAGTCAGTATTGAGAATCTTTTATTTACTTTTCTTCTGGCATTTTTATTCTGCAATGATTCTCATTCAGAGAGTAACAGCAGTTGTCTGTACAAAGTCACTTCATCGCTGCTTTAACAGAAAGCAATTTAAAAAATGAGGTAAAACAAACAATTGTGGGCGCATGCTATTATGCTGTTTGCTGCTGTGACATCCTAATTTGCACTATGCTGTTATTACGACAACACCACTAACAGTAACACCTCAATAATGCGACCACGCTTGGGACCTGTGAAAGCTGGTCATTATTGAGGTGGTCTTAATATTGAGGTTGAATAAAGAGCAAATCAGTGAAAATGACCTTGAAAATTGTATTCCTAATTTTGATGTCATCTTATTATTGAGGTGGTCTTTAAGTGAGGTTTTACTGTATATTGAAACAATATGGCATAATAGGCAACATATTGAAAAGAAATGATATTGTCAGTATTAATCAACTGTAATATATTTGAATGAAGAAACTGAACACAAAAGAAAATCGAAGTAAGTTTTTCTCTCATTATGTTATTTTGTTAGTACCCCAAAAATACATTTTCAATTGTGTTACTGTAAATCAAGTTATACTTCTGTATACCTCATCACATGCAGAGAAAACCAGTAATTAAACAAATCACAAGATGATTCTGATTTTTATGCAAGCCATGATCTCACATCTTCCATAAGGCTAACTACCTTAAAGACGTATAGAATCAAATAAGTTTTAACATAGTAACATAGTTGTTGAGATAATTGTACAATAATTTATCACCTTCATATGTGTTTACAGCTTCCAAATTCATTACATGCCGGATCACATGATATTCATCGCAGATACCATTTCCTCCAAGCATATCACGTGCAACGCGTGCAATGTCTAACGCTTTACCACAAGAATTTCTTTTTATCAACGAAATCATTTCTGGAGTAACCCTAAAACATAGAAACAACACAGGAATGATCAAACTGATTTCAATGAAATAAGGCCATAATTACTAGTATATGCTTCTAACATGCAGTCAGTCTAATGGCTGTTCAGTATTGGTTAAATTCATCACAATGCAAGTTCTATATTTATGTGCTAACATACTTGTAACAGATTAAAGATTTTTGCTGCTAAATATGCAAATGCAAATTACTGTGTTTATGAGGTCGACACTGCGAGTGGCAAGTTATAACAAATGAAGTGACATTGAAAGCTGATACAAAGTAAATAAAGTACAGTGTTTATTTATTATAGTGTCACCCCTATTTAAAGGGCCAGCCATTTCTGACTTACGAGAGACCGCTATATTCTGAGCAAATTTACTTCCAGATTCCTAATCCAATAATGCCAGGCACCAGGCAGGTAGGCACACGGTAACCATTATTTACCTAGCTGGTGGCTCACCAACCGTCCATATCAGAATGAACCCCTACCAGGATACAAACATTCGACCTCCCGCTCCCAAGACGGATGCCTTTACCACTTGGCCACGAGGGACGGATACATGTACAGCTCATAAAGTTTGCCTTCCATTAGTTCAACATTGAAGATGGTTGGTAATAGTTCATATAAATCATCTAAGGTTATTTACTTAGTACTTACATTCCCTCATCCTTGAGACGTCCAACCTGTAGGCATGACATCAAACCAATAGATATCTCAGTTAACATATCTGCCATCTTCTTCTGCATTAACTGATTCTTAGCAAGTGGTTTACCAAATTGCTGTCTGAAAATATCAAAGATATAATAAAATTGACACCAATATGTTCTGACCGAAGTGCATCGAGTAGAAAAATGCACTGATAATCACAGAGATCTATGAACTGGACTTCAGCATTTGATTCTTTGTTGAAAATGCAACTATAGTCGCACCTCTGTTTAAAAGACATTAATATAAGACAAACATGCTCAACAATTAATGTTTCAAGCCAATTTATCACCATTTCTTACTCCACTTATACTGATTATCCGCAGCAAGATCTGTGCAGTCAGACTAAACAATGATCAACATGAATGGACCACACTCCGCACACACTGACTTACCTATCTAGAGTATATTGTCTAGCAGTCTCCAAACAGAACTCAGCAGCTCCCATAACTCCCCACGCAATACCAAATCTTGCATTGTTTAAACAACCAAATGGTCCCTAGATAAGATCAAATAAGTAAAATGTAATTGTCAAACAATCTACAGTAAGGAAATATCAGGCTCTCACAAAAGTTGTCTAACTGAAAAGAACTACAATGATGTACTGAAAATACTACTATACATATGACATGGGAATACAGTGCAACCTCTCAAAAGCAGCACTCTCTTGAACAATAACCTCTCTTCAATAACAGTATCAAATTTTCCAGCTGTAAGAATTTAACCTCTCTACAGCAGCAATCTCTTAACAACAGCCAAAATTTGTGTCACTCAAATGGTGTTGCATTAGAAAGGTCCCACTGCAATACTTCTTTTTAAACACATGCAGTATTTATAACACCAATCCTGGATTTTATAGGAAGATGACTGGAGAGTGATTCAATTATACCATCTCCCGGGGCCGAGTGGTTAAGGCATCGGCCTTGGTAGCGGGAGGTCGAAGGTTCGAATCTATCTATCTATCTATCTATCTATCTATCTATCTATCTATCTATCTATCTATCTATCTATCTATCTATCTATCTATCTATCTATCTATCTATCTATCTATCTATCTATCTATCTATCTATCTATCTATCTATCTATCTATCTATCTATCTATCTATCTATCTATCTATCTATCTATCTATCTATCTATCTATCTATCTATCTATCTATCTATCTATCTATCTATCTATCTATCTATCTATCTATCTATCTATCTATCTATCTATCTATCTATCTATCTATCTATCTATCTATCTATCTATCTATCTATCTATCTATCTATCTATCTATCTATCTATCTATCTATCTATCTATCTATCTATCTATCTATCTATCTATCTATCTATCTATCTATCTATCTATCTATCTATCTATCTATCTATCTATCTATCTATCTATCTATCTATCTATCTATCTATCTATCTATCTATCTATCTATCTATCTATCTATCTATCTATCTATCTATCTATCTATCTATCTATCTATCTATCTATCTATCTATCTATCTATCTATCTATCTATCTATCTATCTATCTATCTATCTATCTATCTATCTATCTATCTATCTATCTATCTATCTATCTATCTATCTATCTATCTATCTATCTATCTATCTATCTATCTATCTATCTATCTATCTATCTATCTATCTATCTATCTATCTATCTATCTATCTATCTATCTATCTATCTATCTATCTATCTATCTATCTATCTATCTATCTATCTATCTATCTATCTATCTATCTATCTATCTATCTATCTATCTATCTATCTATCTATCTATCTATCTATCTATCTATCTATCTATCTATCTATCTATCTATCTATCTATCTATCTATCTATCTATCTATCTATCTATCTATCTATCTATCTATCTATCTATCTATCTATCTATCTATCTATCCTAATTTGTTTGTTTTGGGTTCTGTGTCGTTTTTCAACATGATTTCAGTTACATATACGGGGATCAAGTGACTTAACCCGTGCCCCAGTACTAATCTGTTCCTCCGTAAGCAACTGACAACTTCTCCACAAAAGTCAAGTTCAGAAATTGAGTACAAATGACTTTCTATGCATTATCTTCAGTCAAATAAACACGGAGCATACCCCTCACCCTGGTTTCGAACCCACGACCACTGGATTAGCAGTCGACCGCTCTACCGACTGAGCTAACCTGGCGGGCTGTGTATTCTAGAAAAATGATTTGAAACAAACTATTTTTCGAAAAGAACATATTTTATTGTATCTTTATGATATGTAGAGCTACAGACAGATTGTATTTCCTTTAAAAATTCTAATTTAAATATAAAGGATTTGAAGGATTACGGTTAATATCTGCTATCAACAATCAAAGATTTCAGACACATTAAAGGAATTTCCTAGACTTGTTTAGATTTATGTTTAAGACCTCTTCATATCAATATCTCTCCGCTGTTTTGCATAACAATAAAACTGACATAAACCATCTTCTCCGGCGCACCAATTTTCCTCATCAATATTTGAATATTAGTAGGTTTTGTTCTTGTTTGATTTCCTTAAGAAACTGTCGGGCAGTATTGGAATTCGTTAAATGTGCAGGACAATTCCAGATTTGTCCTTATTCTCATAGTTCGCATAACAACTTGCCTTAAATGTGCGGGAACATCGCGGTTTGGGTACCACTAATTTAGTTTAATACGACACGTTATATTTCAATATAGAATTGATTATTTAAGTAAATTATTCTAAATGTCACTGTTGGCAACTTTACACGCCAGACCCATAGCGAGGACAGCACATACCACACTATGTTGTCAGGAGTTCTTTCCCTATATTTTATTTCAATATATATATACTGTACTATATATACATATATTATAGAATGGATAAAGGGAGATAACTCTTGAATGTATAAAGGGAAAGAACTCCTTTGGCACATTCAGCATTTCTATACATTGGGTAGCCATGTGTAACTTTAAAATAACGTCTAATTGCGACAGTGTTATTTGTGTGGTGCCATATACGATTGCCACCAGTTAACTACATACGTAACTAGAAAATTATGTGGTTAAATTTAAGAAACTAGTTAACAACATAAGTGGACACTATCAGACACTTTTTCGTGTTAAGATATTTATCTGGGATGAACATTTATCACGATACTTATCTATTTATTAACCACATAATTATCATGATACTTATGTAGTTGATTAGTTTCTTTAACGTGATAACCGCATAATTTTCTAATTAATATTAAAGTTAACATGACAGAAGAATGCCACCATATATTTGTTTAGAAACTACATGTATGTAACTTTATAATAATAGTTTGTGATTTAAGAACACTGTCTGAGTGTGACAGCGAACACATTAATCTGTCGACGTATCTGACATTGAGCCAAACACATTTTCTATTTCCAAAAGATCTTTCAAGACAAGTTCGAAGGGAAATCACTAAAAGCTCTGTTTGCAATCTTGGTTCTCTCTGAATAGAACTCGTGACGGAATAAATGCAGAGTATAACTTCGCAAGCCTCTGCATATTCCAAATTACAATATGTGAATCTACACTTATATATTGAAATATTATTCTACAAATACGCCATAAAGGTATTATAGACTATACAGGGTTTGTCTGGGAGGCAGTCAGACAGACGCATGTTGAATGATTGATTCTTGTATTATACCGAGGAGATTGCTGTTAGATCAAATACAGACTGCTTTTCTTTTTGGACATATTAAGTGAGCATTTATACACATATCAATACAAAACCCCATATCTGATCACATCCGGAAATCATTAGATGATATAAATGCGCTCGTAAACATGAAATGCCGACTACAAGCACTGATCGAAAATGAAAATTATGTTTATAAATGCATTAGGTTATAGACGACTACCCTTACACGGATAATTAGTTACAATTTCTGAACGCAAAAAAACACACAAAATGTAAACATTTAATGTCATTTTGAATTGCTATAACTGTTTAAATCACTACACTCACCCAAAGTTCTAATGCATCACTTTGGGTTAACTTGATTTCAAAAAGACGAACGAGGGGTTGGAAAAATGTATTGTAGTGGAAAAAACAACAATAAATTGCACAGATAACAAAAAAATAAGTGCTTGGATTAGGTCCACCAAATAAACTGTTTAAGACAAAAGGTAGTTTACAGAAAAAATACTAATACTTTTAATAAAAGTTCACTTACGTGTGCTAAAACAAAGAAATGTTCTCTATGTAATTAATTACTGAGCGTGTGCTAGGCACCTATGTTTTATGATGTTCGTCCTATTTGAAGCATTACCCGAGTCCCCTTAACTGGTGTCGAAACGAAGGGCGCGGACACTTCCTGTTCCACTTTTTTAATTTACAATTTTTACTTGGATCCACGTGGAAATCTCGTGTAACAAGCTCACATAAATAACGCCGTTGTTAGATTCAATTTATTATCAGGAGTACAACATATTTTATTTCTAGTCCTACAGGAAATGCAATTTTAGCCACATTTATGAAGGGACATACTATTTATCATCATTTTAGAGGACAAATTGCCCTTGCATGTTCCTTTTGGACCATTTTTCACTCAGAACAAAACGAATACAAAACAACAGAATTAGGAAAAGAAATCATGTGAAAGACAGCCAGTAAAAGCAGCAAGTAAAAATATCGAAATTCGAGCATTCGTTCCCATGGGTGCACTTAAGGTCGTATACAAAATGTGCGAACCTTCTTAAAAGAAATAATGCTATAGTAGCATCAGAACTCAATATGCATAACATTTAGTAGAATTAAGAAAATTACGATTTTGAAATTGATGCGTTAGAACGTTCGGTGGGTGTATACGCAATTGATCAGTGAAAGAACAAGTATAGGAAATGCGATAGTTGAATTTAGACATTCGCGGATATCCATTGAAACTACATTATATAAATATAAGGGTTTGTTGTTAAGTTGTGGTAACTATGGTAACGGACAGACAAATGTATAACAACTACTTGTGAATATGTTCAACAATTGCTTTCAATTGGAGTTTATAGTATTCGGTATGGGTGAGAAATCCATTGTAAGCATATAATCACGCTCACAGAAAACATGCTAACTTGTAATAATGGATGCTAAATATTCATTTATACCATGCCCAATGTACAATTATCTAAGCCTATTAGACATCTTCTAAACACTCGTTGCTCATTACTATCACATAATTACGGTATAAGCCGACAATGATCCTAATATATCACCGAACTGTTACATGAGTTATTACAAGGACTTCGTTGGTGATTGGCAGAAAATCTATAGAATAACTACGAATGCCAATCAAACAAGTAATAGGTATAAAACTTGTGGCATTAAGAGCACTAATTCGGAAGAGAATGAGTCGAATCCGTATAAATACCCAAGGAATACTAACGGTGTGAAGTTAGCAGTAATAGCAGTAACAGCAGTAGCAGTAGTAATACTGCTGGAAGAGGTAGCAGCATTACTGCCATAAATCAGTGATAATAGCAGTAATAATCATCACTGCAGATAATATTGCTAACAGTAAGAGAATGTTCAGATTGAGATTCATTGTTGATACTACAAACAGTAAGGTAGATATGAGTGAGAGGGTGTACTGCTGCTAGCAATAACATTGAAGGGTAATACTGCCGTTTACAGCAACAAGTTATAGAGAATCCAAGGTCCGAACATATTAATATTACTGCCACAACTTGAGCAGTAACAGCAGTAATACTGCTGTTACTGCTATAACTGCTAACTTCACACCGGTCGAATACTACACAACTAAGACGGCCATTCTCGTTGAGCGGATAAAATGTGCGTAAGATGCAACATCAATGTTGTTACGATTGCATTTGGTGTGTTCTTATTATAATCAGTTCTGTGTTTCTGGTGATAGAATGTCTGTTGAAAACCAACTGAAGATATCTTTGTAAATTATTAAAAGTACGGTGAAACAGGGTATTGCGAATTTTCTATTCATATTGTGCCAATTTGTAAGTAACGGATACCTTGAAGGCTTGGACCAATATTGGTCCCAACTGATACTTTCTAAGACTACATTCATCACACTTGTTCAAACCAGGGCCCGAAAATATAACCCTTACTCACCATTAGCAGTTCTTTCGAAATGTACACAACTTAGTTTGAGTTTGAAGATTATTGTGTCCAATGCGAATAATAATGCTCACAGACAGCAAACTGAACTGTCAATTTTCAGTGAGATTTGAGTATATTTATTTATTTAAGTCTCATTAATATACATTGTACATAGTACTTACTACAACAATTATAACGTAAAACATGTATATCACCACTTAAATTGAGTTATAAGAGACTAGTATCTGAGAGTGTGCATCAGAGATAGGAGAGAAAGAATTGATTATAAGCACTTTAATCAGCATTCGCGACTCGTAACTTACACTCAATGTGAGATTCACACTCAAATCTCTAAGAAGGTTTAGGACAACATAAACACTCAGTAAGCATTGAAATCCATTTCATTCCCGAGAATATCAGAACTTAAGACTCAGTAGAGTAACCTTGTGAAAGCCGAGCGTCGAGTTAAGGGCGGCGGGTATTTGTTAAATGTTATAAAATGCCACGTTTTGAGTACATGTTGCAAGATTGAAGCCATGGCATGTCAACAGTCGGTTTTTAGTCTCTATTGTGATGTTACATAATATACCGTGCTTAGACTTTATAGGAAGGTAATAATTTGAGTGGCTTAATTATTACAAATCCGCAAAAACAATCTAAAATAAATGACAACAACCAATATTTCGATGTTTCTATGTTTATTCACATAAATACCCATAAAAGGGCCAAAACATAGATGTTATATACATTTAATGATAATTCTTAACAAATAGTCAAACCAACAATCATAAACTGACAGAACATGCAGTCAACTTTAAAGCCAATTAATCTGACATAACCACTAAAAGTACCATAAGTATGATGACTGTATCAATAAATGCACACATAATAGGCAAGACAAGTCCATAGGCTAATACATATGTACTACCAAAAAGGTATTATATATATGGATTGCAACAACTCCATCCCAGTGAGTATTAATTTACCATGTAAATGAGCAAGCAATTTTCATTGTTGGACTGGAACACGAAGTGAGAAAGGGAGATAATCATCATATATTTTGAAAACGATATTAAAATTGTACTATGTAGAATATTCTGTCAATTCTTTTAATCACTGGATAGTTGAAGTTATCTCCCTTTAATGTTTTCAATTTTTTTCCATAATATTCAATAGTATGGATAAATGCAAAACAAGCCACATTTACTACAGTGAAACTGATGTTATATTGCAGGATACACCATTGGTAAAATCAGCATGGAATATTTTTATTTTTATTTTCGAACATATGCTTTCAACAACGACTAGATTGAATAAAGAATTAAATATAATAAAAATATTTGAAGTATACATCAAATATCAAAATTAAACTAACGGTTATTTCATTGAAATGCCAACACTTTATGCATAAAAAATTTGTGACATATTTTTAAACAGGAATAAATTGTACCTGAATGCCCTTTTTAAAATAGTGAGACAATAAATTATTATATTATTATATATTTCCATTAGAAACATAAGAAGACTTGAAAAATATGACTTCATATTAACTGAGGTAAATGGAAAATAATGGTTAATGTATATCAAACAAGCATGTTTTTGAAAATACGCTACTGGTCAGTAAAACTGATATACACCATTGGTAATACTTTATACATAAATGTATCAGTATTTCCATCCGATTGTCAAATGACAGGGAGCTATAGGCTGACAGCATATCATAAATGACTAAGCAAGTTATACATAATGCCCGTGTATTATTTTAAATAACAAATGGTGCGTCATCACAAATGTCTTACAGTAAAACATTTTTGTATTATGTGTTAAAGCTAATTTTACTGATAGTTCATGTGCAATTAACAATATAAATATAATATTACATGTGTGTTCATAAAGTTTTGAATCCATAAAAGGTGTGTTAAGAAAATGATAAAATGGAGCCTATGGAGAAACTAATTCAATACATTCTGTAATATATTATCAATCATGTAACGTCCTACATTAATTTTGGCACATTGATAATGCATGTTCAAGCTGAAATTTAATTACACATATAATATCATTTCCTCCCATCTAACTTCAATACATTCAGTATACACCGAAATTTATAACTGTTATTTTGCTAATATCAATGTAACTACACAAAACAAACAAGAAATATTTTGAAAAAGATGGACGGCGCAAGTTGAAGGTAAAGATTCGTTGTGCAACATAAAAAAATGCCGAGATGTTACGATTGCTGGTCATACCAGACCCAAAATGGATTTCGGTAAATTCACCGAAATTCAGCGGATTTCGGTAAGGTAACATACTCTTTCTTGAAAGGTTAACCAATCCATGTTAAGGTTACAAACGTTGTTCGGTTGAAGAGAAATTGCCTTGGTGGTTAACTTAAGATTTGATTGGTTTACACAACACTGATATGCAAATAGCAAAACCATGTTCGTATGGCTGCGCCGTAAAAGAAAACATATTTAATAATACCAACACATAATATTCAAATGCAAGGTCACATGATGAATTTCTATTCCGAGAAGTGATGCCCACAGACATAGATTGAACAAAACTCAATTAAGATTATGTTCTGAATAATAAAGTGATAGTTTTCACACGAAATCACCCCAAATGATGATAGATTAAGGCACACATATTCAGTTCATGAGGCATGAACGGATACAGTGCGCGTCGTGTCCAGGGCTGGCCTGGTTTTCATATTATCACAGTTACTGTTACACACACTCAATCCTGATTTCACACTCATTTATCTGCGGTAAATGACTGAAGTCCTGTGATAGCACGTCCTAATATCAGAGCGTGGATATCGTGGGTACCTGAAACAGAATATAAAGTCAGTATTGAGAATCTTTTATTTACTTTTCTTCTGGCATTTTTATTCTGCAATGATTCTCATTCAGAGAGTAACAGCAGTTGTCTGTACAAAGTCACTTCATCGCTGCTTTAACAGCAAGCAATTTATAAATGAGGTAAAACAAACAATTGTGGGCATGCTATTATGCTGTTTGCTGCTGTGACATCCTAATTTGCAGTATGCTGTTATTACGACAACACCACTAACAGTAACACCTTAATAATGCGACCATGCTTGGGACCTGTGAAAGCTGGTCATTATTGAGGTGGTCTTAATATTGAGGTTGAATAAAGAGCAAATCAGTGAAAATGACCTTGAAAATTGTATTCCTAATTTTGATGTCATCTTATTATTGAGGTGGTCTTTAAGTGAGGTTTTACTGTATATTGAAACAATATGGCATAATAGGCAACATATTGAAAAGAAATGATATTGTCAGTATTAATCAACTGTAATATATTTGAATGAAGAAACTGAACACAAAAGAAAATCGAAGTAAGTTTTTCTCTCATTATGTTATTTTGTTAGTACCCCAAAAATACATTTTCAATTGTGTTACTGTAAATCAAGTTATACTTCTGTATACCTCATCACATGCAGAGAAAACCAGTAATTAAACAAATCACAAGATGATTCTGATTTTTATGCAAGCCATGATCTCACATCTTCCATAAGGCTAACTACCTTAAAGACGTATAGAATCAAATAAGTTTTAACATAGTAACATAGTTGTTGAGATAATTGTACAATAATTTATCACCTTCATATGTGTTTACAGCTTCCAAATTCATTACATGCCGGATCACATGATATTCATCGCAGATACCATTTCCTCCAAGCATATCACGTGCAACGCGTGCAATGTCTAACGCTTTACCACAAGAATTTCTTTTTATCAACGAAATCATTTCTGGAGTAACCCTAAAACATAGAAACAACACAGGAATGATCAAACTGATTTCAATGAAATAAGGCCATAATTACTAGTATATGCTTCTAACATGCAGTCAGTCTAATGGCTGTTCAGTATTGGTTAAATTCATCACAATGCAAGTTCTATATTTATGTGCTAACATACTTGTAACAGATTAAAGATTTTTGCTGCTAAATATGCAAATGCAAATTACTGTGTTTATGAGGTCGACACTGCGAGTGGCAAGTTATAACAAATGAAGTGACATTGAAAGCTGATACAAAGTAAATAAAGTACAGTGTTTATTTATTATAGTGTCACCCCTATTTAAAGGGCCAGCCATTTCTGACTTACGAGAGACCGCTATATTCTGAGCAAATTTACTTCCAGATTCCTAATCCAATAATGCCAGGCACCAGGCAGGTAGGCACACGGTAACCATTATTTACCTAGCTGGTGGCTCACCAACCGTCCATATCAGAATGAACCCCTACCAGGATACAAACATTCGACCTCCCGCTCCCAAGACGGATGCCTTTACCACTTGGCCACGAGGGACGGATACATGTACAGCTCATAAAGTTTGCCTTCCATTAGTTCAACATTGAAGATGGTTGGTAATAGTTCATATAAATCATCTAAGGTTATTTACTTAGTACTTACATTCCCTCATCCTTGAGACGTCCAACCTGTAGGCATGACATCAAACCAATAGATATCTCAGTTAACATATCTGCCATCTTCTTCTGCATTAACTGATTCTTAGCAAGTGGTTTACCAAATTGCTGTCTGAAAATATCAAAGATATAATAAAAATGACACCAATATGTTCTGAATGAAGTGCATTGAGTAGAAAAATGCACTGATAATCACAGAGATCTATGAACTGGACTTCAGCATTTGATTCTTTGTTGAAAATGCAACTATAGTCGCACCTCTGTCTAGAAGACATTAATATAAGACAACCATGCTCAACAATTAATGTTTCAAGCCAATTTATCACTATTTCGTACTCCACTTATACTGGTTAACCACAGCAAGATCTGTGCAGTCAGACTAAACAATGATCAACATGAATGGACCACACTCCACACACACTGACTTACCTATCTAGAGTATATTGTCTAGCAGTTTCCAAACAGAACTCAGCAGCTCCCATAACTCCCCATGCAATACCAAATCTTGCATTGTTTAAACAACCAAATGGTCCCTAGATAAGATCAAATAAGTCAAATGTGATTGTCAAAAAATGTACAGTAAGGAAATATCGGGCTCACACAAAAGTTGTCTAACTATAAAGAACTACAATGATGTACTGAACATACTACTATACATATGACATGGGAATACAGTGCAACCTCTCAAAAGCAGCCCTCTCTTGAACAATAACCTCTCTTCAATAACAGTATCAAATTTTCCAGCTGTAAGAATTTAACAATCTCTTAACAACAGCCAAAATTTGTGTCACTGAAATGGTGTGGCATTAGACAGGTCCTACTGCAATACTTCTTTTTCAACACATGCAGTATTTATGACACCAATCCTGGATTTTATAGGAAGATGACTGGAGAGTGATTCAGTTATACCATCTCCCGGGGCCGAGTGATTAAGGCATCAGCCTTGATAGCGGGAGGTCGAAGGTTCAAATCCTGGTAGGGGTCCGTTCTGATATGGCCGGTTGGTGAGCGGCCAGCTAGTTAAATAATGGTTGCTGTGTGCCTACCTGCCTGGTGTCTGGCATTATTGGATTGAAACTGGGAAGTAAATGTAATCAGAAAGTAGGTGTCTCATAAGTCAGAAATGGCTGGCCGTTTAAATAGGGGTGACACAATTAAATAAACATTTTACTTCTTTATACATATTGTTTTCATCACAATTAAGCTTAAGTAAATTTGTACAGACATATATATACATAATACTTGATATTGCTTCAATATAACGATGATCTTACCGCCAATCCACTGACATTTGGTAACATGTTTTCTTCTGGTACCTCGACGTCTTCCATCACAATCTGTCCAGTAATACTCGCACGTAATGAAAATTTGCCTTCAATCTTGGGAGCTGAAAATATATGAAATAACTCTTGACAAGTAGGTAGCCAGCAAGACATTGCCCTTAAAACTCCAATCTGGCCAAAAGCATCTTGAACTAGTAACAAATTTTATTATTAAATTGTGTAAGGTTATCAAATTAATCACTTATTTATCAAATCTGGTAACCATCTTTTGAAAGTGGTGCCAGCCAAGTCTCTCTTTATATTTTATAGTAAAGTCTAGCTTGAGAACCATCAAAGATAAGAACAATAGAGACATCTTAACAATGACGTTAATACTGCACTGTTACTTTATTGATAATTAATTGATTCCGTGTGGGATACCAAGACGTTAATACTGCACTGTTACTTTATTGGTAATAAATTGATTACTTCTGGTATACCAAACTACATGTACATAAGAGCGACATAATGTCGTATTAGGAACATAACTTCCAGCACCCCCATAAAAAGGAATTATAACATTTCTCTGATAGAAAATATTCAACAGAGACTCCGTAACAACCTCAGAGTAATCTTGAACAAGAGGCCCAAGAGTGTCTGACGCTCTACTGGCAATATTGTGCACATTGATGTCAGAAATCTTAAGGAATGTTCATGCAAGGATGCAACAGAGCAAGTTTGATGCAAATAAGTTCATCGTTACATGAGAAAGTCGTTTCATCAAATTTGGCCTTGCAGTTTCAGAGGAGGTGCTGTTTGAAAGACAACTTAACAGGCTGAAGCACGCACACATGATGGACAATTCGCAATGACGTGGCCAGTCGAGCTAACAAAAGTTATTTACATTATGTACTAATAAACTACACCGTGCTTACGTTAACCCTATCTTATGTATGTAAACAACTTGTACGTCTGAGAATGACAATTTAAGATGACATAAGAGTACTTACCAGACAAACCTTTCATCCCCTTCTCTAAAATAAATCCTCTTATCCTGTTATTTTCTTCTTTATTCTTTCCCCACACAATAAATACATCAGCTACTGGGGAATTAGTAATCCTGTTTTATAAACCAATAAATATGTCAGTGTTAACACAACTTATATGGCTGCTGAAATAAGAATGTTCCATAGCCGAGACCAGCTAAAGCTTAATAAAATGTCTTATAGTAAGATTTGTCTCAAGTCTGTGAGTTAAAAGGTACTGTAATAAAGTCATGTTTTGAGGAACACGAAAAATCGGTCAATGGCGCTACCAGGATTCAAACCCGGGTCTATGGGTTGCCGGTCTGTTATGCTAACCACTACACCACAGCGACCTAACATCATTTTCGTGTAAATTTAACTTATATAAAGTTGATTAAGGATAACTACACTTAAGTACGGGGAGAATTTCTACATCCGCCACACAGCACTTAACACAAGCTGTAGTAATATTGAAATAAAGTCATGTTTTGAGGAACACGAAAAATTGGTCAATGGCGCTACCGGGATTTGAACCCGAAAACCAAGTAATGTTTGTGAGTACTATGTTTCTACTTTCTCATAACACAGACATTTTCGCAGTCATGATCATTTGCAGAATCATATCAACATGCTTACAATTACATAAAAGGCCACCATTTTAATGTTATTTAATGTTAAAAAATTAATACAAAGATTATTAACCACTTACTTTCCTATAACAACAACAGAAATAGAATCATCATGATTTTATATTGAAATACACTTAAAAAATATCTGACCAGAGTTTGTCAAATGAAATTACTGATTATAAACAGCGATTATCACGAAAAATGACTTTGCTGATAAATTATCAGTTTACAGTAATTTAATCAGTCAGCCAGTCTACTCAGGCAGTAAAGCACTTGTTTGCCAAAAAGGGGGTCATTGGTTCAAACCCTAAGCTAGGTATATGTCCTGAATGACAAAACAAACACTAGATTAATGTTTGTTAAACCAGGATCAAGTCAAGGTTAATGTATCACTGAAGATAGTATTTACCACATCTAAAATATAAATAAACTATAGAAAGGAAAAAAGGAGAAAACTTTAGAAGGGATAAAGGGAAAGAACTTTTGACAAAATCGCTTGTGGAAAATCCGATCTTCAGTGACACATTAACCTTGGCTTGGACCTAGTTTCACTCTAGACAATCTCATTTGGTAATTACCATGATTTTGATCCATTCAATGTGAACGTCTTTCTGTCTGAATTGTACACAGCACGTGTTTCCATTGACGACGGATCACTGCCATGATTTGGTTCTGTGAGACCAAAACAACCAATCAATTCTCCGGTAGCTTAAAAAAGGACAACAAATATTTTAGGAACCCTTTATTCTAAAGACTCATTTTTTTACCAGTACGTAAATGTTTAAACAATATTCTGCACCTACTAGAAAAGCAAAGAGAAGCATAAATAATACATACATGTACATACATTTATTGGCATTCGGCAATTAATAGCCTTAGGCTATATTTACAATATACTATGGCAAAGACCCTACACACAAACATACAGAACGCAATTAGAATATTTAACAAAAAAAAAGAAAAGAAAAGAGAATTAATCAATGGTTACAGGATATAAATGTGTATGATACATGCATCTACTTGTAAAAGTGATATAAAATATGTCTCCACCGTTGTACTGAAGAACTAGCTGTTTGTCATTAAATTATGGAATTTAAGGAAATGGTAGTTATAGATCTACAATACATCAGAAAAAGCATCACAAATAATATGAAATACAGAATTTAGATACATAATAATTTACTATTTCCATGACTATCTCAGTAAGAATTTAATGCCTAAAATCAATCAATGCATCACTTGGGAACACAAAACCATAGTTGCACAGCACTGATCAAGTTGTGAGACTTACCAAGTCTTGGGAGATATTTTTCTTTCTGTGCCTCTGTACCATATGCATTGATTGGGTGCATGACAAGAGATGACTGTACACTCATGCATGACCTATAACTACTGTCAACTCTGTAATAGATCCGTGAGCATAAAGGTTTATACTTGACAAAATTCAATTTCAGTGATGTATAAATGGTTACCATTTTTGGGAAATTCAATACAGCATTTATCAATATATAAGGAATATTTATTATTATTAATCCTTTATATGTATCGACAATATGGAAGAGCCAAAGCTTAAGAGTTAAAATTTGATACAAATAGGTTTAAAAATATTTCCCAAACATGAAAATGTATATGTTTTATAAAAATTATAGTGTTACAATAAATGGTGAAAACACAGGAGATCGTCCCTATATATTTTCTAGAATTGTCTCCCTTTATCGCTTCTATAGAATTTGTGACAATCTCCTTTGGGTGAAAATGCTTATCACGATATCAGGGAAATTAGAATTATTATCTAAAAAACAAAATAATTCATACCCAAGAAAAAAATATTTAAAAATTCATATACAGGAAAATGGTATTTCATTGTTACCCAACCATGAAAATATGTAAGGTCATAAAGATATAGATATGTTTTCTGTAGGATACCTTTCACATTCTCTAGCAAGAAGGCCATAAGCAACAGAGGATACCCCAGCACAACCATAGCCTTGTATAGTTGCTCCCAATACTCCAAGTTGTCCCATTTCTTTCATTATTTCAGGATGAAACACTGGAACATTCAACAAATGTATGAAAGAAATGTTTAAAGCTACGTAAAATGTGATTATAAATGTATGATAATCTATGTAAAAAAACTTGTTTAAGGAGTGGACGAGGAATGACATCATTGTTGATAAAATAAAACCTCAATAATAAGACCCTTGAAAACTGGTCTTCTTATTGAGATGGTCTTAATGTTGAGGTCGACTAAAGAGCAAAACAGGGTAAATGGACTTGAAAATTGTATTCTTAATTTCGAGGTGGTATTATTTTTGAGAAGTTCTTTCAAAGAGGTTTTACTGTATATTTTTATAATATATGTAATATTTTTATTTCACAGAATAGGACATATTTTGCAATAAATAAAACACTGAACTCCTCACTGTCATCACAGACATATTGCTGTCAGGCCAAAATTAAAAAACAGTTTGTTTGACAAAACACTACCTACCGATGACCCCTACTCGAAATATTTTTGAGGGGTCTCTGAGGGAAATTGCTTTTAGTATCATATTAATAGTTAACACTAGAATGATCATCAATGTATTAATGAAAAAATTAATTACCCACTCCCTAATTGTGTGGTGTGGGGTTATGCCAAACAGACAATTGTTTAAGGTAGCGTCACTGAAGAACTCACCATAAACTATAGAATGTCATGTGATGCTTTTTGACATGAAATACCAATGAAAAGAACAGACCAAGTCAATATAAAAATTAAAATGCACTAGCATCTCCAAAACTTCCCCAACCTAACATGTATGTCTGAGTATTTATACAAAACTACACAGAGATCTTTAATTATAAGATTTTCAAATATGCAAATCGGATTTATTGTAGCATTATATTCTATAATGATGATGTTTATACATGTGCTGTTTAATAAATTATCCCGCCATTTTACAATGCTTGGGAAATAACAAAAATGTTGACCCCCCTCCTAAGTCTTAATCCTGACGCCACCACTAAAATGTATTTTAACCATGTATATATATATATATATATATTAGTTCAACAATATAATAATTAAAGCTCTTTACCTGAAATAAAGCCAAGAATTGAAAATCATACTCATTCTTACCTTCATTCCTATTGGCTAACAAGATGCGTGGCATCAACTTATCATCACAGTACTGTCGAAATTGATCTCTGACCATTTTTTCTTCATCTGTAAGTTGGCTTTCGAGGTTAAAGGCATCTCTCCAGTCAAACTGGACATTTGTGGCATTTTGTGACTTCTCAGCAGAAGCAGCAGCTGGGGAAAACATAAGTTGTTTTGAACAATAATGTTATGGTCATGAGTACTGGTATTTGTGTTTAATAGCCCAATAATCTAGACTTTTAACAAAAAGCATTACTGGTAAATTTTGTGCAAATTTAGAAGACTTGAACTACTGGTATTCTTAAATCTGTGAAAGCATAAAGGATGTCAAAGGTGCTGGTAACTAACCCATATAAGTTTTACAGATTATCTAGTTGCTCATACAAAGAGATTTCCAAAAAGGCACTGTTTTATATTACTGTACATCAAGCAAAGAAAACACTGACTTGAAACACTTTATATTGTTAGTTTACCAATTAATCTCTTAGAAAAATTTGATCTGCTATTGATAAGTATTTAAGTATTAATTAATGATGTCTGTTAAACCTAGATTAAGTATTATATTTGGATAAGTTTGAAAGAATGTTTGGTCTAATAAAGAGGGTTTTGTCTAGAAAGGTTCAGGTTGTTTCTCGTTATATGCTTTCAGAGTGTGTAAAATTTTAAAAAAAAGACAGACAAAAGATTGAGAAAGTAGTTATGGGTTCTGTAACTCAATGGGGCTACATGCTTTTCGGTTCAATTGTGACCCTTAAGTTATGGCCTAACTTCAACTTAAAGCCCACAGTTCAGCATGAAAGGCTTTAGAACCAGACTTATAAAAGGATAATTGGGTGTCTGGCTCAACCCATAGTACCCTAAGCTGTTTTTTTTCACCCTTTTGGGAACGGGTCTGGTTCCAGTGTTATTATAAATTTTTATCCCTTGCCAATTTAGGGAAGTTTTTATAATTTGGGTAGGGAAAAAACATGCTATTTTCAATTGGGATCAGATTCCTTTACCAGACACAACTACATCAATTTATAAGGAAAAAAGCGCTGCCCTATAACTAAAACACAGGTCTCCCTCTTTCCTGAAAAGAGTACAGCTTGAATTGTTTACTGTCTTTTACTGCTAGTAGTACAGCCTTGCGTTCAGTTATGGCGAACGGAAGCCCGCTCACAGTTCACGACCGAACAATTAAGTTTATTGACCGCCTCGATTTTTATTCTGGTTCCCTGCCTCCAATACAGTAAAGGCAGGGAACCAGCCATACGTTCATTTTGCAATTTGGTTCCCCGTGTGCAGTCAATGTGATATGGTGGGCCAGGGATACAAAACAAAACATGAGCAACTGTTAGCCGTAAGCGCACACTATTTGGCAAACAGTGCGGTCAGTAGCAAAACCTGTGCACAGTTTTGTAACACGAGCAAGTGTTAGCCTTTACAGAATGCAAGGCAGTACTTGAGATCTATTTACGCATAACCCCTGATTTTGTAACAAATTGAAGTTATGAAACCTGGCCAGCTGATATTTAAAGAATGACATTCATGACTGACACCTAGTCACAAAAATGTACTACTGACATAGTGGATTTTACAGTACATACAGTATGTACTGTAAAATTATCTGGGTATCTTTTACAATTGTTATACAATGTCAATGACCATGCATGGACAAAATAAACAAAATTGAGAATATGGAACATTCATAATTACCAGTGGAAGACAAACGCAGACACAACGATGGTGTTGAGCTGTATTTACTCCAAGTACACAACCTGTTCATCAGTTTTGAAGCCATTGTGAAGATTAGAAAACGTCGTTGTTATAATAATTCACAATCAGAGATGTGAGTTTGCATAAGAATTATACAACCTTGACCTCAGTGGAGGTGTGTCATTGGGTTTGTTATAAAAACCACCACTGGCCGTACTTATTAGTAAGGAATGAAAGGTACCTGTGAACAGGTGTAGATGAAGATTCGGCCTTCTAAAGCGGGTAAAATCATCATTTGGCCGTTAAATGCATAAACATAAATCACAAATGGCTGTGGCAAACTTATGTCTGTTGCAACCGCTGTGGTTTTGTCCGAAGTAGAATTCTCATCAAGTCTCGTGTCTGAGTTACATCCCTTTGATAATGTAACTCCATTTGTCCGATTTTGTCAACATTTTTGAACACTTTTTGAGTTGGTAATGGTTTTCTGTTGAGCATGTTCAAGAAGTAAATTCACTTTAACGAATGTAAGTGTTCCATTATTTACAGATATAATTCATGCCACGCCGGGATAGCGTCATTTATAGCTTCTGTCTTCGGTGTACAGTTCAGTAAAAATGTCTATAATAATGAAAAAAACTCTGGATAGACCGGTCTATATTTGTCAGATTTTTTTCAGAATGGTATTTGGGTAATTTTAAGTACGTATTGAAAAAAGATACCACTTCGTCATAGTGAAACCTTAAGACCTGTAATAACCTTAATTTTTTGGAAAATTCTTTAAAACCTTTATTTATTCTGAAAAACTATATATTTATACATTGTAATGCTGTAATACATTCTCAAAAATTTTCACTTAGTTTGCGACGTCTTTTGGTAGCAATGAATACTATATCTATATGAACTATTCATTTGTTAAAACATGTGCAGCATGAGCCCTGATGATACAACTTCCAAATACATACCTGTCAAGGCTCAAATGATCCTTAGAGTGAGAAAATATTCTAGGGGGTTTCGGTGGATTGCCCCCCCCCCCCGAAAAATATTTGATTCCTAGATCATCTGTGGTGTGTTCTGGGGTGTTTTCTACAACAGTTTCAGTCAATTATTTTACCAAAATTTTCATTAACATTAGGTTAGACACAACTAATACACGAACCAATGTTTTTACTGATTTATTCATAAAACCATAGTATTTATTTTCGTGAATTTTGTTTTAATCGAAATGCATGAGAAATTACATAGTCAGCGTGAGACCGTGATTTCATTGCCAAAATTGTGAGACTCACGGCGAAACCATGAGACTTGACAGGTATGCATATATAATCTTGAGTATTTGTGAAGGCAGTCTCTGACTGCTCAGGTGTCGGGTAAGGATTCCGTCATCTTCGCAGCAGGCACACTGCCTGTCTGTCTAGAAAGTTATTTGTTGGTGATATTTGAATGGCGTTTTTCCTGTTGATGACGGCGGATGAATACATGTATTTTCACAACAGACATATAATGATATAACCTTTGATGTTTGCTTATTCTAAAATTAACTACATTACATTTATATTTGGTTGGAAATGTAAAGGTTTTTATTGAAGAACTACTTTATAGCAGACAAGCATGACGGCATATGACATCACATTAAATTCTGAAACACTCAACAGGGAAATTAATTGTAATTAGCAAGTAAATTATTTTTTTAAATACCAAAATGAAGCATGAAATAAATAGAATATTTGTAAGTTTCAGTGTTAGATAGAAGTTATTTCACCTCGTGAGCATCTGACTTAAATTTTCACTAGTGGTTTACGCCATTCGTGAAAATATTGCGCCCGCTGCTCACTCAGTGAAATAACTTTCAATCTTACACCAAGCATACAAATATCCTCTATATGCTTATGATTGAAATTGATATTATAGATCAAATGAGTATCAAACTTATTATTCATGAACTTTTTTCCTTCATGAACATGAAAACTGACTTTAATGTCTTTCAAAATTTTGCAAAACGTTCATATATATCACATTATGTAAAATGATTTAGCTATGCATTCCACATTGTTCATAGTTTGAAAGAAACTATATTTGATCTTGATCCAGATCCTGAAAACTTAAATTCTTTGTGAACATGGGGCCAGGAGATTAATACAGTCACTGTCATGGCCTCATACTATCTGCAGGCAATTAACAATGAAGTACTTAAATATATAATTGCATAAATTAATAATAATAATAAATACTTTATTTAAAGAGGCAACACAGTTGGGCAAGCCCAGTCTTCCCTGTGAGCCTCTATAAATTGCAACTTATACTAGTGTAGAATATTAATTTCTTCTTTTCTTAGGTTTATGTCTGCTAGTCCTGGAAGATGTCTACTAATGACTCCATGTTATGCCATGGTAAACAACCAACTTCACTTCTTCAACATTGTACAGATCTTGTTGCTGGGCACCTTGATCTAGTTGAATCATTTTGTGGTTTGCCTTCATTGATTGGTGAGAAGATATTCCATGTTGGCTCTATGATGAACAGATTCCGCACAGATGTTCAGTATTCTACATTAGCTGTAAATTTGTTTGCTACAGCGTATGGAGATGAGTTTCTATCAAAACTGAACGTCAGTGGTAAGTGTTGCATTGAGTTTTGTTTTGAAGCCATGGAACCGCAGTTCTAGATCATAACTGCACTTGACTGTTCTAAAGTTTCTTGACAATATTTAGGAGAAAATAAATGAAAGGTGATGACGGTACCCCGGGTGGTAGTGATTGAGGGAACCCCATTTTTGGTAGCCTCCAGGGGTGATAGATGTGGGAATCCCATGTTTGGTAGCCTCCAGGGGTGATAGATGTGGGAACCCCATGTTTGGTTGCCTCCAGGGGTAGTGGTTGAGGGAACCCCATTTTTGGAAGCCTCCAGGGGTAGTGGTTGAGGGAATCCCATGTTTGGTAGCCTCCAGGGGTAGTGGTTGGGGGAATCCCATGTTTGGTGGGCTCTCGGGGTGATAGATGTGAGAACCCCATGTTTGGTAGCCTCCAGGGGTGATAGATGTGGGAATCCCATGTTTGGTAGCCTCCAGGGGTGATAGATGTGGGAACCCCATGTTTGGTTGCCTCCAGGGGTAGTGGTTGAGGGAACCCCATTTTTGGAAGCCTCCAGGGGTAGTGGTTGAGGGAATCCCTACTACACATATCAGTCACAATCAGGGAAGACCTTAAGGACTCAATTAATGACCAATCAGTTCGTAGATCAGCCCGGGAAGGTCTGCAGTTCAAACATTACTTGAACAGAAATGGAATCAATCTTTTGTTTGTATGAATTAGAAATGTGGACTTCAGAAAAAACATGTACATTAAAAACACAAATATAATTCAAGTCTATTCACTTATCAAGACAAAAAACTATGAATTATTATAACTCTTATAACAGCTCCTTACATTTCTTCTGGTCTGAAATAATTCCATAATTATAGGCGCTGATCTGGAGATATACTGATGTCGTATGGCAAAAATAGCAATTTTAAAATATTTGCAGTGTTAATTCTATTTTCAGGTCATCATTTGGGTTTGAATTATTGTTTGGAACAACTTTTACTCTTCACAGACGTTATAGAGTTAGATGTGTCTGATTGTGGTCTGGGTGACAACCATGAGATCATTTCTCAGTTTGAATACTTGCCTAAGTTAGTTCCCTTTTCCTACAGATTTTTGTTTTGTGATAGGACTGTTAGTTTACATACTTGACTTTGATAAATACTTTTTTCACGACACGTTCACTATTTTGCTGGAAACAAGTATTTGTAATAAAAACCTTGTGACATTGTAGTTTATCATTATGTTATTACATTTTGTATTATTATGACAAATCTAATTAATCCTTGTATTTCACATACATGTAATTTAATTGTTACAAGTATGTCGTAAAAATCTCATATGATGCTGTATGTGAGCTTTCAGTGTATTTGAGACTGTCTCTGCCTCCTTTTAAGTTATTTTGCATGGCTATGCATCAGGATAAAGAGTTTCTGTTATATATAGGATTCCTTTTTTTCATCTATAATTTCATTTGGATGTAAAGATAATGTCTGAAACAGAAGCATACCTTGGGGATGCATTTCCATCAAATGGGGAATTATATTTAAAAATGTTCAATACTTAAAAATTGCCGACAATTGTATATTTTTTCAGACTTGAGGTTCTTTCACTTAAAGATAATGTATTGTCTAATACTGGCATACAGAAGATGACTGCACCTTACAGAATGTTCTCTAGAGGTCCGTCTTGTTTGAAACTCATTGATTTAACAGGTAAATATCATGATATTTTTTCGTGCTTTCTGGTAATTTACAATGGAAAAATGGGAATTATTATCTGATACACTTAAAAAAAATTGAAATTATCGAATTGATAATGATGTCATGTAATCAGGTGTCACATAATGAGGAAACTTGATGTACTGTAATTAAAAATAAATAGAATATTTGTATGTTGTGGTGTAAGATCAAGTTATTTCACCTCATGAGCATCTGACTTAAATTTTCACTATGTGGCTATGAAACACTCTAATTTCCTCTATTTCAATTTGGCTATGGGTGTATTCATTCCATCATACAATGTATTCTCAAAACCATGAGTTGAGTGAATTTGCGATAGATATTGAAATTCAAATTTTAAACTGTAGAAATTATTTGTAGGCTTTTTATCAGAAAATTTATTAAATATTGCTGAATTAATAAATATTAGTTATTGCTTAATTCCATACTAGTCTCTGTAAAAGTAGATATGCTTTTTTAATTAATACAGGTGATGTGATGTAACTATATGATTGAACTTAGTACAGTAAAACCTCACTTAAAATCCCACCTCAATAATAGGACCACCTCAATATTAAGAACACACTTTTTATGTCCATTTTCACTGTTTTGCTCTTTACTCAACCCCAAAATTAAGACAAACTCACTAGTAAGACTAGTTTTCAAGGGTCCATAGGGTGGTCTTATTATTGAGGTTTTACTGTATAGGTATTTTAAGATAATTCTCCAGTTATGCCTAACAGTGAAAACTGATACATGTATTAAAAAGCTTTTGATTGATTAAGCTAGATATCTTCCATTATTTTTACTTACACACAGTACAAGTACATGTTCAGTATTGGTATTGATTCATATTTGCAGCAAAACAAAATAGTAGTGATTTTCAGTGCATTAAGGTGTTGTCCATCAGTTGATATTCATGCATTTTGGGAAACCATACTTCTGTCAAAGATCGGGAATTGTAGTTACAAAAACACAAACACACCATTATAAGCATATTCATTAAGTTCCATTTTATTATAACATGCAGTGTTTTGTAAAATGAATAATATTGTCCTGTCCCCATGCCCTGGTCCATGGTGGTATGGCATAATACAGTGATTTATGTGTTCTTTTACTACAGGAAATGCTGCTGTATCTAGAGAATGTTTGAAGTACTTGGCTAAATTCCAGCATCTTCATACAGTGATGTTTTCTGAAAGCAATGATAACATTAAGGTACATGTTATATGTTAAAGACTGTTAAACTGATGTATATATGTATTTCTCCATTACAGGGTATATGTGTGTGTTTGATATTGTAATACATTTGTTTTGGGAATTATTTAATGAATGACACATGGATATGTCAGCTTTATTACCTATTCGGATATCTGTGATGGTCTATTACATTTCATCATATTTTGTCAACAGTTTTCTGCTGGTTCATTGGGTTTAGCTATTCAGTATTGGTTGTATTTTACAGAATTAGTCTAGACCAAATATTGACCAATCACGATGCTGTTTACGAGCTGAATATTCTTGATCATGATGATGTGGAATTGTACAATTGGGAAAAAGAAATGTTACTGCATTGAAATTTTAGCAAGTTGATAATGCCATTCTGTTTCGGACATGGCCATTGTGACAAGCCAGCCAAAGTGTTTAAAGAAACAAGTTTCATGTTGCCATTGGTTTGAAATCTTCATCAAAATATGCAGTGCCCAGTGAACAGGTTGTATAAGTCTCAATTTAAATAACCTTTAGGGGACAGATGTGGAGTAACAGGTTGCGAGTGACCAAATGATGATCTATTACTGGTTTTATCATGTTTTAGTCAGAAACACATGGATGTTGGAGACTGTCCAAAAATGGCTATCATATACCGACTATATCTACAGTGGGCTGGGCCAAAGTTTTGATTGACAGATGGATGAAAGAAGCTACATTCAAGTCCAGATCTCGGCCAGACAGACCCAAATCTACCACGGGATTATTTTGTAAGACAAATAAGATGTTTCTCTATGACAGGTTTTCTTTTTAACATACACCACTTGGCATTAGTCATTAGATCATGCAAAATGTTTTTAGTGGTGCTTTGCAAATGATTCCCAGGCAAGGTGAGTCTTGTCCTTCCTTGACATCAGTCTACTGTCATGTGTCCTCCACCTCTGATTCTTGTGGGGAAGTTGTCAGCTGCTTACTGAAGGGAAAGTTAGTACTGGTCGTGTCAATTAATTCCAGGAAAACTGATTAAGTCAACTGACCGTCGTATATAACTAAACAGTTGTTGAAAAAATGGTGTTAAAGCAGATTATAGAAAAAGTGGTGCTTTTGCACTAACACTATATTCTTGGCTTATTGTAATGTTTAATATAAACATCAAGCTGGTTGGATCTTTTATTTCTCATTTAGGTACCTTCTGTTTTAATTTCGGAATTTTACTTCATATGAAGGCATATTGAGATGTTGAATGTATGTGTTTTTATTTAACATTTCGATTGGATTGTTATAAACATTTAAATTTAGTATCCATGTACATGTACGAGCTATTAATAGAAGCATAGTAATTTGCTGTCTAGCATAATTATTGTCTATTATCAATCACCCATACAGTGGTCTCCCTTTACCTAGTACAGAGATCTTTTTTTATTTTGCATGAGATATTGACATTGTTCTGATTATATGAAGAGAAATAAGGTTAACGTAGGGCATAGATGAAATTAACAAATTAAATACCATGTTTTTAATGTGTTAAAATTTTATTTTTTTTCAAATATTTTATCATCACGTGACATTCGTGATGACAGTGATTTATGTACTGCTAAGGGAGATAAGTGATGTGTGGAGTTTGTATTATAATAAGTTTTAGCTACTTGTTCGAGTAATTTAGTTCCAACTCCTGTGTGGGGTTTTCAGTGATTGTTTATTACAAACTCTTCTTTGCCTGTTTTGTGTAACAGGCTAGTTATGCTATATGGAACTTATAAAATCGCACAATGTATTTATAATTTTAATTTGCATGACTTTTATCGATATTCATTTTTTTCAGCCATTAAAAAGCATCATGATATGGACATGATTGAAAAATATGCATCCCAAACTTGTACTGGAAATGAATTTAGGAGAGTTTGTCACCATTTTGTTGCTGAAAGGATAAATGTACCATCTGATAAAAGACATACCGATAATAGAACGACTAAACTCACAATGAGCCAGGATTACTTGAATGATGTTGATGAAATTCAAGATTTGTATAAGACAGAGGAAATACAGAATTTACAACCTGACAGCTTGTGTAAAACACTCGACTCCTGTGATAATTTTGCGCAGAATAGGTTATCAATTAAGACTAATCAGCAGATGCAGAGGTCAAGTTCTGTAAGAAATAAAATGTCTCTTTCAAACCAGAGTGTTAGATTTAAACATTCGAGTACAAAGTGTGCTCATGCTTCAACGATAAATCCTTTCAAATTTGGAATTACTAGTCAAAGTGTATGTAAATTGGCTTGTGAGAAATTAAGTGCAAACACTAGTGCTTCTGAGTATAACAGGAATGAAATATCTAAGGAGAACTCATTTGTTGAGTCCAAAACTGTGATTAGTAATGTTGATAATTCCATAAAACAACGAACTAGGAAGCGCAAGAAAATTGTGTTGATAAAAAATGCTATTTCAACGTTCGGAGATTCAAATGATGAAGTTGAGAGTTCTCATCATGAAAGGAAAGCAAACTTATCATCTAAAGATGAGTCATGCCAATCAGAGCCTGCAGCAAAGAAGAAATGTTTAAAGCCATCTATTTTTGACTCCTTGAATGAATACATCTGAAAATAGAACATTCATGTTAGCTACATCATGGTATCATATACAGTAGACTTTCATTGGCTGGAACTTGGTTGCATCAAACAATCTGGATGACTCGAACTGATTACAAAGTCCCAAAGTTCTCTATATAATCTATATTGTTATACTACTGTTAGTTCAAATTGCCCAGCCTTGAGCTCTCGAACCAATTACCTGGTCCCTTCAACATAAAATGCTTTATAATTCGCGCATTTAGGTCAACATTTTCTTGGATAGAATATGCAAAATTAAGTGTGTTTTTTTAATTTTATATGTGTGTACCTTATACATTCAAATTTATCTTAGGAATTATTTTCATGTGATTATCCTTTATGTTTATATATATATATGTATGCTTGTGTACAAACTGCATACTTACAAAAAACTCACATTTTGAACACAGCTCCGATGACTAGAACTACGCTTTAACTAGTTTCGTCAGTCCCGACAACTTCATACCAACGAGGGTCCACTGTAACTATGATAAATCTTCAAGTAGAAAATATCTCTATCGTCTGTTGTATAATAAGGCTTTTTATGATTGATTGCCCACGTTGTCTTGATAAATTTGTAAATTTTGTATTTTCATTCTTGTTCTTCACAGTGACAACTATAATGCATAGGTTTCCAAGTGAATAAGCATGGTCTTTAGTGACCATTAACTAACTTATAGACTACCCCTCAAAAGTTCCTTCACACTTCAACTATTCCCATTGTAATTAATGTATTTTCATATTTGTGTCACATGCCATTTAATTGAAAATGCTTTTTGACACAGCAACAATTTTCTGTAGAAGTAGTTATGAATTTGTACTGAATCAAATTATCTATGATAGCCGACTGATGCTGCTGCTTAGATGTGCAAAGTGTTAATTCTTTACTATCCAACATAGAAGTTAGATGAATAATTTTACTTTCATGGTCATACTAGCTTATTTGAAATTCTGCATGAAAAAGTAATGAAATCCAAACTATTCATGTGTGCAGAAACTTTTGGATGGCAGGGGTTCCACTAGGGGCTGAATCTCGAGGGTCATTTTGATAATTTTTGACAAGAATTTACCATTCAACAGCCAAAATACCTATCATTTAGAGAAATATTGACCCTTCAGCCAGAATCCTTAGGGTCAAAATGTAGCTTTTTGTAATTTCCAGGTGTCAAAGGGTCAATTCCAGTGTCAAATGGAACCCCTGTATATTAATCAATATATTTATCCACAACTGTTTGTTTATATACATGTAATGAAATGTAAAATAGTTGAATATGCACTACAGTGTATATATCATCATGTGCTTCTGCAGAACCATGTCTTTTGTCATTATGTACATTATGTTGCTATGAAACATGTTATGTTCTAATGCAATAAACTGTTTGTATTTGATTGTATTGTATATGCGTGCCTATGTGTACCTGTATAACGACAAACACTTTTTGGAAAGACAAACACTTTAAGTTATATTTTTATATATTTATTATACATGTAACAAAAGTGATAAAAATAAACACAATCAGTGCTATGGATTAATCTATTGGTAGTTATTTTGTAATAAAACTATGAAAAAAGAGCATTTTTTGCTCTGATACTCGAATATTTCTCCGAGGAAACTGTTGAGTGTTAACGATTATGTTGTCATCAGTACAGAATGCTATTGCAAATCATTTATTATCAATATAGATCTTCACCAATATGGATATAAGTAAATAAAAGGTGCTTGTAAATAGGTAACTTTTTGATTAATATCTATAGACACACTCATGTCATCAACTCACTTCTTTTCTTACTAAAAAAATGATACAAAAATACATTGTTCACATATATGAGGAAAACAAGTATGCCCAAGCATGCAAATAAACAGAACATAGTTACAAGCTTTTCACACTTTACTACAATGCCCAGTGCATCAACAGTGCGACTACAACTGCTGTTACTATATGCTATTTCCTATGATATGTGGAAGTAAAAGTAGAAATAATTTTATTAGTTTAGAGTTAATCCTTCTGAAGTTCATGTCTGTTATTCATCTTTTGAAACATATCTTCCAGCAAGGATTGATAACAATAAACTTCTATAGTATCCACTGCATTCATCTTTCACATCATCAAACAGTGGTTTTTCATACATTTTCTCATACTCCTCAGCGACCCAGAGCAAGTCCGTCTGCAAAAAAATCAATGCAGTTCAGTCAAATACGTGTTTAACAAGTAACAGCATTATCCAAAATCATTTTCTAACAAAATTCACACTATTGTATGATGAGCAATTTCAATGTAAGCTTATACTTAATACATGTATGATTTGTTCAGAAGCTAATTATTTATAAATTAATACAATGGTGAAACCATACATTGGTCTTTGAAAGTTGTTCATGACTAGAAGTTGGGAATTACTGTTTTGGTGTTAAAAGTTTGGGATAGCCCAACTGGAGGTTTGTGAAATTGTGTTTGAAGCATATCATAATCATTTGTTAAAGTACACTATCCTTAAATAGTGATATAATACCTCAGATCTGGATATGATGAGTCGGATAAGCTCACTGTCGTCGGTTCCCCACCCTCTCATTGCTTTGTTGAGTCTCTCAGCAAAATATCCATGTTTGTTCTTGGTCACTTTAACTAGAAAACAAAGTTCTTGATCACTTTAACTAGAAAACAAAGTTCTTGGTCACTTTAACTAGAAAACAAAGTTCTTGGTCACTTTAACTAGAAAACAAAGTTCTTGGTCACTTTAACTAGAAAACAAAGTTCTTGATCACTTTAACTAGAAAACAAAGTTCTTGGTCACTTTAACTAGAAAACAAAGTTCTTGGTCACTTTAACTAGAAAACAAAGTTCTTGGTCACTTTAACTAGAATTTGGTCACTTTAACTAGAAAACAAAGTACTTGGTCACTTTAACTAGAAAACAAAGTTCTTGGTCACTTTAACTAGAACACAAAGTTCTTGATCACTTTAACTAGAAAACAAAGTTCTTGGTCACTTTAACTAGAAAACAAATAGAAAACAAAGTTCTTGGTCACTTTAACTAGAAAACAAATAGAAAACAAAGTTCTAGGTCACTTTAACTAGAAAACAAAGTTCTTGGTCACTTTAACTAGAAAACAAAGTACTTGGTCACTTTAACTAGAAAACAAAGTTCTTGGTCACTTTAACTAGAAAATAAAGTTCTTGGTCACTTTAACTAGAAAAAAATTGAAAACAAAGTTCTTGGTCACTTTAACTAGAAAACTAAGTTCTTGGTCACTTTAACTAGAAAACAAAGTTCTTGGTCACTTTAACTAGAAAACAAAGTTCTTGGTCACTTTAACTAGAAAACAAAGTTCTTGGTCACTTTAACTAGAAAACAAAGTTCTTGGTCACTTTAACTAGAAAACAAAGTTCTTGGTCACTTTAACTAGAAAACAAAGTTCTTGGTCACTTTAACTAGAAAACAAAGTTCTTGGTCACTTTAACTAGAATTTGGTCACTTTAACTAGAAAACAAAGTACTTGGTCACTTTAACTAGAAAACAAAGTTCTTGGTCACTTTAACTAGAACACAAAGTTCTTGATCACTTTAACTAGAAAACAAAGTTCTTGGTCACTTTAACTAGAAAACAAATAGAAAACAAAGTTCTTGGTCACTTTAACTAGAAAACAAATAGAAAACAAAGTTCTAGGTCACTTTAACTAGAAAACAAAGTTCTTGGTCACTTTAACTAGAAAACAAAGTACTTGGTCACTTTAACTAGAAAACAAAGTTCTTGGTCACTTTAACTAGAAAATAAAGTTCTTGGTCACTTTAACTAGAAAAAAATTGAAAACAAAGTTCTTGGTCACTTTAACTAGAAAACTAAGTTCTTGGTCACTTTAACTAGAAAACAAAGTTCTTGGTCACTTTAACTAGAAAACAAAGTTCTTGGTCACTTTAACTAGAAAACAAAGTTCTTGGTCACTTTAACTAGAAAACAAAGTTCTTGGTCACTTTAACTAGAAAACAAAGTTCTTGGTCACTTTAACTAGAAAACAAAGTACTTGGTCACTTTAACTAGAAAACAAAGTTCTTGGTCACTTTAACTAAAAAACAGTTAACGGTTGGATATCAGTTACAGAATATAATCTACTTGGCGATGAAATTATCTTCGAAATATCCTGTCCATTGTATGACAAAAATGAATAAGTTTTAATTTATAGGCATCAATTTGTAGTCATGTTTTTACGGCAAATCATTATTTTGGTTGGTTTATTTACCAATGGATTGGTATCCGGTCTTCAGATCAGAACCCATTTCACTGCCGATGTCTTCTTCTAAGTTGTGTTCTCTCATTTCTTCATATTTTCTGAACACAGCTCTGAGTTGTTGTGGACTGTTCAGACATAGAACTCTATTAAAATCACACTCGTCTGTGCCAAGCTGCCCTACACCAGCCTGAAATAAGAGATATGTGGCAACTATGTGATATGTTATTATAAATATACTGCAATATACTGCTAAACTGTTGTGTATGGTGATATGAACATACTGCTTTTTTGCAACATGAACTTAGCTAGATGTGAAAACCTCATATTAACTGCGTAGTTTCAGCTTATTACTCTCTATTTTTACCGCTATTAATCTCTTACTTAATTATTAAAATAAAGTCATGTTTTGAGGAACACGAAAAATTGGTCAATGGCGCTACCAGGATTCGAACTCGGGTCTACGGATTGCTGGTCCGTTATTACTAGTCGAAATCTGAAATGTAATTGATAATAGTTTTGTTTTAGCATATGCATGGTTATTTTTGCAATACTTTGGAAGAGTTTGCTGTTAAATAAATGTGTTTCAGTAAGGAAAAAAAGTGTACAGTCATATCCTAGTTTATTTTAGCAATATATTGTATTGTGGTACACATTGTAATATGTTTCTAATGCAGTATTGCAATATATTGAGGTACACTTCAGGCATATTGAGACTATTACTGTAAGCAGCAAAATGTAAAACTAATGTTACAAGGATGATCTTTCCATTTGCTATTTATATTTGTTTGGACGGGTTTGTGGACTTTGCTCTGTCCAACTTTATGTCACACTTATAATAAATATTATCATTTTCACAACTTTATAGTTTGTTTACTTAACTACTTATATATTTAATTCAATTTGGTTAGATGTCAGACATTTCCAATCCATTTAGCGACTAGTTTATTGGATCCAGGCTGGAAAAATAAAAGGTAAGATTTGGAAGTGACCAAAAGACAGTAAGGGTCCAAAGACAACTAATTTAAGCAAAGTAGCCACTGTAGTATACATAATAAAGTAATTAGCCAAACAGCAAACATAAACTACATGTACTTTATAATGTTGCACTTGTAAATTGTGGTTTTATGTCTCTGGGTTTCGTAACCAAATAAGACATCTGTTATGTTCAAGAATCCCCATGCGTCTATTATCTCACTTTTGTTTATAACACAAATAGTAACAGATATAATGTGATTACATCAATGAGTTTCTGGGCCTCTTCTGTAGCTAGCTCGTCGTCTGAATCACAATCTTGACGGGCTCCTGTCGCTAGGGAGTACATCATTCTCCCGAAGTAACCGCTTGTATCGGCTTGTAAATCTTCTACCAAGTCAGCATCGTCATATACTGAAAGATGTGATACACAGTTAAACCTCATTTAAAGACCACCTCAATAATAAGACCCATCTCAAATTTAAAAACACAATGTTCAAGTCCATATTCACTGTTTTGCTGTTTATACAACCACAATATTAAAACCAAAATAAATGCAAGCGATTATCAAATAACTGCATGGTGAAATAATGAACTACATTCGAATTCATTGGGTCCGAACATTTGTTTCGAATAATACATGGTTTCGAATAGCCGCATTTAATTCAATACGTAAGGACATACATCGGTACTGATATTTATTTCGGGTGATACCGGGTATTCGGATAAAAGGTTGTCTACACAAGGTCCGACTGTACTTACATTCTTTGTAAACTTCCTTGATTTCTGCCAGCTCTTCATTCGATCTGCTACATAGAATGCCAATCAAGGTATTTTCATCTGTACCAGCGCCCTACAAGGCAGTATAAGTTCAGGTTCAACTCCATTCCAGCCTCTCATAATGATCAATCAAGTTCAGTTTACATTGTATGTTTCATATCAACACGGGTTTAATTGATTATGTTTGTATTTGGTCTTTCTATGAAATGTTCATCACATATGATGTCAAAACTTTAAGGCAACTGAATTATAACTAGAACTATTATGACACACAGTTGACAACAAAATGGCTTGATTATATTAGTACAAAGACCTAAATACCTTAGGTCTTTGATTGGTATGACAATCATTTCACTGCTGAAATAGACTCGACTAACGGCCAGTGATTCATAAGTATATAATGCCGTTAGATTGACCGTGAACAAATAATTGAAATTATGAATTTCAGGACCAATCCATGTCAATTTAGGTAAAGAAATTGTTACAACTGATGTTTGGTTTATTTTTCTATCAAAACACAAAGCTCAGCTTTTTCTCCATCAAGTTGACGGACAAACACCGTGAAATATTTAAATACACCTCTTTTTAAAATTTGTAATGATCCAGGTAACATACTCATGCATTTGCAGTTAATAAAACAGCTCTGTACACATGCATTGCTTAAGCCACACAAGAAGAAACATCCAGTACTGTTTAAAAGTACACGGTTATATTCACTTACATATATAGCATCATGCAACATTTTAGCATCATATTCTCTAGGTTTCATCATCAAGGCACAAACACTCTCTTCTAAATCACCAGTCAGTTCAGATTTCAGGTCATCAATCAATGGCTGAAAATTTACATAATATCATTTTAAATACCCGTCATTGTATTATAACATACTTGAAACATACATAGCATTGTCGAGATTTATCTTTAAATGTAACTTGACTAGATATTTATGGTTTCAAAATCTTATAAGAAATCTATGGTGGCATATTTCTGCCACCAGTTAACTACTTAATTAACTAGATAATTATGTGGTTATCACGTTAAAGAAACTAGATAACTACTTAATTAACTAGATAATTACGTGGATAACTAGATAAGTATCATGATAACTTTTCATACCAGATAAATATATTAACAAGAAAAACTGTCTGATAGTGCACTCAACTGCCACCACAAAAAACAGGGACACGTCCATGAAATGTGGAGTTATTTAAGAAGCGGTGTTCATCTTTAGGTTTTACGACAAATGAAGTATATACCCTCCAACTATCCCCAGGAACAGGTGTAAACAAGGCTGAAACAATGTTTAATCGAATGAACAAACCTTTCCAAAAGCTGAAGCGTAAGTGTCCGCCAGCAACCGTCGCTGTTCGTTGTTATGGGTGACCAGTACTTCCACGATCTCATCCTCATTCGTACCTGGTAAATAGGTAAACATAATCGTCAATCGAATCTTGCCTAACGTAATTACAGTTTCAGTTTCTTACACATGCCAATACAAATGTATTATATACATAATAAATACGTAAATAATACGTTCTTAGTATACTGATTACTTTGATGTTTAATTGTAATATATTTCATAAACGAGTCTAATCATAATTCGAATTATGATACAGTTAGTAAACATGTATCATAATAAATGACATTCACGAATAGTTTAATGCAATGACATTACGTAGGAAATTACAAATTAGTCAACTACAGTAACTGTTAAAACCCTAAAAAACGACAATTAAAAATGATAATATATATCATATATAAATCAGTATAATTATATAGTTAGTAATATTTTAACGATTTTCTTAAAAATACACGATCAGAGGATGCCATACTTGTAAAAAATATACATCAACAATTTATTCACTAAGTAAATAGGTGGTTTACATCCAATAAGTGGCTTTGGCAAAACTTCAGAAATGTACACCATTAATCTACATCGCTTATTTAATTCTCATTTGATTGTCAAAAGGAATGAAATCTTATATTTTTACACTTCATTACTTCGCTGGTATTTGGTGCAAATGTATTTTCAATTGCCATTGTTAGTCATCATAACAACAGACTAAAGCTCCGTTTTACCCAAACTTGGCGGATATCTCAAACACATGAATGAATTTCTACACAAACTCAAATAAATATTTATTTTGTTAACCACGACTTCTTAAACAGCTGTTTGTTGTTTTAGTGCGTTTACTCCTGCCCCGCACTACACACTTGTAAAAACAAAACTGTAACAATGAAATAAATTAATTAAAAATATTGTTCCACTATTGCAGAAATATATATAACTCTTAAATCTAAAAGGAACGCTTGCCAGTATATATACATTGGCGTGTTTGTCGTTGCTGTTATTCAGTTTTGTTCGTGAATTCATTAATGTTAATACAAGTATTTTACCACATCCATCCATGGCATTTTTAAGTTTTTCTGCCATTTGTGTGGCCTCCTCATCGGTGAATACGAAATCTCCAGCTATGGTTGCCTAGAAACACATGTATATAATACAGAGATTAATAGAATGGCAAATATACAATGGCAATATAGCAGTGTTAGATACATTTGTGCAAAAGTCTGTACATTGTATGTTAGTTTAGAACAATAAATATGTTATATCTATGTAAGAAGTAAGCAATAACTTTTAGGATTTGATATCAAGAGTTTAAACCACGGGAGTTTTCTCCCCTTCTATATCCCTTATGTAGTGTATATTTTCATGTATACATGTACATGTTGTATATGTATGAAACGAATATCGTTATGCACATAGTGTGAACGTTATTGTATACACATGGTAAGTGTAATGCCCATTCTTGTCAGTCCTTTCCTATGGACAGTCCGATGTTCTTGTGCTCCAAATGAAGCAGCATTTATAGAATGTTTAAGCTATGCTGTATGATCAAGGAACGGAATACTGTTAGGTTTCATGATATATGAAAGGAAGATACTATCATAGAATCTGTAAGTTGAATCGATCAAGTTATGCACCCAAGGGACAAGAATGAAACAAACACCTGAACAATTCAGTAAAATAAGGGCATCAACTTGATGTGAAAGTTAATACTGTAGTAATATATGCCTGTTGATATAAAAGTATAACGGTGATCAGCGTATGCAGGGTACCAGACTAATTAGTGTTCTGTGGTTGCGCCATGCAACACAATGCACTGGTGTTCATGTATGTTTCGGTATGGATTTACTACTCTTTGTATTAATATCAACTGACACGGCACGTGTAGTCTAGCACGTTTTGCAAAATCTGTAAATTTGAGAGAGCATTTGATATGTATAATATATGTATTGTACATATGTCTTCACGACAACCTTCGTCTCTGAAACAATGGAATGAATGAGCTTAAAAGCGCGGCCAAATACCAGCATGTAAGGGTAAAGTAAATATTCCTGCTATGTGACACACGTATATGTAGTACATTAGTACAAAGTATTCCTTTTTGTTATACTTTTGAAATATACAAGGTCGATCTAGGTCTACCTGTTTGCATTTATTAAAGAAATTCTGATACAGCCATGACAACTTCACAACCATGATATATTTGGATTTAATGATAATGATATAATTTAATAAAAACATACATTATCAACATACTGAATTACGTTTTTAAGTGTCACATTGGTATATTTTCATAATCGTACATGCAGCAATGACTTGATAAGCTAATTATAGTACAGTGTATACAGTGTATTGTTAAAACGCACTTTCTATCTATATATACAAATAGCATGCCGGCTAATGTTGTGTTCAATGCGTACCACAGCCATCCATCGCATTTTTTATCTTATCAGCGATTTCTGTCAACGATTCACAATCGAAATCGCACTTTCCGGGCACAGTTGTCTATAAGAGAATCAATTATAATTAGCAATGGGTACACATTTGTATAGCTTCAACAGCCCCATGTTGTTGGATTACAATACTATTAGCTCTGGCGGTTTTAAAGACGTATATAAGGGAGTATTTTGCTATTTTCTTTTACGATGCAAAAGAGTTTTACTGAACTTTATAGAGTCACCAAGACTAATACAAATAATGATTATATTATGCAGTTTTCATTCTACTTTCTTTTTTCATATACTTTATTGCTATTTAAAATTATAGATTTGAAATTATAAAATGATCTTCAATAAATATTTAAAACTAACACAAAACCGAGCTGGTATTTTCTTCACCCGAAATTGTAATATCTTCGTGTAGGTGTATTGCAGTCCTTTAGTCACGCATTATTGGTCTAGATGTCTGTATATAAATGTATTCGTTATTTGAAGCGATGTGTTGATGCCATGAATATGAACTACATAAAGACCAAAAAGTATCAACTGGCAAAACAGCACGCATCTTTTCATTTTAATGTATGAAGTAACTTAATGCATGGCATTGACGCGAGTAGGTGTTTACATCAAAATAACACATCATTAATATGAACAGAAGTTAGGACTGTAAAAATACACAACTATTGAGCAGAACGAAGATATTATGGTGTTTACTTTCCCACATTTTCATATTTCAAAAGACTGTGCATTAAATAGGCATACATGAACAACAGCTTAGTTTTTTTTAATCAAACAAAATACACTTAATGGTCGACCAAGTACAAACGCTGTTTCAAAACTGCACGCAATTGTCATTTGATATTCATGAATGTACGCTGGTTAACATTTATTTTGGCTACTTGTCTTTTCTCATGCCTGGCAGTAAGTGTAACACATTAAAAATATGTCCCGGCGGCGATAATGCTGGCTCTGTTATATAACATTACATCTGGAACACACTCTAATACATACGGTCCATGATTACATGTACATCGAAAATATTTATTTAAATATGTCATGGAGATCTACGATTCTCTTTTCGTCTAGACATTACACCATATTTGTCACTGTATTGATATCCCGCTTAATCATACAGAATCTCATAAATACGCCCCCCAGCATGAGTGGTCAAGATTAATTAAGTTTTCATTATAACTGATACATGATAACCGGGTGACCAGGTTTGTGTCTAAATTCCAAGCTGATTATAATTTGGACACACAGTACAATCGATAACATTTCCTTTCTGCAGTTAAAGCCGAAGTGCGCCGATCCATAATACCGAACTAATACGGGAGGACCCGACAGGTTACGAATATGTTGTCATTGACATCGACCTGTCAACTTGATGATGTTAAAGCTAGATCATACGAAAATGACTCAACAACGTACATTGTATACATAAGACACTAGACTGTCATTTCACTTGCTGAGCTCGATTTCATTAATATTGAGACAGCTTTGAAGATATATTTGAATTCAGTTTTTATCCCAATCAATGTCCGCTGAATACGCAATGTGATTAAATGTATATCTCAAAATGATGATGCTCTAAACTTTCTTTTTTACAAGAGAGCTACACACGTTAGAAGATGTATCTGGCCCATTTGAACATTAGTATTCATTCAAATAGTTCCCAAACTTCACGATGTACTTGTATTTAGTAAACATACAACAACCGCTTGTTCACTGAAGGACGTGAGTTTTGCCTCAGGCCAGAAATTACATATACGTGTACGTATACTTTACGTATTATAACTTGAATATTAACCGCCGTTTCAAGTTTACAAATAAAAGTATTTTTCGACACACCTCAGTTGATACATACATTTGTATACTACTATAAAAGTACAGTATCAAATAGGAGTAGATCGATTCATGAATACAGATAGCCAGCAACATAAACTTAACGCAACCTGATTTCTGTACCGACACGTAGGCAGAGATACATGTAATATGATTCATATGTTTAATGTATATGACTAGAGTATCATATGTAAAGTGGAATTTAAATACAGCAAACACATCACCACTTTATTTTTTTGTCAATTTCCACGTATTAACGTCCATCAAGTTGCTTAATCATTATATTACGCATGTACGAGCTTTGATTGCATATACATTAATGATAACAGACTTAGATATCTCATGATGACCAATTGTTTAAATAAGCAACAGTCACTTCACATGCAAATCTCAGATTGAGTTGTCTACATATACAGACCTTAATCACGGAGACAACTACAGTAAAACCTCAATAATAAGACCACCTTTGGGACCCATAAAAACTGGTCTTCTCATTGAGGTGGTCTTAACACTGAGATTGAATAAAGAGGAAAACAGTGAACATGGACTTGAACATTGTGTTCTTAATATCGAGGTGGTCTTTAGGTGAGGTTATACTGTATATATATATTCTAGATAATTTTTCTGCACATAGGCCCTCACCAAACCGAGCCATAAGTATGCGTTAAATGCTTTCGAATAACACAGCTCTTAGTTTTTTTTTAACATGTAAATGTTGTGATATAAATGTATAATAAAGAACGATGGAGGATCAAACTATGGCCACCAAATGACACTTGTTAATATACGAAGATATGCATAAACGAATGCTATAACACTTAAAACACTGTGGCAATACGTATGATTTAAAGCGCCCACATACTACGGTATAGAAAATATATTGGAAAACTATGAAGAAAAGTACATCTGAGCAGACAGGTTTATTTATCTATTGATTGTCCGAAATCTTAAAATAGCTTTAAACCACAAGGTTGTTCGCAACTTACATCTACATAATTATATATGCAGTGCATTATTTATAACGTAAGTCAACATCACATAATATCGCACCCCGCCCAGACACATAAAACGTATATACATCGTTCAGTCGTGGGTGTTATGTTCAAGTTCATAAACAGTAAAAAAATGTTCTGACGCGCCTATGAATGTTTGCCCACACGGAGGGAAACACCCAAGGGATCTTGCCCAATTGCAAAATGGGTTGTCTAACCCCATTACTGGATACCTGGATAGCCGGATGTGCCCCATGCTTAAAACAATCTCCAATAAGATATTGCCGCAAGGTTCATAGCTCGGGCGTTGGAATTACCCGGCCTATCAACCCCAGCCGATCAGGAATCATCCGCTGTGTAAAAGTACACCGCCACGTCGCTCGAAGCACAAAGACACCGGAGAGTGAACCAGTGTTCATAAGCAGGCTATTGTTCTTTCTATGGTATATACATGTATACGATAACACATTATATACTGTATAAGGTACATTGGCCTACTAATGAATATTGTTACAATCTCCGGCAAATTATTGAAGCATGCGTAATTTTACAATGTGTTGTACATACTAAATTAAACGTATGACAGACATTTTGTGGTAATTTATGATTTAGATAAATACAAAGTGCTTACCATTTCTGCACGTTTCACAGATCACAGAGCGTCCAGTTTTTCAATATTTTATGTTAATGAACAACATCACATTCTAATCAATAAAACATTGGCAACATTGCCAAGTACCATAGACGGTAGAAATGAATACTTAAGTAGTGAATTAACACCCAATACGACACAAGCAAATGAAAAATTGAGATAAAACATACAAGTGTATATATTCACTGCATCAATAACATTACTATTTAAATCACAAACATATAAATGTGTAAATGTAAGCTTACCATTTTTGCTATATCTTTAAATTTCACGTCCGAAACGAGTGAGAAGAACAGTCCAGACTAGCGGATGATATACAACTTGTGACACACCTCTCAGTCGTGACAAGTCACGTGACCCTTAAGGTATGTGTATAGCCTTTATTATGCATCAATCAACCGTCTAGTAAGGTAGGTATTCGGAACGTGGGAGTTGTAACAGCGATGATAAAATATTTTTATTATCATTCATATAAATTTTTCTCTGTGCTTGATATACTTTGTCGATCGATGATGAACTATGTTCGCAATGAGTTGTTTTAGTCGGTGTATTACATACCTATCACGTAGATATGTCCATGGTTGGCCTATATGTTTTCAATTTTCAGTGTAAACTGTTTTATTTCTTCTGTTACAAAGGTTAACGTCTTATAACCAATCCCCATTTACCAGTGAAAGTATGTCTTATAAACGTACGTATTTTGTTCCATCTAAAATCTAACTTCTAATGCTTTATAATAGTAATTTCACGCGTTTTAACTATAATAGCGTGAAATATTTGTCTTCGCGTAACGTATACAATACAGTGATAATATGGGCTGCTTGAGCACGAGCTTTTCGTGGGGTTTCACATTATAGTGATGTGTAAAGTTTAGGGTGTATTGGTCATTGTACCAGACGCTGGATTTCAAAAATGATAAAATTACAATACAACACAATTTGGGCATTTAGCTTGCAAATCGTTTAATCTATGTACATTGTATATACATTTATATAATGATCGCACGGAATCACGTATTGTATGTACGTATGTATGCAACATGCATACTGATTCTGTTATCTCCGATGTCTCCTCATCCCTGTTCAGTGTTTGTCCTGGTGCTAACATTTCGTCAGTACTCGTCCTTGTATGCCTTGTATACCATCCTTTTGTTTTCAAATACATATTTAACTGAATGCATTCGAACAAATGTACGAAAGTTTATCAAAGAATTTTTAGAGAAACTGCAAAATCACGTCACAGCCTTTATTTTCTAATATTTAGTAATGTTTTTCCCAATGGTGTAAACACATGCATGTTATAACATGGAAGTGATGAATAATTATAATTATTGCCTGTGGAAGCAATGCCATCCCTTCAATGGCAAGTATGACAATTTTAAAGCACACATTTCCAGGATATATCGAGACTACACTCGGGAAAATGAAGCTTACTTATTTGTATTGTGCATTGAGTAGCAACGTGTACATCATATACTTGTACTTGAATGTGTTTAATAACACTGTGTGGAAGGAAAGTAGGCGTTGGCAGATCAACTGACATGTACTTGCTTAAATGAGTAAGTGCCGTCCAACTTTGTATTGTCATCAGTTGCAATGACAAATATACATGTCAAAATAGATGTACATGTAAACAGGACGAGACATGTATACGTCATCCGTACACTGCTACATTTGTATCTGTACAGTTTAATGCGTTATGTCACAGTATACCCATTGTGTAACACGATACAGTGGCTGCAAAATGAATCCAACGTGATTTTTGGAATGTGTACGGTAGTTGCGACTGTTAAATGCAGTCCGGTGGCCAAATAGGGTGCTGGTTTTCAAGTTTTCGTGTACCGTTTAGTTGCGAAATAAATGGAAGAAAACACAACTACATGTATGTGACAGAATTGTTCAAATTTTGATAACAACCACCGTTGTAAGTAAATGTTGGCCAGAATGTGTCACTAAATTTGAGGTGAGATAATTAATATTAGCGTCAGTATAATTGTATATGTGTGTACACAATTGTGTCAGAAATGGGTTTTAACATGAAAAGCTTGTGTTTTCAAAACATGGATGATTTGTACAAGTCATTATTTTTATATTTGATTGTTGCTGTTCGCATATGCGTTGTTAACGGCACAACACGACTGCTGAGAGTAATGGCTACGTTATATTTGGTGTGCCTTCGGACCGTATGCAGTTGCCATGAGATAATAACAATTCCCGTCCATTTAGAGCTAGAATCAGTGGTTAGTACTCTATGTAACCTATTATATTCTCAGACATGAATCCGACCAATCATGCCTTGGAACAATTTGATATCGCAAGTCGTTCCTGTCGACTCTCTGCAACCTACCACAATAATACAACTCATTGCCCACCGAGAAAATGCGTGAAGATGAGCGTCTCAAATTGAAATCCGTAGGGAAGAACATGCGAAGGGGATGCCGATCCGTCATTTATTTCCATGGATACCATATTAACATAAACTAACTCACAAATCATTACTTGCTCACAACTTTTCGTGCATCAGACTCAATTTACGCAATTTGTCGATTTTTGAGAGTAATCGCTCGTAAAACATATTTAATTTCATTATCGAAATAAAAAACCAAATACGAATATCGATGTATTGAAATTCAGTATAATATGTCCTCAATCTCATTGAAATCAGCCCCTAACTTTAGCTCCATTGTTTTCCGCTGCCAGTTAGCGTATAGTATAGGAGCGTGCGACTGGAGCTGATTTTAATGAGATTGAATATGTCCACAATCTAGTACTTAGATGCCGTAAGCAGGAACATGTGATCAATATCAAACTAAGAATAGTGTTTACTGTACTGGTATATGCGTGGATAGATTGTACTTCGTCTGAAGTCGATACATAATGCTTACACGAAACAATCGGATTATAGAAAGTAACTCTGTCCACACATAACATAAAGAATTAGATCTAAAGCGATTACTTCCCTTGTAACAATTTAAGTACTGTTTGTATTCGTTTATAAAAATTGCTGCATAAAAAACTCAATTACTTTAAAGAAAAATGGCATTTTTCAAGATCAACGTGATCCAAATTATTTGATCCTTTGTGAACACAGGGCGTGACATCAGTTTACTAAAAGTCTACACTGACGTGAGCCTCAGTCTTAGGTTTGGTATAGTACAAGACTGAGACATGTTCTTGTCATAGGTGACAATAATTAGATAGCTAGTTGAAAAAAATACACAAAAACAAAATGATTTCTATATTCCTTTTTATAGAAAAGACAGAAAAAATGCATACGACACAAATATAACGAAATCAAACAAATACACTCACTCTACTTCCCCTTGCAACATGACACAAATCGTCGAAATAATTTCATTACTTTGCTCTCAGATTGACGACTAGATTCCACGTTTACAGAAGTATCAGATGGCACAATGATGCTGTTGTTAGACATATTCAACTCGTTTTCTTTTATCAAGGACGATGGTGCGTCATTCACAAAGCTCTCGAATTCCACATTGAAACAATCAGAGCTATGACACACTGGAAGTGTGCCCTGATACCATTGGTTGATTTGTGATCTTGACAGAAGCGAATCGCCGCATTCGGTGAACTTCGAATATTGACGTAGGATAGATGAACTAACGGGTTTCAATGGAGTGGAGATCCAGACATCTCCTCTGTCCAGTTGATACACATCACGTATTATAGATTATTATTATTCTGAAGTTGTCCCACACTGCAGCTTGGTTTGTAGAAGAACAAAGCTGGAAAATCAGGGAGGGTTTAAATCGACTTTTAACCTGAAATATAATACATTTTGCACTGTTTAAGTAATTTATTCTAGGCATATTTAAATATTTGCAAAGTGTATTTGTATGAAAGGGGTATTGCAGGAATGTTACACATAAGTGAGTCATATAATGTATTTGAACAAACAGAAAGACGAAGGAAAACATATATTATTCATTAATTAAACAAACAAAGGGATTGGTAATCTTTATCTTAACAGAAAATGAATGTTTGAAGTAAACTTAAAAGGATTTTTATAGCAAATCAATCATACTGTCACTTTGTCCTAATTTAGTACCAATAATGTAATCATATAACTCAATCCATAACCAGACATGCGTATGACTGAGTATATCAACGAATCATTCATTACACAATATTCAATAGAATTATCTAAGAAAAGTAAAGTAAGAGCAACATCATAAACATAACTAACCGTCACTTTCTGACTTGAACATTGGTAAGACATCGACAACAGAGTTAGTGGTACAAGAGATAGTAGATCGTAATCCATGGTGTCTCCACTGAATACAATCTTTGCTATCACCAAACACTTCATACCAAGACCCAAGCAAACAAGATTTGCTGCATGATCACCAAGTAGGGATACAAATATTCCCTCAGCATAAAGGGGTTCGTCAATGTTGTACTTTTCTCGAAGTACTGATTGCAATGATTGGTCTTCTGTCTGGAATATGTACACAAAAAATGTGATTTTCATTGCTGTACTTGACAAGCCGATAAAGGCAAGGGTAGTGAGCATTTGTTTTAGTCTGTGAGGTCGTCATAACGAAAGTAACAGTATTCTATTTGAAAAAGGGATAGCGTTAACATATCTTAAATAGATTTTTTGTATATTAGTCCATATATATATTTAATGAAAATCAAAGAGTTTTTACAAACACCCGGCAACGCTTAGAACGTCACTATTTAACTAATTTTGGTATTCAGTTATGAAAACTAGACTTAACATAACACATTACGCTAGTGTAGTAGGAAGTTTTATATTATACAAATACAACGACATTATTCTCAGCATAGTTTGTGTGTATTATTATCGTTTTATAATGTCGGACAGATAAAGTAGTGATAGAAAAAAATGTTGCAATAAAAAACACTGCTTACCTGCATCATATTGTATGAAACAGTTCTTGAATAATAAATGAAGATAAATGCGTGTTCGATTACGTACGTTTTGCTTTCTACTGCGTCGAGGTTTCTTAGCTACGACGTCCTACGTCATGACGTCATTTTTTTATGACGTTAAAAAAACGATGCTGTTCTCTACATAACCAACGTCATTGACATTTATCCCGTGTGTTGGGAATTACTCCGTTTTATTATGTTTTTTCCGTAACATTTCAGGGGCTCTTACCTTTGATGTGTGCTACCCGCTGTATCCGGGATTCTTAATTCAAATTTGCATGACCGTGTTTCATTTCCAGGTGGTTTCTGTAAAACGTAATTTATTCTGTTGCCATATATATAAGCCTGTCGGAAGACGTAAAAAAGTCGTGTACACATGTGCATGCATTATTGAAAAGCCTTGAAAATAAAATGTTGCTCATTTTGATCAAATGTTACAATTATTGAATCAATTACTATGTGTTCCTTTTAAACAATTAAATGCTCAGAATTAATTAGCAGATATATCCCCACAGCTGCATTTTGCAGACACCTATCAACTGAATGCATTGACTAAACATGAAAATATGTACCTAAATTTATATAGATATAATAAGTATATGAAATGAATACAAAACAGACTGAACACACATTAACATCATTATGCATACCATATTTCACTTGATCATGCCACCGTTCTTTTGGATCTCAGTGCATAACTGCGTGACACAATTATCATCATCATCGTAAACTATCATAATATACGACCATCATATATTTCTGAACAATACACTAACTTAAGTGAAACTCTCCATTTCTCAGCTAAATTATAGAAATTAGTACGTATAAAACTAATTCTTGATTACAGTTTTAGTCACAACACCTGAAGCACCATAAACGCTCACGATTCCATTAAAAAATATACAAGATATGTACAGCGTCGGATCCAGCAATAACCAACAATGTCAACTTTGATACACAAATATAGTAGAACATTTACCCGAAATATGCACAAATATTTCTGCAAAAACTTACAAATTCAGTCAAGAAGTCTGCACATCTATCAAAGGTTAAATATGGCGCTTGGCGGTTTTTCAATTCACACCTTGTCGACCAATCCTTATTGTCCGCCAAAGATCGTGCTAAACACCATTTTTTTTCGCAAACTTTTGAAGGATCGAATCATTCGTTTCGTTGAAAGTAGTACACGTGTAGTACATGTGTAGTACACGTGTAGTACACGTGCAAACACGAAACCAATTCGATGCATATTTATTAATCCATATATTAATCACTACGATTATCAAATTCCGTCCACTATGAAATACTACCTCATCGCAATAATACAATGTTAGTAACTTTTTTACACATTACCGTGTCCGGCATGTTGCCATGGACACGACGTGGATTATATATTGTCTCTATTCATGGCATGTGCTAGTTTTGTTTGTTCATGTTTGTTTTTCTAAATAAAAAAACTATCGTTGTTATGAAATATGTTGCAGTGATTCGTATATACAAGTTGATGTCCATACGTTATATGTCTTTTTTTATGATAGAATCTTTTTTCCAGCTTTGTTTTGCACTACTCAAATCTATTGTAGTTTATCATACAAAATTGTGTTTTTTCTTAATTGTAATAGAATATATTGCGTGATCTTTTTATTATTTTAGAAGTGTTCAGGTACAATGTATTTGTATCATAGTATGTACACCATAATGACATAATATTCGTTATTTACTCAGGCATTGAAATCACACCAGGTCCCGATTTTCTTGTATACAAACATCATTTCTACAAATAAACTTCTACACAATTTCACTATCATCCGAATTTCATTTATCACATGGCGAATCGTTATACAACTGTGGCTCATCATTATCCAACTGTGGCGAATCGTCATATTACCTTCAAGACAACGCATTTGTACGGTGTCTGAGAAAATGTATGGACCGGTCATAAGATTGTATGGACCGGTCAATCTTTCTCAATGAAAATATTGTTTAATTTAAATAATGATGATGTGATATCACGACTAATGCGCAAGCAACAGTCAAGAAAAAATCAATTTTGAAGTGTTTGTTATCGATATGTGCGAATTAAACAATTTTACAATCAGTTTTATCAGTCTCACGCAAACTTACTATTGCTTTGTGTAATCATACGCTGATACTGGAATGACTTGATTGTAAGCGTTTGCTACATTATCATATTATGTGCAAACCTGTCCTCTTTGTTCAAAGCCATGGAACACTAGAATTAGCACATTTGTATCTACATTAACATTGTGTGTAAATAAATTGTATTCATCCATCACCACTTGCTCTTTATATGTGCAACAGTGTGCTGTTAGTTTACAAGTTTATGCTACATACTAAGGTAACACACACAACAGCAAAGACCACTCCGTTACATATAAATAGAGAACACACAAGTGAAAGTTGATTTCTTTTTACTGTCCATAGTACGTATTCATAGTACATTTAATTGCTAATATAAATGAAATCAGAACTTTCTGCTATTGAGTCAAACAAGAATCATGTTACGAGATTCAGTAAATGCAAACATTGATAAAATATTCCAGAAAACACCGGCTTATGACATATAATAATAGCAGTTACTTATACACCAGGACTTAGCTACATTGGTGGGAAAACATTGGTATTCTTTATAATTCAAAACAGTACATACATACTAATGTACCATCTACATGGGATGTTTTGTCACAACAGACCATGCAAATCACATAGCAACTTATGAATTACGAGCTAAATAGGGTTGAAAACAAAATATTGAACACAACATGCCATTTATTAGAGGTGATATGAATAAGACAGGTTCTGTCTATAACATAACTCATCAAAAATAATACATCAATTATAGAGGTCAAAATGAAAACCTTATCAGTAAAGATCTTTCTTTGGAAATGATCAGGATGCCCCTTCAATGATATTATCATTCAACTTTTTTTTTACCAGGCTGTATTTTGGATGTGAAATTAGGCTAAACTTAGATGAGAGGCATTGGTTTTATACAAAGACAGGACTTAACAACTGGGAATCCGACCCTTATTAAGCTGTGATTAACAAATTTATGAGACAACAATATTTATATAAAATGCACGGAAGACTAGAAATGCATTAGGAGTACAAAAACAAGACAATAACACCCGTTACACAACAATATCAACATATAAGAAATATATCTGATGTATTAATAAAACATGTAAAAGTTTGTGATAAAAATTGAACAATGGCATTTGGCAGTGGGTGGATTCTACTCAAACTCTTACAGGACACACATAATGTACAAAGTATTCTAGTAAAACACATTCACAATCATATACTAGTAATGACATTTGTTCATAAATAATACTGAATATGGATAAAAACAATCCATCTCCTTCATACAGTTAATATAAAATTATTCACATTTGTTCACTCCAAAGGTCCTTTTATACCATCAAAACAAAAACAAAAGAGAGGTTAAGTTGTCACAGGCAACACCACATAAACAAGACAATGCCTCCCTACATAGTCAATATAACCAGTATCTTGTTCACTTTTAAACCACATATACGTATACTCATCACCAATATATACACACAACCAACACATAGATAAAATATGTACCATACTTATGTCATTTTATCAAGCCACACCCACACTGAAATGCAAAATTACAAAGCATTCAGACTTACTATTTCTTAAAACAAATCACCATATGCGGACACCACAAAAAGAAACATCCGTAAATATGACTTTAAATCTCATGGTTATTTCATACATAGCTCAGATTTAATGAGATGCCTGCATACATTATCAATTTATAATGTACATGCTTGAATATTCAAATCAAAGTTAAAACTTTTAACATAAATCCATCAACAAGACTTTGTCAAGACCTAACTGACATCCATAAACATCCAGCTAGTGTTCCAAACACACCCACTTTCCAATAACAACTCCGCCCCATTGGAGTACCTATTAACCAAACTAGACATGCTGAGTAGAACAAGAATGGTGGCACAGTTTTTGTTAATGGAATATTTAATGTCTTAGACTCTCCAGGAAATCTTCCTCGTTCTTCTGGTACCTTGGAATAAAAGTGTGACATAATCCTGAAAAAGAGTGATAAAATAGTAATTTACAGAAAGCCATCCCTCAGTAATGACTTCAAAGTAAAACCACAGTGTCTATTTACAAAGTTCAATAAATATACATACATATTTGCTTTTTGAAAGCTATTAATATCCACGAAAATTCTATCACAGTTTCAATCATTATTTGAACAAAAGGGAGAGTGTGAAACTTAATCCATATCCAAGGCAACAGTGGCAAACAACCTGTTTGTGCAAGAATATTACAAGCTTACAATCTGGTATTCGTCATGTGAATTTCAAGCAAGAAAGCAAAAACAAAATATGACATGCTATACATACTTATCTTTCTGTAGGAATCTGGTGAACATCCATTGTTTTAATCCTGGTTCATCACTGGGCACATCTTCCATTGATATTTTGTCAAAATGAATGTGAATTTCTGGGTTTCTCATTGACAAAAACTCTGAAATCCCGTACGAAAATAAAATGCTAAATATAGCTACAGATAAGAGATCAAATGTTTTGCTTCATACCTTTTTAACAAGGGTTTAGTGCATAAATTTGAGAAAGGCAACTTTGCAGTAGGATTGTACAGGAGTAAGTAAATGTTGCGCTTGACTACCATTTGTTTATTGTTTGGAGCATTATATAGGTATGATTTGACCTAGTGTCTTAGTTTGAGACCTGAGATGACCCATATTCATATTTGTCTAAGATATAATGCAGACAAATATCCTGACACAGTTTCATGAAGATTGGATAAAAACTGTTCATTTATGTTTTCCCTAAGATTTGACCTAGTGAACTAGTTTTTGACTAGATATCATGCAGACAAATATTCTGACCAAGTTTCATGAAGATTGGATAAAAACTGTTGAATTTGTGACGGGGAAAAAATGCACTTTAATGCGAAATTGTTAACGACATCTGACCGTCCAACCGACCGCCTGGTTTTCTCCACTCTTTAAGCTGAAAGTTTCGTTGAAAAATCCGACTAACAAATTACAAAAAAATGCATAAATATTAATTTTAATGTTTATTTCTATTAATTTAATAGAAAAACTTATATATTATATCATGCTCATCTCATAACATCATGCAAAACAGCAGTAAAATAGAGACGTTTCTTTGTTTGACCTATAGCAAGTCAATGTATTTTACTATTTTATTAAAAAATAAGCCAAATACTTTGCTAACAATTATTTCTCTGGTAGTGTACCAGCAGCACAAAATTCCTTATATTCAAGTAAGAAAGTGTTCCGTAAATACCTGGCATTCCATGGGCAGGTAACCTATCACCTGTATTCAAATCTATAGTATTACTATATGCTATAGTCACATCATACACAGCATCTGCATGCGATCGTAGTTGTTCCACAGCTAACTGCATACCTTTCACTTTGGGAGATAAGACATGCTCAAATGGTGCATACCCTGAAATATTGATGTAAATGAATAACTACAACTTTTAAAACCTTTTCATGATGTGCTTTGAAAAAATATGTACGTTGTTCAGAATGTGTAACATTTTGGGTTTCAATTTGTAAAGGAATGCAAATCAAATTAATATCAATTTTATTTGCTTTTTGAATTATATCCGATCTGCTATACAGTATCTCACGGTAACCATCAGTCATGGTAAAAAACTATCAATGATTCCATGATAATTCTCTAAATGGTTTTAGCAAACATTATACTGATCAACTTCAGTTTAATCTAAGAAATAAATTCTATGTACAATATAATCTAACAAATCCAATGTTATTACAACAAGTAACTATGCTCAAAGCCTCAGATATTTGTAATGAGAGGAAAAATTAAATGAAAATTTGATGTGAATTTGAAGAAAATCAGAATCCATAAAAGCATAATTTGTATAATTAATTTCAAAAATAAAACAAGTCATTCCAGGGCTCTAGAAATCCACTAGCCCGACGTCCCAGACTAGTCTAATGCTGAATTGGGCTACCAACAGTTGAGTTGAAGTTAGTCCCAGACAAGTCTGTTTTTAAAGCTAACCAACATCAGCAATTGTTCAGTTGGAAGTCAAACCTTAGAATCCCACAAACACATACATGTGATTATTAATTTTAGATTGTGGCACTATCATTGTGTGTGCTTATTTGTTACTAAATTGACCGATATTCTCGGACAACTAGCTTCCTATGTGGGACAAATCAAATTTTACATTTCCATTAGTCCGGGACAAGTGTCTTTGAAAAGAAATTCTAGAGCCCTGCATTCATGACAGCATAAGCATTTACTCGCAATTCGACAATATATTCATCAATTCTCTCACCTTGTTCTTTAGCATATTCTTGACTTCTTGCAATGGTCTCTGGAAGCTCAGGATTCATTCTTGTACCTTCAGGAAATATAACTAACCATATCTGAAACAATAACAAAGGTTAACTATAGTCAATTAGGTAGAAAATTGCATTAAACAGCTAACAAATGAAGTGAAATTAAAGTACTTAGCCTCTGTTTATTTCTTTTTGAAATACACTTTAACCAAAGAATGATATCAGATTTCAAAAACCAAAATGTTTCAAACAAGCTGAGTCATTAAAGATAATACAACAAGCTGCCTTATAAAAAAACGTGTTGTAATAGATTATTATTTAACTTTAAAATATTGTTTTCATACATAAACTTTATTATAATAAGAATGCTGCTTACAGGAATATTGTTTTGCTTGAGTAAAGCAAGCTGTTTGGATGCCTTCTCTTCATTAAATTTACCACTCTTCCTCACATAAATACAGGAATGCTGAAAAGAATAATCATACAATACTATATAAGTCTTCGCAATAATCAAATAGACTAGACTCCAAGTCAAGTAAAACCAATTTTAAGTAAAAATTTAGAAATCACACTATAAGAATTTAGTGGATTGCATTGAGATATGAGGCTATACAGCATTTTGGCAAGTGCTTAAACAACTTTTACATGAATGCTACACCATTTAATTATTTTGCTATGTCATATCCATATATTATCCATTAACAGATATAATTACCTTGAGGAAAAATGATGCCAAACAAGGATTATTCATTTATCTTACAGAAAAAGATGGTCGATCAATTGTAGCACATAATTCGAGGGCTCAACGCAAAACTGTCGTTACTCCTATGTATTCATATAGGAGTTACGACTGTTTTGCGTTGAGCCCTCGAATTATAGTGTTTTACTGTATGACAAAAAATAACCGTGCATAGAATATAGTGCAAAATTTTCATCTAGTGCAAACTTTTCATCTAGTTCCAACATGCAACAACACAGTACATATGTAATTGCATATAATATTCTAACTTGATAATATTTGTATCTTCTACATTGAGAATAACAATTAACCACACCTGTCTAAAATAAAATCCGTATAATGGAAAGAACCTCAATCCATCTTTGAGAATGTATCGAATACTGCCAATAGAATTCTGTGGAGAAGCCAACATATTTGCAACAATCCAATCAACTGTAAAAAGAAGAGAGGAGCAAAGGTAGAAACAAACAATGAAGAAGCTTTAACATGAATACCCTGAGAATAAAACAAACTCCTTCAACATTAAATCTATATGTTTGACCATCATTTTCAAACACTAAAGCAGTGAACCTTGTTCTTGCAAGCACCAGTCAATCTTAAATGGCAAAAAAATGACTTGCACTAGGTCATAAGTGCTCAAATTGTCCAGATATTAAGAAAGAATTAGTGAATTTGGCCAATTTTCCAGTAATGCGAAAAAAATGGCTTCCAATTTGAAAATTACGTCCATGAATATGTGAAGAATAGCAGTCTAGTACGCCTTGTATCACATAAGATTTTAGTGTTTTTATGCAAAATAAAGACAGTTTGGTGGCCTGCATGTAACAGAAATCGTGTAATAGTACTTTTAAGTGCTTTTTTATTTGTCTGAAAACTGTAATTTTTTCTTTTGAAAGTTCACCGAATTTGTCAATTGGGATTTGATACCCGGGAATGCCATTAACAAGTGAGAATTAAATAACATTATACTGTCTTACTTAAGATGATATTTTTCCTAAATCATCATTTCTTTGTTATATAAATATAAAATATAGCAATCAATTGTTAGTATACAAATATTTACACATACACACGAAGTGAAACACGTCGTCTGCTTAGAGCGTGTTATCTACCATATCGTGAAATTTACGCATAGGTAAAATCGCGAGCCGAGGCAAGATAAATCGATAAGAGATAGCGTTATATAGTCTGATTCATAACCCAGCCTTGCATTCAGTTACAGCTAACGCAATACGCTCGAATAATTGTATTGAACGCCTCGTTTTTATTCTGGTTCCCTGCCTAAAAAACAGTAAAGGCAGGGAACCAGCCTAGCATTCATTTGGCAATTTGGTTCCCTGTGTGCAGTCATTGTGATACGGTGGGGCAGGGATACAAAACAAAATCTGAGTGACTGTTAGCCGTAACTGAACGCAGTGATAGGCTCAAATATTCGCGTGCTACCTCCGAGTTGCGATAGCCAGTGATATGAAACGTTTTTCGCTAACACGCCGGACAATAGCAATACTCGCTCACTCACTGTTTCGCAACGTTTTGGAACGATAGCCGTAACTGAATGCAAGGCAGGTAATCTACTAGCCCTGCAAATACATACATGTAGAATGTAAATCATGTGATACCCCATTTATGAACATAGCAAATTGTTCCAAAACAACAAGTTAATAATATAAATTATACCATATTACCTGTACATTGGTGGTTGCAAATAAAAATAACATTTTTCTTCTGGGGAGCATTCAGCAATTCATCAGTATTGCCATAGACTTTGACCTACAAAGTAAAACAAACAAGAGTCTCAAGAACCTACCTAAACCACTGCTCATTAAAGAATGTGACAGTGAACTTCAAAGATCTATCTATATCCTCCAGCATTGAAATGAAACAGCTTTCCTCTTAAGTGCTTTCAACGCCAAGTTAGATCAATAATTTTCAAAAACACGGCTTTAATTTGATAGAGATGCAGACTTGTTTCCTTCCACTGCAGCTTTCTTAGATTCATTCTCTTTATTACATTGGTTTGGTATAATACATTATTTTGAAACATTTTGTAGACAAGGTGTCGTACATTACACGATGAACATATATAATTGAATATTTAGTGTTAAAAGGTATTTTTCAACACGTTATCACAACAAGTACAAAAAGACACTGAACAGAATATGTTTACTGTTGCCATGTCAATAAGTTATAATTAATGGATTTGAATGATATATATGATATTATATACGTCTAATATTTTGGAATACGGACTACATCTTTAATCTTACAACTGCCTTGCGTTCAGTTACAGTGAACGGAAGCCTGTTCACTGTTCAGGACCAAACAAGTGTTGCAATTGACCGCCTCCTTTTTATTCTGGTTCCCTACCTCAAAGACAGTAAAGACAGAGCAGAGAATCATCCCTGCGTTCATTTTGCAATTTGGTTCCCTGTGTGCAATCATTGTGATACGGTGGGCAAGGGATACACAACAAAACGTGAGCGACTGTTAGCCGTAACTGAACGCAGTGTTTGGCTCAAATATTCGCGTGCTACCTCAGAGTTGCGACAGCGAATGTTTTTCACTTACACACCGGTCAATAGCAAAACTTGAATGCTGTTTCGTATCGTTTCAGACTGTTCGCCTTTACTGAACGCAAGGCTGCTGTAAGGGTCGCAACATAAAACATATGTATACTTTGCAAGAGATGGACTGCATGAACTGACAACTAAGCAGATAGTATTTCTAGCATATGCAATAACTTACCTCAGTTGAAGTATATGAATGGAAGAAAAAGAGCACAAGTCGCTGATATACATCATAAATATAGTCATCTGCGTACGTGTAAAATCGGCCAGGCAGACAAACTGTCAAAACTCGGACAGCTCCCCAAACAGTTATGAATGTCGGTGAAGAACCAAGCATAACTGCAGTGGGCAGCGTCCATCTCAACGAATGCGCATGCTGCATAACTGATAAAAGCATATTTGACCCAGAAGCAAATTCAGTTTAATAAGTTAATTTCTTTTAAATATGGTACAGACAGAGCTTAAGTTGTTGACATGTACAACACGCATAATAACATTAGAGGTCATCCGAATGTCAGACGTGCTTGGTTAAAGTTAATACATGAAAACTGAACAAATTCTTGTTGAAGTTCAAAATCTATTTTTACCTCTTTGGGTGCCAAGTTTATATATGTCTCATCAACATAAAAGAGAAACAATAAGAATACGAAAGTACTGTGATTTGTATAACGTGCTTTATATGTATTCTTCGATTACAAAAATACCTATATTGTTTCGTACTGACTCGAGTTTACCATGCGCTAGATACATGACGTCACAATAGACGACTGCTGTACGTAGTAAACATGAACTGGATGGAGTGAATTTGCCGCACATATTTGAATGACAAACAAGCGCGGAGGCGTCGACGCTGCTCAGGGTGTCGATGCCGGGTCGATGCTATTGAGATTGGCAGGAAAACCCGCAAAAAAGGGAGAGGTAAAGATGATTATATTGGGCGTTCTGGCCCCTTTTCTGATCAATAACTCTAAGGACCAGTGGATTCAATTCATATTGGGCTCATAACCATATGATAATAAAACGATGTTAAGTCTGATATGCGTTACAATCTGCAAATATTTTAGGAGTAATGGCCCTTTTTTAATTAAACACCCTTTAATTTACGTTCTCAGCATCACGTACCTATATACCATATGGTATATATAGGTCCGTGTCAGCATCAAAAACAGACTACAACATTTCTACATCCTACTTTTTACCAACATCATCCTGACTCCTAGGACTCCTCATATCTGAGGTGCGTTTCTAGAGGTAGGGGAAGTAAACAAGAAAAGTTCCACAATGTAGAAAAGCTAGCTGTCTAAAAAACGTTTGAAAGCTTCGCTAGCCTTTTGCAAAGCTAGCACTGTCAGATCACGCTACCTATCTACGTATAAGAAACAGCAGCGCTACTTTCCATACGTAGCGCTAGGTAGAAATCTATTTTTCCTACCTCTAAAAACCACACCTCAGATGACATGAAGTGATCCAACCTCGTATCCAAGGTCTGCATAAAAGCAAGTGCCACACTCGGCTTCCTGAGACGTAACCTCAGACAATGCTCAGCACCATGCAGGAGAAATGCCTACTTGTCTCTGGTTATATCAAGTCTGGAGTATGGCGCCATCATATTGGACCCATACCTGAAACCGGACATCGACAAGCTGGAGAAGATACAATGTCGCGCAGCTAGATTCATCTGTGGTGATTACAGAATCACACTCCCTGGCACGGTCACCAAAATGTTGCAAGACCAGAACCTCCCAACATGGAGGGATAGAAGAACGGCTCTCGGCTTATTCAAGTTGGAGGAGGGGTTGGTGCTGGCCATACCCGCTCATAGTTATATACCTGTAAACAAGTGCCTAGTAAGGGCTGAACACGATATAGTAACTGTGTTAGTGAAAACAGTGTAACTCATTATCACACAAACAACTCAAGGTGCTACAAATTAATCCAGTGTAATACCACCGGCTACCAAAACTTTTTTTTCGCGTAGTTATAGACTGAGCCATTACCAACTTAATGAGTCAAGTGGTCTTTTTCAAATTTTGAACACAAATTTGTTACTATGTGTAGTATTTGTTATGTAATAACGAATGTTATCACCATGTTGTGTATTAATATTCTTGACTCGCATGACATTTGTTTTAAGAATGGTTCATGCATTGTTATAGGCTTGGGAATCACTAATTCTTGAATTCTACTAATCATCAAAGGGGGTACTCCCCTTAATTATGATCATTCATACAAGAAAAGTAGCTGGGTGATGATGCTTAAGTTACTAAGTATTTTTACTGGTTCCCGGCTCTTATTGACACCCCTGTATAGGCACTTGATTTCTCTGACAAAGCAGTATAGCTGGTATTAATCACACTAAGGGATGGCTGTAGTTTGATTTAATATAGCTGACAAAGTTAAGTCCTGGCATTACAAATTATGTCAAGTTTTGTTAATTCTAGAGTGAACCTAAAGACAAAATAAAAGGAAAACAGAAAGCTAAAGAGAACAGAAGAAACAGTGATAGAAATGGATCTATAAGTAGCCCAATGGATACTAAATGTGATAAAGGTTATTACATACTCACTTTTATTTTCACGATTTGTTTCTAAAGGTTCCAAAAATGACATTCGAAATTACAACTTCTGTATTAGTATTACAATTTTTTTGGAGATGCATGCCCCTGAATTTCCATTGCCTCCTTTCGATTACAGCTCAATATATGGTCTGGTTTGATAATCAAGCAGATGTCTGTATGTGTGGGTTTCATGAGCTTGGTACATTATAACATACTTCATTTAAGAGCTTCAGACTAATACTGGTACAGGTCTTTGGTCAGAGCTCCACCTTGGTCTGTAACTATTCTCCTGGGATTTTTCTTTAGCATTCCTTCCCTTTGACTGCACAAAATTGTGATATTTTTAATACTTTGTACTCAAAACATTTTTCAATTTCATTCAGATTTTAAATAATAGTCACTTCTGCTTCTGCTAGTCCATCATTGAAAGTACATGATGTTTCTAGTTAAACCATGCCGTTTATTTTTAGCATTTAAATTTCTGCTATTGAGATTAAAATATTGATATGCAATCTCCTGTTTATGGTTTCAGAAAATACAACAAATGATAAAGCTGACTTGAGAGCAGAGGAGATGGATGAATCTGCAGTGTCTACTTTTCGAGATGTAAGTCCCTTCTCCTGATTCCTACTCTTCATGGGTGTGTTCACTCGTGCAGCCATGATTTATCCATTTTGAGACTCAATAATTAATTGTACCTTAAAACATACATTTTTCCCCCACGCCGGCAGTCTTTAGTACCGCAAATCCAAAACAAGCATCGAAAGATCTACTTTATTGACACGTCCAATTTCACCGTTCATGTGCATTTTAATCTCTACTGTAAACGCGTTTATTAAACTCGATTCAATTGAGATTCAATTCATGAATATTATAATTATGCAAAGTAATTGGCTAAAAGGAAAAGTTATTCATACACCAACAGTTTGGTAGATGAAGTCTTGCTTTGTGAAATTATTTCATTTTACTGTAGTGATTTTTGACAACTGTGTATTGTATTTGAGGTATATTCTGTGAGGAATTGAAGCTGTACATGCAATAAATCTAACTATAATGGTAGAAGAAGCTATCTTCAACAATACAATCAACCTTTTATTTGAAAAAAGATGCATGCCAATTGTTTTCATGCACAACATAACATTTGCTGTGGCAAATAAGCATTTTTCATGTAAAATAATTTTAATCGGTAAAACATAATATTATATACATGTATTTAGGAGACACTCAGATGAACTAGCGACTAGTTTTCAAGATGTCCACCAATCAATCTTCTGTTGTTATTACTTTCTTGATATTATCCCTCTTTGCATAAATGTTTCAGTTGTTCAACATGTTAGATCAGTCAAACACAGGAATAATTACAGTTGATAATCTATATGAAGAGTTACGTAATGTTGACAATGAGATTACATTCAGTGAAGTAGATGACCTGCTTCGCAGAGTGGACAAGGATGGTGACGGACAGATTGATTTCAATGAGTTTTTGTTTCACATGACAACAATGGAAGGGGATTTGTTTGGTGAATTAGGTGAAGAGGGTGTTGGTAAGTTATTGCTTAAATGCATTACAGAAGAAGTTTTCAGATCAATTTTGGTGGTTCTAGAAGTGTATGAGACCAGGTATTGGTGAACTTGGCGAAAGATTGAAAAGTACTAAAACTGAAATGAGCATTGATGAAGATGTTGAGTGTCATGAAAATTCCGAATTTACTATTACATTTGTACCTAGCTTGACATATTGAAACTATTAAACACTACTGTCTAGTAATGTTCTATCAGTGGATTTACAATAGTAATCATACTGCAATTTCTATAAAATGATCTTATTTGAAAAGCAATTGATTGAATGATAGTGTTGCCTCTTTTTCCTTTTAAATAACCATGATAAAATCTGTATATTTTGAAAGATCTTAATTACTTTAAATTTCTGTGATAATTTCAGATTAAATGATCATTACAGAAATTTTCATCAAATTTATAATTAATTACATTAAAGATGAAGAGAGGAAAACAAGTTATACGAGAAGAAAGCGATTATTCAATGCTATAACACAGTTCTCAATCAAGCAAACCTTGGCAGATATTGAGAAAACCTTCCATAAACAGGTACCTCATGTTATCAGCCATTATACAGCTGGTGTACGTCTGATTGGCCTCACAACTAGACAGCTAGAACGACAAATGAAGAAAATGCAAAAGTCTGCTGCGAAGAATGATTCTCCCTATGCAAAACCATTACAGTTTGTTCATGTCGGTAGTAAAGGCAAGAACAAGTATGTTGAAAGTAAAGAAATTCGGAGTGGTGAGAAATCAGCATCAATCCGTGATGTACGTTCAATGGATCTTTCACAGGTAAGATATTGTTGTAGTTTTCTCTTTGAACTTGTAAGTAGTTCTTACTCATTATGTCCCCCCCCCCTCTCCTCACGGGATTAGGGAGACATATTGATGTTGTGCTGTCTGTCTGGATGTTTGCATATGTCCTCCTAAACCAGAAGTTGGACTTCAATGAAACTTCACATGAATTGTTGGTACCAAGCCCAGTTGTGCATATGGTCAGCATTTTTTGTCAGCTTACTTGTTGCAGAGTTGTGGCCCTTTAGTGATGAAAATTGGACAACTTTGGAAATGTCTGAGCTTGTTATCCTGAACCAGTGGTAGAATTTCAATGAAACCTAATATGAGTCATTGGTACTGAGCCTTGTTGTGTGTATTATCAGTTTTTGTTGTTGTTTGATTTTTGGCAGAGTTATGACCCTTATGTGATGAAAATGGACAAATTTGACGATGTCCTTGCTTTTCCTCTATAACCTCAGATTGGATTTGTGAAATAACATTTAAGGCTGCTTGTGCGTTTTGTGAACAAAAGTTTTTTGGTCGAGCCATGTCGCTTTAATAATGAAAATTGGACAAATTTGACAATGTTCATGCTTTGCATCTAAAATATCTGGCTGTGAATTAAGTAAGCATGCATTGTTATTTCTTTTTGTGGGACTGATCTAAAATTGTTGTTTATAGGAAAATCGCGATGACTCTGTGGAATGTTTAAGTCGAGAAATTCAGGACACAATGAAATTATTTGCTCAGAAGCGTGGAAGTGACAACTTTGAACCACTAGATGCAAACATTATCAGAGAACTCAGCAAGAAGATTGGAACAGGTTTCATTTATATCTTTAACACTAAATATTGGGAACTTAGTTTTGCATTCAACTAAAATATGGCAACATTTGTGCAGACACAATTGTGTTTGTTGAATGACATACTGACAGTTTCTGCACATTTATTATGCCCCCTTTGAAGAAGAGAGGGCATATATTGGTTTGCACATGTCGGTCGGTCGGTATATTCGTCGGTCGGTCGGTATATCCGTCGGTCGGTTCGTAACCTTATGGTTTCCGATCAATAACTCTAGAACCCCCTGACCTTTCATCCTCAAGCTTGGTCCACAAATTCATCTTTGGTAGCTGCGGATCTCTATTAATTTTGGGTTCACAGGGTCAGAGGGGTCAATTGTACATAAACTGTTTCCGATCAATAACTCGAGAACCCCCTGACCTTTCATCCTCAAACTTGGTCCACAAATTCATCTTTGGTAGCTGAGGATCCCTATTAAATTTGGGTTCACTGGGTCAAAGGCCAAGGTCAGAGGGGTCAATTGTACATAAACTGTTTCCGATCAATAACTCGAGAACCCCTTGACCTATCATCCTCAAACATAGTCCACACATTCACTTTTAGTAGCTGAGGAAATCTAATTATTTTGGGGTCATGGGGTGAAGGGTCAAGGTCATAGGTCAATTGTATTTAAAACACCTGAGATGAGCTCTTTCATTACCTACTGTTAACAAACAATCCGTTATTGTAACTGTTTCCAATATGGCACTTATCAAACTATGCATCCACAAATTTGTTTTACCATTTTTACCACAAAACATTTCCAGCATGTATATTTGTGCAGCATACTTTGGACTTGCTTATGCAATTGTACAAAATATAACTCGGACAAAAAACCATGAGGGGGCATAATGTTTTAATCTCTTGTCCAGTTTATTTTCATATAGTACAACTGCTGTAACTGAAATTATTGCCTTTCATATGGGTTTCCTGGACTTGTTTTTTATGTAATGACAGTTCGGCATACAACAAGAGTGATCGTTTTGAAACATTTGATAATTAGCATAAAGTTAAATGTTGCATTTAAATTCAACTAAAAATGAATCTGTACAGTCAATTAGAATTCAGGGTTTACTTTATTTATTACGGATATAAGGACATATCTATTTTACTGTCACTTTTATCAACAAGTTGCAGTTAGCGATACTTGAGTTTTTTTTTTGTCGGTTATGCTATTCTCAAAATCAAGCCCAGACAGCTGGGACCAGATATATGTTGGTCCCAGATAGTCTATGTATAATTATGTTCAAGAAGAAATGGTAATGATAAATCAATGTTTGATGCCGTTGTATAATGGATATAAATCGATAGTTCGAATATTCATTCAGAAGTTTGACCAAATATTTGAATACTAAAATTGCCATACATTGACATCCCTAGTATTTACCAATGGATTTTGAAGGTATTTACGTTAAAAACCTTGAACTTTGTATTTCCTAAATATGCAACATTGTAAATAAAATAATCTTCCAAAATTTTGCCTTATGTTTTGTTATTATGTGAACTAATGTTGTTTCATTTGTTTCAGTTACTGCACAATTTCGAGGTAATGTAGCTGACACAACACCAGAAAATAAACTACCAGCAGTTGTAGGTTCAATATTAGATGTACCTAAATCTTGCCCAATTTCATCAAGAAACTGTGTAATTGGTGAGAGTAATCTTGGTAAAAACATGAAAAAGAGATGCAATGAAAATTTAGATGGATCTTGTCAATCAGGTAAAGGCAATATTGATATTTTCATCTACCAGTGGTTTAAATTGCAGTACTAGTATACGTGTTTTAAATTTTAGAGAGGAATTTTTGTAAAGGAATATTTACACAATATATCAAACGTACGTTGAAGGGTTGTTAAATCTGACGATTAAATATTTATATATCTGTATTTTCCTAAATTTTTAATCTCATTCTTTTTGCACTGGTTGGTTGACTGGAAGGCTGTAACCTGGTCTGATTGGTAGATAAACATTATCCAAGTCTATGTATATACTCGGTTTCTATATTTTTGTTGAGGCAATTCTCCAGCTGTTCTTCTAGCTTTGACCGAGTATTGATATACAAATATACATATCTGTGTATAATAATGAACACTATTCATGCTCAGATGTAGCAATGTACATCCAGCTCCTGGAAAGGCAGTGGATCTAAGTCAGCCTTTGGAATTCCAAGATTTTGTGCAATGCATTGTGTTTTTTTGTAATGTACTGCGCTAATTTGGGACAAAACAGGCACTTGAATTTGGGACCCTCTCATGTTTCGATATGGACAACCCTATTTTGCCAGAGTTAGATAGTTTGGCCTGTCTTGGGGGTCAGGACCCCAAGTCCGCGACCCATCACCCCCCCCCCCCCCCCCCCCCCCCCTCTGTATCCGCGCTTACTAGTGAGTTTGCTTGAAGTCTAGATTTGAAGTTCTATTGATGTTACTGGAGATATATTTAACATTATTTTCTAGGTGATAACAGAACAACTTTATCTGGACTTGGTTGGACTACTCCTAGGATCCAGTATTTTGATGTACCATTGCCAAGCCTTAAAATGAAACCAACATCTGAGAAACCAACATTTAATGACCTACATCGTATTAGAGCGAAGGTAAGGCACTTAGTAGTTTTGTTTGTGTAAATTATTTTCCTTCCTAAAGTCATACAATTGAGATACACTATCTCCTTTGAAATGTAATTAAGCTTCATGAAATACTCCAATGCATAGTGCCTTTTGTCTCACTAAAGTTGGCAACCTTAATTAAGTTCGAGCCCTTACATGTAATGAACGATTGAAACCTAATCATTGTGATGATTTATTGTGTGTTTTGAGTTTTATTTGCTCACATGTAGAATGATACGGTAAAAGCTATTTATCATGAGCAATTTTTGTGTGTCAAAATAATAAGGGATTTGTCAGATATACAGAAAGTTTGTTTGTTATATTGTCAGAAAAGACCTTCAAAGTATCACAAACATCCTTTCTCTTTTCATTAATTTCTTACACAAAGTTAAATCGTATTTTTCAGGCAAAGCAAGCTATAGATGCATACTACCATAACTTGCGACAAGCAGAAATACGTAACTCCTGGGATCATTGGGATAGATTATATGCAGATGTCATCCAGCCAAAGAAACTTCTACAAAATTTTAGAGTTGTCTACAGTGCATATTCTCCACATCGAGAGGAGGAAGTATTTGTGGTGTGTCCATGGAAACCAGGACCCTTTCGATTTGTTAGCCATGCACAAAAGCCACCATACATGACTTTGCCTAAAGTACAGCCAGTGGCAATTATAAGCTCTCCAAGGTATTCAAACAGCAGGAGTGGGACGCTCATCAAATGCTTGCATAATTCACCAACACTTGGTAGAACTAATTCTTCTATTAGACACAAAGTCAATGCTGCATGAACATTTGTATTGTTTTTGTAGTCACTGCGGTCTAAAAAGTGCAATAAGTTAGATAGACGTTTTTATCAAAAATATATCGTCTATATTTACTGGAAACACTCGAATTGTCTATTGTTATACACTTATTTCTGTGGTCAGTCCTGGCGATTTTTTTCTAACCCACTGTGCAAGTTGTTACATATAAAACATACAACAATCCATTCGGAGTGTAATATCTGTACAACTGCACTACATTTATGCTTGAAATATTGCTGTCACACTGCCCTTACTTTTGACTAAAATACACTGTTATTGGACAAAGCCTGATGGGATCCATGGCTGTTGTTTAGAAGCTATGGGAATCAATTTCAGAATTAAATGGATCAACATAACCTACTACAATTACAATCATCTTTTAAACAACACAATATATTGACAGGTAATACTCTGTACATGTATAAACAACATCTGTGACTTACTTCTAGATAGAACCAACAAGAATATTTTACAACACAGTTTAATAACAAAAAATAGTATAAGCAATATAAAGACAGTAATATAAAATTATATATTGCAAGTATATGAGAAATATATACCTGAGAAGAAATATATCATTGTATAAGGAATACTTTCCATGCTATCTTATCATTTTAAAATATTTTAAGTTTCATTGTCCACCTTTCACACATTAAACACATATAAAGTATTCACAAAGTTAATGTGCAATTAAACAAAGAAACACGTTGGTCCAGAAACATAGGTGTTCTTACCTTGAAATTATGAACTTAAATAAGGCACAAATTTTATTTGGCAATATTTGTCTGTTTCAAAGTAAGCCGAATATGTTAGTTTTCTTGATAACTGACAATAGCAAAGAAACTCATTACTGGCTGCATGAAGTTTGGGCTTACAATTACAATGAATATCAACTAAGTCAAATAATATAGAATGATTACTTAACGATACACGTGAAATGTTTTCAATAGAGAATTATGTCTCCCTCTCTCGTGTGGTTGGATTTCAAATGCAACAAGTTATAAGTACTAAACCTAGTTGTGTGAAGTGTCAGCATTTTTTGTTGTATATTTTTTGGCAGAGTTATGGCCCTTTGTGGCATTGGGGGAAACATGCTTTATTTAAAAAAAAACAAGCTTGAGTAATTAATGCACCTAACATATTCATATAAGAATACAACACTTTACGGTCAATAACATGTAAGATATGCAATCAATATAATATTAAATATATCACAACACTTCACAAAAATTCATAAAAAGTAAAAAAAAACAACGCCAAATGTGCAAACTGTTTAACCAAGAAGATTTGTCATGTTACATAATTATGTGAATATAAATATATGATAAATATAATTACAAAAAGAAAAAACATTAATACAATGCTGATCAATATTGCTCAAGGTAATAATTTAGACTGGAACACAGTATCAAATCTTTTGACACATACACAGCACTATATATACACATAGTATAGAAAGGATAAAGGGAGAAGGCTTGTGACAATCTCTTGTGTTCACCAATAGTTCATAGATACAAGTTTGTGCAATGTAAATTACTAGTACAATATCATATTGAAAATACACAACATTCCTGTTAATACATATAATGTGTATACAAATGTATATTGTGCTTGGTTAAAGAAAAATGCCAACCCAACAAAACTTATGAAATAACAAAGCAAATACAACACTAGTTGCTCCACTAGAATGTAAGGCTGTATTGTTATTACATGACCCAAACCTCATACATGACATATTCAAATAATAAACTTACTGAATGTTTATTTATTACTTATGAATTAGTACCCCAATCGTACGGTAAGTGTGACAGTTTATAGTTCTTGCTACTAAGTAGTTCACCAAGTTGGGATTTCTTATCACCATCAGGCAGATGTTTGAGTACCCAGTCAAGGACCTAAAAATAATAATGAACATAATAATTAAATAACTGTACATGTGTTTTTATTAAGTTTAAAAATCTTAAATGAATATTAATTCAAGCTACACACAGCAATATAAATATGAACACTATAAACAGAAATGTCAACATTGCCAATGACACAATGAATCTTCGATTTTGGAAAATGGCCAGGTGTTTAACGAATTTAGCAGTCTTTATGTGTTTTATAAATGTGATAAGGGGACATATTTTGTAATAAAAGCGAGGCAACATCAGGGACATAACATGAACTGATTGGAGTTCATTGGGAGTTACTCATGGGGGTGGGTTTGGGAGGGGGTGACTATACCCCCCCCTTCCAATGCTCACATTTTATTGCATTTTTTTAGTTTTTAAGACTTTGATGTTTTTAAACTTTTCATTCTAAAGTATGGCATGCTATGCGCATGGGTACCATTCATAACACTTTGCTAGCATTTTATTTCACTTGATAAGGTTATTTTATGTATAATTTGGACTGGTTTCTCCTACTGAAAGGCAGTTTAGTCTTGTTAAGATACATGTTTTTTAATCAAAATCCAAACACAATGAAACTTGTGGACAAATAATAATGAAATGGAACATTGGCGAAATTGCAAAGATACGTAACCCTGACATGTTGCTAAAGTGATATAAGCAAGAGTTACCTCATCTTTGTTTTGACCAAAGTCAACACTATACCACTTCAGTATTTGCGAAAGTTTTACAGCATGTTTGTTCATCACAATCTGACATCCATCGTCTCCCTCGAGGAATGATTCAGCTGCTAGAGTAAGCTGATTGTGTATGTCCTGAAATAAAATAAATTGCCATGATTTTATGCGAGGTACAACCATTGAAGCTGAAAATTATCGAATTTCAGAAAACATTAAATATCTCTCATAATAAAAACAATTAATGAACATCAAATAAAACAGCAATCATTGAATGAAAATATAAAATGACTTCTCGAATTTCATTAATTCACCTTTGATAAATAATCAAACGCCAAATTCATAAATGTTTGAATATATTGACAAGCTTAAAAACATTTATGTATCATTAATAAACATACCAAACTCTACTTACTGCAGCTGAGTATGTTTTTATTGGTGGGCAACTTTTAGACCCACAAACCAATGCAAAGTGAATCAAAGGTTCATGCGTCTCCAGAGCTACCTTCGCACGAGGATCAGATGAACCAAATGGTTTCATGAACATACCTGAAATACACACATAGCAGTACCATGACATGTACTCACTGTCAGAAATGGATGTACATTTGATACAAAACAAGTAAGCCATTTGATCTGTATGTAAAATTTCTTAAAATTATAACAAATCAAGCCAATACTCAATAAATTAGAATTTCTAAATAATGTATCACATATTTTCAGTTAACTTCCCTTATTAAATCAGGTTTCGCACACAAAGCAAGGATGAAACCTAAAGTAATACAGTAGAACTTCTAAACCTGGAACAGTTTTGGCTTGAACTCAGAAGATACCTAAAACAGGTTCTTATGTCCTGGCGAAATCCCTTCTTATTTCATATTATCTAGCAGTAGATCACTCGAATAGAGATAGGTCGAACATTCGAACATGATGTGCGGTCACTCACAACCATTTCATTCATGTTTGACCACAAATAGGTCGAACAATACAGTACTTAACACCTTTGATTGATCAGTTGAAATCCTTTTGTTCATTGAGGGCGAGATTGGCGACACATTTCATTCGCAAGTCGTATTAATTTCTTGACTGTTGTACTATTTACATGTACTAATGCGACTAAAAAAATTGCTTAATAGGTCTATTAAATGAGCACCAAAAGGGAATTTTTAATTGTCAATTATCTAATGCATTGCAGAGTAAATAAATTCTAAATCGACAATTTATCGTCTTTTATAAATTTCTTGAACAGAAAGTGCAAACTTCATTTAGTAAAGTCTGTCAAAGTCTCAAAATTGGTGTAAATTTGACCTGACCATTTTCATAATGCATAGTGCACTCGTACAGGGAACAGTCAGTTCGTATATACACATGTATACCATAGATGCCTCAAACAATAGATGGCTCAAACTAATTGCTAGATCCAACAGCAGTTCGACTTTTCACTTAATCTTCTAAAACATGGATAAACAGACTTTATTTATATCAGGAACTTAACAGGAAGGCCATCGTATCAGTGAATGATCAAACATAAAGCAGAGAAAACTAGCGGTGGGAGAGGAATTCTATTTAACACATTTAAAATTATTAATTTTTTAATATGACAAGGAACAAATCACTTGTTCATGTAAACATGTTGCAATAATTAAATGTATAAATCAGCATAAAAAAGTAAGTAAGTACCTATTCCTCTTCTGTTCGCCCGCAGTACACCATTTTCAATATCCTGAAGGGAGTAAGCTTCACCACCAATGACGTAGCGAACAGTGTTGAAAAACTAGATGAAAGATAACATAGAAGTACATATTGCAGTCACCGTATGTTATCAGTGTAAAAGGACAACTTTATTAGCAACACTCGATGAATACAGCAGATATATTTTATCTATATCAATCCTACAAAACTAAATATTTACAACAAAAGTCTAAGTAATTCACCCATGTACTGATTATTTTAATGTCAATTCTCACTCGACAATATTACAAACAAACTATAATGGATTCAAAGAACTGGAATATACTAGAAGAATAAAATACTATGCCAGCTTGCGTTAGGAAAAATTCTTGAAATGTACAACAAATAAAAATGTTTGTATACTATTATAGAACTTTACCTTGTATCTCTGCCAGAGATTGGTTGGAGGTCCCCGCGTTACGTTACCATGGATGACCAGAGCATTGTAAATGTTAATGAAGAATGCCAGTTTCTCTTCTCTAGAGGCGTCAGCAATCTGTACCCTTATCAGCTCCTTGGTTAGTTTCACATATTGCTGAAACTCTGCACTCTCTGCTATACCTTTGTAATCAACTTTCTAAAAAGGAGGTAACACGAGATAAACTCTCTAAAAAGGAGGTAACACTAGATTAACTCTCTAAAAAGGAGATAACACTAGATTAACTCTCTAACAAGAGTGGCAAACTGTCACAAAATATACCCGTCATAAGTCAGAGCTCAGAGTTAAAACAAGACAAATTTTAGGTAATTTCTAAAATCAAAGGGTGATAACACCCGAGTGACTTGAGCGATATGGCTGGTTATCGAACTTGGCCGAGAAATTATGCCCACAAACATTTTCACCAAGTTTGGTAAAGATCCGATGAAAACTCTTTGACTTAAGAGAGCGGACAAGGCTAATTTGGCCAATTTTGGATAATTCAAGGGCCATCATTCCGAAGTGCCTGAGGCGATGTAGCTGGTTATTGAACTTGGCCGAGATATTATGCCCACAAACATTTTCACCAAGTTGACTGAGAAAGTCTACAACATGTGTTCTTCGAACAGGCGTATAAAAAGGAGGTAACACTAGATTAACTCTCTAAAAAGGAGGTAACACTAGATTTCTCTCTCTAAAAAGGAGGTAACACTAGATTTCTCTCTCTAAAAAGGAGGTAACACTAGATTAACACTCTAAAAAGGAGGTAACACTAGATTAACTCTCTAAAAAGGAGGTAACACTAGATTTCTCTCTTAAAAAAAGAGGTAACACTCAATACAACACATACATGAATACTGATGAATGACATGTTATCTTGTGGTGAGGAAAATTCAAATGTACAGCATGACTTATAGTAAATACAATGGTAAATGTATGAAAATAAATTAAATGTTCAACAAAATGCAAACTGTAATTCACGTTTTCAGCTGGACTGGAACATATGGACAAAACAAACACAAAATGTACATGGAAAAAACAACTACTCCCTTGAGCCATAACCACAAAAATATCAAAATGTTATACACCAGTATCAAACAGGTTTTATTAGTAGTTTAATATGAAGTGTTTTTTTATTATACAACTGTGAAAAATGCCAAGTGGCCAACAAACCTTTCCATCAGCAGACAAGTAACTACTATAAATCTTCAAAATGAGTTTTCTGATGTCTTCACCAAGTTCATGAGCTGCAATATTTATAATGATACAAATATGATAAAGAATTTTGATAAACTTACATCAGACATGCAACCACGACAAATGCACTTACCAGAAACTCTAAAAATTTCATTTTATTATAAATAAATTACATGAAAATAACAAATGTTCTTCCATTGTTCAGTTAGTTTGGAAGGGAGCTTGCTTCTACTTCAATGTAAAATCAACATTTGCCTAAAGGTGTGACAAAAAGCTGTTTTTGAAGGCAATTTTCAATGTTCTTCTCAGGAACACATCGGAGACCATTGAAAAATTTATTTTGAACAATTTATATTCAAAGTTAAATAAAGTATACGGAAATTTAAGTTATGTTTCTAAACAATACCGTGCTTTAAGAATCGTAGAATCAGTGACTATCCAGCCTTAATATAAGTTGGCACTATTTACTACCGAAACAATATTTTTAGACATTAGCATTGTAAAACGAAAGCACTTTTACAAAGCATACACTTGGATATAACGAACCAAAAAAAAAGAAGACATAATCAAATTGAAACAGCTTCTTCAAAGTAATCGTAATGAACTACCATAGCCAGTAAATACTGATGTAGCATTACAGCCCGTTTTGACATGATTTAAAAGGCAGTTATAGTTACATCTTCATTAATCTGATTGTACTTACACCTCCCCCAACCCTCCAGACATAATTATTTACCTGGCCTAGGTTCGCAATCAGAAGAACCAGCATTTAAAGCATTACTGTCATCATCTTCAATCAGTTTGTAGTAAACATCAGCATCTTGAAATGTTTCTTGTTTCTTTAATTGATGACCAAAATGACGGTCAATTAATGCTTGACCCATTTCAATGGCACGTTCTCGATCTGAAAATATCATACAAGTACTGAAAATATCATAAAAGTATATATAAGCTATAATAATGGTCTTTAATAAGTAAATTTGTGGCAGTAATTTACTCATTATTTTTCGACAATAATAAAGTTATAAGTAATAACAGTTCTACTGAATTATGCATCACCAAACTAATAAGGTAAAATAAATAAATAATGAATGTATACCTAGTTCTTTGGTTTTTACAACCCAGTCCACAAATTCTTTTCCACTAAATGAGTTCTTGTTAGTTCTAAACAGAGAGCCATGGTCTCGAATCAATCCAGATTTCCTCAGATCTTTTACTAGAGCTGCATACTCGTCTGGTTCACACTCTATATCCCCAACGTCTGAAAGAAAACAATTACAAATGTTTAAGACTATTGATTTTGCCATCTGGAGTATAAAAAAAAAATTAGTTAAAAAATGGTTAACATAGTTACAACTTTGCTTTCTTAAATTGTCATCAAAACAACCAACAGTACACAGACATACTACTTTAACAGTGAGAAAATTTACTGTCCTTTCTTTGCTAACCTCTAAGCATCTCTGTTTAAATTGAGAAAGTTTAGACAATAGTATTATATAACTGCATACACCACACTCTGAGAACAGATAATCAAGATTTAAAAAAACAGCCACATGAAATATAATGATAAGATTACTCAGCAGAATGGTTAATATACAATTTATTTTGAAAATAAAAATAAAATGCACTAGATGTGTACATAGAACACAGATGCCACTATGGGCTTTCAGTAGAAGGCAACAAAGGGTCATAACTCCTCAAAACTTAGGTGGAATGTTACTGAAATCAAGCTTGTCTTGTAATTTGTTATCCTATGTTCATGTGCTCAATATCAATTGAATCCATTCATCCTTTCATGATGATCAGAGATTTTGCACACAGGCTGACAGGGGCAACACTTAATGTCCATACTTTGGGGAATGACAGATGAAGAATGATTGGGGGATAAAGACAGATGAAGAATGACTGGGGAAGAATGATAGGGGGGTAATGACAATTGAAGAATGATGGGGGAGGAATGATTGGGGATAATGACAGGGGAAGAATGATTGGGTGATAATGACAAGGGAAGAATGATTTGGGGATAACAACAGGGGAAGAATGATTGGGTGATAATGACAAGGGAAGAATGATTTGAGGATAATGACAGGGGAAGAATGATTGGGTGATAATGACAGGGGAAGAATGATTTGGGGATAATGACAGGGGAAGAATGCTTGGGAAGAATGATTGGGTGATAATGACAGGGGAAGAATGTTGGGGAAGAATGATAGGGGGATAATGACAGGGGAAGAATGCTGGGGAAGAATGATAGGGGGATAATGACAGGGGAAGAATGCTTGGGGGATAATGACAGGGGAAGAATGCTGGGGAAGAATGCTGGGGAAGAATGATTGGGGATAATGACAGGGGAAGAATGATGGGGGGAGAATGATTGGGGAAGAATGATAGAGGCATAAAAATCACATAGTTATCTTTAAATACAGGTTTCTTTTCGCTAGAATCCAGATGACTGTAATCTAGATATTGAAGTATGTGCAATATATAAATTGTAATGGTTACCAGATGATGCAACAGCTGTAGATGGATCAGGTACTGGTGGAGACTTGTCTCCTGCTGGTGTAGATCTTACATATTCTACAGCTTCTGTCCATTTCTCACTGTCCTTTATCTGTACACATAAACAATCTCATAACAATCTCAGTCTGACTGGTCAGTTCAATGTATACCCATATGTTCCCTATGTAAACATTACGCTTAATTTACAATTTAAAAATTTACATTTTCTAAATAATTTATATAACATATGTGGAATTTGTATGACAGTGTCCAGTCAGTATCAAAACAAAACTGCAAATGTAACTCGATCGACGAAGAAATTACTTAAATATAAACGCTTTTACGATACATTACATTCCTTCAAATGCAATCAAGGCTTAGGATTTACTGGGAGCTTCAGTTTCAGATATATATACGATTCTCAGATATGTTTACAATATTTGGTTGGTGAAGGTCTCATTCATAATTTACTTAATTTACACCACAGGGGTATGTCAATTTGATTAGCATTGGCACGGACCTTTAAACCTATATGGTTTATAGGTCTGTGGCATTGGTGACTGATGAAAAACATAATCTCATCTGACCCAATCTGAATGCTTGCAAAATGTACTATTTCAAATCCTATAATTTAAATATGTAATATGAACCAGCTAGGCATAATTTGAACTACATGAATATATTAGTGGGACTAATATTGTACAGACTTTGAACATGAACTAGTTAAATGACTGGGACTTAACACGAAATGGTCAAGTTTGCACCTGCACCCTTTTAGCTGACCAAGTGCATTAGTCCCCCCTACACACCAATTTGGTTCAAACCGAAGGTACTTGAAACAAACTATTTTTACTTTAAAAATATTCTTATAATAGTAAATAGGCCATAACATTAAAATAGTTTGTTTCAAGTACCTCACAGTGGTACAAACTTAACAAAATTAATTTACATACCAGATCTTGTAAGTCATCATTTCCTCCTATATGTCTATCATTGAAGAATATCTGAGGTACGGTTCTCTTCTGTGTCCTCATTTGCATTTCATGTCTAGCAAGTGGGTATTGGTCCAGCATAACATCGGTATATGGTATCCCTTGATCATTGAGAGTATTTTTGGCCTGCATACAGTGTGGACAGCCGATGATAGAGTAAACCAACACGCGGCCCACAAAGTCATTATCAGATGTTGACATAGTCCTGATTGTTATGTTTAATGCTTGACGAAAAAAATACGTTTTGTTCAAAATCGTTTAATTTTGTTGACGACAAAAAATCTCAGCCACTGGAAAAAAAAGTGGAAGTCAACAGAATAACACTCGAATCGACACTACCAAGTTTATCAAATTTCTCACACACAACACAGTATCAATTAACCTGACTCTAGATGAAACTATCCATCCATGATAGTTATTTCAAAATTCCAACACCATTCACCTCATTCAGAAGCTGGTTAACCCAGATCAGTTCCGGGTAGTTCAAAATTCCGTACGGAACAAAAATCAATAAAACACCTGTAATTTCAGGGTTAATATTCAGTACATTTCGTGCAAATAATTTCGCAACGTATATTTAGCCCATTCAAAGTCAATCAAGTAAATACACGTGGCTTTATGATATAGTAATTATCTAATCAAATAATAACGGTTAAACAAAATAATCAGCCAAGCAATTCACAACCGTGACTGCCAATTTGATAAGGGGAAGTAACTAATGAAACATTCTTGTAATAATTATCGACATCTCCATCAACAAATGTGGTATTTTGTACACATACGCTGATTTATGTATTACAAACACGTGTACACATCAATTTGTTACGTGACTTTCTCATGAACTATAATCGTGAATAATGAAGTAAATCAAAGGGAAAAGTGCGCCTGATGTGGGGGTATCAAGACTGTTCGACCCCTAGACTTTTCGACCCCTAGTAAATTTGTAAGACTTTTCGACCCCTAGACTTTTCGACCCCTGATGTCAAGACAATTCGACCCCTACTTGATGGACGTTTCGACTCCTACTTTATAATAATGTATTATGCAACTGAAATTAATTATATATAGCTATATACATATAAATAGACATTATTTTGTTTAATAACGATGTGATTTTATTGTAATAAAATGAAAAACATAACAATTGAGTTTGAGTTTGTTGTTTGTTACATTGTTTTAGAAATGTATATTTTGATTAAAAACGATGCAATTGCAATTAATTGATCGTCACATTTAGCACATTATGAGTGTTTCACATTATGAGTGTTTGTAACAGATAATTATAATGGTGTTTTTATGTAAATTGATTAAAAACGATGAAATTGCAATTAATTGATCGTCACATTTAGCACATAATGAGTGTTTGTAACAGATAATTATAATGGTGTTTTTATGTATTATGCAAAGCTGGTAACACTACAGCTGCAGCTGGTGTCAGAGGAGACGGAGGGTAGGCATAGACGTGGGGTCTATCGACATATGTCTACCCAGGTGGGTGATCTCTGGGAACGATATGACACCCATGATATTCTGTGTGAGGACTTTTTGAGGGAAATATCCGCATTGTATAACGTGTAAAATGTATATTTATTTCATTGAACAGATTTCATGTGTGTTTAATTTATATTGTTGATTTTAATTATCTTGTTAGTTTGTATTTATTGTATGAAGTTGTTGTCTTGTTTCATTATGTTTTGCAGTTATATTTTGTTTAATAAATTATTTATTGATACAAATTCTTCCTCGTCATTTCAACAGTACTTACTATTTTATGTATAGCTTGTTTTAAATAACCTGATCCATGAAAATTATGTATGAATCAGTTTATGTTTTACACGCTATAAATATACTGGTAAATAAATGAGTTATATTGCACAAACCTACATTATATATATTAGCACCTTATATTGGATTATCATATCAATCATATGTGTAAACAATTAATCCGCGCATATTCGCACCTCTTCAATTAGCAAGTCGAGATAACAGATTTTTATTTAGACTTTAACATATCGTTATAATAAACCATTGCCACGTGTACATAATCAGTGAAAACTGCAATACAAAACAAACGCATGTGTAAGGATACGAAGGAACTCCTATTTTTCTTTTTATTCATATCATGTAATTACATATATATACATCATAATCCGTTAATCACACACATTTCGATACAAAAACAACAACAATTTATTTAAGAAAAAACTATTCATTTCACTGATAAAAACGCGTCCATTAATACCTTATTTACATCATAAGAAAATACAAATACATAATCACAAACAATCATCTTTCAAACATAACAGTTCTGTGTTATATAAATCAGGGGTCGAAAAGTCTAATATACAATTAGGGGTCGAAATGTCGAACTGTCATGGGGTCAAATGTCTTAGGGGTCGAAAAGTCATGGGGTCAATTGTCTAGGGGTCGAAAAGTCTGGGAGCCGATGTGGGTGGGGCTCGAACCCACGACCCCCTAAACACTAACTATACTAGTACGGCGCTCTACCGACTGAGCTAACCGGGCGGCCGATTTACCCACACTACTACACATCTCCCCATCCGGCATTTCAGGCTCACCACCGTGTGCCGTCAAACACCGCTACCACCATTGAAGTAAATCAAGGAGAATAATTATAAATATACTGACCTTCTTTATATACCTTTATACAGTCGCTTTTTAAAATTAACGACGTCACGCTCATCCGCGACATCAAACCGCAGTTGGGCCGATATCGAAAGGTCACGATGTTATAAACGAGGATTTTATAACCTTTTGACCCTGGAATTTGACGTGAATATTAATAAACAATTTATTTAAACCAATATACCCAAAATTTACATACTAGTTCAACACCGATACATGTCTAATATCGGAGAAATGTTGGACCAATATTACAAACAGATATCAGTTAGCTGATATTGGGCCGATATGCCCGTTCTTGCTGGGAAGTGCGCCCGATGCGGGGCTCGAACCCACGACCCCCTAAACACTAGTACGGCGCTCTACCGACTGAGCTAGTCGGGCGGCCGACTAACCCCATTCCACTACAATAACTTTTCAGCATCTGCTCATTTGAACGTAAACTTTTCGAATAGGCGTCAAGCAGTACATTGTATTTACATTGGGAACTTGTAACCGTTTTTAAAAATCTTGTTTTACCATATTACTAACAGACAAAATTTGTAAAAATCCCCGTCTGTTAAAATCATGAGTTTTTAATTTTAGGATAATACAAACTTCTTTTTTCAACTGACACGGATGAATACATCTACTTATGTTTTTTAACTATAAAAATGAAATATATTGTTCTTGTTTGTTTTGGTAAACATCTCTGACGATATCTATAGCTACAATTTATTTTCCGGGGGACCATACCCCGGACCGCCCACCCCTAAAACTAGTCATACACAAATTGACATCAATTTCAGCTAAGCTGCACCCCTGCACGTGTTTTGTAGCCACAAATGTATACCAAAAACTATTGTGTGCACGGGCCTTGTTCATAAATATTTTAAGACTGAAACTTAGACTTTAATGTGTTAAATTTTCCTTTTTTCAGATAACGTTGTTATTCAAGTATATATTTAAATAAAACTTGGCTTAAGTGTAGAGTGGGTAGATATAGTTATTCAGACAAAATTTCGTTCGTTTATATTTAATGAAAACGAATGGGGCAAATATAAATTTTGCTTTTCTTAAGTCTATATATAAGTTTGAGTTTCAGTCTTAAAATGTTTGTGAATAAGTCCCCTTGTCGCAGGTTCAGATTGTCAACATCTGTCTGTGTTCAGACGATGGCTGTAATTATTTTTCAAAAGATTTCTGACCCCCACGTAGTCTTAAATGCGACGAAAATTAATAAACCATATGTTCCAATGAAAAATGACATCTTCGATATCTATAATACACTTTGTATCTCGTATGTATACAATTATATTGACAATTCATAACAATGGAATCTTTGAAGGTAGTATTTTATTTTAATATCTTTTATACAAGCTACAGAATGATGTGTCATACTGCTTATTTGCGAACTTCAAAACGTAGATACACATTATACACTTAACACAACTTAAAAGTGTGCAGGTATAAATAATATTAAATATGATCGTATCTTGGTCAATATTAGTCTGATTTTGCTGACAATTTCAACAAGTATAGCGTACATACATGGCGTAATATTTTATGTATTTCATGTCATAAATTAACAGATTGAACAAATAAAATCAATACATGTGATGATAAATTATACCCAAGAAATCATGATCTACATGTTGGGCAATAGCCAATATATCAAATTCTGTGTAGAAATGTTAATCAATAAAAAAGTTATATGCCATTTAAAAGTGCACACTTATAAGTTTTGTCAAGTGTATATTCATCATGGTGTTGCATGTACTATAGTTACATTGTAGTTAAATGCACGGCCCTGTTAAATTATACGTATTTACGAAATTGAGCTAATCAATTAATTACCATACCCAACTTTCATAGCGCCTCGCTTAGCCACTGAGTAATGGACATAGGTTTTAGTCGGAAAATTCCCCGTTATTTTACGCTGTATCAAATTTGCAACTTGGTTAAACTGCGGTCATCTTGCAAATAAAGTATGTCGTTTAAACCGCAATTAATATATTTTCCCTTACGAATATAAAGTAAATACATGATGTCGTGCTCATATGTTACTAATGAATACATTAATCAAGTATTTTAAATGACAATGAAAACATCTTTGTGGTTGACGTTATCTTTTTATTTCCCAAAACAATACTCACTTCTGCGAAAGACCAGGCGATTTCTGTAATTTGGATTTTGGAAATTTTCCGATCCTGAAATATATCTGTATAAATTGTCTTGTCTTGTTAGATCGTGGCATAGTGTGTTTGCATTCACTCTGACTTCTTTGTACACCATCACACAGCAGTTCTAACTTCCACTATGGTAAGTGCATTATTCATGAAGCTTTGTTCATTATGTTTCCATTTTGCTAAGGTTCGAATGAAAATGTTCACTTCTTGTTATAACAACTAAGTGCGACCGTGCGCTATTATGCTGATGTCAAATGGCTGCTTAAACGACTTTTTATTTCTGAACTTCGGCTTTTTGACATCCTTGAAAAAAGGTTCAACAGTCAGCCCCTTAGGCTGTGCACGTTATACGTTCTAACAGTAAACAGAGCATGAAGGGGCTAACTCAAGTGCGAACTACTTACATAGTCTTTTGTCAAAATACAAATGTATGCAAAATTGTAAATATGAGAAAATCGCTTGTAAATGCCTTTTATACAGATTTATTCTACAACACTGCGCTGTCACTTTTCTGACATGTTTTCCTTAACAACAAATACAGTGGTCCGATACCGGTTCTTTCTATCCTGACCTACGCGCCAAATTAGCGCTAGCATAGGAAATACTAGTATGTCTTGCGTTCTGCAGTTCCAATAAACTTTTAATAAAGGTAATAATTCAGTGTTTTAGGATATATCTGTACACATACGCTATTTTCTCAAAATTATTACTTGTGTCTAAAATATTTTATATAGTGGAGTAAGGTTTCCTTGTACCAACATTTTCAGAGGATCGCTGTATTTATTATCGCAGTGTTGGTCTGTATCGAACTCACTTCTGCTGGGTGGGGAAGGCGTCGTAAATCTAAGAAGAGCAAATCGAAGACAACTATAGATGTTGGCGTTAAGGCCAACAACAAAGGCCACAAAGCTACTGTTGGTGTGAAACATAAAGGTGGAGGATGGTCCGGTGGTGTTAGTGGGTCTGTTGACTCGGGTGGAAACTGGGGAGTTAGCGCTGGTGCTTCCTTTGAAATCGGAAAGCGGAGTATCGATTGGGTATGTCTGTTTTTATCACGATTGTTTTTACTTTAACGCGAGTTCAACAGTAACTGAAAAGTACCGAATACATTTAGTGGAGTAGGATATTTAAATTCAATATTTGAAACTCACCCGTTTGAAATGTATACGTTGTTACGAATGTTACAAAAATAATATGTTTATACAAGAAACAACGAAGTTTTCAATTTCATTCGAATAATATTGTATAATGTACTCCATGAATATACATGTAAAACGTATGCATGCATGTACACAAACCAAAATCATTCCGTCTAAACTAGTTCAATACAAGGTCCATCCTGAGATTTGTATACAACTTGCAATCTATACATTATCTTAACATGACATGGAACTAAAATAGGTGCGCGAACGGTTGAATGGTGATTATTTTATTATTTCAGAATGGTAAACATTACGGCATCACATTTACTGTGGATCAATGCAACTTCAACGTGTATGATACAGACGGTGATGGCTATATCACTAAGAATGACATCCAGAGTATATTTGGAGAGGGAAAACAGGCTGAGAATTTCTTTAATGATCTCAACCTAACAACAGGTATGACATATAAGCTGTGGGTTTATTTTCTTGGAGCTTGTGTTACGATACTATCATATCATGTATACTAGTATGATAACAATCAAAGATATAATATTTAATAACGGCTAATTCGTACTACGTGAAACAATTATAGTACTGTTTTATGGTATGTGTTGTCTAATCTCTCTCTATATAAATATTCTGTCTTTGAAAAACAACGTCACTCCAATGTTGATACCCTGTTTATAAAGAATGACTCGTAAAATATGTATTATAGTATTCTTTCCTAACTACTTTTGTTTACTTCACCAAAATGGTATAATGATTTTCAAATTTGAATCATTCGAATGTTAATAGAACAATATTAGGCTGTTTCGAAGAGTTACGTTTATAAAGAAAGTTAAGATTTCAAATTCGACCAAATGTTTTCGTGACGCTTTTGTGGGTGCTTCTAGGCGACTTGCCATGTAGCAAACTTCAACAACCCGAGTCTTTTCAGACGACCATCCTGATCGTCTTCATCAAGACGTTCACTCCGACTTTCATATGTACATGAGAATAAATTATTTTTAGGGAAATGAAGACGATAAAAGAATACCAAATGCAAATACATTTATCCATGTCGCGGGATTAAAATGATTTAGAAAACTCTACATTCTATAATTCATTTGTCGTCAATATTTCATTGTTATATCTATTGCGACTATTTCACAGTCTTTACAGAATTGCATCTGTTGTTTATGTTTATTTATCATAAGGGACGTAGGCCTAACTACGGTACAGTTTTAACGTTGATGCTTCTGATTTCAGAAGGACTATAAGCTTACAAGTTGTTTCTCCCTTGCTAGATCGTTGTAATTTTAAATGATTATCATTTAAAAAAATCTCTTTCAGATGACGATAAAGTTGATGAGCAGGAATTCAACTTTATGGCTCCTTTGACAATAAAAGGTTGTGAAGATGCAGAAATCCCCAATAGTGCTTGATAGAGACATTGTTTTGTATTTTATATGCTGAGAAAATAAATCAAGAAACATTAAATGTATCTCGTTTTTATGTGATTGATAAGCACTCAATAGAAAAACTATAGACCAAGGATATACAATACAATGTATAATTATCTCACGGGCCATTTCTTTTCAACACGTATCCTCCGGGAGAGCATGCTGTACTCGTATGGAAGTAAATAATACATCTGAATACAATTTTCATACAGCATTGATTAATAAACCAGACATACTAAATAATGTTTCGGATACACTAATGTATACGAAGAATACACTTTACAGCTTTAATCAATATCCCGGCAATACTCGGCGAAATGACTATATGCATCAATATGGACCGACATTCAACCAAAGATGCATCAATAGGCGCCTAACTTGTATGTTGTTCATCATTTATATAGTTGCTAGCGTATACATGGTGATCATGCTCAAACGGTGTGTATTTAGCGACCTCCATTGATATGCGCGTGTTTGAATCTTCAATTGTATTCGGATACCATATGCAGCGTTCTCAAGACTTAAAATGCCAGGTTAGCGCTATAGCTGCGGTAAATTTGCTAAGCGAACGCACATAGAAGAGTGTACTCGGGATCAGACTGCGTTTAAAGGATATATATAAATCGATGACAAGTGTTTGCTTAATTACGAAAATTATTGGTGTCATCTTTCTATGTGCATCTCACTCTGTGCTTGGAAAATTAATTGAAAAATACACCACTACAGCAAGATAACTCATCATTACTTTATGCCTGGGCATACTGATTTTCCTCTTATTTATTGTTGATATAATTTAATATGTCATTTTATAATTAAATATTCACAAACGTTACATAAAGGGTCTGATATCTTTGTATTTCATTTTAATTACAATCGTGACAAACATTTCACTTGTTATACAATCTTAAGGTTCTACCATTATAACATCCTCGGTACCCAGGCTAACATAACATACATTATGATATACATAATGTTATGAATAGCCTGGGTACCGAGGATGCCATTGTAACTGACCATTCTTCTTCATTTCGGTTTGAAAATCTATAGCATTTCTAGAACAAATCGGATTGAAGATCTCTTGGAAAAAATGTTTACTATTTTTTCAATAATCTTTTATTCTTTTCGCATTTCTGTCTGATGTTTTTGTTTTATTCCATATTCCGTGCAAACCATCTGACATATTTACACATACTTGGATATTATAAAACTGTTTAGTTGCAAAACGGAAACTTGTATGCAACGAGTTGCCAGCTTGGCTACAGAGACGAGTGGTACCAACCCACAGCACTGTTGTGCTTTGATTAGTTTAAGATACGGATGAGAAGTAGGGGTCACAATGTCCGCGGCCCATTGTCGTTGCGAGCCAAACTATTGGGACCGCGACCGCGGCTCCTGCGGTCCTGGCTCCTACGCGCATATCACTAAGTGTCGTCTGAAGCCAGTTTGAGCGCTTTCGTGCTTATCAGAAAAGCGAAAGTGTTGTACATGATTTTTCAAAAGATTTCTGACCCCCACGTAGTCTTAAATGCGACGCAAATTAATAAACCATATGCTACAATGAAAATGATAGCTAAGATATCTTTCATACCTCGTATGTATACAATTATATTTATTATTGATATCAATACAATCCAGGAACTCTTTGAAGGTAGCATATTGTTTTATATCTTTTATACAAGCTACATAATGATGTGCCATACTGCTTATTTGCGAACTTCAAAACGTAGATACACATTTTATATTCGTCATGGTGTTACATGTGCTATAGTTACATTGTAGTTAAATGCACGACCCTGTTAAATTTAAACACATTTTACGAAATTGAGCTAATAAATTAATTACAGTATTGAACACAGGTTTTAGTCGGGAAATTCCCCGTTATTTTACGCTGTATCAAAAATGGTTTAGCTGCGGTCTTTTTGCAAATAATGTCATGTCATTTAAACCGCAATAAATACTGCGGTTAAACTGCGTTCATCTTGCAAATAAAGTATGTCGTTTAAACCGCAATTAACATATTTTTCTCTTACGAATATAAAGTAACTAAATGATTTCGTACTCATATGTTTCTAATCAATACATTATTCAAGTATTTTAAATGACAATGAAAACATGCTTGTGGTTGACGTTATTTTCTTTATTTCCCAAAAAACAATATTAAATTCTCGGAACGATTAGGTGATTTCTGTAATTTGGATTTTGGAAATTTTCAGATCCTGAAATATACCTGTATAAATTGTCTTGTGTTGTAAGATCGTGGCATAGTGTGTTTGATTTCACTCTGACTTCTTTGTACACCATCACACAGCAGTTCTAACTTCCACTATGGTAAGTGCATTATTCATGAAGTTTTGTTCATTATGTTTCCATTTTGCTAAGGTTCGAATGAAAATGTTCACTTCTTGTTACAACAACTATAATAATGTCCGACCGTGCGCTATTATGCTGATGTCAAATGACTTCTTAAACGACTTTTTATTTTCTGAACTTCGGCTTTTTGACAGCCTTGTAAAAAAAGTTCAGCAGTCAGTCCCGTAGGCAGTTCTCGTTTTACTTAATAGTATACAGACTATGCAGGATTAGAGATGAATGGTATCGCTAACTCAAGTGCGAACTACTTAAATGTTCATAGTCTCGACATTTTGTCAAAATACAAATGTATGCAAAATTGTAAATATGAGAAAATCGCTTGTAAATGCCTTTTATACAGAAGTATTCTACAACACTGCGCTGTCACTTTTCTTACATGTTTTCCTAAACCACAATAACAGTGGTCCGATACCGGTACTTTCTATCCTGACCTACGCGCCAAATTAGCGCTAGCATAGGACATGTGTTCTGCGGTTCCAAGAAACTTTTAAGAAAGGTTATGATGCAGTGTTTTGGGATATATCGTACACAGGCATTAACATGCTATTTTCCCAAATTTATTACTCACCTTGTTTTGATAAAAAATTAGATTGTCTAGCTTTAAAGTAATTTGTTAAAACTACTATTTTTATATAGAGATTTTATTTAATAAATATGGGTAGTAGGAAATACCAACGTAAGTCGCATTATATCGGTGTCGTGTTAAAAAGACACACTTCCTGCGTGCGTAGATGCTTTCATCACGGTACGTGTTTGGCATTTTAAAAGCTTCTAATATTGATATTATAATGCATCATACCTTACATGAAGAACATATTTTATATAGCGGAGTAAAGTTTCCTTGTACCAAAATTTCAGAGGATCGCTGTATTCATTATCGTGGCCTTGGTCTGTGTGGAACTCACATCTGGCTGGTTGTGGCGTCGCAGATCTAAGCCGTGCAAAGCAAAGTCAAATGTAGGTGTAGTTGGAACGATTGACTCGGAGGGAAACTATCGAGTTGGCGTTGGTGTATCGATAAAGCGGAGTATTGATTGGGTATGTCTTTTTAGTCGCGATTGTTTAAACGTAAACACGAGTTTAACAGTAAATGAAAAGTACCGAGTATATTTAGATGAGTAGGATATTTAAATTCAATATTTGAAGCCCACCCGTTGGAAATGTATACGTTGTTACGATTGTTACAAAAATAATATGTTTATACAAGAAACAGCGAAGTTTTCAATTTCATTCGAATAATATTGTATAATGTACTCCATGAATATACATATACATGTAAAACGTATGTATACATTTACAAAAACCAAAATCATTCCGTCTTAACTATTTCAATACAAGTTCCATCCTGAGATTTGTATAAAACGTGCAATCTATGCATTATCTTAACATGACATGGAACTAAAATAGATGCGCGAACGTTTAAATGGTGATTATTTTATTGTTTCAGAATGGTAAACATTACGGCATCACATTTACTGTGGATCAATGCAACTTCAACGTGTATGATACAGACGGTGATGGCTATATCACTAAGAATGACATCCAGAGTATATTTGGAGAGGGAAAACAGGCTGAGAATTTCTTTGATGATCTCAACTTAACAACAGGTATGACATATAAGCTGTGGGTTTATTTTCTTGGCGCTTGTGTTACGATACTATCATATCATGTATATGATATAAATTAAAGATACAATATTGCATAACGTGAAACAGCTATGGTATTGTTTTATGGTATGTGTTGTCTAATCTCTCTCTCTATATAAATTTTCTGTCCTTGAAAAACATGGTCACTTCAATGTTGATACCCTGTTTATAAAGAATGACTCGTAAAATATGTATTATTGTATTCTTTCCTAACTACTTTTGTGTACTGTACCAAAATGGTTTTAATGATTTTAGTATTTGAATTATTCGTGTGTAAGTAGAACAATATTAGGCTGTTTCGAAGAGTTACGTTTGTAAAAAAAGTTAAGATCAGGAACAGAATCTTACGATATCAAATTCGTCCAAATGTTTTCGTGACGCTTTTGTGGGTGCTTCTAGGCGACTTGCCATGTAGCATACTTCAACAACCCGAGTATTTTCAGCCACCCTGGTCTTCATAAAGAGGCTCAATCTGACCTTCACATGTTCATGAGAATGAATTATTTTTAGGGAAATGAAGAGAATAAAAGAATACCAAATGCAAATACATTTATTCATGTCGCGGGTTTAAAATGATTTTGATTTAGAAAACTCTGCATTCTATAATTCATTTGTCGTCAATATTTCATTGTTATATCTATTGCGACTATTTCACAGAATTGCATCTGTTGTTTGTGTTGATTTATAATAGGGGACGTAACTCAGTACAAAAGGTACAGAAATAATATAAGCTTACAAGTTGTTTGTCCCTTGCTATAGATCGTTGATATTTTAAATGATTACCATTTTTAAATCATCTCTTTCAGATGACGATAAAGTTGATGAGCAGGAATTCAACTTTATGGCTCCTTTGACAATAAAAGGATGTGAAGATGCAGAAATCCCCAATAGTGCTTGATAGAGACATTGTTTTGTATTTTATATGCTGAGAAAATAAATCAAGAAACATTAAATGTATCTCGTTTTTATGTGATTGATAAGCAGTCAACAGTAAAACTATAGTCCAAGGATATACAATACAATGTATAATAAGCTCACGGGCCATTTATTACCAACACGTGTCCTCTGTGAGGGCATGCAGTATTCGCATGGAAGTAAATAATACATCTAAATATAATTTTCATACAGCATTGATTAACAAACCAGACATACTAAATAATATTTCGGCCACACTAATGTATACGAAGAATACACTTTACAGCTTTAATCAAGTTCCCGGCAATTCTCGGCGAAATGACTATATGCATCAATATGGACCGACATTCGACCAAAGATGCATCAATATAGGCGCCTAACTTGTATGTTGTTCGTCATTTATATATTTGCTAGCGTATACATGGTGTGCATGCTTAAACGGTGTGCATTTAGCGACCTCCATTGATGTGCGCGTATTTGACTCTTGATTTGTTTTAAGATAGATACCGATATGCAGCGTTCTCAAGACTTAAAATGCCAGGTTAGCGCTATATAGCCGCGGTAAATATGCTAAGTGAACGCACATAAAAGAGTGTACTCGGGTTCAGACTGCGTTTAAAGGATATATATAAATCCATGAAAAGTGATTGCTGTTGTTATTTTTCTTTATTGTTATTTATCGTAGATATAGTCTCGTTGTGCACGTCTACGAAAAGTATCGGTGTCATCTTTCTATGTACATCTCACTCTGCGCTTGGAAAATTAATTGGAAAATACACCACTACAACAAGTTAACTCATAACGTATGGCAAGCTAGTGTTATCATAACTTTATGCCTGGGCATACTGATGTTTTCTCTGATTTAGTGCTGGTATAATTTAATATGTCGTTTTATAATTAAATATTCACAAACGTTACATAAATGGTCTGATATCTTTGTATTTCATTTTAATTACAATCGTGACACACATTTCACATATTATACAATCTTAAGGTTCTACCATTATTGCTGATCATTTTTCTTTATTTCGGTTTAAAAATCTAGCATTTCTAGAACAAATCGGATTGAAGATCTCTTGGAAAAAATGTTTACTATTTTTTTTATTATTATTCTTTTTCGCATTTCTGTCTTATGTTTTTGTTTTATTCCATATTCCGTGCAAACCATCTGACATATTTACACATACTTGGATATTATAAAACTGTTTAGTTGCAAAACGGAAACTTGTATGCAACGAGTTGCCAACTTGGCTACAGAGACGAGTAGTACCGTCCCACAGCACTTTTGTGCTTTGATTAGTTTAAGATACGGATTAGAAGTAGGGGTCATAATGTCCGCCCATTGTCGTTGCGAGCCAAAATATTGGGACCGCGGCTCCTGCGGTCCTGGCTCCTACGCGCATATCACTAAGTGTCGACTGAAGCCATTTCGAGCGCTTTCGTGCTTATCAGAAAAGCGAAAGTGTTGTACATGATTTTTCAAAAGATTTCTGACCCCAACGTAGTCTTAAATGCGACGCAAAATAAAAAACCATATGCTACAATGAAAAATGATTGCTACGAAATCTATCATACCTCGTATGTAAAGTCAGTAGTCCCGGACTAGTGATACTTTAAAATAGACTAGCCCGAATTTTGAAACTGGTAGTCCGAAGTAATATGTCTTTACATTACCCATATTTTGTTAAATTCTATTGGATAATACCGCGAACACTGTATATATGTCCGAGGTATTATCTAATATGTATTAATTATTGTTGTTCAAAAATCATCAAAGTACAACACAATTGGTTGTTATGAGAACTTTATAACTGTTTTAACAACATATTCTGCCCAATTGAGCGCGCGTCTAAATTTAACTTGAGCATCACAATCTCTACAAGAATCGAATTCATGTAACGTCGTTGCTAAGCGACTAACGTTGTTTGTGATCGGCAAGATTTTACATTTCGACGTCCCGGGAAGAAATATGCGAAATGTAATGTTTGTGCCGAATCGCATGCTTTTATATTTAGGCCATGAAAGGTCGCCATGTCAATCAACTTCATCTACTCACTGAGTGAATGAAACTAGCCAAAAAAAATCAGAACTTATGTTCTGAATGTGACAATCAAAGTGTGTAAACACGTACATAGTTTCTCACACTCTGAAAAAAACATTTAGTACTGTCCCGCCTGTTTCAAATTTGCTCTTCGAATGTTTTTTAGCAATATTCCAGTTTATAGCTGTCAATAATGCGTCATCACTGCATTAATGACGTCACCTCACGCGCAGATTCGTGTTACTGTGATGAGTATTTATTTATAGCGCGGTACTGGATCTATTAAATTAAAATCAACTACGACTATTTACACTCATACAATGTTATTTAGCTGCCTTAATCAGTTATTTTGACAATATCACATGATACAACACTTCAACAATGCCATGGATTAATTGACAGGTTTAGTATAGCCTTTACGTGTTGATTTTTCTATGTACGGTTTACGGGTATTCCGGTATTTCGGTAATATTCGAACGTATGTTTACTCCACGAAATTTGATTAGCCGGATAAAATGTGCCGAGCGCTCTGATTGGATACTGTGACATACGACCGTTATGGTCGAGTAGGCGAGGGGCGGTGGGTGCTTGCTACACGACAAATTGTCGACATGGGGCCTGATTCATCATCTGATAAGATAAGCATGAGCGAAATCTGTTAATTGGTCTGTTAATTTGTCACTTGTCCGATTTAAAAAATTAGACTAGCCCTGGACTAACATAATTTTACTGGCCGATAGCCCGAAACGATTTTAGACTAGTCCGGGACGTCGGGCTAGCCGATTTCGCGAGATTTCGGATTCCGTATAAATTGTCTTGTCTAGTGAGATCGTGGCACAGTCTGTTTGATTTCACTCTGTCTTCTTTGTACACCATCACACAGCAGTTCTAACTTCTACTATGGTAAGTGCATTATTCATGAAGTTTTGTTCATTATGTTTCCATTTTGCTAAGGTTTGAATGAAAATGTTCACTTCTTGGTATATCAACTATAATAATTGCCGACCGTGCGCTATTATGATGATGTCAAATGGCTTCTTAAACGATTTTTTATTTTCTGAACTTCGGCTTTTTGACAGCCTTGTAAAAAAGTTCAGCAGTCAGTCCCTTAGGCAGTTCTCGTTTTACTCTTAACAGTATACAGACTATGCAGGATTAGAAATGAATGGCATCGCTAACTCAAGTGCGAACTACTTAAATGTACATAGTCACGACATTTTGTCAAAATACAAATGTATGCAAAATTATAAATATGAGAAAATTGCTTGTTAATGCCCTTCATACAGAAGTATTCTACAACACTGCGCTGTCACTTTTCTTACATGTTTTCATAAACAACAAATACAGTGGTCCGATACCGGTACTTTCTATCCTGGATTACGCGCCAAATTAGCGCTAGCATAGGAAATACAAGTATATCACTTGCGTTCTGAAGTTCCAATAAACCTTCAAGAAAGGTTATGATGCAATGTTTTAGAATATATCTGTAAACAGGCATTAACATGCTATTTTCCCAAAATTATTTCTCAGCTTATTTTGATAAACAATAAGATTGCCTAGCTTTAAAGTAATTTGTTAAAACTACCATTTTTAATTAGATACATTATTTCATAAACACAAGTAGTAGGAAATAGCAACGTAAGTTGCATTTTATCCGTGAAGTGATCAAAGTTGTGTTAAAAAGACACACTTCCTGCGTGCGTAGAACTTTGCTTTCATCACGGTACGTGTTTGGCATTTTAAAAGCTTCTTATAGTTATATGATTATGCATCATACTTAATATAAAGAAAATATTTTATATAGTGGAGTAAGGTTTCCTTATACCAACATTTTCAGAGGATTGCTGTATTCATTATCGTGGCCTTGGTCTGTGTGGAACTAACATCTGGCTGGTTTTGGGGTAGAAGATCTAATAATAGCAAACCAAAGACAACTATAGATGCTGGCGTTAAGGCCGGCAACGGCGTCCCCATTGCTACTATTGGTGTGAAACATACTAGTGGCGGATGGTCATCTGGTTTAACTGGATCGATTGACGCGGCGGGAAACTGGGGAGTAAGCGCTGGTGTTAAATTTTCATTCAGAAAGCGGAGTATCGATTCGGTATGTCTTTTTTATCACGAATGTTTAAACTTTAACGCGAGTTTAACAGTAAATGAAAAGTACCGAATATATTTAGAGGAGTAGGATATTTAAATTCAATATTTGAAACTCACCCGTTTGAAATGTATACGTTGTTACGAATGTTACAAAAATCATGTTTTTACAAGAAACAACGAAGTTTTCAATTTCATTCGAATAATATTGTATAATGTACTCCATGAATATACATATAAATGTAAAACGTATGTATACATGTTCAAAAACCAAAATCATTCCGTCTAAACTAGTTCAATACAAGTTCCATGCTGAGATTTGTATAAAACTTGCAATCTATGCATTATCTTAACATGACATGGAACTAAAATAGATGAGCGAACGGTTGAATGGTGATTATTTTATTGTTTCAGAATGGTACACATTACGGCATCACATTTACTGTGGATCAATGCAACTTCAACGTGTATGATACAGACGGTGATGGCTTTATCACTATGAATGACATCCAGAGTATATTTGGAGAGGGAAAACAGGCTGAGAATTTCTTTAATGATCTCAACTTAACATCAGGTATGACATATAAGCTGTGTGTTCATTTTTTTGGAGCTCATATGGCAGAATTCTCCTCATCCGATAATCGATACCGCGCAAAAATGCCTATATAGAACTATGAAGGATTTTAGCTTTATATTAGTATAACTTTTTATCCGTTAAAGATATCAAATAAATGCAAACGGTTTTGTAATGTTTTAATATTCCCCATTCATTCAAATATTTTACCTTTTATTTAAAATTAAAGTAAAATGGTCTTCTTTTAACTTTAAAACAGTTACCAGTGCTATATAGAATATATATAGGCGAAAATAATTTACTCTGAAATTAACTTAATGTCATTTAAAAACGGTTAATGATATTAACAAAATGCAAATTGTCTCATATACCATAATTATTTCTATGTCAGTCGGTATTTATATTGTGAAAATATTTAAAAAGGAAAATGGTATTTTTTACACTTTAAAATTATATAGTATGTTTTCTACCACGTTCGGAAATGTTCGGAAGACCATCCTAGTATGACCGAAGTTTTATGGCACTTGATCTCTGGACGGTCACACTAGTCGTCCAGCAGCGATTATACAAGCTGTTAATTAACATTTAGTGCGCTTTATAGGGAAGAATTTAGGGGAATGTGACTTTTTATAGAATAGCCTTTAAATGAAATATTGGTGTGGTTCATTATAGGGTGACAATAGATTGACTTTTTATTCTGTAAAGATCTGAAATTTAAAACAGTATAATTAATTAATATAATTATTTTTATATGATATTGTTTAACTTTATATTTAAAAGTGAAAATTATAATATTAGTGCTATTAAGATTGTAAAATACAGATGTTACAATTATTTAGACAAGTAGTTGCATAAATTATATAAAATAAATTTCAAAGTATTAGGTTTGACATTTTATAAGTTTTATATCGTTTTCTGCAAGATAGATCATTCCATGAATAATATACATTTGATACTTATTCACTTCACTGTAAGACAGATTAGCTTGATTTGTTTGCTAAAAACTGATAAAACTTATCTTTTATGTCTCTGGTTATATTTGAAAATGAATGCGTCCAGATTTTATTCCTAAATATTAGACTAGTCGGGATCCGACTATAGTGTCCAATACCTGCTTTTTAATTGAATGTTTATTTGCAAATATATTAAACAAATACCCGAATATAGACATCTGGTTTATATGTCCGTGATATATGTAAGGTATAAATAATTGCACTCCATCATCAAACATACAAGATGATGTTTTTAATTGTAACAGACAAAATAAGTGTCATTATAATTTCTATTGAAAAGAGACAAATATATGTTTAAACTATATCTGATTTTCTAGAATTTGACATATATCTTGATATACATGACGAAACATCCAATAATGGCACAGCCGAAAAATCATAAGTGAAATTCGCGAATTTGAGTTATTAAGTAACATAATAAATGGTCCACTAGAAAAGATTCGTGTTACCACTTAAATCGAGTGTAATACATCATAAAAAGGTAAGAGGTGGCAGTTCTGGGCACTTTCAAGCCTGTTTCTAGTTGTATGATATTTATCTTACCGAAAATTTATCACGAATATTAACTAGATAGCTAGATAATTATCGTAATAATTAAGTGGTTAACACGAATTAATTCGCGAACGCTATCATGCTAACTGGTGGCAGTAATATGCCACCATAATAAATATATATTGCACGTACCTACTATATACACATATAAAACCAAGGAGCAGTCGTTAATCTTTATTGTAAATACGAATTAAATGCAGATAATAAAAAACCAGGTACTAATGCACGATTAAGAAATTACTTAAGAAATCATTTATCATCCCGGTCAGACCGTAGATGAACTGATTAACAGCTGCTCCATGTATGAATATAAAACTTATCACACATTAACTATAAAAATAATTCGGACATTATTTACATAGGTAAATTTTTCTACTATTTAAAATATCATGACAGGTTTTGGCACAAATTCTAATGACTGTTTGATTGGTATCATGAAGGGGCTAATGTCCGCATGTGCTAGGGGCTAATGTCCGTCTACCATGTATAATACATTCTGATCAATTAGTACTGCCCGGGGCAATTTCATTATGCTGGCTAATCACAGCGGGGTGGCTAATTAAGTCGCGAACGATAATGATCATGAAATCATATCATAAATCGGTAAATCACGGAGGCTTCCGAGTATTTCCGAGTGTTTCCGACCACCGTGCCCACTGATTTGCGACACTCTCATCGATAACTATCGGCTAATCTGATGATGAAGATTCTTCGGTATGTTGTGTTACAATACTATCATATCATGTATATGATATAAATTAAAGATACAATATTGTATTACGTGAAACAACTATAGTATTGTTTAATGGTATGTGTTGTCTAATCTCTCACTTTATAAATTTTCTGTCTTTGAAAACAGCGTCACTCCAATGTTGATACTCTATTGATATAGAATGACTCGAAAAATATGTATTAATGGTATTATTTCCTGATTACTTTTGCTTACTTTACCAAAATGGTTTTAATTATTTGCAGATTTGAATTATTCACATGTAATAGAACAATATTAGTCTGTTTCGAAGAGTTTCGTTTAAAAAATGAGTTAAAATTAGGAACAAAATCTTACGATATCCAATTCGACCAAAATGTTTCGTGACGCTTTTGTGGGTGCTTCTAGGCGACTTTTCAGACGACCATCGTGATCGTCTTCGTCAAAACGCTCACTCCGACCTTCATATGTACATGAGAATAAATGATTTTTAGGGAACAGAAAATAATACCAAATGCAAATGTCCATGTCGCGGGATGTAAACTAATTTTGATTTAGAAATCTCTACATTGTAGAATTATTTTGTCGTCAATATTTCATTGTTCTATATCTTTTGCGGGTATTTCACTGTCTTTGCGGAATTGCATCTGTTGGATCGTAACTACGGTATAATATCAACATTGATGCTTCTGTTTTCAGCATGTCCAACTTTCTGGCTCATCGCAAGATTCCCCAGATCTGATCGATATTGGCTCCATGCTATAACCGATTATATATACGCCACTTTAACGTCTCATGATCATTATTATTCGCGACTTAATTAGCCATCCCGCTGTGTTTAGCCAGCATAATGAAATTGTCACGGGCTGTACTGATTTATGAGAATGTATTATACATTCATGATACTTAAATTGAAGCCTCTATCGAAAAAAGTTATATTGAATTTTCGTCCGAGGCATTCTTTCTATAATCATTTAAAACGGATAAAAATTGATTCCGATTCCGCCTTCGACTTCGAAAAGTCCCTATCGTGTTCGGAGGAAATACCCATACCAGGTCGACCGAAATACCATAAATGTGCATTAATAGGAACAAATGTGCGTAGCGAATGTCGACCAGATAAACACATTCATTTGCCTTTTGCGGCGCAGCCGTACTAACATGGTTTTGCTATTTGCATATCAGTGTTGTATAAACCAATAAATCTTACATTAACCTTAACATTACGGCAATTTCTCATCATCCGCACAACGTGTGTAACATTGACGCGGATTGGTTAACCTTTCGATAAGAGGTACGTAATTACCTTACCGAAATCCACTGAATTTCGGTGAATTAACCGAAATCCATTTTGGATCTGGAGTAACCAACACTCATAACATCTCTGCATCTTAACCTTCAAATTCAAGATATTTCTTGTTTACTCTGCCTCTTCACAGTCAACAACATGACTAAACTATTCTGTTTTTAAAGTATAATTATAATCTATTCGCAGTTTTTCGCTTTTTCCGAGACAAAAAATTGTTTAAAGGGTGTTTAAATCGAATCGTGATTGATAGAAGTAATGGCTTGTGGTAGACACCATTTTCTGATATACGATAAGAGGCGTGAGCTGTCACGATGTTATTTCTTGATATGAATGTTGTTTACGTCTCGCGCTTTCGCTAGAAAATAAAAAGCTCAATGGACCCGGATATTCGAATTTTGTTGTTTGTTCATACATTTTATCAATCATTCGGGCACGTTCGCATTTGTTACGTGCTAGTCCACAAGGACAGATTCTTCTGATAATGCGATTAAATAAATTTGCATAAAATAATTACAAATACGCCCATTTTTTGTATTTCCAATTAAAATTACAAACTAATTTTAGGTTATTTAAATACGCAAGATAGGCCTATACTGTGGTGCACGCTAATAGTTATACCTAGTAAAATATATTTTCAAATATACTTTTCCACATTGCCAACGTATCGAAGATTTGTATAATGATTTATATTAACATTAAAATATTTGTTTGATTTGCATCTGTGTAATGTATCCACCATTATTGTTTGTTTGTTTCATCGGGTTTAACGCCGTTTCTCAACGATATTTCAGTTATATACGGCGGCCGGTTCACCTAACAAGTTTTTCCTGGACTGAATTCTAACCAGTACTAACTTACCCTTCCACAAGGAGCCGGCAACTTCTCCACATGTAAAATCGACATTTTTTGTCAAATTTTCATGGAAGGGTATGACCTGCCGCGACCGGGAATCGAACCCGGATCGCCCGGTTATAAGTCCAGCGCACTAACCACTGGACCACGGCCGCGGCTTCCACCATTATTGAAAGTTTATTATATGTTTATCTTCACGGTTATCTCAGGATTTTTGTAGCAGGACCTCCTCATGTTTTATTTAAGAAGTTTTTACGCTATAGATCGGGTCTGTGGGACAAAATGTTATGAGAACATATGTACTGATCATGGCGTCCCATACTATCCCTTCCCAGGCCCGGTCCCATGGGGGCAAAGGGGGGGGGGGGCTGGCCCCCAAGTCGGCTATGAAGTGACCAGATTATGTCTCAAGGTTGCTATTCTTTAAGCACTTTAAGTACAAACTAACATCAATTTATTATCAATATCCATTTTACTACCTGTTTTTGGAATTATGTAGAAATTTTAGCCTTGATCACTTATCTCAGAGCTATACTGTGTCAATACAGCGTTGGCGTCTTTTCAAAACGTGTTTATGTCTGTTTTAAACTCAGTTGCGCCAATAAAAGAGATACGACTTAAAAATCGTACTGAACCATGGATGTCAGCAGAAATTTTAGAATTCATTAGTTTACGGGATAAAGCACTCTATATGTTCAAAAAGCACGGTAAACAGGAATATCGCAAAAGCTACAACCATTACCGAAACAATGTTCAAACTCTCATCAATTCTGCAAAACGTCATTACTTTTCAAATAAAGTAGAAGAAAATAAATCTGACTCTAAAAATCTATGGGGTTCTTTAAAATAACTAGGTTGCAAGCAAAAGGCAAAAGGTAGCGCGAATATTGTTTTTAATGTTGATGGAGTACTTTGCCATGACCAGAAATCAATAGCAAATCATTTTAACGAATTTTTTACTACTGTAGCTTCTAGTTTAGTGAGCAAATTACCAAATCCAAAGAATATTTTTACAACAAATTCTAACATTTTTAAGTCATTTTACTACAATAAACTTTCAAAGTTGTCTGAACTTACAGGCGAAAACCCAACCTTTCAGTTAAAACATGTGTCTGACGACTTTGTTTACAAACAGTTAATTACACTCAACACAACAAAAAGTACTGGTCTAGACAGCATACCAGCAAACTTTCTTAGAGATGGGGCATCTGTTTTAAAAATTCCAATTGCATATATTGTTAACCAGTCCATATATTCGTATGTTGTCCCTGACGATATGAAACTTGCAAGAGTAACTCCCCTGTACAAGAAACACAGTCCCCTTGATGTGGGCAACTACCGTCCTGTTAGCATATTAAGCGTCGTATCAAAGATACTGGAACGTTCTGTGTACAATCAATTACTTAGAAAAATACTCCCTGTTATACGAATTTCAGTCCGGGTTTAGATCAAAGTATTCAACGGATACTTGTCTCATTCACTTGTTTGACTATATAAAACAAAACAACTCAAAAGGTCAGTATACAGGTATGGTCATGTTAGACTTACAGAAAGCTTTCGATACGGTTGACCACACCATTATCTGTGATAAATTAAATACAATGGGCATTTCTTGTACACGATGGTTCCAGGCGGAAACCGAAAACAAATATCAAGTATAAATTTGTCAGGGCAGTATACTTGGCTACTTGGCCCTCTTCTCTTTTTATGCTATGTCAATGATATGCCTACATGCACACATCGTGTAAACTCATTCTATATGCAGATGACAGTGCAATTCTTTTTGCACATAAAACCAAGATGTAATCTCTCATAAGTTAGGACAAGTGATGGTATCTTGCTCTAATTGGTTGGTTGACGACAAGCTATCTCTTCGCTTAGGGAAAACGGAATGCATGCTCTTCGGGACTCCAAGAAAACTCAGAAAGGTCCAGTCTTTTAAAGTAAAATGTAATAACCATGAAATTCCAAGTACCGAATCAGTAAAATATTTGGGACTGGCTATAGATAAACACTTAAACTGCGAACTTATTGTAGACAACATATTTAAAAAGGTCAACTCACGTGTAAAGTTCCTGTACCGAAATTGCAAATATTTTAGCAAGAAAACAAAACTTACACTGGCATCCGCTTTAGTTCAATGTCACATTGACTTCTCCTGTTCAACATGGTACGTCGGTCTCAATAAGAAATGTTAAGTTACAAGTTACAAGTTGCCCAAAATAAAATTATTCGTTTAGTTCTTGATCTTCCCCCACGAGCAAGTATTACAGATAACATTCTTGAACATATATATTTATTAAATGTTACAGACAGAGCAAAAACAACTTAGACTGAACCATGCTTTTAATATTTACCATGAGAAATGCCCTTCCTATCTAAATACTTATTTCATACAAGTAGCAACGATGCACACCAGAACACGTTTTAGCAATTTTTTAATTCCGAAAATTACAAGCTGTGAGTCAGAAACTTTTTATTATCAAACAATTACTGACTGGAATGCTCTACCAGATTATATAAAAAAATCTATCATAAACAGAATTTTAAGATAGCCGTAAAGAAACACCTTACTGATGCAAGAAAGTTAAACTAGGGAATAGCTGTGATGTAAAATTTAATCTGTGATAAAACTGTTGTAAAATCCTGTTTTACTTTAAGTAAGCTGTGATTCTTATTATGACGTATTTAAATCTATTTTCCTTTTGATTTATCTATTTATTTTTAAATATTTGTCTCAGCTAGTAACAGTTCAATATATGTATAATTACCTTTATATAACTTTATAAGAAACTTAAAATTGCATTTATTCTATATGTGTGTAGCCACGTTATATCTTCATATTGTTTTGTCATAAAAAGTTTTAATTAGGAAATAAGTGCTGTTCAGCAACTTTAATGGGTTATCCTCGGTATAAGATCCATATATTGTATTCTTAAAATAGCTATGTTATTGCATTTATCAATTTCTTAAACTTGTGTTGTGTATGTATTAACTTTAATTATTGCCATTAGTTAGTATTATTTCCTTTATTTTTACCTAAGCTTTGTAATATTTTTTATAATAATCATTGTGATTTAAATTGCATTGTATGTACTGTGTAAAATTTTATAAGTGATCTTGTGCCAAAATAAATCTAATATCCTGACCGACATGAATTAAATTTTGATCACATTTGAGATTTTTATAAAAATAGGACAGCACTTTTCCGCGTACCCTTTGAACACCCGTATACATGCGTACAATATATAATGTCATATACCAACACTGAGTCATGGTTGATTTACGGCCTTTTTCTATGTTCAAACATCTACGCAGTTGTGAAATATGAACATAGCATCCATAAAAACATAATAATAATCATTCATGTAGGACTTTGTATTCTAGTTTTATTGTTGATTTTTTCTAGCGTTTACGTCGTTACGTCGTTGACTGTAGTATACTTATGCCTGGTACTGACATTTTAAGGATTGAATAATATCATTTCAAATACTAAGCAAAGTAATTATATGTATAACAAATAACTAGTAATAATTATGAAGAGTCATAAACGCAGTATACTTTGAGTAATACGTGTGCATTATTCACTGAATTATTTCTCTTTTGCAGAAAAAAACAATATAAAACTTATAAAATGAATATCAATTTTAATTATTTTCAATTAAAGGAATATAAGCGTACAAGTTGTTTGCCCTTGTAGGCCAGTCAAAATAAAAAAAAATGGGGAAAAAAATGCACAGAAATAATTTTAGTGGATTTGTGTCATATAAGGCTTCACATTAAATATACTAAAAGTATAGGACAATCACACGGTGCAAAATGTGATTTTTGGGGTAAAATGGTTGAAAATTTAAATAAGAATGGGAATTTCTGGAATTTGCCAATAACTATGTCAAATTTTGCAATAAAACTACCAGAATTACTGTATTTAATCGATTTTGCATACAGTACAAAATAACTAAAGTATAGAAACATTGAACAGTGTTAAATGTGATTTTTGGGATAAAATTTAAAAAAATCACAAAAAATGAGCATTTCTGGGATTTGCCTATAACTATTTCAATTTATCCAATAAAACTACCAGAATTACTTTATTTAATAGATATTTTATTACAGTACATAATACTTATAGTATAGAAACATCGTACCGTGTGCAATATGATTTTTGGGGTAAAACCTTCAAATAAATAACCAAAAAATGGGAATTTTTCGAATTTGCCAATAACTATGTCAAAGTTTGCAATAAAACTACCAGAATTACTTGATGGGATAGATATTATATTACAGTTAAAAATACCAAAAGTATAGATACATTGTATCAAGTGAAATGTGATTTTTGGGGTAAAACTTAAAAAAATAACAAAAAATGGGAATTTTTGGAATTTGCCAATAACTAACTCAAATTTTGCAATAAAACTACCAGAAATACTGTATTTAATAGATATTATAATACAGTTCAAACTACCTAAAGTATAGAAACATTGTATCGTGTGAAGTGTGATTTTTGGGACAAAACTTAACAAAAAATGGGAATATTTGGAATCTGTTAATATCCCGTTCATTTTAACTATAAAGTTTTCAGAATAGTTAATTTTTACTCATGTTATATTGCAAAATCCATAAATTAAATCATAAAAACAGTTTATAATGCGGAACGTAATATTTATTTGAAAAATATATCAAAAAATAAATAACTAAAAGTTGCAATTTCTGGTATATTTTGTCTATTCCTGGTTTAAAAAAACAAAACAATGAAAGTCACAAAAATGACATAAGCTACGTGTTATCTCTCAAGACAACATATGATAACATTATGCTATCAAATCAAACAAGAAATGTGGTTTTGAGGTAAAAGTTCTGAAAACATAAACGAAAATGCTGATTTCCGGAAGCCATATGAATTTGATCACACAACAATTTAACAAGCCTTAAATATGTAATATTTTGATGTTTAATGTTTTATACTGAAAGTGAATTTGTTCATATACTATATTTTCATAAAAGTGACTTAAACATTTTAACTTTGTAAAATATGTAATATTGGTTCAAAAAGTTCACATACATGAAACTGTTTATTTAGTTGATTATTAATAGAAGCAATGTCGGTGTCTTAATGCAGCATAAGATATGCACAATGTTTTAGTCAAATGCCAAATCTGGGCTGATGGCAATCTCACAGCTGACTCCTTTGCATGTGAATCAGGCTGAACCACATTCAAATCTAACAATCTTGCAGCTACATGCTACTGTACGGCAGCCAGTTTGACAAGTGCACCGTACAACTATCATTATGTGAGCACGAGCTGGCGCTCTGTTGACACTGGATATAGTTCGTTACCAACTAGTTCCCAACCCCATTCTAGCGGGTCCAAATCATCATGTCATTCCCAGTCCTGTATTTAGAGATACTCACAAACTATGGTACATAGATGCATCAGACGTAGGTGGTAGTTTGTTTGGGGTCCACATAAATTGATGTTATTGCAACCTTTTCAACAAACGTAAAAAAGCATACGATGTTCAAACTTTGCCCCGACTCCCTTTCATATATGCAAACTAATGCTTGTTCCCTGACCGTGTTCTGGCCTCCTTAGAAACTACTTCTGGACTCGGATGAAAGTTGTGTGAAAAATATTATATTCCATCACGCAATGCTTGGATGCGACACTACGCAAAATTGTATGGTTTGAACATTGTATGCTACATCTACGTGTGTTGAAAAGGTTGCCAAGACCTCAATTTATGTGGATTTATGTTACAAATATATATTACATTCCCCATCATAAACTGTTTTTATAATTTATATCATTGATTTTGCAATATAACATCTGTTGAAAATTACTGTTCTGAAACTTTTACAGTGAAAATGAACGAGAAATTATCCGATTCCAAAATTTCCCTTTTTTTTAGTTTTACCCCAAAAATCACATTTCACTCGATACAATGTTTCTGTACTTAAGTATTTTGTACCGCAATATAATTTATATTAAATACAGTAATTCTGGTAGTTTTGTTGTAAAATTTGACATAGTAACAGACAAATTCCAAAAATTCCCATTTTTTGATATATTTTTTTAAAGTTTTACTCCAAAAATCACATTTCACACGGTACTATGTTTCTATACCCTAAGTATTTTGTACTGTAATATAATATATATTAAATACAGTAATTTTGGTAGTATTATTGCACAAATTGACATAGTTTTGGGCAAATTCCAAAAAATCCCATTTTTATTTTAATTTTCAACCATTTTACCCCAAACATAACATTTTGCACAGTGTGATAGTTTTATACTGAATGTGGTGCTTTATATGACACAAATCCATCAAAAGTTTGTCTGTGCATATTTTTCCTCCTATTTTTCCACTGGTCTAATATATATTTGGCAAATTCCAGAAATTGTCACTTTCATTGATAGTTTTTACCATTTTACCCAAAAAATCACTGTAAACAACATATGATGTGTCATTACTTAAGGTATGTTATGGTGCAACATAATGTCGACTAAAAACAGTTTATTCTGGTATTTTTATAGCTAAATCTGATTTTGATATAGTCAAATTCCAGAAATTCGTACTTTTTTACCTTTTAGTACATTTTACCCCAAAAAAAGCATTTCGCACAGTAGGATTTTCCTATACTTTTTTTCCTTACACGGCAGATATTAAACAATACATTTATGCCAAAATAATTTCTGTGCATTTTTCCCCCCTTTATTTGCCTTTTTTTCAGTAGATTGACTGGACTATTGCTATAGTTCGTTATTTTAAATGATTACCATTTTTAAATCATCTTTTTCAGATGACGATAAAGTTGATGAGCAGGAATTCACCGTTGTGGCTCCCTTGATAATAAAAGGTTGTGAAGATGCAGAAATCCCCAAAAGTGCTTGATAGAGACATTGTTTTGTATTTTATATGCTGAGAAAATAAATCAATTAAGTAAAGGACTCGTAGATTAGAAAGCTAAATATCCCTTTTCAATGCTTAGCGCTTAAACGTTTGACATTGTTTTTAAAGCATAAATGTTATGTCGAAGTATTTTTTATATGGATACTTGAACACACAAGAGGTAAAATTGCTCGCATTGTCTAATATCTGTGAAGTGTTTATGCATTTAATGTTTGGACTCGTAGATTAGTTCCATTTTGGCGACAGTACATAAATCGGTGATATAAACCAAAGCCATGAAGTAAAGATGGATTTCATTTTCTTAACCGACAAAATGGCCGAAAATAACACGTTATAAATCAGAAAAACTTGTTGGCGACTATGGGTTTTCAGTGACTTGTCGATGGTTCAATGAGTCATATTTTTTGAAGGAACTAAAATTCGTTCTGGAAATTGTATCCTAATATTACCAATGGCCTGTACATTTAGCGTATAATTAAGGATATCAGTATATTTCAGTATTCATACTCAGACAACAGGCTTGTAGGAAGGTTTTGAGCATTGGGGCCGCGGATTGGGTGGGTGCGGGAGGGGTATCCTTTCGTTCGTCCGAAAATAATTGTTTTCTTTCTTATACTCCATGTTCTACCCAACAAACGACTCAACACAACATATGTTTACAGGTGGCGGTTACTACTTTTCGAAAAAAACAAAGATGTGTCAATTTGTGTTTATTTTGTGCAAATATTTCAGATGCCTAAATGTTTTGAAATTTGTTTAAATTATAATGACTATAGCGATCGGAGGAACTGCTAGACTTCCATCTCCCATGTTTATTCAACAACCTACTATCTAATTCTACAGTACTATTGGCTGCTGCCGAGACCCCGCCACTGCGTAGACTATGCAGACCGAAATTTTGTTTGCTTTCCCCGATTGCAATGATTGCTTCGAGGAATATTTCTTTACTTCTAGAATATGATAAAGGATTTGAAGTATCGACTGGGATGTATTTGTTGCTACTTTTGAGAAATTTGACTTTAGTGAATATGTATTTATTCGAGGAGATGGTCAACCCTGCCGCAGCTATATAATTCTTTAACCACGACACCGGACATAGCTTATTACAAGTCTAGCAATGACTATTTCTGAACCTTTGCTTAACTGATCAGTTTTGCTTTTCTTAATGAACAAAGATATATGATTCTCATAAATTTTGACGTCTTTCATTTGAAGAGAACTTAGTTCATTAAATCTCATGAAACCTGCAAATCCAAGAATACACATTGTACATATTCTGCTGTCTTTCAAACTCATAGTTCCAGTTTTACTATACAATTCTACTATACGAGTCAGTCTACTGTAACTGGCTGTTTTTTACACCCTGGTTTGCATAGGATACGTCTACTCCCCTCGAACGTTAGTTTCGTTAACTTGTTTGCGCACGGATTATCTAGAAGAGTCAATTCGTGTTTCCAGTTAATGGCGTAGAAGTATCCTTCTAAGACAGAATTAGATACTTCATTCACGGTTAAATCACTAAGAAAAATACAAACCGTCGTCACCTTGGCTGGTAAGCTAACTAGACCACGAGTAACACACCAGCTATCAAATTTGTTGAAGTATGCAGAATATTTCTTGTTGGTATTCTTGGATTTCGAAGCCATTACTATGTCCGGTATCAACCTCGCTGCTGCACCGAGTGAACGATGATTAGATAACTGTGCTATTTCATTCCATAATACATGCTTTCCAGAATTCTGTAATAATAATTCATAAACTATATTTAATATTATTATTTATCATAGCTATATTTATACATATCAAGTTTAAACTTCTACCGATTGTAGGTCGTACATGTCTTTATACACTATCGAACATACCTAATTTGCATTCTCCCGCTTAAATTTAAACTAAACTCCTGTCTACCGACAACTGTAGGTCGTTAGGTAAATTCACAAGATGCTTGCTGTACACATATGTATGCGCTATTTAACATGTCTAATTAGATTTAATAAACTGAACACCTCTCTATCGACAATTGTAGGTCGTTTGTCTCAATATAGTCTCATCGCTTCCTTTTTTTGCCGTAATTCTACCCCGTTGCCATGTCTGATGTACGTCGGTTTGTATTTGTTTTTGTCTATTGTATCTATCAATGTGGTATAATTCTCGATTTTTTATGGCTTATCTTTATGAATTAATTTGGATCAATATTACTACCCGTTTGCTATGATCCCGTATTTACTATGATCCCGTTGTTCACGCACATTTGTAAGTATTCTATAATCATGTTTGAAGGTGCGGTCCTAGTATGGGGTGCGAATTTATACATGCGGAAACCATATTATACACTTTAACAATATAACAGTGACTATTTCTCGTTATAGATTTCAATAATCAAATATCTCATTCTGTGTATGTTCTTGTTTGTATTTTTAATACATATAATTTCTTTCGTTTGAGTAGACGAATTAGAAAGAAATTAATTTCCCTTAAAGCGATTAAAGTCTCCGCTAGGGGCGCTAAACGTTGCGCACGAAGTTATCGTGCGTGTCATAAATTGATAAGTGGTCAGTTCAGCTTTGGGTTCTGACAAGACATTACACGGAGAAAATTAAAAAGAAAAAGGAAGATAATAATATAAATAAATGTTATTGTTAGTTAGACAGAAACAAAATTGGCGAAATAAAATGTGGTTAAGTCTGTTGATCTAGAATTTATTTTTTAAGGATTATGCTTTGTAATTAAATTTGATTGTATATCTACAAATATACGATATAGCAGTTTCTAATCAAAGACATTGTAATTGGAGTTTGAAGATTACGGTGAAAGCAACCGAAATCAATTATAATTAAAGATCAATTATACAGTAATTGTATTGCAAGTTAGTTATTAGTATACAAAGGTGTGCTATATGTATTCACTGTGATTGTTAAAAATGATTTGTAAAGACTGTACGTTTCATTGAAGTTCATACATTGCTACTAGTTTTGTGTATGTGTTTGTCAGTGATGCGCCCAAGTGCTTACCGCAATTTACATTATCTGAAATATAAAAAAAAATTAAATGAATATTTTGTTCGTTATTCTTTGTTTAGTCTCTAAGGAGACGTGCAAAAGGTTCAAGAGAATAATACATTCCCGTAATGGAGTGAATGGAGCAACACAGAAAACACTGTTAAAACACGAACCTTGAACAAAAAATGTTTTGGGTTTTTCGTACTCTACGTAATCAACAACGAACTCACGGAACGATCCGGTGAACGTATTGACTATGGCTGGCCAAAAGGAAGAAGACTTCCACTTTGGAATCACTAAAGTGCCCTCTGCCCTGCATTTAATCATGTGATTAATAACCTTCTGAATCAAATGAATTGGGGGTACCAACCAAATGTTTTTTCCCGACCAATCGAGTGCAAAGGCGTCTACGCCGGAAGTGCCTGGACACCAACACTAAATGTGCCTACTTGTTTATTTTGACAGTCCGCGAATCTGTCGACATCAAACGGACACCTGGCCCCCATTTGTCGTTAAAGTATTTAAATATGTTTGGCGATACACCCCAGTCATCAAAATCTAAAGTCTTGCTGTAAGCGTCTGCTTCTTGGTTATTGTCTCTCGGGTCCCAAGAGGCTTCTAATATTATTTTGTGACTTACGCATAAATCGAAAATTCTTCTAGCAATTGACTGTAGGACTATTTTGGTGCTACCCTGACTTCAAATTCTGACAACGTTTTGATTATCTGTGTAAACTTTAACAAATTTTCCTGTCAAATGTTTACTAAACGACGGCAGCGGGTATTCTAAGGATCGCAACTCCCTAAATGTAGAACTCTGTTTGCTCTCTAACTCTGTGAACATTACTCTTGAAATTTTGTTTACTGAACTTAATAGTACTCCTGCCGCCGCTCGATGGCTTGCGTCTACGAAAATTATTCTCTCTGGCATGCTGTCCAGACGTACTAAAGATCTAAAGGGAAGTAATTCCAAATTAGCGAACCAAAATTGTAACTCCCCTACGGACTTGGGGTCTAACTTAATTGTTGCGTTCAAAGATGCTCTTTGAACAATAGGTAAATGAAGGTTTCTGGTCATTATCTGACATACGTTTCCAAAACAAAAGGACATGGAAATAACTGTGCCCACATTTTTTGCTATCGCACGCGCTGAGCAATTTCCCTGATTTTGTAGGTAATTTAGAATCATTTGTTTTAGTTTTTCTATTTTTCTTATGGGAATTTCGACGCTACCTGTACTTAAGTCCAAAGTATTTCCCAACCGCTCTATAACTGGACTAGGTTCCCAATGACTTTTCTCTTCGTTTGCTATTAATCCGGCTCTGGCGAGATCTTGCCTAACTTGACTACTTACTTTGTGGCATAATTCTAGGTAATCCGAGACTTCTCTGACCCTATAGCCTTTTTTTGTTTTTTTGCGGCTTAGGGTCGGAGGAACTCCTATAGTAAAAACCCGGGGATTACTGAAAACCACACAGTCGTGTACTTTCAAGTTTCAACGGTGTATGTGGCGTTTGGTCTCATTTTAACGGAAAGTTAGCCGAACAAATCGGTAAATTGATATTTAATTTACCAATCTGCATCGATCACGTGACAGCCAGGTGCTTTGACCAAAATACATATTTACATGAAGAAAATTATTTTTTTAGCGTACTCTGAAAAGGATTGACCGTTACAACGTATTCAAGGTTTTCAAAACAAATGTTACAGTTCAGATAGGTTAATTAATATATTGATAATAGATGTATATGCTTGAAATGTTAATCTAATGAATGTTTACATAGATATATTGATTTAAAGTTCCTCTCCCGCGCGGGAAAGGAAATCCCCTGGTTTTTACTATAGGAGTTCCTCTGACCCTAACCAGCAACATGAAATATCAAAAATCGTAAAAGGGGCTGGTTTAGGGACACAGAAGGCTCGGATTAAATTCTAGGGTGTCTGTGCCCCACCCATCGTCTAAATACACTATTATCTATATTCCCATTCCTCTCCAGTATTTAATTAATGGTCTTAGTAATTTGTAAATAACCACGGCGCAATAGAGATACCGAACGGTAGAACTGTAAATACGTAGAACTTTTGTACTCCGTCTACGCGCCAGGAAAACCCTAAATATTGCTGGTATTCCCCGTTTATGTTTACATGATGATAACTGGAACTTAGGTCAAATTTGAACATTAAATTGCCTTTCTTGCAATATTCCAGAGCTTCTTTCTGACCCTCGAATTTTATTTTCCTTTTTATGACGTGCACATTAACGTGTCTCAAATCGAGAATGAGTCTTTCTTTGCCCTTACTGTTTACCGATACCGTCAATGGATTTACGCAAAATGGTTTTCTGCTAACTTCGGCAATATATTTCTTTTCAAGAAGCTCCGATATCGCTGTTGCAACAAATTTGTGTCGTTTTAAAGAAGACATATTGTTTCTCAAATGTACAGAACATGGCAACGTTTCAAATGGAATCTTAAACCCGTTTATAATTACATCTTCTATAAATGTGTTAACTTTCAACTCATGCACCCAAAAGTCTGAATGTATTTTTAATACCGTCTTTAACTGTAACAGAATTGACCCTTCCTCAGATATTTGATTGACAGGCCGATTGGCCAATCAGATAACGGGATTTCGACACACCCCCAGCAGCTCACCTTAGACAAACCTTAGACAAACAGGAAGAGATTACCGCGGGACAAAAAAAATAAGGTTGAATATATTTCTGATGATGATAGCATTGTGATTATATTATATTATGTTAATATGTGACAATGGTGAAAAGATGCAGCTACGGATTGTATTATTCGGACAGCAGATATCCGGAGAGACTAGAACATTTGAAATATTTATCGGCTTTACTGGGAGGGTGCAGATATTAGACATTAATTAAAAAGTATAGCCCTAGAAGATGAAGAAACACAATGTTACAACAAAAATATGTTTGTTTTACATACGTATGCAAGCAACAACATACTGTTAAACAATTTTACACTGATTAGCTAAATTCTTGCTTAATTATGTTATTCGAATCAATAATTAGAAAGCGGTGAAGGTTTATTTCGCCAAACTATCCTTCTCATCTTCTGGTTTTAATAAGTTGCAATTTATATAAATGTCTGATATGATCAATATATCTGCAGGTTGAATGAACATTATATTATTTTGATAAACTACTATATTTGACTTTTACCAGCATTGAGGTAAATATTTGGATATTATATTTGCTTAGGGTGGACATTACTTTATAAATTAGTTATAAAGGCCTAATTTGTAAAATAAAATGCTCAGAATCAATTATTAATTCAATAATTATTGAGATTAAAAAATAGTATAGCCATAAACATACACTTATTGTTGTTAATACTAGTGAAAAAAAGAAAATACAGGTGATTTACTGGTATTGGTTACTCACTGTTGAGTAGGACTATTTCTTTCAAACGTAATTTGTAAGATTTAGAAAATTTCTGATTTCTTCATTATTTCAATTACACTGATGTTTACAGTTTATGATAGGGCAGAAATTAGTAATAAATCATGTTTAAACCTTTAAAATCACACCTATGTTGAATTAAGTTCTTAAATAATAAACACATTTTAGAACATTCAACACAGATCTCGACCTGATCAATGGTCTTTCAGTTAAAGTCTATAAACATATTTGACACTTCTGTTCTCAACTCTACTGTATATATGTGTCAGATGGTGACAGGAAACACTGATCGGATGTATATTGGATTCCAACTGGGGCAGACAAAGAGAAATGCTGATTAGGGGTCTGGACAAGATTGATATCTAGATAGTGCACACAGGGGACAATATTGTTTATTGCGTAATATTATAATTTCTGGAATTTTTAGAAATATGTGTCGAATGATTTATTGAGGATTTGAGAAATAATCCTAATATTGTAATGTCTGTCCACTCTCTAAATTATTAAACATACTATTTTGTCAATTTCAAAGCAAAATATTTTCCACATGGACTTTTAACAAATATTTTTGATGTCAGATTATAATAGACATTACAAAATATCCTCAAAAATATGTCAATTTTGTGCATTTTTTTGTGGCTGTAGTATAAAATATTTCCATTGCAATAAGACGCTTAGCTATATGATGTTGATTTTTCTTTGATCATTTTTGGTCTGACACAAACGGTTTTGAGTACTTATTCCTTATCAGGAAACCAGGCAGGCGTAAAATGCAGAGTCAAAGTTTGATCACGAAGATAATTCAACGCAAAATCGCGTGGAAGACACTCCAAAATTACATTACGATTATTATTGTCGGTCGCCATTTTGTAAAGCGCTTGTCTAACGTAGTTACAACGAGCACCAGTTGCTAAGGTGGACGTGGCTACAGTGCGAATGAGGAAGGGTCAATTGTCATTTTTAAACTCACCCGTTTCCTTGGAGCATTTCTTCCGTAATTTGCTTGGAGAAAAAAGTCATTTCCCACGAAAGGAATATCGTTGTTGATAAGGCTGTCTGGGCTGGAATTGGGTCCGTTGTTGAAGCCCTGGGTCGTAGCCGTATGGTTTGTATCTACGTGACCTGTTGGCTCTTGCAATGGCACTGCGTAGTTTGGACGCGTCATCCTCATTATCAGCCAAAGGATCGGCAGCATACTCTCTGACTTTGTCCCAGCCATGTTTGTCGGCGATTTTTAACAGTATGTTTCGTTGCTTGATGGCTTGTGCTTCGTTTTGTACAATTTCTTTGATAGCGTCGGTGTTCTTGAATTCGCACAGTGTGTCTATTCTATTTAGACTTTCTAAGCGTTCGTAATTAAAGTTGAACTGTTGTTTACACGACTCGGTTTTAAAGTCAAATTTACCTTCGGTGGTCTCTTTCTTGGAGCCTCTTGTACCGAATCTGAATTATAGCTCGTCTAAAATGAGGTATCTCTGCTTGTCTATTGCTCTCTCTATTTGCGTGCCAAAGTCGTTTTGTGTCTCCCCGTTATTACTTCTAGTGAACTCCGAAGACGTCCCATTTGTAACTCTGTTTTCCGTCCCGCTGTTAAATAAAGTGTCTTCTTCGTTCATTGTATTGATAGTAATTTGCCGATCTAATATTTATAAACGTCTTCTCGCTTTGTGTAGTAAACCTCGAATGATCAAAACCCCGCGCTTATTCACGTACATTTCGTGCCTTACTTGAATCCCAGTATCATTAAACCCAGTAAAGAACCATAAAGTACCGAAAAGAAAACGACAGTCACTTGGTTAGTATGCTTCCTTTCATACTTTCAATAATCCGCCGACTGTTTTCACACCCTAGATAGCAGTCAGGGTACTAGCGACGGTCCCTGTCTGGTAGCGATGATAACACTTTGTCATGCGTATTGAACATCTTGGCTGAATGCCAATACAATGTGTGACTGGTTTTGACTAGTTTAAGATGAGAAATAGGGGTCATAAAATGTCCGCGGCCCCATTGCCGTTGCCAGCCAGAATATTGCACCCCCCCCCCCCCCCCTTGAATCCGCTAGTGGTTCTAGAAGCAAAAGAATGAGTGACATTGGATTCTTTGCACGAATTTGCGTGTTCATTTATTGCTGATAAACATTCAATTAAAATACATTGTAGAAATTGGTATATATCTTGGTGTTTCCCCGTCCAATGTGTGGCTCTTAGATTAGAACAAATGTCCCGTATAATAGAAACAATAAGATAGTTCGACTTTAGTGCTTATAATATGGTGAAGATAAGTTTTTATGTTCAAAGTTGTTAGAAACATATGTTTCAATCTATCTAAAGAAGAGCAAATCGAAAACAACTATAGATGTTTGCGTTAAGGCCAACAACAAAGGCCACGAAGCTACTGTTGGTGTGAAACATAAAGGTGAAGGATGGTCCGAAGGTGTTAGTGGGTCTGTTGATTCGGGTGAAAACTGGGGAGTTAGCGCTGGTGCTTCCTTTGAAATCGGAAAGCGGGGTTTCGATTGGGTATGTCTGTTTTTATCACGATTGTTTTTACTTTAACGCGAGTTTAACAGTAAATGCAAAGTACCGAATATATTTAGAGGAGTAGGATATTTAAATTCAATAGTTGAAACTCACCCGTTTGAAATGTATGCGTTGTTACGAATGTTACAAAAATAATATGTTTATACAAGAAACAACGAAGTTTTCAATTTCATTCGAATAAAATTGTATAATGTACTCCATGAATATAAAACGTATGTATACATGTACAAAAACCAAAATCATTCCGTCTAAACTAGTTCAATACAAGTTCCATGCTGAGATTTGTATAAAACTTGCAATCTATGCATTATCTTAACATGACATGGAACTAAAACAGATGCGCGAACGGTTGAATGGTGATTATTTTATTGTTTGAAAATGGTAAACATTACGGCATCACATTTACTGTGGATCTATGCAACTTCAACGTGTATGATACAGATGATGATGGCTATATCACTAAGAATGACATCCAGAGTATATTTGGAGAGGGAAAACAGGCTGAGAATTTCTTTGATGATCTCAACTTAACAACAGGTATGACATATAAGCTGTGTGTTTATTTTCTTGGAGCTTGTGTTACGATACTATCATATCATGTATATGATATAAATTAAAGATACAATATTGCATAACGTGAAATAACTATAGTACTGTTTTATGGTATGTGTTGTCTAATCTCTCTATTTATAAATTTTCTGTCTTTGAAAAACTACGTCACTTCAATGTTGATACCATGTTTATATAGAATGACTCGTAAAATATGTATCATAGTATTCTTTCCTAACTACTTTTGTTTACTTTACCAAAATGGTTTTAATGATTTTCAAATTTGAATTATTCGTGTGTTAGAAGAACAATATTAGGCTGTTTCGAAGAGTTACGTTTATAACAAAAGTTAAGATCAGGAACAAAATCTTACGATTTCAAATTCGACCAAATGTTTTCGTGACGCTGTTGTGGGTGCTTCTAGGCGACTTTCCATGTAGCATACTTCAACAACCGGAGTCTTTTCAGACGACCACCCTGGCCTTCATCAAGACGATCAATCTGACCTTCACATGTTCATGAGAATGAATTATTTTTAGGGAAATGAAGATAATAAATTAATATCAAATGCAAATACATTTATCCATGTCTCGCGGGATGTAAGATAATTTTCATTTAGAAAACTCTACATTCTATAATTCATTTGTCGTCAATATTTCATTGTTATATCTATTGCGACTATTTCAAGTCTTTATAGAATTGCATCTGTTGTTTGTGTTGATTTATCATAAGGGACGTAACTACGGTACAAAAGGTACAGAAATAATATAAGCTTACAAGTTGTTTGTCCCTTGCTATAGATCGTTGATATTTTAAATTATTACCATTTTTTAAATCATCTCTTTCAGATGACGATAAAGTTGATGAGCAGGAATTCAACTTTATGGCTCCTTTGACAATAAAAGGATGTGAAGATGCAGAAATCCCCAATAGTGCTTGATAGAGACATTGTGTTGTATTTTATTTGCTGAGAAAATAAATCAAGAAACATTAAATGTATCTCGTTTTTATGTGATTGATAAGCAGTCAACAGTAAAACTATAGTCCAAGGATATACAATACAATGTATAATTAGCTCACGGGCCATTTATTACCAACACGTGTCCTCTGGGAGGGCATGCAGTACTCGTATGGAAGTAAATAATACATCTAAATATAATTTTCATACATCATTGATTAACAAACCAGACATACTAAATAATATTTCGGACACACTAATGTTTACGAAGAATACATTTTACAGCCATAATCAATTTCCCGGCAATTCTCGGCGAAATGAATATATGCATCAATATGGACCGACATTCAACCAAAGATGCATCAATAGGCGCCTAACTTGTATGGTGTTCGTCATTTATATATAGTTGCTAGCGTATACATGGTGTGCATGCTTAAACGGTGTGCATTTAACGACCTCCATTGATGTGCGCGTATTTGACTCTTTAATTGTTTTCGGATAGATACCGATATGCAGCGTTCTCAAGACTTAAAATGTCAGGTTATCGCTATAGCCGCGGTAAATTTGCTAAGTAAACGCACATAAAAGATTATACTCGGGTTCAAAATGCGTTTAAAGGATATATATAAATCCATGAAAAGTGATTGCTGTTGCTGTTCTTTTTTATTGTTATTTATCGTAGATATAGTCTCGTTGTGAACGACTACGAAAGGTATCGGTGTCATCTTTCTATGTACATCTCACTCTGTGATTGGAAAATTAATTGGAAAGTACACCACTACAACAAGATAACTCATAACGTATGGCAAGCTAGTGTTATCATTACTTTATGCCTAGGCATACTGATTTTACTCTGATTTAGTGCTGATATAATTTAATATGTCATTTTATAATTAAATATTCACAAACGTTACATAAAGGGTCTGATATCTTTGTATTTCATTTTAATTACAATCGTGACACACATTTCACTTATTATACAATCTTAAGGTTCTACCATTATGGCTGACCATTTTTCTTTATTTCGGTTTAAAAATCTAGCATTTCTAGAACAAGTCGGATTGAAGATCTCTTGGAATTTTTTTTAAATATTTTTAATATTTTTTTAATTCTTTTTCGCATTTCTGTCTTATGTTTTTGTTTTATTCCATATTCCGTGCAAACCATCTGACATATTTACACATACTTGGAAATTATAAAACTGTTTAGTTGCAAAAAGGAAACTTGTATGCAACGAGTTGCCAGCTTGGCTACAGAGACGAGTGGTACCGTCCCACAGCACGTTTGTGCTTTGATTAGTTTAATATACGGATTAGAAGTAGGGGTCATAATGTCCGCCCATTGTTGTTGCGAGCCAAACTATTGGGGCCGCGATCGCGGTTCATGCGGTCCTGGCTCCTACGCGAATATCACTAAGTGTCGACTGAAGCCATTTGAGCGCTTTCGTGCTTATCAGAAAAGCGAAAGTGTTGTACATGATTTTTCAAAAGATTTCTGACTCCCACGTAGTCTTAAATGCGACGCAAATTAATAAACCATATGCTACAATGAAAATGATAGCTGCGATATCTTTCATACCTCGTATGTATACAATTATATTTATAATTGATATCAATGGAATCCAGGAACTCTTTGAAGGTAGGATGATATTTTATATATTTTATACAAGGTACATAATGATGTGCCATACTGCTTATTTGCGAACTTCAAAACGTAGATACACATTATATATTCGTCATGGTGTTACATGTACTATAGTTACATTGTAGTTAAATGCACGGCCCTGTTAAATTTATACACATTTTACGAAATTGAGCTAATAAATTAATTACAGTATTGAACACAGGTTTTAGTCGGGAAATTCCCCGTTATTTTACGCTGTATCAAAAATGGTTTAGCTGCGGTCATCTTGCATGTAAACCGCAATAAACATATTTTTAACGTAACTAAATGATTTCGTACTCATATGTTTCTAATCAATACATTAATCAAGTATTTTAAATGACAATGAAAACATCTTTGTGGTTGACGTTATTTTCTTTATTTCCCAAAAAACAATATTAAATTCTCGGAACGATTAGGTTATTACTGTAATTTGGATTTTGAAATTTTCAGATCCTGAAATATATCTGTATAAATTCTCTTGTCTTGTAAGATCGTGGCATAGTGTGTTTGATTTCACTCTGACTTCTTTGTACACAATCACACAGCAGTTCTAACTTCTACTATGGTAAGTGCATTATACATGAAGTTTTGTTCATTATGTTTCCAGTTTGCTAAGGTTCGAATGAAAATGTTCACTTCTTGGTATAACAACTATAATAATTGCCGACCGTGCGCTATTATGCTGATGTCTGATTTCTGAACTTCGGCTTTTTGACAGCCTTGTAAAAAAGTTCAGCAGTTAGTCCCTTAGGCAGTTCTCGTTTTACTCTTTACAATATACAGACTATGCAGGATTAGAGATGAATGGCATCGCTAACTCAAGTGCGAACTACTTAAATGTACATAGTCTCGACCTTTGTCAAAATACAAATGTATGCAAAATTGTAAATATGAGAAAATCCCTTGTAAATGCTTTTTATACAGATGTATTTTACAACACTGCACTGTCACTTTTCTTACATGTTTTCCTAAAAAACAGATACCGATACCGGTACTTTCTATCCTGGACTACGCGCCAAATTTAATGCTAGCATAGGAAATACAAGTATATGTCTTGCGTTCTGCAGTTCCAAGAAACTCTTAAGAAAGGTTATGATGCAGTGTTTTGGGTTATATCGTACACAGGCATTAACATGCTATTTCCCCAAATTTATTACTCAGCTTGTTTTGATAAAAACTTAGATTGTCTAGCTTTAAAGTAATTTGTTAAACAACAAGTTTTATATAGAGATTTTATTTAATAAATACGGGTAGTAGGAAATACCAACGTAAGTCGCATTATATCGGTGTCGTGTTAAAAAGACACACTTCCTGCGTGCGTAGATGCTTTCATCACGGTACGTGTTTGGCATTTTAAAAGCTTCTAATATTGATATTATTATGCGTCATACCTTACATAAAGAACATATTTTATATAGCGGAGTAAGGTTTCCTTGTACCAAAATTTTCAGAGGCTCGCTGTATTCATTATCGTGGCCTTGGTCTGTGTGGAACTCACATCTGGCTGGTTGTGGGGTCGTAGATCGAGGAAACCAAAGCCTAGCAAACCAAAGACAACTATAGATGGTGGCATTAAGGCCGCCAACGACGGCCACATAGCTACTATTGGTGTGACACATAAACGTGACAGATGGTCAACTGGTATAAGTGGATCGATTGACTCGGCGGGAAACTGGGGAGTTAGCGCTGGTTTTAAAATTTCATTCAGAAAGCGGAGTATCGATTGGGTATGTCTTTTTTATCACGATTGTTTAAACTAAAAGGAGTAGGATATTTAAATTCAATATTTGAAACTCACCCGTTTGAAATGTATTCGTTGTTACGAATGTTACAAAAATAATATGTTTATTCAAGAAACAACGATGTCTTCAATTTCATTCGAATAATATTGTATAATGTACTCCATGAATATACATATACATGTAAAACGTATGTATACATTTACAAAAACCAAAATCATTTCTTCTAAACTAGTTCAATACAAGTTCCATCCTGAGATTTGTATAAAACTTGCAATCTATACACTATCTTAACATGACATGGAACTAAAATAGATGCGCGAACGTTTGAATGGTGATTATTTTATTGTTTCAGAATGGTAAACATTACGGCATCACATTTACTGTGGACCAATGCAACTTCAACGTGTATGACACAGACGGTGATGGCTATATCACTAAGAATGACATTCAGAGTATATTTGGAGAGGGAAAACAGGCTGAGAATTTCTTTAATGATCTCAATTTAACATCAGGTATGACATATAAGCTGTGTGTTTATTTTCTTGGAGCTTGTGTTACGATACTATCATATCATGTATATGATATAAATTAAAGATACACTATTGTATTACGTGAAACAGCTATGGTATTGTTTTATGGTATGTGTTGTCTAATCTCTCTATTTATAAATTTTCTGTCTTTGAAAAATAGCGTCACTCCAATGTTGATACTCTATTGATATAGAATGACTCGAAAAATATGTATTAAATGTATTATTTCCTGATTACTTTTGCTTACTTTACCAAATTGGTTTTATTTATTTTCAAATTTGAATTATTCACATGTAATAGAACAATATTAGTCTGTTTCGAAGAGATACGTTTAAAAAAAGAGTTAAAATTAGGAACAAAATCTTACGATATCAAATTCGACCAAAATGTTTCGTGACGCTTTTGTGGGTGCTTCTAGGCGACTTTCCATGTAGCATACTTCAACAATCCGAGTCTTTTCAGACGACCACCCTGGTCTTCATCAAGACGCTCAATCCGACCTTCATATGTACCTGAGAATAAATGATTTTTAGGGAACAGAAAATAATACCAAATGCAAATGTCCATGTCGCGGGATGTAAAATAATTTTGATTTAGAAATCTCTACATTGTATAATTCTTTTGTCGTCAATATTTCATTGTTATATATCTATTGCGACTATTTCACTGTCTTTGCGGAATTTCATTTGTTGGATCGTAACTACGGTACAATATCAACGTTGATGCTTCTGTTTTCAGAAGAAATTTAAGCTTACAAGTTGTTTGCTAGATCGTTGTAATTTTAAAAGATTACCATTTTTAAAACATCTGTTTCAGATGACGATAAAGTTGGTGAGCAGGAATTCAACTTTATGGCTCCTTTGACAATAAAAGGTTGTGAAGATGCAGAAATCCCCAATAGTGCTTGATAGAGACATTGTTTTGTATTTTATATGCTGAGAAAATAAATCAAGAAACATTAAATGTATCTCGTTTGTATGTGATTGATAAGCAGTCAACAGTAAAATATAGACCAAGGATATACAATGCAATGTAGAATATCTCACGGGCCATTTATTACCAACACGTGTCATTTGGGAGGGCATGCAATACTCGCACGGAAGGAAATAATACATCTAATACAGTTTTCATACAGCATTGATTAACAAACCAGTCGCATAAAATAGTATTTCGGATACACTAATGTATGACTCGGTCTTACGAAAAAATGCCAATTGATGTCGCCGACCACTGTGATATCGCGGTTATCTTATAAAGCCCATACAATCTAAAGTAGTTGCGTATGCTTAATGTACAGGCCATTGGTAATATTAAGATACAATTTGCAGAACGAATTTTGGTTCCGTCAAAAAATATGACACATTGAACCATCGACGGTCTCTGAAAACCCTATGACGCCAACAAGTTTTTCTGATTTATAACGTGTATCTAGAGTACAGTAGACCGAAACATGGTAAAATAAATGCTTGAATTTTAACCTTTTCGGCCATTTTGTCGGTTAAGAAAATGAAATCCATCTTTACTTCATGGCTTTGGCTTATATCACCGATTTATGTACTGTCGCCAAAATGGAACTAATGTACGAGTCCAAACATTAAATGCATAAAAAACTTCACAGATGTTAGACAATGCGAGCAATTTTACCTCTTGTGTGTTCATTATATATCAAGTATCCATATAAAAAATACTTTGACATAACATTTATGATTTAAAAAAATGTCAAACGTTTAAGCGCTAAGAATTGAAAAGGGATATTTAGCTTTCTAATCTACGAGTCCTTTACTTAATAAAGAATGACAATTTAATGGGGAAACATATAGAGTAATGATATTGGTCGCAGCTTGTAGACCTGTTATAGTAGTATTTACGTACAGCGAATGTAGAACATTCCAGTTCGCAGTAGTATCACGTCGATGCTTTTTCTTTTATGTTTGATTTTCTAATCTACGAGGCCTAATTTACGGGACGAAACCTTGTCTAGACTCATCATTCTTTCGGTTAATTCGCTCTATTTTGCTTATTGAGACCCCTTTCGTTGTTTATGGCACGACAGAGAGTCAAATTTCTACACAAACAGTCCTAATTTCTAAAAGTTGTGGTCTGCAAAATTGCTCAAACTAGGTAAGTATTTATACGTGCGTTCTAGAAGCTAAAGAATGAGTGACATTGGATTATTTGCATGAATTTGCGTGTTCATTTATTGCTGATAAATATTCAATTGAAATAAATTGTAGAAATTGGTATATTGGTGTTTCCCCGTCAAATGTGTGGCTCGTAGATTAAAACAAATGGCCCGTAGAAGAGAAACAATAAGATGGTTCGACTTTAGTGCTGATAATATGGTGAAGATAAGTTTTTATGTTCAAAGTTGAGAGGTAAATATACACATACAGACAATTTATTTTATGTTTCAATCTATCTAAATGGCAAGAAAAGCCAATGAAAGTTCATTTGAATTTGTATTTATTAATTTGCATTGTGTCTCTAAAGTTATGGCAAATAGTGTGCGTTGTATTACACTGGAAAATGATGACATTGTTTTATTCGTGTTAAAATTTGAATATTGAAGAAAAAAATAGCATAAACAAATTGATCAGTTAGTATTTATATGACTGCACTTTCGTTTATCCAAATGTCCCGTAGATTAGAATTCATTTGTCCCGTAATTAAGGAATAATTCCCCCCTGTTGTTTCTGCTTTGGTTAAACGTATCACACCAGATTGAAAGTCTTTCACATTAATAAATAATATTTAACACGTAATTCAACATTTTTTAATCGAACAGTTGAACATTAGAACACTATTACATTAAGTTAGATGTATATATGCACGAAGTCAACAATATATTTGTACGTGTATTGTTATCTCAGGATGGCCAAACATAAGTCCCAACGAATGAAGTACTTGATGTACACTGTAATTCATTTTTATTTAAATATTTATTTGCACAAAATATTTTACAGTCAAATCCTGACAAATGTATGCTTAGAAAGTGTTTGGAATTTCTGAATCTTCACAACCTTTAATGGTAACATGAATTCTTCCTGTGCCACTTTACCATCATCTGAACTATATACATGTATATTCCTTTTTGTAAAATATGTTGTGAACATGTATAAGAATATCTGTAATATAATAGTCATTGACATTTTGCCATTCAACTCTTCTCCACATGATGAGTATGTGATTCCCTATGTTGACTTGTGATGTTTGTAACTATGTAAACATCAAAACCTCGATAATAAGACCACCCTGAGAACCCTTGAAAACTGGTGTTAATACTGAGGTTGAATAAATAGCAAAACATTGAACATGGACTTCAAAATGGTGTTCTTAATATTGAGGTGGTCTTAATATTAAGGAGGTCTTTAAGTGAGGTTTTACAGTATATGAACTGTACCACTGTTCTGTCAATAGGCTTCTATTATCCTCATGGGCTATCAGCCTATTGGGAACACATAAATTATCTATCGATCTAAATACTGTAATTGCTAACCATTTTGTTTTCGTACCATCTTCTGCGTCTACTGTCAACACAAGACAAAAGACAATTATGAACTTACCAAAAATAAATAAATTTGATAGTAAGCCATTGTTTAAATTGTTCACTACACAAGGGTGAAGCAAATGCCGTTACATACTTACCACATTCTGAATCATTAAGTGAATTAAAATATAACGTCTACGCCATATGCCTTTTGTCAGGTCGGTTGAAATTATTGCATTCAAATCGACCACGTTAATCTTACAAAACCATACCTTTTGTTAAATCCAGATCATTGAAGAAATCGTCTGCTTGCTTCTCATTCTCGAATAAGTCCCGTAGTTCATTCTTGGTAATGAATCCATCTCTATTCAAATCGTACACATCAAAGTTACACTGATCTACGTGAAATATACTTGTGTATCGATGGCCATTCTGAAACATGATTAATTACATGTATTAATACGCATTAATTGTATGCTAAACGTCAAATTATAGTATAAGAACTGATGGTCTCAGTACAAAGTCAGAACATCGCTTAACACAATCTAACTTATAATTACACAAATATCTTAGAAACTAATTGTATATGTAGAACATTTTTTAAGTTTAGTAGAGTTTTTGAAAACATATATCAACGAAATAAAAACACGTCGCTATATATACTTTTGTCTATTTTAAGACTAAATATACATTCAAGTTTATTTTCATTATAGTAATATTATGCTCATTTTTTGTTCATTTGTTTACCTAACCAAACATGAAAAATATATTTCCTATAGTTAAAACATCAATAAACAGGCATTAACAAAGAATGAACTCATAATGTATTAATCCATATTTGTTGAAGAAAAATGTTAGTGTATCATAAAAACAAATCCAGTTTGTTTAACAATCAGGTTATTTTACAGGTGTTGACTGTTAATAATATGATAAAAAGTTGTTGTTTTTTCAATCAGTTATACATTGCAATGGTTCTTATTAGATATGTTTAGCCGATGTAACAACAATACTAGATAAAGTCAATTAAAACATTTTATTTTCAAATGAGCCATATACATGTACATATATTATTAACAATGGAGTGGTGTTTTAAAGAATAAAAAAGATGATGAAAATAACCTAGCACCGTTTTGCCATATCTAAGATCTAATTTATCTGACATTAAGTCATATGGTCCTTTTGTTTTCTTTAATAAATAAGAAATATTCGTTTGTTTTATAAATTAAGACTTTAACTAGTATTTTGTTACGTTTTAAACACGGGACTATGTCGTAAAATAAAGTAAACGATATGATGACATGTCATGCATCGTTTAATTTTGAAGTTATATTCACAACATATTGTTTTAATTTAAATTTTAAGTAAGTAGTCCTACTTTGTTGCCTAGTCCTTTGTTATGCATGACTGATGCACAGTGTAACTTGTACAAAGTCAGCCGGTGTTTAATTGTCATAGATTGTCAGAATTTCAGAACAACATTTTGTTAACAAATTCAGAATATTGTTATATAATGAGCAGACATTCATCAGCGACTAGTTTTCAGCCATTAACATGTCTTCTGAATTACCATGAAGTCAATTAGGGGACAGTATGGCTAGATTCACAGCATGCAGCCAATTGATTTCTGATTACCTTCTCATAAGCCAAAAATATAAACAACTCATGAACTGCAGTTCCTCTGCGTTTCCAATGCCCAATATATGTGGTATGTAGGTATATTTCTCGGTGGAAAGTTTGGGATTGCAATTTTATGCCCCACTCTTTCAGGTGGAGGGGGGATATAGATTGGCCCTTGTCTGTCCGTAAATCCAAACTCGACTTTGTGTTACATCTATGTAGTTTAGATTACTCATACACTAATTGAGGTTATGTGGTAAATTTCAATTATAAGAAATCATGGTCAGTTAATTGAAACAAATAATGAAATATACAAAATTAAAAGCTAGTCTCAAATTACAACAATCAATAACATGTTAATTTACAAACCTAGGCAGAGCAATTAAGTAGATAAACGTGTCGCTTATTTCATGGAATTCTTGGCAAATGTGGGTCAAAACTACATACTATTACATTCATTGTTTTGTGATTTGCATATTAATACAGTAACACCTTAATAATAAGACCATCATTGGGACCCTCGAAAATTGGTCTTATTATTGAAATGGTCTTAATATTGAGGTTGAATAAAGAGAAAATCAGTGTAAATGGACTTTGTGTTCTTAAGTTCCAGGTGGTTATATTATTGGGATAGTCCTTAAGTGAGGTTTTACTGTATTGTCTTTTTTTCACAAAAAACAAATAATGCATCACTGCCAAAGCGCTGACATTCATCTTCAACATTCGTCAAATTCCGTGAAAAGCGTTAAATAAGACGGACGTTCTGATAAAACACTCAATGATATTCATTTCATTACCTGTCTTTGCCATAGGGTTTAACGTGATATTTACCACTGACGGTAAAATACATCTATATACGGAATATTAATAATTGTGTAGTCTAACAGTATAGCCTTTTCAGGGGATTTCCCTGAAAACTCGGTCTATTGTTCGTAAACACACTAAATGCATCGATCTAGAAACCACAGACTACATGACAACGTGAAGTATGTTTGTTAGATCAAAGTGACATTTTGATATTTGATACAGTAAATAGCACATTTGTATAAATTAAATGGAGTGTGTTGACATAAACTTTGGGAAATTGGGCCCCTTGGCAGAGGGTCTGAGGGGAACAAGATACCATATTACCTTTTCATCAGAAATTATTTTGCATGAGAATAAGAATTTACGTTAAGTTACGAACACTCTTCCATATTAAAACGATCGCATGGTCCCGCCATTAATCCATTAATTGCTTCCCTCTATTTTGATCATGATAATTTCATAGCATTATAATTACAACACTATTTAAACCAACTTTGCGTATCACCTCGTTTGTCCTCATTTAGAGACAAGTAAGTATACTTTACAATACGTTAACGATGTATCTGACTCATCTGAACCTAAACAAATTTAACGGGCTTCATCCAGTAGTGTTGTTAAATAGTCTAAAACATCCTTAATAAGAACCATTGCCATGTTTAACAGTTTTAAACAATCTTGTTTAATCATATTACTAACTGACAAAACTAGTAAAAAACACTCGCTTGTTTTTTTAGGTAAACAAATGCATGCTTGTTTGTTCATTAATAACATTACTTATTTACGTGTTATATAGATTGAATCCAATTACATTAAATTTTAATTCTTTGTAAGCAGTTTAGGCATGAAAAATAGAACCGAATAAAAACACGTCACAGTCAATAAACAGAGTCTCCAAACACAGATCCCTTTGGTGTATACATATTTAAAATTAAATAATAATATAAAGAGGAAAGGGTGAGACAACACATGACTGCAGGGAATGTGTGTATAATGTTACATGATCGAAATGTTTTATCGTTCGGACATGCTAACACTAGTTTTAAACTATTTGTTCTCCCCAAGCACCAATGTGTTAAATTAATAGTTAAAACAATAAGCTTATACCTCACGATTCGTAATATGATTTAAATTCATATAAGCCAAAGCACAACTTCTCTTTACAGACTTATGATATATTTCCTATCTCAGGAATGGTCATAACACCGACAGTGTTCAGTTAAGACAATTAGAAAACAAATATTCCACGTAAATATATTTTAGAGGGGATGGGTAGTGGAGAGGCGTTGGTTGCTGAACTAGGGAGTTGTGGGTTCAAATCAGGTCTCCTAAAAAACATCAGTAGCTACTGGTTTTTCCAGGAATCGGGCTTGAGACTTTTACAATAAGCATAATGCATTCATAACAATACAGCTTAAGTAAATTAAATACATTTGGAAATATTATCGTAAGAATTCCTAGGGGTTATTTTTACGAAAATGAATGCGTATTATTTCTCGCAGCTCAAAAACTGTAGTTTATTATGCAATTGAAATGAATTTTACACTTCAAAACATTTTGCTGGCTTTAATTTCATTGGACTAGCTCTGCCACATTTTGGTTTTACATCTTAATTGATATAATGGCAGTAAATTAAAGTTACGGTAAATGGATGAAAGTTAACATTGTCATTGTTTCACAATACATGTATTAAGGTGTAATTATGCACGAACGATACTTATATACATGTATTAACCGCATTTCACATTGAGTTGTCATACACGTATACCGACTCATGTATCAACATTACTATACATTGTAACAAAACATAGTGCGCGGTATTATGATGCTTTAAGTACATTAATAGCTTTCAAGCCTGAGTTTAACTATGTTTACCAACAATACAATCACTTACTTCAATAGTATATTTGATACGTTGTTCTCGTATTATACCACGTAGAATATTCTACTTACTATGAGATGGGTTTTTGTTCGGAGCAGCCGTACTAAAATGGTTTTGCTATTTGCATGTCAGTGTTGTGTAGACCAATCAAATCTTACGTTAACCACCGAGGCAATTTCTCTTCAAACGAACAACGTTTGTAAAATTGACGCGGATTGGTTAACTTTTCGATAAGTGGTACGTTACCTTACCGAAATGCACTGAATTACGATTAATTTACCGAAATCCTTTTTGGATCTGGAGTGACCAGCAATCGTAACGTGTCGGCATTTTTTTATGTTGCACAACAAATCTTAACCTTCAAACTGCGCCGACCAACTTATTTCAAGATATTTCTTGTTTATGTTTAGACTGAAGTAAAAATATATATTTAAGACGGCAACAGTTGAAACTTTATCGGTAATACTCGTTTATAATTGTGTCGATGAAAAGGCTTTGATGATGTAGAGTGTTATAATATATTCATTTTAACGTGTGGTTTTCATTGTTGTTGACTTATTTATCACATGTCTTTATGGAGGAATTCACCACAAAAAATAATGTTTTGCCAGAAACGTTACATTTGAATGGTAAATTTCCATCATACGTTGCCCTACTGCGAACGCATATGTACAAAATATTCAAATGTATGTCTAGAATACTGTAAATGCGATGATGTAAAATACATCGATATATCTAATAGAGCAATAGCTGAAGTACAAATGCGTGCACTGTACAGGTTTAAATAAATAAATCTCCTATAAAACACTATAATTTAGCTTATTTTCTTCGTGAAAAGTTAAAGGGTTATTTCTTTTATGAATCTTATCCAACATGAACAACTGTACAATTGCTCCGTCCATAGGCTAGTTGCCTTCGCCGGAGTTTTAGATACCCAGACCCACTATGCTGACCAGTATTCCTCGTTACGATAACTATAACGTCAATACTTGACGGACGAACTGGACGAACATGATCATTTCCGGTTTATTGAGTATTTGTCAAGTTAACATATTTAAGTTTACATAATTCAATTTTGTGTCGGATCCAATCCAAGTTCCGCGCCAGCAAAAAACGCAAACCATGTCGAGATAAACAGCTACATTTTGTACTTCGTTCAGTAACCTCCCTTTACTCCGCGTGAACATTTTCGCCAGCAAGTCTAAGTTTACAACGGCCCTCTGCCATTAGACGTCCATGTACATGATTTATACAAAGATCCATGTATCTCAAAACCAAGGATACCGGTTGAGATACCTTGTGCAGTGTATTATGTACATAATATATGAATATAATACCAACCCCTTCATGAAGGTCCAGGGCACTAGTTGGGTACGCTTTAAAGGGCAGTGTGAACAAGATGCATGGCTCTCAAACTACGACCGTAAGCAACAGAGTAGTATAGGGGCCTCTTTAAGGGCAAACAAACGGGCGCCATTTTGTTGACCAAGTTTCTATTTATAGTAACTCATTTGCATATAAGGCATGACTAGGAGTGAATCCCTTGACAATGTATGTCGGGCACGTCTATTGAAATATGAATCTATTGATTCAAAACCTTTATGAATGGAAGTATTGATTCAAGACCAGGTGCGTGTACAATAGTCTATTGAAATGTTAATGCGTGATCACGAACGTATCTATTTTTAGTTCAAACGTGTCTTCTGAATGAACCAATCAAAATGATCATTCTCCCCCAATCCAAATGTTTAATGAAAAATCCCATAGCCTATGTTCATAACGATACTGTCTCTTCAAAAGAGTGGCACACCCTGCGAGAACAGTGACAGTAATCTAACATGTTGTAATATAATGTTGAAACATGACATAATTAATGATAAAAGTAAACATGAATATAAATATACCAAAGAGTGATTCTGAATCATTAGTTTTAACAGACAAGAGTATTATGATTAGGATAAAGACTGAATAGAAATGAAACTAAAACCTATTTTAGAACATACTTTAAAGTAAAGTTACCTTGTTTGTCAGTTGCACTGTTTGCTGTATATTCATTTCATAAATATCCAATGTTACTGGGTTGTTATCCTCAGTGCTTATTAAAGCTTTTGTTAACTTAAAATTTTCAACTGGTACATAGTTCTCTTTCACAACATTTCTTTTTCCATCCTGCCAGATAATGTTAGTCTTAACATTTCCTAACCTGTGTACACCATGTCCACCCCTTATCAAAAACAATATCACTTCACTAATCATACTATACCACAAATGAAACATTTTTATCAATTTTATTAAATTATAACAGGACTTGACGGAATAAAAGAGAGTCTATACATGAAATATTTAGTGCCTAGTGAATTTGATATGTGATTTCAACTGGTCTTAACAAGTCACCCAAGTCTTTTCCATAGAAACGAATCCCTTTATATAATCATTGAAAAAATAGTTTTTTTACCAAATGGTATGACATTATTCACTGAATGAGCGAGTTTGACTTTTGACTTTAGAATGAATTTAAATTGTATAACAAAATAATTACCATAAATACAGTAGTTTGAGGGTGGCAGAGTCCAGTCGCCAATATTTGCATTTTTATACAGGCTAGCAGGTGCACTCTCAACTTTGAGATGCTTTTTTAAAAAACCATACCAACCGATTCAATATTTTCCCAATATTGAGAAACTTCAAATCTCACACATTTTCATCTTTGATAAGATGACGGGTAGAGGTGGTTTTGGAGTTCCAAAATTGAGCGCTGAACATAAATACTATAAGGAAAAGTTACATTTTCCGCATTATATTAGAAAGCATCTGTTAAACGCTTCAAATGTTTTTCAGGATTCACCAGTTAACAATATAATCTGTTGAAAAACTCGTCCTGGAAACCATTGAAAGCGTCGTAATTAAAAATAGTATAGACAAATGATCATGGAGAACATTAATAATAGAACAAAACGTACAATGAACTAGATAAAATCAAGCTTTCTAATGTAGAAAAAAAACTGCATATCCAGTATAAAACACTCACCGCCAACCAATTGATTATATTTCTAATTGACCGATCTATCCATTTCCTATCGCTCAGCGTTCTAACACAAGGGAGACAACCACTCTATTACCATTATTGTCACTTGTAAAACAGCTTACTCTAACTTTAATTCATTCTGGCACTCAAACTTTAAACCGTCATTATTCCGTTAGTTTTTATACGAATGCTATCGAGTGTAGGTTCCTTCCAAGCCTTGTTTAAAGCTCTGTCCATTGAGTGCGTTCAACCGAAAGTGGATGGCTTTTCAGTGCAAACGTGACGTCATCTCTACGACTACGTGGTCTCAAGTAATAGAGCTTGGGGCTCCCGTATTTGGGGCTCCGGGGCTCCGGGGCTCCGGTATTTGGGGCTCTGGGGCTCCGATGTTTGGGGCTCCGGGGCTCCAGTTGGGGCTCCGGGGCTCCGATGTTTGGGGCACCAGTTGGGGCTCCGGGGCTCCAGTTGGGGCTCCGATGTTTGGGGCTCCGGGGCTCCAGTTTGGGCTCCGTTGTTTGGGGCTCCAGTTGGGGCTCCAGTTGGGGCTACGGGGCTCCGATGTTTGGGGCTCCGGGGCTCCGATGTTTGGGGCTCCGGGGCTCCGATGTTTGGGGCTCCGGGGGCTCGAGTTGGGGCTCCGGGGCTCCGATGTTTGGGGCTCCGGGGCTCCGGGGCTCCGATGTTTGGGGCTCCGGGGCTCGAGTTGGGGCTCCGGGGCTCCGATGTTTGGTGCTCCGGGGCTCCAGTTGAGGCTCCGGGGCTCCGGTGTTCTAGAGAGAAGATTATAAGGGATGGACATCAGGAAGATATAAACTAACAATGGATAAAATCACGTGTTCTCGATGTTCTGAAATGTTTTGTAGTCGATATAGTAGGATGCGTCATATGCAGCGAAGACACGCTTCGGTGGACTGTCAACCCTTTGCTTTGAGTACAACAACACAGCGAGCTACATACATTGCCTTCAAAGCGCCTTCGGATATTAATAAAAAAGTAGACAAGACAGACAAGTTTCACATCAAAAGCTCAGAAACTCCTAAAAACAACGACTTTGTATTCAAACATCCATTCACGTGTATGGTCAGTGGACCCACCTCCTGCGGGAAGACCCACTTTGTGACCCAGTTACTTCAGTGTGACAAGATACAACCAGCGCCACAACGAATAATGTGGCTCTACAAAAGGTGGCAACCGTTATACGAGGTCTTACAAAGAACCGTCTATCCCAGGGTAGAATTTATACAGGGACACTCTCACCACCTGGAGGATGACGCCTATTTAAACCCCTCTGCGACCAATCTTATTATTTTGGATGACCTTATGTCAACGGCCAGCAAAGATCCGAGGATTACGGACCTCTTTACAGAGGGGTCTCACCATAGAAATCTATCCGTCATGGCACTGAATCAAAATTTGTACTTTAGTAAGGATCCCACCCAGAGAAGAAATTGCCATTATTTTGTATTATTCAAGAATCCAATTGACCAACAACCTGTCATGACCTTAGCGCGACAAATGTATCCCGGGAAGACTGGTTATTTGATGAGTCGTTTTCAAGAAGCTACCAGTCAACGGTACGGTTACCTTCTCGTCGATTTGAAACCAGAAACTCCAGAATCTAGTCGTTTAAGAGGTCCGATTCCCATTAGTCCGTCTGAACCTTCCGCTAGTGTAAGAGAACCAAACCTAGACCCTTCTATAAGGGGCACTCCGGTAGAGAATATTGCGAGTGATTCCAACCTCGAGTCTGATAACAGCCTAGGTATGATCGGTTGCGACGATTGCGGTATCGTGTTTGGTGACGTTCATTCTTTACAGAATCACGTTAAACGATGGTGTAATAAGCGTTCTGCCGAGGGGGAACACGTGGAATCGCCACCTTTAAAACGTTGGATTTCCGATAACCAGAGCGAAGAAGATGTAGAAACAGGGGCAGTGAAGAGGAAAAAGTGTTTGGTGCCATGTTTCGTAAAGCAACAGCCAATAATGAAGAATCGTGGAGAGAAAAAGTTGAAAAATATGAGCGAGATGGAATGTCCATTGACGATGCCAAGAGAAAGGCAGACTCAAAACTTAAAGCGGAAGACATAACAAGCGTCATACGTATGTATATACAACTGCTTCTCTACACCTTTCAATTAGAAAACGGGGTCATTCACCAACGTGTGGTGGAAGATGCGCGCGAACTCGTGTCTGAGGGAATGATACTATCACAAGCTATTAAATCGGCTGTTCAGAAACACCATTATTTAATAGAAGGTATATTGAAGTCAGAGAACGATGACAGCGACCAGAGTGATGACGAAGAATGGTTATAAGGGGAAAAGGCCTACGAATACATGTACAAAACAAAAATGGACATAGAACGCTGGACACAACATTTTCAACAGATGGCTGAGGGAAAGCTACGACCGAATAATAAAGGGCATTATGTGGTCCGAAAAACTCAGTTGGGTGGCGCGGTTAAAGGACCAGTGTTCCCTCAGCCATCTGTTGAAAATAATTCCAGTCTATCAGGCTATTGTACAGGTTTTGACTGTTAGTAATATGATAAAAACGATTTTTTAATCGGTTATACATTGCAATGGTTCATATTAGAGATGTTTAGCCAATGTAACAGCAATACTGGATAAAGTCAATTCAATCATTTTATGTTTAGATGAGCTAGATACATCTTTAAAACTATATTATTTACAATGGAGTGGCGTTTTAAAGATTAAAAAAGATGATGAAAAAAATATAACGCCGTTTTGCCATATCTAAGATCTGATTTAATACTGAAACATATTGTCTTGTGTCTTGTGTATGTGGCGTTCCCCGTAGTTACGTATTCTCTCTGTTTTAGTCATATGGTAATAAAAATATACTCCTTATGTTTTCTTCAAAAAATAAGTAGTATTCTTTAAGACTTTTACGAGTATTGTGTTACGTTTTAAACACGGGACTATGTCGTAAAATGAAGTAAACGATATGATGACATGTCATGAATCGTTTAATTTGAAGTGATTTTCACAACTTATTGTTTTAAATTAAATTTTAGATAAGTACTTAGTGCAAAATTATGGTGGCATATTACTGCCACCAGTTAGCATGATAGCGTTCGCGAATTGTTTCGTGTTAACCACTTAATTATTGCGAGAATTATCTAGCTACATGTATCTAGTTAATATTCGTGATACATTTTGGGTAAGATAAATACCATACAACTAGAAACAGGCTTGAAAGTTCCCAGAACTGCCACCTCTTACCTTTTTATAATGTATTACACTAAATTTAGGGTTATCTAGTTATGGTTTGCGAATTTCACTAAATATGTAACATAATAAGTAGTTAACTAGATAAGATTCGTGTTGCCAGTTATCTATAAATAGATTTATACAAATAAGTTACAGTATACAGTTGTATATTTCGAAAATGGTTTAAAACAGAACTCAGAACGAACATTTACAGTTTTACCGAGATTGTTTATTTAATCCAAATATCCTATCCATGTCCGATTTAGATTGCCTGCATGTATGTACATAGATGTTCTGTTTAGACGTTGTGAAAATAGCGTGTGGTGAAGTTATGGCAACAGGGAAATAAAGAGAATATCTATGATATTATTTGATGTCATATGTCCCGCCTACTTTATCAAAATGTTGTGCAAAAAACGTTGCCATACAATCAATTCATCCATTTTTATTACATAACGATAATACTACACTACCGTTCCTTTGATAAATACAAATGTATTAACAATCAATACTAAACACAAAACTTGAATATCTTCGTTGTTCATGGCAAAGGTAATGTGATACCTTGTTTCTATTTCTTGTGTTTAGTTTTATTTGCACCCAATGAAGCTTCACGTGCATTAAATAATCTGCATTAGCAACGGACATCTTTAGCAACAATCGATTTAGATACGTACTCAATATACGGATACACGACAAAATAAGAACACAATAGTCACTACCAAACATTCGTTGAGACGCACCTTACAGACATCTCAAACACCAAAATAAGATAACACAATGAAACTGTAAATGTGCAAAACTGGTGAAAAGAAAAGCGTAGATTATTGTACATTACATTTCAAATATTTATGTTATCTGTATCGATGATGGCACCCAGGTTTTGTAACGTACTTTCCCTGCATGTCCATTCAACGCTGCACATTAAATATATTTTATACTATCAAACTATGGAGGATATGAGGTCAGAGGCATCGTAAAGCGAGATTCGAATAAAGAGACTTATTCCTATTTGCAAACAACTTGCCATACGCACAAACCAAATAAGTAATTTTTGCTAGATGCATACATGCCGAATAATGAAAGCGAAGTGTGAATTAATAATTAAGCTGCATTGTTGGGGAAACGTTATTGTTCTACTATGTTATAGACAGTAAAATAGTAAATTTATAAATTAAATTGACAGGGGAATTACGTAAGTATTACCACTTTCAGCATGAAGGATTGTCTGGCATCGGCAGTTATTTATTTCAAGCTGCAGAACGCTGTATTCCTACATTAAGGCTAAGAGCACTGTCGACCGACGGTGGGTACGGTCGACGTTTGCACCGTCTGTACAACTTATTCCGAGTGCATGCTGTAGGTATCAAATGTAGGCTGTGTGGTACGGTCCTAGACAATTAATACGACTGAGAAATGAACAATATCTTTATCTGTGTGGTTTGTAGCAGTAATCAACTGTAACATAGTGTTCTTCTCCTCTTTCGCCAACTGTAACATACTAATTCAATACTTCGAAACAGTGGAATGGCGTACCTCGCAAGTTGCACGGGCTTTCAAATTACCATCAATCACAAGAAGATGTAAGAAAACCTGTCAGACCATGCCGGGACCAACACTCGCCGCCTTATCAGCATTAAATATACGTCAATGGCAAGTTTACAGATATGTAGTCAAAATCTAGACATTTTCACAACTTCGTGTGTTTCAATAATACTATACCGAAAGGGAGAGAACTCGTGACGAACTCGTGCGGTTTGTTTTATACTCAATCACCGACGTTTGTTTGGAAATTTACTATAGTTGAAAATTGTAAAGTATTCTTTGTATACATTAGTTTGTCTTCGTTTTCTTCCGAAATGTTATTTAATGCGTCTGGTTTGTTAATCAATGCTGTATGAAATTTGTATTTATATGTATTATTGAATTCCATACTGTATATGAGTACTGCATGCCCTCCCAGAGGACACGTATTGGTAATTATACATTATATTGTATATCTTCGGTCTATAGTTTAACTGTTGACTGCTTATCAATCTTATAAAAAACGAGATACATTTTATGTTTCTTGTTTTATTTTCTCAGCATATAAAATACAAAACAATACAATTATGCATATACAATGTCTCTATCAAAGACTATTTGGGATTTCTGCATCTTCACATCCTTTTATGGTCAAAGGAGCCATAAAGTTGAATTCCTGCTCATCAACTTTATCGTCATCTGAAAGAGATGTTTTAAAAATACCAATCATTTAAAATAACAAAGATCTAGCAAGGGACAAACAACTTGCAAGCTTATATTCCTTCTGAAAACAGAAGCATCGACGTTGAAATTGTACCGTAGTTATGTCCCTTTTGATAAATCAACATAAACAACTGATGCAATTCTGTCAAGACTGTGCAATAGTTGCAAGACGACCAGGATGGTCATCTGAAAAGACTCGGATTGTTGAAGTATACTACATGGCAAGTCACATAGAATCATCCACAAAAGCGTCACAAAAGATTTGGTCGAATTTAATATCGTAAGATTTTGTTCCTATATATATTTGTAACATTGTTTTATAAACGTAACTAAAATGCTCTATTACACGTGAATAATACAAATTTGAAAATCATTAAAACCATTTTGGGTAAAATAAACAAAAGTAGTTAGGAAAGATTACCATAATACATATTACGAGTCATTCTATGTAAACAGAGTATCAATATTGGAGTGACTTTGTTTATCAAAGACAGAATATTTGTATAGAGATAGATTAGAAAATGATAGTATCGTTACACAAGCTCCAAGAAAATAAACACACAGCTTATATGTCATACCTGTTGTTAAGTTGAGATCATTAAAGAAATTCTCAGCCTGTTTTCCCTCTCCAAATATACTCTGGATGTCATTCATAGTGATATAGCCATCACCGTCTGTATCATACACGTTAAAGTTGCATTGATCCACAGTAAATGTGATGCCGTAATGTTTACCATTCTGAAACAACAAAATAATCACCATTCAACTGTTCGCGCATCTATTTTAGTTCCATGTGATGTTAAGATAACACATAGATTGCAAGTTTTATACAAATCTCAGCATGGAACTTGTATTGTACTAGTTTAGACGGAATGATTTTGGTTTTTACATATATATACACACATGTACATACGTTTTTATATGTATACTCGTGTTTAGACAGGAAACAACGAAGATTTCAGATTCAATTATTATTCGAAATTGAAAACTGTTCTTGTCTAAACAGACTCTATTTGTAAATAACCTAGACATAACAAACGGGCAAGTTTCAAATATTGAATTTAAATATCCCATTCCTCTAAATATAGTCTGTGCTTTTCATTAAACTCGCGTTAAAGTAAAAGCAATCGTGAGAAAAAGACATACCCAATCGATGCTCCGCTTTCCGAGTTCAATGGAAACACCAGCGCTAACTCCCCAGTTTCCACCCGAGTCAACAGACCCACTAACACCACCTGACCATCCTCCACCTTTATGTTTCACACCAACAGTAGCTTTGTGGCCTTTGTTGTTGGCCTTAACGCCAACATCTATAGTTGTCTTCGATTTGCTCTTCTTAGATTTACGACGGCGTCCCCACCCAGCAGATGTGAGTTCCATACAGACCAACACCGCGATAATGAATACAGCGATCCTCTGAAAAATTTGGTACAATGAAACCTTACTCCACTATATAGAATATTGTAGACAGTCTTATTTTTTTATCAAAATATGCCGAGTAATAATTTTGAGAAAAATAGCATATGTGTACAGATATATCATAAAACACTGCGTTATTACCTTTTAAAGGTTTATTGGAACTTCGGAACGCAAGTCATACTAGTATTTCCTATGCTAGCGCTAATTTGGCGCGTAGGTCAGGATAGAAAGTACCGGTATCGGACCACTGTATTTGTTGTTTAGGAAAACATGTAAGAAAAGTGACAGCGCAGTGTTGTAAAATACATCTGTATAAAAGGCATTTACAAGCGATTTTTTCATATTTACGATTTTGCATACATTTGTATTTTGACAAAAGATTGAGACTATGTAAGAAGTTCGCACTTGAGTTAGCGATACCCTACATATTCTGTTTACTGTTAGAACGTATAACGAGCACAGCCTAAGGGGCTGACTGCTGAACCTTTTTTCAAGGATGTCAAAAAGCCGAAGTTTAGAAATAAAAAGTCGTTTAAGAAGTCATTTGACATCAGCATAATAGCGCACGGTCGGACATTATTATAGTTGTTGTAACAAGAAGTGAACAGTTTCATTCGAACCTTAGCAAAATGGAAACATAATGATCAAAGCTTCATGAATAATGTACTTACCATAGTAGAAGTTAGAACTGCTGTGTGATGGTGTACAAAGAAGTCAGAGTGAAATCAAACACACTATGCCACGATCTTACAAGACAAGACAATTTATACAGATATATTTCAGGATCTAAAAATTTCAAAATCCAAATTACAGAAACCGCCTGATCTTTCGCAGAAGTGAGTATTGTTTTTTGGGAAATAAAAAAATAACGTCAACCACAAAGATGTTTTCATTGTCATTTGAAATACTTGATTCATGTCTTCATTAGTAACATATGAGCACGACATCATTTATTAACTTTATATTCGTAAGGGAAAATATGTTAATTGCGGTTTAAATGACATAAAATTATTGGCAAGTTGACCGAAGTTAAACCAAGTTGCAAATGTAATACAGCGTAAAATGTGTATAACTTTAACGGGGCCGTGCATTTAACTACAATGTAACTATTTAGTACATGTAATACCATGACGAATTTATAATGTGTATCTGCGTTTTGAAGTTCGCAAATAAGCAGTATGGCACATCATTATATAGCTTGTATAACAGATATAAAATATCATCCTACCTTCAAAGCGTTCCTGGATTCCATTGATATGAATTATAAATATAATTGTATACGAGACAGTGATGGCGTGATTATCGAAAATAATCGAAAAAAATCGTCGCTAATCATCCGACATCATCGATTATTTACTAAAAACACTAAATATCTCGATTATTTCCGATTCGATTATCGCTTATGAATTTTCAAACCAATCCAATAATCGATTATGAAATTTGTCCGATTATCCATCACTACTACGAGATATAATAGATATCGTACATATCATTTTTCATTAGATTATAAAAGTTTATTAATTTGCGTCGCATTTAAGACTACGTGTGGCGAAATACAAAACATCGCACATACAAGTCTGTGATTTATCCCCAGAAACGTGTCTCCTGAATTACCATGAAGTCAATTAGGGGACAGTATGGCTAGATTCACAGCATGCAGCCAATTGATTTCTGATTACCAACTGATAAGCCAAAATATAAACAACTGCAGTTTCTCTGACGTTTCTCGATGCCCAATGTATGTGGTATATTTCACGGTGGAAAGTTTGGGATTGCCTTTTTATGCCCCACTCTTTCAGGGGGAGGGGGATATAGATTTGCCCTTGTTTGTCCGTAGATCCAAACTCGATTTCGAGTTACCACTGTGTAGTTTAGATTACTAAATCAGGTTATGTGGTAATTTTCAATTATTAGAAATCATGGTCAGTAAATTGAAAAATAAATGAAATATACAAAATTGACAGCTAGTCTCTAACTACAAAAATCACTAAAATGTTAATTTTACTGCAGTACATGGTTGTTTTGGTGTTTCTGCTACCGTTGCCATTCCTGTTGGTGATGTTGTTTTCTTGTTATGGTTTTGATGCTCAACATTTTCATTTATATCATTTACTTTTGGTTTTTTTTTCAATGTATGCATGACAAATGTATATAGATAAGCATAAATAAGCGAATGAGGTAATTTGAAATTGATTTCATTCTACCTCCCAGTAATCTGATTTTAAGTTACCAGGGGGTTAACATGAGTTGTCTGAAATCACTACACCGTTATATACATGTATATAGTATATGTATGAAATCACTACACCGTTATATACATGTATATAGTATATGTATGAAATCACTACACCGTTATATACATGTATATAGTATATGTATGAAATCACTACACCGTTATATACATGTATATAGTATATGTATGAAATCACTACATCGTTATATACATGTATACAGTATATGTATGAAATCACTACATCGTTATATACATGTATACAGTATATGTATGAAATCACTACACCGTTATATACATGTATACAGTGTATGTATGAAATCACTACACCGTTATATACATGTATACAGTATATGTATGAAATCACTACACCGTTATATACATGTATATAGTATATGTATGAAATCACTACACCGTTATATACATGTATATAGTATATGTATGAAATCACTACACCGTTATATACATGTATACAGTATATGTATGAAATCACTACACCGTTATATACATGTATATAGTATATGTATGAAATCACTACACCGTTATATACATGTATACAGTATATGTATGAAATCACTACACCGTTATATACATGTATATAGTATATGTATGAAATCACTACACCGTTATATACATGTATACAGTATATGTATGAAATCACTACACCGTTATATACATGTATATAGTATATGTATGAAATCACTACACCGTTATATACATGTATATAGTATATGTATGAAATCACTACACCGTTATATACATGTATACAGTATATGTATGAAATTTGACAAATAAAGCATACATTATAATTATTGTCGATTAAGAATAGATAAATAAACTGCAGCCTTCTGTATATAACATGGATAAGTTGTCCACTGGTAACTTTTCATATCTTAATTAATGCATTCGTTAGTAGTAATTATTTGATAAATATTGACCAGTCAATAACCATTTTGGCTAAATTAAACCAAACTAAAGATTTAACAAGATTTATAAAATTGGCTGCAGACATACAACACTTATTGTCTGAATTTCAATGTATGATGATTTGTATGATTATTATAATATGTCAAGAAGACTAACTATATATTTGTATTCATAATAAACGTTAGTCTGCATGAAGACGCTTAGAATTTTAAGAATATTATATTTTTAATGATGGTTATTATTCACAATTATTTTTTTATAAAACATAAATGACAGAACTAGTTGAAAATACTGTATTTGCACTGTCCCTTTCTAGATGTATTGACTACTACCAAGCCATCAGTATTGTTTCTAATCTGATAAGAGTGATCAGTAACACACCTTGAAGAAATAAGGGCTGTTTAGGGTCACACCAGGGTAAGAATTACAAACCTAGGAAGAGCAAATAAGTAGATAAAAGTGTCGCTTATTTCATGGAATTCTTGGCAAATGTGGGTCTAAACCACAGACTATTACACATTTTTTGTGATTTGCATATTAATACAGTGACACCTCGATAATAAGACCATCATAGGGACCCTTGAAAATTGGCCTTATTATTAAGGTGTTCTTAATATTGTGGTTGAATAAATAACCATTTTGATAGGCAAAACTGATAAACCCATATATTAGTAATTTCAGAATGTGTCTTCATTGACACATGACCTGTAACAAAAGTACAATTTCTGGTCAAATAGAAGACTATACCATGTTTCCGGTCCAGTGAATTTAAATACAATAAAACCTCAATAAAAAGAGCACGATTGGGACCCAGGAAAACTGGTCTTAATAATGAGGTGGTCTTGATGTTGACGAACATGAACGTTGTCGGCTTATTTAGTATTTGTCAAGTAAACATCTTCAAGTTTACATAATACAATTTATGTAGGGTCAAGATCCAATCTAAACTCCGCACCAAGAAAATATGAAAACCATGTCGAGATAAACTGCTACCTTGTTCAGTAACCTCCCTTTACTCCGCGTGAACATTTTCGCCAACAAGTTCACAACGGCCCTCTGTCATTAGACGTCCATGACTTAGATTAGGACCGGACGGACAGACGTATGGGCAATATAAAATCTTAATCACCTCAGCGGTGGTGTAAGCAAACATATACATGATTTATACAAAGATCCATGTATCTCAAGACCAAGGACACTGGTTGTGATACCTTGTGCAGTGTATTATACATGTACATACTATATGAATTTATAACCAATCCCTTCTTGAAGGACCAGGGCACCAGTTGGGTACGCTTTAAAGGGCAGTGTGAACAAGATGCATGACTCTCAAACTACGACCGTAAGCAACAGTAATGGTACATGGGGAAAATACAGTATGTCGCAATGTATACTTATATTTTTGCAACAAAACATAATATAAGATCGTTATAATACATACAACCGCTTAGAATAACCAAAGACTTCGTAAATGGTATTCTTGAAACAATTTTACAGCAGACAGATTGTGCTTGTGTTTAATTTGTAACAAAATTAGGCGAATTGGCAAGTTACGTATTTTATTATTTCAAAATGAGGTTGAAATACACTTGTGTGCGACAAGTATTTCTGCATTTTATAGATTCATTGCTGAGCATTTCAACATCTTGATGTTTTGCATTGAGGAGTTTACCACATTTTATTTCATGGTTGAAATCATGAAAAAATATCACCACAAACCACATTTTAGAGGTAATTCCCCCTATAATTCCGGATACTGCTGTCATCAATAGTGCTGATATGTTTTTTCCAATTCTGAGAGACTTTCGTTCGAGGAATTTGTTTAATAATAGATCAATGGAAAATTGCAGAATTCCAATGACGAAATATGATCTCCTATATAAACGAATTAATTTTGTTTCTTGACTCAGACTTAGATTTTATTCCATTATCATCTACAATGGTAAGGCGTTAAACTTATTATACTTTACGCAATTTATCGTTTTAAAATATTATTTTCATAGTTTATACTTAAGCATATTATAACATGCAACTTCATAAACACTTTGTACTTCATGCTGCGCACTCACTCACTCAATCTCGTATAAATTTGATTGATCACTGTTGGTGAATATTGTACTTACACTGTGACTACGTTATAGTAAATGTACTGTTACTGTAGAATACTCATGTATCGGCTCTATGCTTTATACGGTTGTCAACGATGTGCGTTAGTTTAACGCTTACTTTAATTAGTGTAAAATATTCAGCTGATGATTGTAAGTTGAATGTTTTATTCAGCATATTTGATATGTGTAACGTGAACATAAGCGGCTCCATTTTTGGTGTGAGTTGCGACGCGGCGCTTGCTTCATTGACAAGCAGTCCTGCCAATGATACCAGAATGTTTAAATCTAGTTAACTCATCAACTCTTCTAAGAAATTCGAGTTTGATACATCGAGTTCTTGAAAATGAGGATATCTCAATCGAAATATTTTGTGAAATCGAGACTTTGAATGATCATGTATGTGCAATAACGACAAACACTAACTAACAATTCGCATGCACATGTTTCTATCGAATAACCGTAATTCCCATATTATGTTACTTTTATGTATGTTAAATATCAGTAAGTTTATATGATAATATTTTACAGAGAGCTTCAATCATCATACCAGTTCTTCTGTTGTCATCCTGTCATTATTCGACAGCATGGTGGGGTGGTGGCTCTTCATCTAGAAGTAGTAGTAGTAGTAGAAGTAGTAGTAGAAGTAGTAGCGGAAAACCAAAAGGAACAACTGTAGATGTGGATGCGAGTACTGGCAGTGGTGGTGGAGCATCAGTCGGTGTTGACGTCAACCACCAAGGAGAAACCTTGGGTGGTGGTATTGGAGGAACTGTTGATACCAGGGGCAACTGGGAAGCCGGTGGTGGACTTTCAGTATCAAATGATAAAACTTCAGCTAGTGTTTCGCACAGTTTCGACAGTGATGGCGTACGCACATCATCTGTTGGAGTTAGTCATACAGAAAATGGATGGACAGGATCTGTGGAGACGAGCAAAGATAATTTTGGTAATTCGGCAACTGAGGCAGGACTTTCTTTCTCGAACGACAAAACTTCAGTTGGTTTATCTCACAGTACTAACAGCGACGGCGTCCATTCCACGTCACTGGGTGCAAGTCACAAAGAAAAGAATTGGAACGCAGGGATAAGTGCTTCAACGGATTCCTTTGGAAACGTGGAGGCTAAAGTGGGTCTTACACTTAAGTTCAAGAAAAGAAGCGTAGATATGGTATGTACGAAATTTAATTACAACATTTAAGAGAAATTCCGCCGCTGACATTTTATTGAGTTATAAGTAATGAACTGATATTTCACCGTTTTAATGACAACTAACGTTTGTCCAGAATCAGCATAAAATTTGTGTTTGTCTCTAGCATTTTTGCTTAAGTTTGACGAAATAAGTCCTTGTGACCGGTCAAACTTCAGGTTGGCTGATGTTTCTTTGCAATTAATAAATAGTTCTAAACAATACCATGAACCCCATTTATCAGATAATTACTTATTACTTTTTTGTTACTGCTTCCACAGAATGGACGTTTCTACACCGTGATGGTTCGAGCAGACCAATGTAATTTTGATGTATATGACTTAAACGGGGATGAGGTCATCTCTCTGAAAGAAATCCAAGCAATGTTCGGACTAGATGAAGATGCAAATAAATTGTTCAATGCTCTAGATATGACTACTGGTAAGAAATGGTTAATTTTCGCCAAGACAAAAAATAACAGTATGGGGTGCTTAAGGAGAATAAGCGTTAAATATTCCTATAGTTAGTTTTGTACGGTCATGTATGTAACTGCAGTAAAAACTTCAATACTGCTCCCTATGTAAACATTAAACATTAAGTATATTGTATGAATTAAAACAATTCTCAAAAACATTAGGTAAAGCAACATTACAGGCTGTGTACACGAAATTAAATGATGAATTTTCTGTTTAGTCTTACCATCTCCAAAAACTGTGGAGAATGCGTCTCAATCAAACGTTAAAGCTTCTATTTAAATTTACGACTTTTTTATTCCAGGTGATGGTGCGATAATCACGTGACGTGGTGAGCGGTCACACATTTTGAGCTCTGATAAAAAAATAAAATTAAGCGCTCAGTTTTGGACATAAATCAACCTTATGGTGCTAAATATATTTGGAAATAATCATTGTTGGAAGTGCAAAATTAAAAAAAGTTAAATTATGAGGAATAAACGTGGCAAAGGAAACAAAACAAGTGCGGTCACTGAAGGTCGTACTGTCATCGAAAATGGCGGCCGTGGACGTGGACGTGGCAAAAATGGACATAACAAACGTAAGAGATTATCCACAGACGGAACATCTGAACCAGGTTTGACTATTGATGATAATACCCAACAAAGCATTAACGTGTCAAAGGCATTATTTAAAGGCCTCAGTACGGATGATAAGTTAGTTGCCCTATTTGACATGATATCATGTGTCAACACTGTATCATCGAAAGTGAACAAAATTGAAAAAACAATTGAGAACCTTTCTGCAATCACTGATATAAACAATACCCAAATTAAAATATTAAATTACAAAAGTATCGATCAAGAGGCAAGAAGCCGCCGAAATAACTTGATATTTAGAGGTATCTCAGAGAAGTACCCGTATGAAAATTCCGAACAGGTACTTGCGGATTTCATCGAAGATTATCTGAAGCTAGAAGCTAGTGAATTATACGTAGAATCCGTTCATCGTATAGGCGCCCCAAGGTATGGCAAAACACGACCGCTTATATGTCGCTTCTCCAGCCAACGAGACGTTGAACGGGTTCTTTCAGTCGCTTTTGAGTTGAAGGGAACGAACTTTGGTATCAATAGGGACTACCCTCCCGAGATTGTGCAGGCGAGATCCCGCCTCTGGGACCTTTTCAAATCGGAAAGGGACAAGCACAAAAAGGGTTCTGTGTTCATTGGATTTCCAGCTAAACTCATCGTCAACAAGAAAGTGGTAAAGGACGAATTCCCTGACTGGCATGATGTTATGCAACAGTCACGTGTGAATACGCTGCATACATATAGTAGTGTCAAATCCAGTAAATTGCTTCAAGAAAAAAGTGCTCATCATAATATAACAACCCAAAATAAATTCACGCCCCTCGTCGAGTCAGATAGTTCTGGTGCGGAATCATCAGTATGCATGAGTGTGCACGACACTTGCGATACCGATGAAGAGCTTGACACCTACAGTGCGGAAATGAATAAACCTCAAAAATGTGCAAATGAATTCACTACTCGCCAACGAAAAGGTTTCGATCGTCCGCTTAACCTAAGTGTTACTTCGTCAACTCCACATACCTCATCACCAGTTAGACTACCACCTGATAGACATAATTCCCCTAAACATGGTGCTTCAGGAGGTCCGGCGGATACTAACATTCATACCCAATAGGAACTCGGGGCAAATGTCAACAATATTGACAATAATTGTGTATTGACTCCAGATGACTCTGTTTATAAAACTAATAGTGAAACAGACTATAGTAATAACACCCAACTGAATATGCACGATCTAGTTACAACACCGACTATAAATATCACGTGCTCAAAACCGAGGGTAATACACCCCGAAAACTCTGATAAAAACTTGTGTAATGATTATTGTAACAATGATACTAGGCAGCTAAAACTTGGTTCGCTTAATGTATGTGGTCTAAAAAGACGTTCGAATTTTCCAGAATTTGTATCCCTTATTAACAAATATGATATGTTTTTTGTCTCTGAATCGAAACTTGACCAACATGATATCATTTTTATTGATGGCTATACATATATTAATATACCTAGAAAGAAAAAATCATATAGAAAATCTGGTGGAATCGGTGCTTTTGTAAAAAATGGCATATTTCCGTATATTGAGGTAATTGAAACCCAGTGTGATTATTTAATGTGGCTAAAACTGAGTAAAAAATATACTCAGTTAGATGAGGATGTAATGTTCGGAACCGTCTATGTGCCACCCATACATTCACGCTTTTATAATAACGATGATTATGAAATATTTGAAAATGATATATCTGATACATGCAACAAATACTCTTATGTATACTTATTTGGTGATTACAATGCTCAAACTGCCGAGTTGTTAGATTACACACTTGTTGATAATTATTTAGCGGATTATTTTGTTTTAGACAATGATGCGATCACTTTTTTAGATCAAAAATCAAAAATGCAATTGTATAACATTAAACTTAACCGGAAATCACAAGATAAGAAAAAAAACAATCATGGATATAAATTGATAGAAGTTTGTAAAAACAATAATCTGGTAATACTAAATGGCAGATCCGGGAACGATAAAAATATAGGTAATATGACTTTTAGAAATACGTCCGTGATTGATTATGCTATATCTACAATAGAGGGATACTCACTTCTAAATAACTTTAATGTACTAGACCTTGATAGATTATTCTCAGACGGACACTCTTTGCTAGAATGCAGCCTCGATCTAGTCTCTAAACATGATACAAAAAATAAAGAACTAGGGGCTAAACGACATTGGGATGATCTAAGATCAAACGAATTTAATAATAACATACCAAATCAGGCAATAAATGATATAATTAATGACATTCAGGAGCATAGACTGCATCCTAACCAAAACTGTATTGATGAAATTACGGAATCATTAAATAGTATCTTTCTTAGTAGCGCTAACAAAACGTTCCAACCAAACAGCAGTACTAATAGCCAAAACCGGCCGAATGGTAAACCATGGTTTGGCTATGATTGCAAAAGAGCAAAAAAACATTATAACAAGGCAAGAAAAAAATACAATAAACACCCATGTGAAGAGAATAGGTTATCTCTTAAGTTGATGTGTAAAACATACAAAAAAACCATGAATAAATACATAAATAAATATAATAAGAATAATGAAAGCAAATTAAGAAAAATGCAAAGCAAACGCCCTAAAGATTACTGGAAATACTTAAATAAGGTAAACAAAAAGAAAAATATAGAAACTCCCTCATTAGAATCTATGTTTAACCACTTTAAGGAAGCTAGTAATAATACTAACCTTGATACAGACGATGCTGATATAAATGAAAGAATTGATTTGACTAATGATAGTATATTGAACTCAGAAATTACACATAGCGAAATAATCAAATGCATAAAATCGTTAAAAAACGGGAAATCAGTAGGAATAGACGACATCCTAAATGAATATATAAAATCATCTAGCGATAAATTATTGCCGCTGTATGTTTCTCTGTTTAACCTTATACTAGATAATGGTATAATACCAGTAAAATGGACCCAAGGAATAATAATACCGATCTACAAGAATAAAGGGGATACACTATCCCCAGAAAATTATCGACCTATAACTCTACTTAGCTGTGTAAGCAAGCTCTTCACCTCTGTACTTAACAATAGATTAAATACATTTCTTGACGAGAACAATGTTATGATGGAAAATCAAGCAGGTTTCCGACAAAATTACTCAACCTTAGACCATGCGTTTACACTTAACTCAATTATTGAATTACTAAGACACCAGAAAAAGAAGATATTTTGCTTATTTGTAGATTTTTCCAAAGCTTTCGATAGTGTTTGGAGAATTGGTTTATGGAGAAAACTACTTGATTATAATATAAATGGTAAATTCTTTAGATTGGTCCAAAATATGTATTCAAATATTAAATCATGTATTTCTCTAAATGGAGATAAATCACCATTCTTTGAATGTAATTGCGGAGTCAGACAAGGTGAAAATCTCTCTCCAGTACTTTTTTCCTTATTTTTAAACGACTTGGAACTGTTTCTTGTAAACAGAGGCCATACAGGTATTGAATTGCACGAACCCGACAATGAAACCAATATATTACTGAGAATTCTACTCCTCCTTTATGCTGACGATACAGTCCTGATCTCAGAAGATCCGGTTAAATTACAAGAAATTCTAAATGACTTTGTAGTGTATTGTGATACTTGGAATTTAAATATAAACATTAGCAAAACAAAAGTGCTTATACTTGGTAGCAAAAGTGACAATAAGTACTCATTCAAAATCGGGGATACACCTTTAGAAATTGTTAAAAACTATAAATATCTTGGTACTCACTTTGCAAAATCAGGCAGTTTTCTAACCACAAGAAAATGTTTAGCACAGCAAGCTAGAAAAGCTATGCATCTACTATATAAAAGAATTAACAACCTCAACTTACCATTTGATCTTATGTTTAAACTGTTTGATAATACAGTTGTACCCATTTTTACCTACTCCTGTGAAATTTGGGGTTATGAAGATTGCTCTCTTATGGAGAAAATCCATTGCGACTTTATAAGAAAAATATTTCACCTTAAGAAAAGCACACCAAGATATATGCTTTACGCCGAGTCAGGCCGATATCCAATCGAAATAACAATCAAAAGTAGAATGATCGGTTTTTGGAACCGTTTAATGACAGGAAATAAAAATAAAATAGCTTTTCAATTATATCAGTACATGCTTAATATACCTGAATTTCAGTCCAAATGGCTCTGCAAAATTATCTCTATATTCAACGAAATAGGGAGAAATGATTTATGGTTAAACCAAAATGATTTGCAACCTAAATCAATCAAAACAACAGTTAAACAAAGCCTAGTAAACCAAAATATACAAAACTGGCAAGCGTCACTAAATAACTCAAACAAAGGCAACAGTTATGCATTCCTAAAAGAAAATATAAAATTAGAAAAATACAGCACCGATCTAAACAAGCAAGAGTCAATTAACTTAATAAAATTCAAAACAGGAAATCACCATTTTCCAATCGAAACAGGAAGATGGTCGAACACTGATATAAGTGAAAGAAAATGCAATTTGTGTAACCTTAACGATCTGGGAGACGAGTACCATTACCTTCTCAAATGCCCCTTCTTTGGATCAGAGAGACATAAATTCATAAAACGTTATTATTACACCCACCCTAACATGCTAAAGTTTAAAGAACTACTCACAAATCCACGCGTGCAAGTACTTCAAAAAACATGTAAATTTATCAAAATACTTCTGGAAACGGTCAGATAACTCCATTTAATAAAATTTAACGCTCCATAACAATCTAATATTTCTATAATCTCATAAAGAATAATCATTCTGCACACATCTATATTTTAAATACAGAACACATGTATATCAGGATATAACTCGACTTAATAAACATTTACAAACTGTTAGTACCACGTGACTTAAATGACAGCTATACTATTATACTACTAGTCTAACAAAAACACTCGCAACTGATTCACGTGAAGACCGAGTCTCAATTTTATGAATGGAATTCCAACACTTACTCTAGTAATATAGTCTTTTCCAACTTTTTGTCATTAAATAAATCAGACATTTGTCTCTACATACCAACCATATTTCAATATAATATCATATTCTCTGTTAGTGAAATTTATTCCTCACTATCATACCTTCTATTTCACCACGTCACCGATACTGTTTAATTTGTATTATGCAATGTACTCTCATGTGTTATATTATGTAACTTGAGAAAATAAAATGTATGTTCTGTTCTGTTCTGTCAGAGAAGAATTCGATTTCATGGCGCCGTTAGTTATAAAAGATTGTGATACGAAATATTAATATTTGCAGATTATTGACTGGAATTCAAGTCTGTGGCGAAATAGTATTAAACTTGCTTGTTTTTTTCTATGAAATAAAATATAATTGTTGTAAACGATATTACTTGTGTTTTACCATAATCGTCATTTCTCTCAATTATTTAAACTGAGGGAAACACTAAACAAACTACCACCGGTCCCTATATAACCCAGTTGTCCCTTAACACGAGTGTAATTGGAATTCCCTACATGTTGATCTGATAATTATTAGTATTAAACAACCGATGTTAAACAATGTGTGACAGCAAGCATGACGTGTAATGTAACAATATCATTGCGTAACACCATGCTGTCAGTTTGAAGGACACATATCCGATACAATAGTTATACAACAACTTTAGCAAAAATAGAAGAACATGGTTTATTGCGTCAGTATATATTCAAAATAGAAAGATCTCATTTGATCAAGTACAAGTTAATGACAAGATGATACGTGGAGAGTAGCATCCTAGGACTGGTGTTTTTCGAGTGTTGTTTTTATTTGCGGTTATATTACTTAACACTAACTTCGGAAAATAAATATAGTTTCTGGTGTTGCGGTCATCACTTATTTATGATGTATTACATAAGCCTCACAAATAGACCCATGACAAATTGCGAAACGTAAAATTATGCTTGCACCCACGTAGTTGAAATCGTGAATTCGTGAAGTGGAAATCGTGAAATCATGAAGTGGAAATCGTGAAATATTGAATTTGAAATGTCACCACCGGTCTTTCGTAGGTAACACTCGAAGTTCTTACAATCATCAACTAACCTTCGTAATAATCAAATGTAATTTGCAACATTTTACACTTTTGTAAAAACAATAAACTTCCTACAATTGTTAACATAAGCTGCATTATATAATTATATACGATATATATTTGAATGATCATCGTTAGCTATTATATCCAAAATACATTTAATCATGATATCGTGGACAAATCCACAGAAACATGAGGTTTTGTACTGAGTGATGTTTCGTATAGAAATGTTCAAACAACGGGTTATTATGTGATAAAACATGTTTAAAGAATATTAGCTATACATACATTTATATGAAAAAACTATATGTTAACCATACATATGATATACAGTAAACTCCGTGAAAACCGGACCCTGTCCGAACATGGTGAAAACTCCGGTTTTCTGAGAGTTCCAGTTTTCAGGAAACTTATCATAAGATACATATTACTATTCAGTACAATTATATGCAAACGTTATATGCAATGTATATACTATAAAATTGGAGATAACCTAATTATAGATACACTATGGCATATGTGTTAAGGATTGTAATACCATACATAATTCATACACACAAGCAGTTAAGGATTCATTCATTTTCTAGTGGTAAAGGGTCAGAATATCATACAGTATACACAGGCGGTCATAAGCTTGAAACATCATACAAGCATCACATCGTGATTGGGACATCATTTAGCGTTAAAGCGGCATGTCTTTTTTTCCTTTCTCCTCTGGTGTTTTTATTGTAATTTCAAACCATCCGAATAGAATTGCATTTCACAAAATTGCTTTCTGAAGGTTTGGTATTGATGCGTGTCTGAACTACAAGTAGACATCAAACGTAAGTAAGTAACAATACGGAGATATTCTATTTTATCGTATTGATCATTTGTCATTAAAGCCTCGGTCACAATGAAACCCACGATAATTTTGAGGTACGAAAAACACATTTTTCTGTCGTGGTTAAATTTCGTATGGCATGAACAATGTTGTGGAAGTGGTCAAATTACTTTAGATGATTTCACGACAGGAACAGACAGAGAAGGGAGAACATTTCGTGGTTATGTCGCAGGTCTGTCGTACGACAAACCTGCGACTGTCGTGACCAGTCGTGGCTCATTATAACGTGAACATGTCGTAAGACTGGCGTGATACACTCGTGCGACTGTCGTGGGACAGTCTTGAGAGTATCATGTGAACGTGGGTACTATCTTCGCACGAATTATGTGATTTCGTACCAATTTCGCACGATTATCTCACGACAATTTCACGAATGTGGTGCGATTGTCGTGAGATTGTCGCAAGAATTACACCAAACCTTTGGCATCCTAGGTATGACATTTTTCGTACGAATGTCGTGTGAATGTCGTACGATTGTCGCACGACATAAACACGACATCAGTAAGACAAAAGGTCGATAAATCTGTCGTGGCATAAAATAGGGTAGTCCGAATTTCAAGCCACGCAAACGTTTTGGTCCCATGTTTTCCTACGACCGTTGTACAGCATCCCAAGACAAACCACGGAATCCCCCAAATGTTCGTCGTGAACCTGCATATTCCTGTCGTGGTTCCATAGTGACCTAGGCTTATGCATACTCGCACATAGAAAACGTTGATCATACGTTTCATTTCAGATAGCGACACATATAATAGCTTGTGCCTAGAGCAAATTGTCTTCCGGAGGACAATTAGGAGTTAAAATTTCCAATGTCGTTTTCTTGCAAAATTTGTCAAATCCATTGAAATCAAAATAGTTCGTAGGCGAGGATAGAAATATGTTAACATGTTCTGATGGTTGTTTTTGATAGCCAGTCAGACAAGCCCTTACTTCCCCATTCCAGCAGATGTTTGCCCTTGCGCTTACTAAACTCCTAATGTTTCGTTTATTGATGTTGCTCTGGAAATTATGTGGGGAGGAATTGTCTTGCGCATGTGGCGTTTCCAGTAACAACTTAATCTTTCTTTTACTTACATAAGTTACATGAAAAGGTTATGCCGCCTTAAAAGACACATTGGATAGATGTTACATTACTTAAATTCCTGGGTCATTTTAAGCACCCATGGCTTACGAAAAGGAAAATTCTCATGATTTTATTTGTCATCCAGTGTCGTCATTATGCCACACCAAATTAATTTGCTGTATCTCCTAAACTATCACACCAACGATTTCAAGACGGAGACACGGAAAGTGTGATACCAAAAGCGAGCGAATCAAAGTCAGGGAGATAATTACTTGAATAATTGACATAGAGTTGTTGTTTCTGTACTGTACTGTACTCTTCATTGCTTGCTGGCAATATATGTAAATATCATTTCGTATACGATATAGTCTCCATGTCTCTTTCTCACTGAGTTTTTCCATCTCGTAAAATTCGGGTTTTCCATAGCTTGTCATTGAACAACGTAGTATGTGTTCGGCTGCACACTGAACGCATTGAAGCAGTTTAATCCATAGAGTTACCGGCCTTGTCGTGAATATATATCGCACATAAATTGCGTGTGTCCAACTTTATGTCACACTGATAATTGTATTATCATTTTTCACAGCTTTATAGTGTGTTTACTTAACTACTTATATATTCAATAAAACGCCTGACATTGGTTAGATGTTAGACATTTCCAATCCACACTGTGTTTGTGTCTTTACTGTGACATAAATGAACTGCATTGACAGGGGAACACAACTATAAATTGTTTTATGAATATGCAGTAAGAGAAAGCCTGACAGCATGGGGTACACTTGCGTTTGTCACTTGTGTCCCTTTTGCCATAGTAATTATTTACCTGTGTATATATATATTGTTCATGTCTCCTTGTGATGTTGGGGTGGCTGTACACTTGGCATATGGCATGTCTTGCTCCACTTTCTCATTCGTTAGCTCGATTGTATCTTGATAACCAATTCATTTCAGAGATAAACGGCATTATTAATATCGGAAAATATATTGGCGTTTTTTTTACATATTTATTGGTAGCATAATTTATATATAGAATTGTGTAGTTGATAAATATGGTGGCATATTACTGCCACCAGTTAGCATGATAGCGTTCGCGAATTGTTTCGTGTTAACCACTTAATTATTACGATAATTATCTAGCTATCTAGTTATTATTCGTGATAAAATTTCGGTATAATAAATATCATACAACTAGAAACAGGCTTGAAAGTGCCCAGAACTGCCACCTCTTACCCTTTTATGATGTATTACACTAGATTTAAGTGGTAACACGAATCTTATCTAGTTGTCCACTTATTATGTTACTTAATAACTCAAATTCGCGAATTTCACTTAAGATTCGTGTTACCACTTATTCATTAAATGCAATTTTGGCTTCTAGATATAAGTGGTAACACGAATCTTATCTAGTTGACCACTTATTATGTTACTTAATAACTCAAATTCGCGAATTTCACTTAAGATTCGTGTCACCACTTATTCATTTTTGGCTTCTAGATGTAAGTGGTAACACGAATCTTATCTAGTTGACCACTTATTATGTTACTTAGTAACTCCAATTCGCGAATTTCACTTAAGATTCGTGTTACCACTTACATCTAGAAGCCAAAAATGTGTTTGTAAATAAGTGGTAACACGAATCTTAAGTGAAAGTCGCGAATTTGAGTTACTGAGTAACATAATAAGTGGACAACTAGATAAGATTCGTGTTACCACTTAAATCTAGTGTAATACATCATAAAAAGGTAAGAGGTGGCAGTTCTGGGCACTTTCAAGCCTGTTTCTGGTTGTATGATATTTTATCTTACTGAAAATTTATCACGAATATTAACTAGATAGCTAGATAATTATCGTAATAATTAAGTGGTTAACACGAAACAATTCGCGAACGCTATCATGCTAACTGGTGGCAGTAATATGCCACCATATCAACTTGATAATATTCGTGTTACCACTTACAAGTAGAAGCCAAAAATGAATAAGTGGTAACACGAATCTTAAGTGAAATTCGCGAATTTGAGTTATTAAGTAACATAATAAGTGGTGAACTAGATAAGATTCGTGTTACCACTTATATCTAGAAGCCAAAATTGCATTTAATGAATAAGTGGTAACACGAATCTTAAGTGAAATTCGCGAATTTGAGTTATTAAGTAACATAATAAGTGGTCAACTAGATAAGATTCGTGTTATCACTTAAATCTAGTGTAATACATCATAAAAAGGTAAGAGGTGGCAGTTCTGGGCACGTTCAAGCCTGTTTATGGTTGTATGATATTTATCTTACTGAAAATTTATCACGAATTTTAACTAGATAGCTAGATAATTATCGTAATAATTAAGTGGTTAACACGAAACAATTCGCGAACGCTATCATGCTTACTGGTGGCAGTAATATGCCACCATAGATAAAGGATAAAATAAAGTCATGTTTGAGGAACACGAACAATCGGTCAATGGCGTACCAGGATACGGTTTTAACTTACTAGTAAATTCATAACATGTCATCGGGGTCTTGATTACAATTTATGCATCTTTGTTTTAAAGAATAAATACTTGGTTACAATTACAATTGGTACGATAAAAAGAAGTAACTTATTAACTGTGGGAAATCATTGTGAACGATGTATGGTAAAGTTAGCAAGGAGTTTCATAAGATTTTCCATTCGTCATCGACACGTGGGTGTATGCGTGCGATACCACATAGGCCATACTTATTAAGTAAAATAATGTTTATCGTCCTCGGGCAGTTAGGTTTTCGGCTTTCTAGTCGAAAAAAACAACCTGAAAGAACCAGAGGGGCCAAAAAATGAATCCTACAAACTGATGGCTGTGTTGTTGGTAAGTGTTACAGGTTATGAAGTGAACCTTTTAAATTGTGACTGTTAAATGTTTCAAGTGATGAAACATTGAAGTTTCTGGAGTATGGTCTCTGTGTTCTTGAACTGATTTTTGTGATCTCGTTCACGGTTACGTAGGCTCTGAGTCAATATTGACATTGTTAAAAGTGTTAATTATTTTAATGTAAAGTAACACTTTTCCCTGTAGATTCCGTTTGCTTATAAACAGTACATTTGAAATTAATACATTTATTGCTAGTTTTCATGAGCCCCCCCCCCCCTCCTTCACTGTCCACTTTGATTATCCTAGTTATTCCTTATGGTCTGCTAGGCTATTCCTTGTGCCTCTGTTCCTTAACATATGTACCCTTTAACCTCCTTAAGTGCCTTGTGTTTTGTGGATTGTTGTTTTCCCGGAGATCTGCGTGGGGAGGCACTGTCTTATGTATGTGGCGTTCCCTGTAGCTACGTATTCTCTCTCTTTTACAGCTACCATTTATAAAATGTAACTGAAAAGCCATTTTCAAAACCTCACAATAGCTTTTAATGGTACATCTTGTCATTTACTTTGTTAACTTGGTTGTTTTGTATACTGGTGAATTGTATTTTACATCTTCTTGTTCAAATCCATTGTTTATGTCACGAACAATTATATAGATTACAAAGATATTTTTGGGAATTTGGTTTGTTTTTTCCTGCCTGATTGGTAGTTTGTGATAAAATGAATCTGTGTGGCCTTATGAAGCGACAGCCGCATCTAATGGGGCAGAGAAAACCCCCATTCTGATACATGTGTAGAACAATTGACCAGTTGAATGGCTACCTCACTTTCATATTCATTATCCAGAATGGGATTCGAAACCGCAAGGGTGATGGGCCAGTGATTTGAATTCAGCGACCATAACCACTCGGCCACGGAGATCTCCTTTTAAAATTTATTACAGCATTCACATTTAGATGTGTTCCACTATCATTTAAACTAATACCGATAAGCTGTAATGCTTACCACATTTTCATGACATTAACTTAATCGTAACGATTGATAAATGAAAGTTTGAAATAAAATAGTTGACCTTATGTATGGTGCTAAATAACTCTAAAATGTTTTGTTCTGTTACTTCTGATGTAGTCCAGCCACGGACGTCACATCTCTATACTGTCGCTGTACAACGACGCGTGTAAAAGTCGGAGTACAGAGACACGTATGCGGAGCTACTTCTGATGGAATAATGCACGTATAATTTAGATTGCAAATTTTTACAGTGTTAGAGTTAAACATAAAATAAATGTTTCTTCAAAATGAATACGCGACGATTATGTTGAGTTCTGGTGATGGTGAGATGGAGAGTGTAGAGTTTGTGACACTAATAATTATAAAATGTTGTGATACAACCAATTAACACCAGCGAAATAAACTGACATTTACAAAAAAACAACAATATTAAATTGTATTTATCGAATAGAACATTGTTTGTCGATTGTTCAGTTATCCAAATGTTTACGTAAATTCTTGCACTTGATATTTTGATAGATGATGTTTACTTTCAGGGCAGTTAGGTAAATATTACTATCATAGTTATGCATTGAAAATGAAACAACAACCAAAATGCGTAAATACTAAACTCATTGACCAATGTCCTATAATCGGTCAGTGAGTTCTTTTATTTCGGTTAAACATCATCTGAAAAACAAGCTGTCCATTTATATCAAAGATATATCTGGCCAATCTGAACGTTAACTAGTAGAACGGACAGTCTTGACTTGTCTTGTGATGTATTCCTTCCATTAAATCCCCATGTTTGTCGTCTTTGATTCTCCTTAGTTACCCCTTATGGTCGGCAAGGCCATTCCTTGTGCCTCTGTTCCCTTACGTATTTACCATTTCGCCTACTCAAATGCCTTATGTTTTATGAAATGTTGTTTTCCCGGAGGTCTGTGTGGAAAGGCATTGTCTTATGTATGTGGCGTTCCCTGGTGCAACTTATTCTCTCTCTTTCATCCATCATTGTCGTTGCAACAGCTTTAATAATACGAATAATTATACCATGTTATACCATTTCAAAACTTCTTGTAATGTCATGTTACGTACGGACACACTTTTTAAAAATCCGCTTGCTAAAAACTGTTAGATTTGTTTTAATTCATAGACATATTTGTATTACAAACGTATATTCCCGTCAAATCCGAGGAATACATTATTAGCGTTTTTTTTTGTTAATGCATATTAGTTAATGTTTTAACTATATGAAATATATTTTTTATGTTTGTGTAGGTAAAAATGAACACAATGAATGAGCATGATATTACTTTAATCACTATCGATGACTGTTTCCTGAGTAACCAACTCGTACTCAAGATTAGTTCAAAGATTTTTCAGTTCGTGGTACAGACTCGCCATAGACGGGATTCGAACTCACGACGTTCGGACCAGGAGTCACGTGTTCTACCCAGCCACCATTATGCCTCCCTCAAAAAACGTTTGAGCATGGAAATGATATCTCTAAACTCACTGGCATCAAACGATAATACAACATGTTCTGGGAAATTCTGATTTGTATAAGTGGCCTTCTGTGCACTCACTAAATATTTTCAATTGTTTTAAAGATTAACCACAGTTATCATTGACAATTTATCTGACCTGATGACAGTTGTATGTCGACCTATTATCGTTATACAATAAGGACACGTAATCATACATTCAATATCGTCATACCTACAGCAGCATACTTATATATTAAATAAATTATAATTAGATTTTATCTTTTTTTATCAAATATGTTAATGCCCAGATTAAATATGACCTAAGCCAAGAATTGAATTATGTTACAGGAGCAACCAGAATGATCATAACCTTTTAAGTGCAGTGAAATATTCACCAGATAAAACACTGTTCAAATCAAATCAACGAAGAGAATGACCCGATTGTGATTTGTTGAAAATGAATGACATAGTTTTGTTAAAATGTACAACAACTTCGTGTATAAAGAAGTAACATACAAAACATAAACTGAAATAAAAAGTATTTTCAATGTATTGTTTACTTTTCACTATTTGTAAAATTGGACACGCATGGTCATCACGTACAACTACTACTCTCCTTATCACAAATAATACTACGAATGCATAGTACACCAATATCGCCAGGATGTTAGCTGTATAGCAGTTAAAGCAGTTACACTACTGGTACTAGTAAGAGCAGATTTATTGTTACTGATTCTACTGCTGTCTTTACATTCATACCAACCACAGTGGAAACAACATTTTACAAATTATTACATGCATATCACATGATGAAGGAATCTGTTATCAGATGCTGAAATAGCAACAACAATAGCTGCTATTAAACATCAAAAACCAAAATTGTCAACCGCAACTTCATCAGAGAAGATCTCATATAAATAATTTATGTGAATAAGTGTGAAGCAATGATATGAAAGAGCAACACACTTTAACTAATGTACATTTACGGGGGCGGTGGGGTGGGGAGGCGGGGTAGAGAAAGAACAGGACAGCCCATATCTTTATTCAAGTTTGTGTGTAGCTTATGTTTACCGAAGCAAACGTCTTGAACTTTTCAGGTATATAAAAGATCGGGGAAATAATACGGGGAGTCAATCCGGTAAAGTCAGGATCACCATCGTACATATAGCTTATTTGAGGTTGTGCCAGAATATGGGTTATACAATGACCCGATACGTATGCAGTACCAGTTTATGGAGGTACAGGATGGGTGATAAAAGGACAAAGGACGATAACAGTAAAATTATCGTTTACAATTGTCATGTATACAATGATTTAATAACGAGTACATGATAGTTGTGTGATTGTTAAATATAGTCACTTTTAATTTACAAACTATTGAGAAACACGTGTATAAGATAAGTCACAAAAACGTCACTTGTATATATGCGATGTTGCACACAATTGCATTTGTTTCGGTTTCCCACTGAAACTGATTTGAGACAGATGCAGAGTGGTATATATTTTACAAGTAGAGAAAAGAAAGTCAGGAAATCGAAAGTAAACTATATATGTTTATATAAAATCATATTGATGGCAAACTTGGTTACATAGTATTGCAATATATCGCACACTAGATGGAGTAGAAGATTATGATTATAATTATTGTAAGAGAGGAGTACGAAAATAGGCCTTAATGACATTGCCCTGCGTTCAGTTACGGATAACAGTCGCGAACGTTTTGTATTGTATCCCTTGCCCACCGTATCACATTGACAGCACACGGGGGACCAAATTGCAAAACGTTACGAAATGTTACGAAACGTGAGCCGAAAATACCTTTACTGAACGCAGGGCTGTTCCCAGGCTCACGAACGAATTTAGGCTTCGGCTCAAACTCAACTTCAAATTACATCTTCCAATTTCGAAAGAGTTATTGGAGTTGTTTTTGTTATTGAATATACATATATATAACATTAATTTATATTGATAGTTTCAATAGTTTTCCAGAAAACATTTTAACTCGCAGTTTCCATCGCTTAATTACACAAAAACATAATGAGTTCAATGTCTGTTATTTGAGTTCCACAATATTGCGGATTCTTATATAATGCAGTTAACAATGATAAAAAAATAAGGTGTTTAATTGATATAAATAACTAAATGCTGTTACGATAATCCAATCTTTTTCAATGCAGTAAACTACAATGTATTTTGTATTTAATAATTAAAAAATAAACGTTTAACTGACTTTGAGCACGGTCTCTTGTGAACCTAGGACTTTAACCCATACATTATAAGTATCTATAACGAATACTCATGCCATAGCATTAAAATAACAACAAAGATAAAAACAAAATGATTTCAATGAGTAATTAATCGGTTCGTCTATCATGCTCATTTGGAAACTCAAGATAGTGATAAGAAGACATAACGAGCATGCCCGAACAGTCCTTACAGCTAACAAATACACCGAGTTCATCTTCAAAGAGTATTAGGACGAGGAAACGTGAAAGTTGTTGAGACAGAAACGTTGGTATGGGTTTGCCGTGTGCGATAGGAACATTCAGAATTCTATCTGGAGAATACAAGAACCACGTTGTGAACACGTCCCACACGCCGTGTTATTTAACTAGGAGACTGCCAGGTTGCACATGTGGAAAACAAAGCTGATGATATCAAAATATAAGGTGAACATTTAAATGAAGACTATATTGGTGAAACAGGCATAACCCATGGAAACGGAGTAAAAAAAACATGTTACTAGAAATTCACTAACATTGCTACAACACCGCGCAGTCAAAATTGAAAACACAAAAAATGACAAACCCAGTGTTTCAAGTTGCGGTAATGTTCTCAATATCTTAATTATTACAATTCTGACAAACACATGTACAGTGTTACATGTAAATGCCATAATTCCAGGACTTTGACATTCCTTGAAGAATCTTATGCCAACTGATAACCAGTGTTGAAAACAAGCTATTTTATAAAAACTATACGTTTATTGTACGGCTGACTACTTCATCCAAGTTTGTGTAAGGAATTCTCCAGAATGTTATATCGGTTACTACGACTTGGTAAAGCTACGTATAAGCGTTTATGGGCGTTGTCTGTATGAGTGCAATATCATATACATATCTATATATACTTGTAGTATGCTTTGTAAATTAAAAAAAATCAGGAGATACAAATGTTTTATTTTTTATTTAATTCACTCAGAAATAGAATCAACGTGCGTTTGGAACAATTACATAATGTTAAAACAAATTCTGGAAAACAACACTTAAAATACCATCACATGATTGAAAGTACGAGCGAACGTACTTAACCTTGAATCTTCATGACGTTACAATATATAATGTTAAAATATATAATGTAGGTTGCCAAATGATTGTGAAACAAAGAGATTTAGTTGACTATTTTCGTACACTGCTTGCTGAATCAGATATGTAAATAGGTTAACTGGACTTTGACTCTTCATCAGCTGCGCACGCAATATCTTCACATATATATAAAACTTCAACATTGAACCTTACCATCACAAAGCAGATTTTGGTGTTGGCGACTTAAGCTGGTTGTGATTAAAGTATATTAAATTCAGTGTTGAGCCAACAAAAAGGGAAGTATCAAACTGAGAGGCTCCAATATGGAGCGAATCTTGATTATCGTGGGAGCATTGTTTGCTATTGCGCAAGCAGGTAGGTCACTTTCATATGTTTTCTTTGAATTAGAATTTTAATATTGTTGTGTTTTTTGTCTTAAAAATGTGCATGTATAAGCTTCTTTACTGAAAAAATAAAAACGTATGCGCCTTTGTTAATTTCACGAAGTATAACACAACTGGTGTTGTTGCAGCTTCCATATTACAATTCATCATTCCGTACAGCCTTCACCAGTAATGCGTTGTTACGAAACATTTCTTTCACAACAATAGTTTCTGAAAGTTTCAATTTTATATTTCATGTTTAAACATTTATTCCTTATTAAAATGCATGCCCTACTATATTTACATTAATTCATAGATACATCAATGTTTCCATGGATACACTGCTTCTTTCAGTACACGGTTATACTTATATAGGTTCATTAGCTTTTATTATTATATGTAAAATTAACGCCATATAGATTTGTATCACATTTTGTATTTACATGTACTAGAACTGTTAAACTATATAAATATATTCTGATATTATTAATGTCGCCATTGACCATATATCTTAAACGTTCTACAGTTGTAAATATTTATTAATATTGTATGCTCATAGACTGTAAAGTCTTAAGTATTGAGAAATAAACATGTTAATGTTAATCAAACTATTCTCCGCAATGTGTCAGACTGAATCCAGCACAGTGTATAAATACAAAGCTATAGCTTGAGGTGTATAATTATGTGTATACCACGACGTTCTGTGGGAAGTTTGTGAGACGATATCGGTCAACTTGTTCTGAATCGTCTTTACGACCCGCTTCATTGCTATCACTAATGAATAGTCTCGAAATTGCCAAATGGGCTTTCAAAAGCATTTTACTGCTCTTTAGATACTACATGCAACACTATGCGGTAAGCTCTTGTCATCAAAATGGGACTTCTACCACTGCTATGCTCTATATTGTTTTAGATTCGTTTAAGATGCTTATTCCTAATATAAATACAATTAATACCACTGACTACACATACTGTCATGTTACTATTAACCAGCCTCTGTATCGCTGGTCAATAAGTGTTTCTGTGTGCTGGTCAATATGTTTATGTCAAGTCAGACTATTTTTCATGTACCATTTAATTGCACGGATAACGAAATTAGTTTGGATATATTTATTAATCAAAACTACAAGTGATACATATTGAAGCATTATGTCGGGGTAAAGACATAGTAAGACATAGTAAGACATAGTATGCCATTTTTTTCTTATATTACGTCTGGTGTGTTTGCCATTGTTTCCTGAAGAAGCAAGTATTCTCATTTATAACCAATATAACAACTGCCATGCATTAGGGGTATATATACTTTTACGTTTGATTTGGATTGAAGCGAAGCGGAAGGTTTCAGTTCAATATCGAACTGCTTTTATATCGTTCCAAATACCTAATACTGTTAAATTCTTCTGGCAGCTTATTACATGAACGCTTACAACAAAATCACCATCATCAACAACAACCACAGCAACAATCATATCAGCAACATTTACAACTACAACAATATCACCATCATCAACAACAACCACAGCAACAATCATATCAGCAACATTTACAACTACAACAATATCACCAGCATCAACAACAACCACAGCAACAATCATATCAGCAACATTTACAACTACAACAATATCACCATCATCAACAACAACCACAGCAACAATCATATCAGCAACATTTACAACTACAACAATATCACCAGCATCAACAACAACCACAGCAACAATCATATCAGCAACATTTACAACTACAACAATATCACCAGCATCAACAACAACCACAGCAACAATCATATCAGCAACATTTACAACTACAACAATATCACCAGCATCAACAACAACCACAGCAACAATCATATCAGCAACATTTACAACTACAACAATATCACCATCATCAACAACAACCACAGCAACAATCATATCAGCAACATTTACAACTACAACATTATCATCATCATCAACAACAACCACAGCAACAATGATATCAGCAACATTTATAACTACAACATTATCATCATCATCGCATTATTTTTAGATATCTTCAAATTGCGTACATTTTCTTGATAACGCTGATATGACCTTACTTGTTAGTACGACACAATTAACCACATACGTGATAATTAAGATATGTATGATACAATCTAGATCGTTTCATATCGAATTCATATTAGATATGATAATTATTGATATAATATCTATTACAATTGATAACAATCGTTTGTATTAGCTGATTACAAGACAAATAGAGGGGGATGATATTGTGTTATATAATAGATAATTCAGTATTTGCAAGTGTACTAATAAAACTGTGTTGAGTGTGTCTAAATTCCAGGACATTCATGTGCCTGGCATAATAAAAACTGAAGTAGGACGAAATATCAACACATCAATTATCCGACAGAATTCACCATGTGCTGTAAACAACACGTAGTCAATATCAATTAAACGGAATTTGCGAGAATTCGAGCTTATATCGTCCACTGATCATTGGTCCTTACTTGAAGTCACTGATTTTGTTTGGTGCATTAAGACATGCATGAAATTTCAAAGCACCATAATTGTTATTGCATGTTGAAACAATATCCCCTGTTACGACAGTTCATAATAAAACCTATCGGTTCGATACTACATATATTCTCGGAACACATTTAAGGCTAGTTATGGGTTACATGTTCTTGATACAAATCGTGTTTAATGCCCACTTGAACCAATTAGCGTACAGATTAACGAGAGATTTATAGTATTACATGAGTTAAAGTAAATATAATGTCTATAGATTATTATAACTTATTTATAGAATAAAAATATATATGCGGTTATTCACCACAGACTATATGAAATGAATTAAATCGACACTATTCATGTTTAAATAATTAGCAACATGTTTTTCTGAAACGAAATAGTGATAACAAAATTGTAACACTAAAATATGTCGTTGTTGTCGTTGATGCTGCTGCTGTTGCTTTTGCGTTTTATTCATACAATAATTGAAAATGACAAATAAGAACTATTGAAACAAAGGCGATGAGAAATCTCTTTTCAACATACATGTACTTTGTTACAAACAAACGCACGAGATTAACCGCATAAAGCCACTTAGAAAATTACCAGCTTTGCTAATCCGGGATGCAACACCGTACATGTCTTTCTATACCATTGTGGTATTCATACTTGACACAGTCATATGATCTTCGATTCTTTCGTACGAACTGACACACAAGTACGCTACAAAGTGCAAACTAAACAACAAGCCGCTTGATCAAAGCCTAATATAAGTATAAAAAGATGATGCAGAGTAAACACTTGAACAATGTCAAGTGGGGACATGTCTTTACTCTCCATACGTTATCAATTTTGAGCTTTATGTAGACTAATACTTACAGTACCATTGTAACTACGTTATATGTTAGCCAGAATACTTAGATACAATTAAATAACGATTGTGTTCAAAAGAGACAATTGGAACCGTTAAGCCAAAGTACAGAAAAGTTCAAATTATCCCAGAAAAACAACGTATGAAATCAAGGTTCATTTTCTGTATCGGATGTGGGGATTAAGTACTCAATGTAATAACAAAAATAAGATTATCAAGTAAAAGAAAAGCACAATAAATTATATTCTCTCATCAGATCCTTAATCCCTATCCGCAACAATTGAAATAAACACATTACATGACTACATAATATATTATGTACATTTTATTTCATTTTGGTAATTAATATATAATTGTTTTATTTCAGGTCCCATTCAAATTCCCCAGAACACGGGGACGTGTGCCACAACTTGTACCGGTAAGCGTTATATTCATGAGTGTCCCCTACTTGTCCAGTAGATAGTAATGCTCCATAGTTATTTTAAAAAGTAATTTGTTTAAAGGCTACTATTCAATGGCAAATCTAATGATTGTCATTTTTCGAAAAAAATGTATCCATTGTACATGTAATAACAAACACTAAAACTCTTGGTGGCGTACATATTTGTGTAACCCAATAATCTTCAAATTTAATGTTCTCCACCCGGTAATTTCCATTATCAAACACATTAAGTTATCAGTAAGATTATTAATTATCCCATGCAAGGTAGCAATGATTGGTAAAATGAAAATCGTAACAGGAATTTTGAACTATTCAATATAAAAAAAACATCCTACGATCTTTAAAATATCGCACATTAATAATGGTCGCGTCGCTAGAAAAAAGATTTAACTACTGGATAAAAGTCCGACATCCGATTTCGAACTAGAAGACTATTAACAACATTTTGTGATGACCACTTATTTCCATTTACAGACAGTACAAAATTCGCATACAAGCCAGGTAGTACATACACGTACCAGTATGATTCGGATATCATAACCAAGGTCCAGGGGGCATCAGAAGACCACGCCTCTCTTCAAATGTCGGCTACAGTTCAACTAGAAGTTATTTCAAAATGTGAAATTTCAATGCGGGTAAGAATCTCATGGAAAATGGTGTACTGAGAATTTAAGTGATACTGCTGTGATCAACACTGTCCCGTATTGTTTTATAGTGTTAAACGTTTAGTAAGACAACCTGAGTACATGTTTTTACACAGATGTATATTACCGTCGCACATTATATTAATATAATGCATTTCATTCAGCGAGAGAAGAGATCAGACAATAGTTAGACATGTTATTTAGCTCAGACAATTATGAATATACTTACTCGTCGATTATTAAATGCTTACAATGAGGACTTCAACTGAAATGAACATTGCTGTACAGTCGAACCATAGCCTACTGTACATCAGTAATGTATATTAAAATGTAAAGTACGAATTGATAGTCTGCAAGCCATTCATACTGACTGCGGCCGATACTTATGGCTGCCCACTTAATTTATGAAACATTTCTAGCCAATTATTGATGTTTGAATCGAAATAATTCTTGACTATTCTAAACAGTCTTATTTATTTTGCACACAATCTTTCAGCTTGGTGACGTTCAACTGAAGGAGTATGATCCTGAAGGGGAGATTATGAAAGATGTACTAGGCGACTTCAAGGAAGGGCTTCAGAAATTCCCTGTCAGGCTATCTTTCCAGGACGGTCAAGTGGAACAATTGTGTCTCACTGGTGAAGAGCCAACGTGGGTCTTGAACGCAAAGCGAGGAATAATTTCTCTCATTCAGAACAATATGGAAAATTTCAAGACAAACCACACAGTTTTGGAGGTAATGTTATTGCTTGAGCAAAATGCAAATACAGTATAGTTTAATGTCTATGTCAGTAATGGTTTCGTACTTTCAAATCCGGCTAGGACCATTTTATATGAAATATTTACATTACAGGTGACGATTCTTTATCTATTTTCTTTATTTGCCTTATCCATCAATATGCGACTAAAAACTAGCCTCATTATGGCCAAGCCCGAACTATAATCTTAAAATCTATTTTTGATTTTGAAAAAATATTGTCTCAACCACTTTTATTCATGAGTATAAAACATCCCCATATATAATCATAGTGTCACTGCATTGCCTATTGTTTTCAAATGCTGATGATCACCGTAGTCCAAGAACATAAATTTAACAGAATGTGTAAGTTTCACTGCTACAGAGAAAATCGTTCATAAACATTACGAAAACAAAATACTCCAATGCATAGATGATTGACAAAATGTAATAATGAACGTTATCTATTAATGTTTGATGTATGGATCAAATTTATGTATTTTTGATGCTAATATTTGGTTATATTTCTACAGACGGACGTGACAGGTGTATGTGATACTGAGTATTATGTACGTGAAAGTGGGTGGTACACTACCACAGTGGGAAAGACAAAGAATTTACTTGGATGTACAGAACGACACGGATACAATACAGCTGTCCAGGCAGTACCATACACTGCTGAATCGGTATAATATTGTTTTATTCAAGTGAAATTTACACCTTCCTGATGATATCTTATAAAAGCACAGCATTAACATGAATATAGAAGTTAAACAGGAAATTCTCAGTCACCTACCTCACAAGCATGAAGAGATATAAAAGTATATACACAATGTATATACACAATGTACATACACAATGTACATACACAATTACAATGACAAAAGGTACAGTAGATACGAGAGAATTAGTTGCTACTGCAAGCATAAATGATGAGTGAAATTTGTACCGCATTGTAACGGTATGACTGGGGTACAAGTGCATTAGCTGACTGTTATTAAATCACGATTTCCCATGCTGAAACTTCATTGAACCCCTTGTATTGTCTAGTTGTATAAACGATCGATTCTGTTGTATAAACACTGTTGAAATATAATAAGTTACAATTTTATAAATATACATTACAAACATTCGTCTATTTTATCTTTATTAAGCGATATAAGATTGTAAAACAAAAAAACCTTATGATGAAATATGTGTATTATGTCTTTACAATTGTAGAATATCCAGTCATTGCCACTGTTGAAAAGTGATCACAACTGTATACATGAGATAGATACATCGGAAGGTTATCTGAAGTCTGTTACCTGCAAGGAGGAGCATGTGTTCCGCCCATTCTCCAAATCTAACAGTGGGGCTGTCACTTCTAACAAACAGACATTGACCTTCATCAAGGTTACATCTGGTACTAAGCGACCTGGTGAGTCTTGGCTCGGCTGTTTCTATTGCTCATATGTTCTTTCTTACACAAGAATCTTCAACCAATTGCATTAAACATTTCCGTCAATGAAGTTCGATTTATTTGTACAGGGCAAGTGATTGACATTGTAAAGACCTACTACCTCCTGGTTAGCAGTCGAGCGATGTGCCAACTGAGCAAATAGAACGGGCTAAATTCAATAAACCACTGAATGAAAATAATAACTTATATAATTACTTTAAGACAGTAAAGTATTAGGATACGGCATTCATCTAGTACAATTATGATGATAATTCGATTATTCAGATTAACCACGATTTGATATATTTTCTTTTCATTATACAGCCACCATCAAGAATACTGTCTCGTTGAAGTTTGATCACATTTATGACGCTGATAAAGAGAACAAAGACAGGAAAGATCTCACAAGGAAACTTCTAGAAATTTGCGAAAAGACAAAATCCGGCGTCCTTCCAGAGACACCTAAACTATTCACTGATCTTGTGTACATAATGAAAACCGCTGATCAAAGTGCTCTCTCTGGCATTTACAAGATGTTAAAGGAAGAGAAGATCTGTTCTGAAAATCTATACAGGACTACGTAAGGAAATTACTTAACTGCTTAAGAATTGTCAATACAAATATGTAACAACATTCGTATTGCGCAAATAAAATGAACCAGTTGTTTCCCAAACAAATTGATAAGACAAATTTAATCAGAGCCGCCCGCTTAGCTCATTCCGTTGAGCACATGACTGTCAATATGGAGATCCTATGTTCAAATCCCAGATTTTCTCTATGACAAATTGACTGAAGACAATACATCCAAAATCATTTGACAAGTTTGTCAGTTGTTTCGGATGACCAGGTTAATACTGGTTTATGACCCAGGAACTCTGGTTAGGTCAATTGACCACCGTACATAACTGAATTTATTGTTAAAAACTGGCTTAAAAACCAACTTGGCAAGTTCAATTATCTAAAGAATACCTCTTACGTTTCATTAAACATTTTCAGCAAATTCTTCCTAGATGCATTACCAATAGCTGGTACCAGTGCAAGCCTGGACATGATGACTGAATTGATCACCAGTAGTGAGGTTACCGGACTGGAGGCTGATATGTGGCTAACATCACTCGCATTTATCAAAAATCCAACAATTGATATGCTAAAATCAGTTAAGGTAAGGTAACTCAATAAAGGAAATTACATGAAAAGAATACCGCATGAATATCATACGGTTGTACCAATTATATCAATGCAAATAATAACTCAACAATCGACGAATACATGTAAATTACCATCGTAATTCCTGAACTCCTCCATTTCCGACTTACTGTTGACGATTGCACTGTGCAAAACACCCCAAAAAGTAATCAGAATTAAGAACATTATTATTGCAATTATGAAGAAGCTACATAGATTTATGAACAAGCTTAAACTTAACAATAGTACATCCTGCAAAGTTCTTTGAAATAGTGTCTGTGCCATCGTTTGTTGCAAGCTTTTGCGATGCATTAATTAAAAACAAACATTTCTTCCTATATTTGTACAGCCTTTAATTAACATGCCAACCGACTCAGAAAAAGCGATGCTGTCTGTAGGAACTTTGGTACACAGTTATTGTATTCAAAATGGTGATTGTGACAACGACGAAATGGTAAAAGCTATCATCTCAACATTTGTTAACAAGATGGCTCCTGGATGCAAAGTAAAAGACAGCAACCTCCGAACAGTGAGTTTGATATTGACATATATAACACTTAAACAACATGCATTTTGCCGGCGTAACATTTCGGATTTATGCCTGCCAATCATCAGGTCCTTTTTCACTTGATTATGGAAATCTTTTAATGTATATAACAGGCTTTCATCAAAACAATTTCATAATAAATGAGTGTTCCAAGAATTCACGACTAAAAATCAAATGATTCTAAGTATATATAATGTATCGCTGACAACTACGAAAATACAGTTATTTTGATTATTATCTATCCTTACTTTGTACTGCAGACATTGATGGCTCTGCGAGGTATTGGTAATGCCGGATTTGCTACAAGTGCCATTCCAAAGCTCGTAATTTGCATGAAAGTGAAGCAAAACCCAACAGAAGTTAGATTGTCCGCCATTGAAGCATTCAGAAGAATGCCATGTGACTCAAGCGTAAGTAGAATCAGTTGATTGGATAGTTTTTGTTTTATGATTTCAAAATTAGTATCAATATTAATGTTATTATATTAAGTTATCGCTGCATAAAAGTGAAGGACATTAACTTGCGGTTTTAAACATCTCCAATCCATTCGATCGAGCAGGAACACACTATATACGGTCCCTTAATCGAGCATACATGTATATAAAGTAGAGCTTAACACAATATTCCTCAACTTATTTTATGAATTTAAAGGATATCCAAGTAAATCGAACTAACTGTTGTGTCTGTTTTTCTTATGTAATTAAGTTAATTTCGAATCTAATTTCAATATGACGATCTATTGGTACAGCTGGTAGTTCCTGACATTGACCGGTCACACACGTTTGTAAATATTAACGTGAGTTGGTGACTGATCCGTCGGAAAATTCATCTGAAGTAGAACTAGTTCACCTGAGTGGAGGTTTGTGACAAGTTTTCAAACGGAATAGATATTACCCGAGACCTATTAACTTACGTCTCGGGTGTTGCATGGAAAATAAACGTACCTTACATAATTATAAAATAAATTATACAGAATCGTTTAAATTACAGAGAACACCACTAATGGCTATTCTACAAGACACAGATGAAGATTCTGAGATAAGGATTGCTGCATACAAGGTTCTTATGGAGTGTCCATCTGACAAAGTACTTGAAATTGTAAAACGAACATTGGCTAGTGAGGAGGTCAACCAGGTAAATATAGAAATATATGGCTATAAGGAGTGGCTTGCGTCTTATATGTTACAAGTTAATGAAAATTCTAATTGTATTGTTACAGTATTTCAAATGTTATATACATGTACAAACATAAGGCGTAGATTTGTTTAAACATCAACATATGATAGACATTGTGGTTGGACTTGTACAATATATATATATATACATGAACAGAGAACAACTAGTTACATTGAAAATTACAAAAAAAACCCAAAGAAATATCATTATAGACTTTGTTTATTCATCATAAAACTGAAAGGTATGTGAAAGTATGAATAATTCATCAACTTTGAGACAAACATTGTATTGAAACATGTTTCAATCATATCCTACTGTATTACATATCGTAATTTGTTTATGTAATCCAGGTTGGATCATACATCTGGACTCATCTAACAAACCTAATGGAAACATCTGATCGTCATAAACAAGACTTGCGATCACTTCTTGAAGATGAAACTTTCAAGAAAGAATTCGACCTTGACAAAAGGAAGTTCTCCAGAAATTACGAGGGTTCTGTCTTCATTGACCAAATAAATACTGGCGCTAAAGTTGAAGGAGACCTTATTTGGTCCTCCAAGTCCTTTATTCCACGTTCAGGAATGATGAATCTTACATTTGATCTCTTTGGCCATTCTGTAAACTTGTTCGAGTTTGGCGGTAGAGCAGAGGGTTTGGAATATTTCTTCGAATCATTCTTGGGACCAAGTGGATACTTCCAGGCACCTGAACCAGAAAGCACATCAAATGATGTGGTTCCAGACAACGTTAATGATATGAAAATGAAGAAAATTGACAAAAGAGTGAGTCTAGTATTAAAGTTAATTTTATACAGCCTAAGTACTAACAATACTTGTATTTCATTTAAAAATAATCATATTTTCACAAGATCATCAGCTTTTGTTGTATAGCTTGTGCAATATCTTCCAAAAGCACCGGTGTTTCTGATAGTTTGTTAATATATGTGATAGATTAAATATTTACATTAATATGTGGTGTACAATAAATATGCATACTACTATCCAACTAAAATGTCTTAAGTTTGAATATCTCTCATACCATGTTATTGTACATTATTCGTCCTTAAAAAACGTTCCCAACAGTGTAAGTATAATAATAGATCGCAGACAAGTCGCCAAATAAGTCGCCATAACCAGTTGTCATTGTTTTTGTAGTTTTCCGCTCAGGCCGCAGATCTACGTGCCTCAATGTACATGCGAGTGTTTGGAAATGAATTACGTTACATGAACTTCCGAGGAATGGACAGCTTCTTATCAGGACCTGACTTTAACGTGCTGGATATGCTGATCAAACTGTCAGAGGACAACGATTACACTTACACGTAAATACAATTCAGTATTCACATTTTCCCACCATTTATTACCAAGTTATTCTACAGTACTTAGACAAATTTTTTTTTATTGTGATATATATTGAAAATTACAACATATTTTAATACAATGACTTTTTCGATTTAACTGAGACGCTTTTACTGACTTGTATAAACTGGGATGACTGATCCGAAGAAGAAAGAATCAATTTGTCATTTCATTTCAAATGCATTTCTTCATATTGTATTGCCTCCCTTAGTAATTCACCTGTTAACACGTGGAACATACTGTATCAACGTTGAATCCTTTTATCTACCCATTTCAGTCATTCAGCAATGTTCTTGGACAGCAGCTTCATTGTACCAACTGCTACTGGATTCCCATTGAATTTAACAGTGAATGGAACAGCAACAATTGATCTAAGATTGAAAGGCAAGATGGATCTCCGCCATCCACCTTCTATTGATATCAAAGGACGCATACAGCCAAGGTGAGAAACACCAGATTTGATATTTACAATGTATTTGCAAACTTATCACCTAATCAGTTATATTTTCATTCATCGAATTCTACAAGTAGAATGTAAACGTGTGCATAGCATTTTTTACTGTTTGAAGTGTTACAAACTGAAATGCACAACTGTTTGATTTTAGCATCTTAAAATGCATAGCCATTATTTAAGGCTGGGTTAATCATGGTGTGTATGGAAACTTGTTCATGGAATACGGTGATGCATTATGGTTAGAGGAGCGCATGCTTTATATATTGTTGAAAATAATTGAACTCTATATAATCAACACATAAATAAACACTAAACACATATGTGTGTTTATTCCAGTGCTGCAGTAGACATTTCCTCGATGATGAGTGTCGATGCTTTTGTCACAAAATCTGGAGTGAAAATGGTATCCACACTTCACACAAGTACCGCTGTACAAGGCGCTCTGAGAATTGACGAGAAGGGTTCAATAACTTCTGAATACGAAATGCCAGAACCAAAGATGGAAATCATTGATGTTAGGTGAGACATTGGATTGAAGTAAAACATTTTTTGTCATAGTGTAGTGAATCATTGCTTTAACATAACCTCTGACATTGCAATAAACGTCTAATAGTGGACAATTTAAATATGGAGTCAATGCAATGAGGACTTAAAAAATCCATTCAACAGCAAATAGTTCACCCTTATAGCAGTCAGAAGTAATTTATACTATGACAATAATCACCATACTCCTTTATGGACTTGATTTACATAATGTTATCATAGTCACGATTGAATGGATGTTTTATAATGACTATAAGAGTTGTATATTGTCAGTATAATAATTATTATGTTAGAATATATTATCGCTCATTGAAACATATTCTGTGTGTTCCAGATCTTCATTCTTCACCATTCACCGGGATACAGAAAGAGAACAGAAAATGATAAAAGAAAATAAGAAGTTTGTTGACTATTGCTCTCCAAGTAAACTGGTCACTATTACTGGTCTTGAACTTTGTGCTGAAGTAACCTATCAAGTCGCTGGCAGCGCTAATGCACCATTCTTCCCACTGACAGGCCCAGCCAGTGCTGGACTCTACTTATATAAAAGAGACATTCACACTAAATACATGATGGCAGCCAAATCGATCCATGTAAGTGAATTAACACAAATTTATAATTTTTATTCTAAATTGTTTATTGTGGTTATGTAACAAGTAACTTTGTATCAACATATCCTTTCCACTCACTCCCTGATATGTGTGTCATGAAAGTTCCTTACAATAGCTACCAATTGAATTGTTTGTAACTTTGAAACTTGATGAAGATGTTGCATGTACGAATGGTTCTCAAGAACTGCTAAGTTGAAATTTCTTCAACTCCACACTGCATTGTGAACGAGTTCACACAGTCAGGCACCGTAACTCTTGTCTTACATTTTACAAAAGCATTCCACCTTTAATTAGATGTTTAACAGCATATTTCTTTTGTCTCTACCAAATCATTGGAAATTATTTGCACTAAGTACAGTTATGTGCGTTTTAGCTGATTATGTCTCCCTTCTTTATAGTCAATATCTTTGCCAGTACATTTGTACTTTTCTTGTTAGTGTAGGCAGTGATCGTGTTTTCAAATAGTAGAGTGTACTTTCATTAGCTGTTGTAAATACATCCACAAGAAATAGGTACATCCTTCACATCAACCCTTGTTGGCAATTTCTTTAACAGGGTTTGTCCTCACTCAGGAAAAGTTGTTATATAGTATATTAGTTTGTAAATTGTATAACTTTATTTGTAAATGTGTTTTAAATCAAAAATAAAATGTAAACTACTCATCTTTCTGCAGAATAAGGACAGCAATATTGTGAAAATCACATTTGATACTCCTGGGTCCCGCACTGACAGACTTGTTGCTATAGATCTCAATTTGAACAAAAAAGATTTATCCGTTGGAATGAGTCTCCAATCACCATGGAAAAAAGCTGATGTTTCTGGTATGTCCTATAACTTGTAATTTACATCTTGTACATGTTCAAGCTTTTGTAACACTGTTGCTAAATGCATTTATCAGTTTCATTGTCAGAAAAACAACGGAACTGAGGATCTAGGGGCTATATGTCTATTGTTATAAACCTTTGTCATCACAGTGATGTCATTAGTTTAAACATATTATATTTACATACTATGAACAACATTTTAATACAATACAGTATACAACATAATGTTACATTTTGCATAAAAAAGAGTGTGTTCAATACATAGTGTAAAAAGGATGAGACTGAAAGCCAACGACTTATATGTCATAAAGTCATTAAAAGATTTTGTCTTAAGTATTAATATTGTTATCAAATAATTATCATGATATATTGGTATATTACAGGAGAGATAAATACTGACCGTAAGAAGTCGGGAATCACTGGAGTAATAAAGATTGATGGCCAATACCCATACTCATTCGATGCCATGCTTTTGAAACAGAAACGTGGCAATGTATTGACATGGACTCCCTCTATAAGTATTGATGTGAGCAAGCAGACAAAGATTTCAATGACAGGAACCATGGGTATCGATAATTGGAAACAAATTGATGTATCTTACCAAGTCGAAGGCTTGCCTATGATACCACCAACAGCACAGGGTATGTGTCGGTTAATTAAAATAACTACTGTGGTTTTTAGTTTAAGTTTCCCATCTTCCTTTTAATTAATTTCGCCATGCAATTACGTTTTAGAAGAATTTGGAAATCCCTTTCACCAAAGACAGTACAAGTTATATTTGATATTATAAAAGCAGTTGGCACAAGTTATGCCTTTGCCTCCTTAGATAAAACATGTAATGGTTTTTCCAGGAAGAGGGTAGAACAGTGACAGGTTGATCATTTAAAGGGTTCATCACAGAAGAGCTCAAGTATATTAGGATAGAAAATCACGAAAAAACAGCCATATTTGTAGCTGTCACAAATGTAACAATGTTTCATTGCTTTATATATAGTATTTATAAGTCTGTGCGCTTGAAATTTCCATGCATTTACCTTTTTTTGAATATGATATACTTGTTTATTTTAGTTACTCTCTACTACAAATCAACTCTAGTTGGTATTCAGTGCAGTGTAGATGTTGAAAAGGGCAAACAATATTCCACCACTCTCAATCTTGCATCAACAAAGTATCCAAAGAAAGTTATGTACAAGCCACTTGCTTCAATTCGTACCCCAGAAAAAGAGATCATGGGCTTTGGTGGATCATTCGGACAGTACTATGGAAAAGGAGTAGATGCCAACCTCGTCTTGGACATCAATGGGTTTAAGCAAACTACACTTAAAGGTATATTGGCAAAAATTATTTGTTGTATTCTATATTTCAATAAAATGATATTCCTTGCGCCTCCTGAAGTGCATTGTGTTTTACGGATTGTTGTTTTTCCGGAGGTGTGTGTGGGGAGGCACTGTCTTATGTATGTAGCTTTCCCTGTAGCAACATATTCTCTCTCTTTTACCAGTTTATAAGACGGAAGAAAAATAGTGCACCATTATCTGTAAGTTTTCTCACATCAACTCTCTATCTCTGTTTAATTTCAGGCAAATTCATGAAAAAGCCAAGGGGCAAAAGAGTTTTGTACAACACAAAATGGGATTTCCGAACCGGCCCCGCAGAGTTCTCAATTACTGGAAAGGTTGACAACAAAAATTTCCGTAGCATTGGAACAGATTTTGATATAACATACATCATAAGAAAATTTGCAAGGAACAACATTAAGATAATATCAAAAGTGACAAATCTGAGTGCATCTACTTTAACAAAGGGGAAAGGAAATGTGTAAGTTATAATAAATTGTTATGAGTGTACAGATACATAAATGTTTTGATGACGGATAATGGAACTGAAATCATTTGAAATCAAAGACTGGTAAATACTGTGTTAAATTATGGAACTATAATGTAAATTGCATGTTTTAATTTACAAATCATACTCAATTTTTAAGATCAATACGCAATATATGAATATCTTACATTGTTTCATAATATGTAAACTGGAAATTTAATTTAGACTACTGTAAAACCTAAATAACTCAACCACCCTTGGGACCCGTTAAAACTGGTCTTATTATTGAGGTGGTCTTAATGGTGAGGTTGAACAGAGCAAACTCGAGAAATTGGACTTGGAAATTGTGTTCCATATGTCTAGGTGGTCTTATTATTGAGGTGATCTTTAAGTAAGGTTATACTGTATACTTATAACAGTGCCTTGAAATTGATACTGACTTAGTGCTACTGATTAAGCCATTGTGTTGCTAGGTTTTACTTAAAATCTGCACGTTTAAATGCTATGCAGTCCTATATGTAGTTACCTTTTCTCCCTAAGTTAATATTTATTTTGTTCACTCTGGAGTTTCTCAGGGAAGCATTGTTTTGAGACAGTAGGGTTTGAACTACTCTCACTCTCACAGTTTAACTTCTTTGCAGTATCGTTCAAGTTAAAAAAAATCCGGAATACAATTTGAAGATTATGAGTGAGATAGAACACAACAAGAAACATACTGAGTTAAACAGTGACCTATGGTTTGGACCAGACTTTAAAGATGACTCAAAGCACATGGACTTTAGATTTGAGTTGAACAGAAATTCGTCGAAAAACTCTGGCAATTTCCTGACACGATATAAATTCCCATACATGGTTAGAATATTTCTACAAATTTTTGTTTTTATGGTTGAAATGAAATAATATTTTTAATTTACAGTTTTCTAACCATTTCAGTGATCAACATTATGAGGCTAACATGTATCTCTTTATTGCTTAAAGCAAACCAATTACTTCCATCCTCAGCATTTACACTACTAATCCCCTTTGTCTTGCTGTATTGGCTACTTGCTACAGATATTTGCACCTTTAACGAATTCAACACATCTTTGTTTCATCAAATATGATTAGTGATTACCATAAAACAATGTGTCATTATTGTTAAGCAAAAAACAAATAACTAAATGGTTTGTTTAACAATTTCAGGACTTGTCAATGATGGCTAAGGGTGCACACAGTCACGACAGTAAAAATGTTGACTCAAATCTTTCTATCAAGTTTGGTAAGAATCAACCAATAGAAACATCCTTACAATTCCATGACAAAACTGGAAAAGCGGTAAGCATTACTAGCGACTTCAAGTTGTCCAATGGTTTGTCAAACCTTGGCATAGGCTTAGACATTGACCAACCAACCATTGATGCTTACGTGAGCAACTTAAGAATGTTTGCCAATAACAAGAGAAATACGATAACTACTACTGTAAAACCTAATGAAGAAGAAAGTGTTGTCATTGACTCAGAGATCAAACTTTTCAATCAAAGTTCTTTACGGCTTCAGGGAAAATTCAGGTTGAATCCTAGTAATTTTAAGACTGATTTATCATATGAAAAGGATGCTAAAAAATATGCAGCATCACTCATGTCCGCAACTGAATTTGGAAAATTTTCTTGGATAAATGCTGATTTGTTGCATCCTGACAGACATGTTGTTTTCTCAGTAAGCGGGAAAAAAATAAACAACGTCAGCTATGGATCTGCAGATATCAATTGGAATGCTGACCACAGTAAAGATGACAGAATTGCTGTTTCTGGCTGGATAGAACCACCAAGTGTAGACAGACTGAATGGATCAATATCATTGACATACCCCTCTACAAAGTTGATACTGAATGCATATCACTTGCATACAGCTAAGTATACAACACATGCTGACTTCCAGTGGGCACCAAACAAGAAGATTGATGTTGACACAGTTTTTGGCTTTAAAGGACAGTCTTTAAATGGAAATGCAAAAATTTCGACACCATTTACTCCAATTTCAAACATGACCTTAGATCTAACTTACAGTGAAAACAATGAAGAGTATAACACGCAAACAGCAGTCACATGGGGAAAATCAGAAAGGCTGACACTTCAATCTTATGTGAAAAAACCAATCAGTTTAAATACACTTGTTGGCTCCTTGAATCTTAAGTCTACATTTAAAGATATGAAGAACATTAGACTTGTCATTGACCATAAATTAAGCACATCACTTGCCTCATCAGTAGACTTCAAGTGGAATAAACAATCCATAAAAGCAGACGTTGTTGTTCAAAACACTACAAAAGGAAAGCATCTTGCATATGAGGGAACCATTAACCTTCAAACCACATACAAAGTTGTGAAAAAAGCAACATTTAATGTGGCATTGGATTCCAATGGGAAAACGTACAATACAATGATAAGTCTTCTAAGAAACAAAAAGAAGTATTCATTTATATCCACAATGACCAACATCTTAGGTATAAATGGTCTTGCAAACGACGGATCTATAACTATAAAATCCCCAACTCAAACATACGGCACGCAATGGAACCACAGACACACTGATGTCAGTGTCGATACTTCAGTAACTTCATCTTGGGGTAAACGTCAACAAATTATTGCCAGTTTGAAAAGTACATTTGATGGTGTCTTTGATACCACAGTAAATATTCAGACGCCATTTAACAGTTTGAAATCAGGACGTCTTACAGCAAGACATAACAAACAGGACCAAAGTCTTGACAGTAAGCTTGCTTTATATCAGAATGAGGAAATGATTGGTATGACTGAGGCTATCTTCAAGTTAGGCAATGACAGAAGTACTGCAACATTTGAGATATCAGTTCCATCATCTTCTTTTAACACTTTAAACTCCAAAGTGGACGCTGAATTGTCGATGAAAGAAGAAAAGGCATTTTCTGCTCGATTAAATGCAATCACTCCTGCTATTTCCCTGAGTATTGAAGGTTCAACACAGAGGATGGTAGATGGTTTATCAACTAACTCGGAATTGTTGTGGAAGTCATCTATCCCTGGTTACGAACAAGTGAAGTTTACATATGAGATCCTTGATGGTGAATACCTCACATCAACATCAGCATTGGAATACAACACAGATAAAAGAATACAGCTTGAAACGAAGTTTTCTTTGACCAGGACAAACAGGCATGTTTCTGCTACTTTGAGAACACCATTCGAATCCATGCCCTACACACAAGGAGGACTAGACATGCAAGGGGATTTAGACAATTTTGTTAGTGGTGCATTCATCGAAATCCAACCTGTGCTTGACAGAAGATCAATGGATCTCTCTTGGAACACCAAGTCTGGTGTTGAAGCTAAGGTTTCAGTAGAATCTCCTAGTGGACCATATTCACTCACAACAATGCTAAATAATGACAAACAAATCGTTGGTAAAGCAACTTTATCAATACCTGGCCAACGAGACATTTCAGCTAGTTTCAACCATTATTCTGCATTGAATGAAATCAGTTCAAACTTTGAAGTACAAAACAATAGGAAGAACTCACTGAAGGCTACTCTAACAGTTAATGCTAATAACAAATGGAAAGTCTCAGCCAGCGGTAATATGCGCTTTGAACTTCTCTCTGAAATAGACGAATATGGTATTGGTTATGAATTTGAAGGTGTTCCTACTGCTTTCACCACACGTGCAGAATTTTCTACAACTAGCAATGGTACCTCGTATGTAAATATCATCACCGACTTTGAAAATGGCATGGAAGGCAAAGTTGTAATTAAATCAGCATTCATTAAAAATATTAAAGCATCATTTAACCATGATAACTCGCCCACTTATTTGCGCTCCAATGCAGATATCATTTACGGTGGTAGAAAAATTGTTGATTTGCAGGCAAGTCTTAATACTGAGGATCCTGTTATTGGAAACATAAACATAAAAACTCCAGTTCATAAAGACATCAGTTTAATGACTAGACTTGATGGGCACATCGACAATTTTGTGCTACGAACGGAAGGTGCATATGGTGAAAAGAACGCTGAATTAGAGCTTAGATCAGCTGTTGGACCAACTATGCTTCAACAGAAACTTATTGTAAGAGCTTTAGAAAAAGAAATAACCATAGAACTAAATCATAATGGAGGTTTTGATTCATTTAAGACATTCGCAGAATGTAACATTGGACTTGAAAGACATAGGACAGATGTCAGCTTCAGCACTATAAACGACATTGAAGGAAATATTTTGATAGAATCACCATTAATTGATCCAGTGTCTGCTTCTTTTCTGTTGAAAGGTGCTGTGGCTGATTTTAAGTCTCGTGTAGAATGTAATATTGCATCAAGCAGAAGTTCCCTAGATATGTCTTTCAAAATGGCACCTAGAATAAGTGGTGAAATCAACATTCGAAGCCCTTACACAAACGACATCTTCCTAAACATGAACCATGCATTTAGTGGATCTATGTTGAATACAAGTGCATATGTAGCTATAGAAAATGTTGATGCTTTTGAAGTGTCTTTGCAAGCGACTGGAAATGCTGTCAACGCTCAATATAGCTTTGGAGACCTTAAATCAGAATTAGATGCTTCCTTGGACATATCCAATCCCTATGAAGGACGATTGAATTTGAAAACCCATCTGTTCCCAGAATTGTCAGCTAGCTTCGAACATACGGGAAAAATGAACAACTTCCGCTGTCATGCAGAATATACCCTAGGATCTGACAAGTCTGAATTAGATATGTCCTTCAATGGTATTAAAGGTTTGAAAGGGTCTTTAGATGTCCAATCATACTTGACGCCACCTTTGTCTCTAACGTTTTCTCACTCTGGAGAGCTGCTAAATTTCAATAGTCAAGGGGAAATGGTTTTTGGATCTGAGAGGAGAGAAGCAACTATGACCGTGAACTTAATTGATAACATTGATGTTAAAATTGACTACATTTGCCCTGAATGGGGAACAACAACAGCTATCTTGAGTCACTCAGGCGTATTAACAAACTTCAAGAGCCATGTGGAATTCATTGGATCAAATAATAAATGGGAGGGTGACATGAAAATGGTGGCTGACCTAACACACCAACTTACAAGCTCAAGTCTGAAATCCGCAGTTACCTTCACATCTTCATTTAGCGACGATTTTATTGCTAGCTTGGAGGCTGGAAAGAAATCAAGAGGTTATTATTCAAAAATGAGCATTACAAGTCCATATACTCCAGCTATTAGCATTTCAGGACAACATAATGGTGTACCCACCAAGTTTGTTACACAGTACAGTGCTTCAATTGGCGAAAACAACTTTAACGGTCAAGTAAATCTTAATGTAGGAGAGAATATTGAAGGTGGCTTCAAACTTAACAGACCAAATGTAGCATTGGATGTATCAATAACTAAAGCTGAAACAAGCATGAGTGCCACGATGGATGAAGATTCATACACGGCCTCCTTGAAATATCCTAGTTTGACTTCTGATAGCATTGTGTTAGATGGAAAAATAACGTCACCAATAGAAGGATACAGACATGTCACTGCTGCATATCAACATCAAGGAAGTCTAAGGAACATACAATGTAATGGTCAGGTGTCAATAGAGGGCGTAGACAGTACTTCTGAATTCAAACTGGATACAAGAAATTTGAAGAAGATAGTGGGCAGTCTGGACATATCTTCCCCTCACATGCCAAGTATATTTGTTCAGTTATCACACACAATGGACACCGAAAAATACCTTTTTTCAGCAGATTTGAGTGCAGATAATAAAAAAGTATATGGATATAATATAAGATACAATGGTGCTGATAAACAAGGCAAGATTGAGCTAACTCTTAATGGAACAGTTCACAATGTTATTGATTTCACAGTAGACGGGTCTCAGTTTGATATTTCTTCCGGCATGTCCCAAATCAAAGGAGCTTTAACTCTCGATTCTAAGAAAAAGGGCACTCTATCCATTAATTCGCCTTACATTCCATCAGTTGAGATGAATTTTGATTATACAGGAACGATTCTAAATTTTGACGGCCAAACTCAATTAGTTGTGGATGGAGAGAGATGGATGCATTTTGAATCATCTTTGAAATCAGACGAGAAGAAGACAGCAACATTTATTCTAGAAATACCAGAAGAGAAATATGCAGGACAATTCTCTCTTATTCCGCTAGAACGTAGTCTCCAAATGTCGGCGAAAGTCTCAAATGATGACTCAAGCTTAGTTGACACGAGCTTTGAATACAATTCAAATGACAAATTGTTGGTTGATTTTGCATTGAAGTCTTCTATACCACATGAACTTTCAATGTCATTTTATCTATCAAACACAGAATCATCAGTCAATTCTAAAGTAGATATCACTCATGCAAACGGCAATATATTGAATGGTGAGTTTGACTATGAGGCAAGTCCAATCAATCTACAAGGGCAAGGAAATGTTATGTTGGGCGGAATCAAATCATCCGTTGTCGTTCTTGCAAGTGAAGAAGAGAAAACCTTACAATTAGATGCAGATACAATGATTGAAAGTGAACGATGGTCATTTAACACAAAATATGATGGTAAAAGAGATATAGATGCCAGTTTCACTATCGCAATGCCAAACAGAGATGATATAAAGGGAACCTTAATCCACAACACTCATAGATATAAAAGTGGAACAACTGCACGATTACAGCTTAACTCCTCTCAATTCATTGAAATAGAAATTAACCAACTTTGGAAAAATGAGTATGTTGGAATCACTTCACTAAAAACACCTTTCAAAGGATTTGAACTTTCTAGCATTAAACTTACACATATGGGCAGCATGCCAAATATAAAGTCATCAGGAGACATGCAAATTGCTGGAGAAAAATATTCTGTTTCTATTGACACTTCCGATGTAAAGTCAATGAAGGCTGATATCAATGTAAAGACACCGTTTGAGATTTGCAAAGACATTGCATTGATGATTCACTTGGATGGTGGCTTTAACAACTTTAAAACAGGGGGAAAAATTACCTATGCTACTGGGAAAGCGATAGAACTGGAAGCAGAACATTTGCTGGTAGGAATAGATTTGCAGTCAGCATTACGATTCATGTCACCATACACTGAGGCTATCGTTATTAGTGTAAACCACACTGGCACACCTACAGCTTTTACAAATAGTTTCAAATTAGCAACTGGGGAGGACAACAGTTTCTCTTCATACACCACAATGAATATGGGTCAGGCATTCCTTTCTTATTCTTCTGAGCAAACAACTGAACTTAGTGGTGAAAAGTTTAAACAAAAACTAGAGATTAAGCATGATGGACCTTTGGACAATTTCAAGACAGAAGTGAACCTTGACTCCCTTGGTTACAAACACCGTTTAGATTTATCCTTTAAACTTGAACCAGTGGTTGAAGGGTCTTTGGAAATAATGACACCATATACCAACTTCGAAGATGTAAGAGTCTCCTTTTCACACAAAGGCAGTTCTAGTGGACTTCTTTCCATGGGTGAGATAGAATATGCTCCAAATAAAATCATCAAAGGAAAAATTGATGCACAATATTATGATTGGAAACGAGTTATAACAACGATTGAATTAAACACTCCATTTAAGGACATGAAAACCAACAAAATTGAATATGAACACAAGTATCATACTGGCATGATTGAATGTCAATTGGAGGGTTCTGTTTTCAGTAGAAGAATGAAAGCAAATTTGGGAGCCACCATGAGCCCCCTCAGTATTGATCTCGACGTAAACACACCAGTAGAGGGTTTTGAGAATATTGGTTTCCATGGAAACTATCTGACATCTTCTGAACAAATAAGTAGCAGAATCCAAGCCCAGTGGAATACTAAAAATAAGATTATTGCTGATTTGACATGTACCCTACAAGGACCCATTGAAGTAAGAATGTTCATCACTTCCCCATTTGAACAGGCTAAAGAAGTGTCGATCACTTTTGAACATGCTGATAGGCCAAATGGGTGGAAGCAAAGTGTAAAACTTACTCATAACAATAATGTTATTGTAGATGGTGACTTGGACAGTATGTTATCATTCAAGCAAACATATGCTCTTCTGAAAATACGTTCTCCTTGGCCTATGAAATTTGAAGCAGATGGTGACTATAGCAGTGATAGTGCTCGTATGAACATTTATGCTGACTGGAACACAAATGACAAAAGAAGCAATCTGAAGTTCGAAAGTGCTTATGATATTACAACGAAAAAGACAATCAACGTAAAAGTCATTCAGTCTAGTATGTATGGTGGTGTAATGGTATTACGTGGAGAGTTGGAGGCTGAACACAGCAGTGGATCCCTGAGTTTTGGAGATGAAACATATGGTTACGATGTACAAATTGGTGAAGATGATGGAAATCTGAAAGTTATTCTACCTTCAAGGAGTTTAGAGCTGAGTGGTTCTCACAGAGGTCGTTTCACTGAAGGATCTTTTATGTGGGATGCCGATGTAGATCAGACAAAAAGAATTGCCTTCAAGAGTAATATATATCCATCTAGAAACCTGCTGAAGTCTGATGTCAGCATTTCGTTGCCAAGCATTGGAAAGGTATATTACTAACATTTGATTTACTTGGAATAATTATTACATCAAATAAATTGTCCAATTAGCAAACTTCTGCAGTAAAATCTCAGACAAAACTTAACATTGGCATCTGATTTGGTTTAAACTTCTTTATTTTACAACGATTGTGAAAAAAGATTCAATGACTCCGCGGAGCTCGAACTCATGACCTTCAGATCAGGGGTCCCTACCCGTCGACTATTTTGCCTCCTATGAATATGACATCTTACTATCCCCATATTATGGTGATAGTAGATAATTGACTATAAAGGAATAAGATTAATATGATTTGAATCATATAAATCTAAATTCATCTTCATTAGTATGTTGAAATGTAATGATATGTGTTTCATAGGTTAATTCTTCAATATGCAATTAACACCTTTTTTCAGGATTTGCAGTTAGGATCTCAAATTACACTTAACCAAGGCCGAGTCTTGTTCGAGGGTACAACAGAATTGTCTTATTCGGGGGATGCCAGAAGAAAGATCATGCTCATTTCGAAGTTGGAAGACATTTCTTCATTTGGAAACAAAAACTATAGGTACATTATAATTCATATTTTTAAAATAATTTGTGGGGAAATATCATATAGTGTCTCTAACAGGTAAACTTCATGTCTTATGAGTTTAGTTTCTTTCCTTGTATTACTAGAAGTTTCATTTTTAGTTTCAGTTTTGGCGTCAGTCATCCTTACTCAACAGTTGACATAAAAGTGAACTCCCATGTCGGAAAATCCAACAATAAATACTCAGCAGGTGTCGATTTGGAATACTTAACAGTTAGACAACAGACAAAGAAATTCCAAATTGGTGGAAGCATTGATCAGATCAAGAAAACAATCAGCTTTGAGGTCAGTAGTTACAGTGAAAGTCAATAAAACGAATTATCACCATTCAGTCAGTGTGTTTAGGTTTAAAGTCCCACCAATGATTTTTTGTCATACAGAATGCGTTGTGTCTACTGGAAGCAGATATATTACACCACACTTTGATACAATGCTGAAGAAACTATGAAACCATACCCAGTTCTGCGTCACAGGGTCAGCCAGTCCTAGCTCTTTCCTTACAATGTTGAGTATTGGCATATTTAATGATGTTGGTATGTCACAACCATAAGCACAGTGTTTTATATCACACTAAATTGTCTGGACTTTTCTACCTTAGTTCTTTTATCGCAGAAAAATATGAATTCATAAAATTACAATCTTGCTACAAAAAGGTTGGCTTTGTTGTCACCACATTGTCATTCTTTTTTATTTAGCTTCTAAGCCCAGTGAAGACAATCAGTATTTCTGGAAGTGCACAGACTGGTGATAAATTCCGTCTATCATTGCTGAACGCCTACGATCAGAAACGACCATTATACACTTCTCTTACTGTGGACTCTTCTGCAAGAACTGTTGATTTCAGCATGAACTATGATCTTGGTGAGTGAACTTATTTGTGCTTATCAAATGTTGAAGTAGTTAGTTATCACTTTGTTAGAAATTCAACATCCTCAAAGTATTTCAAGATATTTTTATTAAGTATTGTGAAGTGTTTTTTTTCAGACTCATTTAACTTGACAGGGGTATAATCAATGTCTTAAAATAACAAATATAAAACTTTTTTTATTTTTTTCACATTTCACAAAAATTATTCTTAGGTCAATTTTACGGTTCTTTTGAATATCATTGACTGTATAAGTTCTATCTAAAATATTTGTTCCTTTCTTACCAAGTGTCATTCAATACTCGTAGGGTTTATGTTATTGTATACTTTAAATGCCTTCTTTAGAAAATCCAAAAGATGAGGTACGTATGACTGCCGGATATGTTAACAGTTCTGCAGTTGCTGCTGAAGTGTTCCATACGGTACGAGGCTCCAGAGTGTCCGACATTCTAACGACTGCTAGACTTAATAATTCTCATCTTCTCCATAGTCGAATCCATTGGAGACCAGAATTGCTTCAAGACTTGAAAGTAATTATCTAACATTTAAATAATTTAATAGATTTCATTTACCTTTAAACTTTTAGTGTTCTGTTAAACTACTTCTACAACAATTCAAACAGTTTGCCTAAAATCTTGGGTTATGTGCAACGGAGCTTTCACAGCTAGTGATACATTTAAACTGCAATAAATACTGGATGCTTAAATATAAGATTTTAGAAATATACAATACTACATGAGCAGTCTTGAATTATCTAATTCAATAAATGATTTTTCCCAGGAGAATAAAAACGAACCTTGGGCAAGTTTAAGAATGGTTAAGATTATCCACTGGTGTAACTATGCATCTGTGACATCATGTATGATATAAACACAGTGAAACATCCTATATACCTAACAGAATTGGTCATGTAGTTTATTTACAAAACACTATTGTATTTATCATTTCGTTTTTCCATTATAGTCTTTCGTTGAAAGCGAACGAGCTGACTACAAGATGCGTCTACATGAATTAGAGGGTACAGTAATGTCAAGCATACGTAGTGAAATTGATGGAAAATTGAAGAAAATCCAGTATGCCATTGAAGAACAAATCGGCACAGAAAACATGGTTATTTTTAATCCATTGTTCCAACGTATTACAGAAATTAATTACAACTTCAGGTAAATATCATAGTGTACAGTTGTCAAAGCAATTAAGTTAGTTATTGATTTTTAATTGATGACTTATTACTCTATAATTCATTTCAGCAGAAATGTTTGTAATAACGATAGATTGTTGCATGGGGTTATGACAAAATAAATTGTTGATGATAATTTAAAAAATACTGTCTCGATAAAATATACATACATCAATATGAATTTCAATTGTGGCTTCTGAAGCAAAATGTATGTGTATTTGTATAACCAATCATGTTGTTTAAACAATTATCAGTAACAAAGATATTGCAGAGAAATGCTTATTTCAACATCAATGTACATACATATTTAGGAGTCACTTAAGTGTAAACAAAGGTAATGGTGATAGATTTTAACAAACACATATTTTGTTCAATCTTTTGTAAGGTTGTCATGGTGAGAATCGGAAAGTATTATTTTCTCTGTATTTTATTACATTATAATTCTTTTACATTTAGGGGTTTTGATCTTGTGTACCATTAATTTTTCTCCATGTATTAAAATTTGTCTTCATATTTTAGACAAATGCCACGCCCAGTTGCTGTAGAAATACCACAATACACACCACATAACGCTTCTCCTGCACCCGAGGTATGATCACTCATTTATTATATAAATATATTGATGTTCACATCAGCTCAAACACAATAATCTACTAATCTGAAACAATAACATAATCAAACTACTATAACATTACAATAATATTATGAACTCATGTTGAAGATATGTGTTGTAAACATGCTCTTGTCGAATTTGATTTTTTAACTCTGAACAAAATATGTTTTTTATATGGAGATTGCTGAAGTGAATATAAACATTTATACCTGATCTTGAAGACTTTAATGTAAATTTTGTGCCTAACATAATTGTAGAGGTTCATTCTCATTTTATCAGATGTCCAACAAATGACCTTTGTAACCTAGGGACCAGCTTATGACTGCCTGTGTGGAGTATTATTGTAGTTTAAATCAATAGTCAATTAATGCTTGTTAAAATCTTGTTTTTTCAGAATGAAGTTTACTATTTGCCATCTGTAAGACAGAATTTTGTCAGTTCATTTGAAAGTCTTCATGGTAAGTGACATTTTCCTGATGACCATAAGACTTTAATGTCATACTGGTTCTAATGCCTGTATGTTCAATCTGTTGTGAAGTACTACAACTATATTATACAAATAATGAAGAGATTGTTCATCAATGCAACTATACACATGCTTCTACATTTGTGCTATATGTTTTGCTACTTAAATATTTCATATACTTCTGCTCTAGTTATTGTCTGTAATAATTTGATGATGATTTGACAACTTGTTTAAATATATCTTTATTAAAACCTTTCAATCAAAATTGATCTACTAACGCTAACACAGCATTTCATATTTGGAATCTGGATCACCAAATAATTACAAAATTCTAATTCAACCTATGTGCATGGATACAGGCAGAGTCACTTCTTTTCAGCAATTATGAAGAACCATAGAAGTCTTATCTTTAACATACATGAAAAAAAATGTTCATGCACATCGCCAAATAATTCAAAATTCATGGTTTAGCATGATTTTCTTTTTTATTTGTAGAAGGTATCAAGATGTTGAGCGATCAAGCCCCTCAATTTGCCAGCAAAGTATTAACAAACACAACAACTGTAAGTATAATAGATCTTTTATAATTTAAATTTAACCATATTCAAATGATTAGTGATAAACAAGTTCATGTATTATGATAGATTATAAACATTAACACAAGACAGATGGTCACTGAACAATTAGGTATTCTATCCACCTCTGGCATTATAAGAATAGGAATTGGGAAGAAAATGTGTTCATAAAGTAGGTGTCTCATACGTCAGAAATTGACTGTTCTTTAAATATGGTCGACAATATAATAAGTAAACACTTTATATTATACTAACATGTATGATTATATAAAATTAACTGATGTTTCACCGAATAATGGAATGAATGTTTTTAAAAATGTAAAATAGATGTGAGAGAGAAGAACTGGGAATGCCACATTCACATATCAGATTCTCCCCACAAACATCCCTAATGTACAAAAATAAACCGGGACATAACAGTAGAGAGTGGAGAATACTTATTCTCGCTGTTGTACTAGCAGAACATCATTGCTTTCTTAGTGAACCATGTAAGCCAAAATGAAGTTATACATGTAACCAATATCCACAATTTATTCTGAAAGTCTAGTCCTATCTACTGCCTTTGTTCGCTGATTTTTATGTTTGTATAATGTATACAATTTGTTTGAATACAGATGGATTTGATGAAGGAGTATGGACTGGACAGTTTACTAGAGACATCTATCAGAGAATATATTGCTCACATCGAGGACAAACTTGATGCTGGACTATATGATGCAGAGACCATTATCTTGTCGTACCTGAAGTCACCTTTCACAGTATATGATCCAGAACATGGCGAAATTCAGATTGAATTACATTCCATCTTCCCTATTCAATCACTAGACAAGGTTCCAGCCATAGACGTAGTCAAATATATAACAGATATCATTGAACTTACCAAAGACTACCTTCCAGAAAAACCAGACCTGAGCATACCCAATTTGTCATCAGAATGGCTTCCACCTTTTACAGGTAGAATTATTTTATTGTTTAGAGGAGGATTTTGTAAAAGTCTATCTTAAGAAATTTGACCGATTGTGTGCACTTTGTACCAAATATTAATTATGTTTATGAAAATTGAGTAGACTTAGGGCATTGTACGTAATTCTAAATTCATTTCACATATTAAGGGTTTAACTGTTTCAGTTCCAATAGTCATATAAAAATGTGAACATGTAATAATGTATATATTCTGAATGAACAATGTAACACTATTTTCCCAAACTGTTTCATTTTTTGTAAATTTCATATGTTCGCAAATAGTTTGTTCAAATTTCAAGTTATTCATGTATGGTGTTTTTTCTAATTTTGCAATGTTTGTTGCCACATGAATTCAAAAATTTAAAATATTGAAAAGGTAAAAATCGGTCAATTTTGCAAAACAAAATACTTGCGAACTCACTATAACCTACACTAAGTGAATTAGTATAGAAATGTTCTGTTTAAGTTATAGAACAGTAAATTGATCTAACTACAGTTGTTCCTTATAAAAGAAAAAAATATATTTTTTTTTTAGGTGTAGCAACAGTTGCCAATGGTCACAAGATTACCACATTTGATGGATATGTATATGACTTAGACGTTGACTGCACTTACGTCCTCGCACATGACTATGAAGATGGAAACTTTAGTCTCATCCTATCCAACGAGGGAGACACAACATTAACTGTTCTCGCTTCCGGAAAACCAATCTCCATGAATGAGCAAGGACAGGTAACTATATGATAATAATACATGTATTGACATTATCTTTGCCAACATTTCAGTAAACAGAAATTGTTGCTAGGGACGTTATGATATCAATTATAAAGTCTTAGTAAAAGTTTGTCAACAAGTTGTTTTTTTAATTTTATCAAATTGTCCGATCTTAATCAATGAATATTAATCTATTACTGTCATTAGATGAGAGACAGTATTTTTGTCGCCAGCATAAGATGTTCTGTAAACACCAGACTCTCATATTCCTCAAACTGTGCCATTATTATTCCTGTCAGGGATAACTTATTCTTTCATTATTTCATAGTTGTGTTTATAATTTACGTAACATGATGTCTTTCTTTGATAAACTCACTGTGATAACATAATTTATAGCTTAAAATTCTTCCTATGTCACACAATTCTATATATTAAGGACCACAATGGAAATAAGAGTTTTTACTTGACCTCTTTTTTTGTGTTATCCTTAACATTTAATGTTGATTGATATGGCTTTATTGATTTATACATATTGTTACTAATATATGTCTTAATTTTATATTGCCATGCAAATTGTACATTTTATGATGAAATAAATCTATCTATTATTTTTAAGGTTCTTCTTGGAGGAGAAGAGATGGAAACACCTTTCACTGAAGGATATGTTACAGTGAGCAAAATTGGTACTGCTGTAAACATCAAGGGAGGTAATCACTTCAACATTGACTATTCACCAGATTTAGATCATATGGAGATTTCCGTCAATGGATGGTATCATGGTAAAACAGGTGGACTTCTTGGTACCTATGACAACGAACCATCTAATGACCTCATGACATCTTTCGGGAAGGTCATCAACGATAGCTCTCGTGTTGCCAGGACCTGGACAGTTGGTGTGAATAGTTGTTAAAGAAACTAAAACATTATTCATGTGACATTATATATATATATTGAATTAAACTTTAAATATACGCATCATAAATATTGAAAATATTCCTTTAAAAAAATATTAAATTAGAATGGTATTTGTGAACAGATGTTCACTGTATTTATTCTTCATCATCATTTTTAGATATTCATATTTTGTATTGACCAGTGACTGTTTATTGGTATATTGGAATATGTATGATTTATTAGTTGCTGAATGATGATTGTTCCCCAGTGCCAACATATATGTTAGTAAATTGTGAATGTGTAATGTCACCTAGAAGATAGAAATATTTAATGCCTGTTTAATGCTCTTAAAGTTTTCTGTAATTATTATGTTCACCACTTTCGTGTATTTATAGGTTCGTGTTTATATTAGGATATGCATCCAAGTACTAAAATTTACATAATTATACTCCCATTGATTTTAACAAAGCACTACTGGTAAGCATGACATAGAACAATATACGTTTTACAGGGGTTGTATTTGACCCTTGAGTTGACCCTTTGACCCCTGGAATTTCAAAAAGCCACATTTCGACCCAGGGATACAGACTGAAGGGTCAATTTTTCTCTTAATTATAGGTAGTTTGGCTATAAAATAGTAAAATATGTTAAAAAATTGTCTAAATGATCCTTAAGATTGCTGTTTAGTTATGATAGACTAGTTGAGTTGATCTTTGAATAACACATTACCTATTTATTTTTATGAAGATAAGGTGTAGATCTTACCCTGAACTTTAAATGTATGCTTTATTCATTTCTCATTAAGAAATAAAATGTTAAGCTTTGCTCTATTGTTTGATTATTTTTGGCTTTCTGCAACCAGATAACTCTCGAGTATTTGAATACAATCCAAATGTTCTAACGAAAGCAGCTCACACAAATGCTGATTCATAGAATGGTGTGATTACAAAATAAATCCAATAACCAGTGTCTTACATCATTTAACATACATGTCTGAACACTAAACAACACACTTTGTATAATCCACTGTAACCCATCCAGGGTGGCCCTTTCTCAAACAACAACCCTTCTTCAACAACATCATCAGTTTGTCCACAGAATAAAGTACAATTAATCTGACTGACCTCTCTAGAACAAACCCTGTCAACAACAGCCACAATTTGCATCTCCGAAAGGGTGCATGTTTCTTATGAGAGGTTGTACCGTAGTTGAACTGAGGCAATACGAAGAACAAAGCAACGACCAATGAAGCATAAAACCAAAACCTCCAACAAACACAGTTACTTGAAGCAACTCGACATAACTACCACATTTAACATACACTCCACAAAATTCTTTATAGACCTATTATCTTTGTTTTGATGTACTTGTAAGAATTAATGTTAGGCAAACAATATCAGCAATTTAGGCATTGCAAGCTGTCGAAATTAGTCATACCATTACAGTATAGCTGTTCTTCATTATAGACACTTGAACTCTCATACATTCCATCAGTATGGCTGGTATGTTTAAATGGGCATAAGTCATTTCACACAAATCAAAAGCTCTTAAAGTCAGTTAAAAAATCACTGAGCTTATATTCACATGTTTTCAGTCAAATTCTCATTGACAACAGGGCTTGTCTCCAGGGTCTTTCTCTGTTGGTAAAAAGCCATTAACACTGAATTAGAACATAATGAGCTGTATTCATTTACTCTATAAGATCACAGACATTGGAACCAAGTACATGGACAATGAACTTAAGGTCATTGTAAGCACATACACTTCAATCTTTGATGCTAAGATAATCATTGTTTCATGGTTATTAATGGGGACAAAATGATAAAATATGTCAATATACGCAGTTGTATTTTGCAAATTTTATTTCTGAAGGTCTGTCTAAAATACAAATTCTTAACAAAATATCTCCTATAACAGTATAAGCAAAAAGTATACGATATGACCACAGGTAAATATGAAAAGAACAATAATTTTATATTTATATATACCATAACTGCGTAGTAAACGTGTTGCAAACATGGATGAATTCACTAAAATATCAGCACCATTAAATAACATATCATTATCATATCATCAACTATTAGGTAGACCACTTCAAAGCGTTGTTTTTGCTTCTTTACCAATGTTTCATCTAGAAAAAACTATGATCACTTTTGAAAATATTCTCTAGAGCAACTAAAGCATTCAAATTCTCTGAAAAAAAGCCACATATTTCCCAAATGACTTAAAACCAGCTGGAGGTGGTGAAGTGGTAAGTTTTAGGTTACCATCAAAAGTGACTGTTTGAAAGGAGCTTTAACATTTAACTAGCAAATGTAACTGTTCTTATGTAACAAGTAAATACCGAGTGTGGAGCGTTCATTAGAATATGTAACACTGATAAAGCAAAAAAAGCTTATATACATTTCTGCTTACAGTAGACATTGTATTAAAATACCAACCAATGGACAACCAAAAAGTGGTCGCTTAATAAATGGTCTCTTAATAGATATCGACAAATCTAATAAAAGTTAAGTACAAATGAATGTCCAACTGAACAATCAAAATGTATAAATACCATCCTCTTTCCATTCCAATTTATCTATGCTGTAAAACAAAGCTCGTTAATTTAAACCATTCTATCAGCTCACTAGGCAAAAGAACATTAAGTATACATGTATTTGTTTGACCAGGGCCAAGGATATAATGAATACTTACACTCAGCACTTCAATCTCAAATTAAAAAAACACTCATTAGTCGTATAGAAGATTTTTGAAAGTGTCAAAAAGTGCTGAACATTCTTTTTGGTCCATTGTGTTCGAGATTTTAGGTTATGATATTTGGGAGCAATTGTTTGGTTTTAGTGCCACACTCAGCACTCGGACTTAGTCATTACTCCCACATCCCCCAATACACTCAAACAATATTCACCACATATTTAATATTATTATACACTTTCGCACTATATATGAAGAATCACGATCGGACTGATGTGAGTAAATTTTTGATTTGAGTGTAAGTTTCTGCTATAATCCTGGGCCCAAGTTGTATGTCAGGCCTGATGTATGAGGGAGAGGTTCATGTTACAGGGCAGAATATCATAAAGTTGTAATATCTTCAGAAATAACACGCACATATATATATATATAAGCATTGTATGCTATGTAAAAATAATCCTCTAAGAATAATGATTGTAAAACATGGTAGCATCAACTAAATGAAACTATGAAATGACTGTGATGATCTGATTAGGCTTAACATAAAATGTAATATACATGTATCCATATATTACATATATTACTAGCAATGATATTATGAAAGATGAAAACAAAAATGAACTATATATGCATCAAGTTCCTATCGACTCTAATATGAATCTTGATATTCTAAATGAATATCAGTCAAAGAAGCTTTTCAAATTTGCCTTCATCTCCTGACCATAAAGATTAAACGAGGGAGTTTCGGAACAGTAGAGGAAGGTTTGTATAAATGCTACTGTGCACCACCACTAGAAAACCTATGTTCAAGCCTTTTTACAAAATTAAAGTTAGCCATTTTAACGTTGTAGTAGATCAACACCCATGATGAAATAAAAAAATATATATACAAATCCAATTTTAACTATTCATGGCAAAGCAATTACTATTGCTATAAGAAAGCAATTTTATACAACAAACAATGCTCCTAGCAAACTACACAAATATGTAAATTATATTTGATGCAGGTCTCCGCTCACATATCTTGTTCATTTATTGGCCTTGCTCATTCGTCATTTACATACTACCCGGTACCAACATTGGAAACAGTGTACAACTTTTATATTGGCCAACATATTTCACTGACACTTGGGTAATAATATCAAGTGTTTCGTACTGTAAAACTTTTCGAATAGTTCATACTGTCACAATACGTGCAAAGGTCACGATGTTCAAACTCTTACACTGGTTTACTGTTTTAATAATTCAATTATGTACAGACAGTTAAAATGTTCTGGAGTTCAAACACTCGTAAATGATGGCTAAAAAAGCTGTTAACATGGTACAATAATATTCACAGACAATGTATACAGTAATTATAAAAGAAAATAAATCTTAATGCAGCTTATTCATAAATGAGAATAAAACAAAATCTATGTACAATAAAAATGGTTATCATGAGGTGAAATGATACACTCAAGATTAAAACAAACTTTAACATAAATACATGCAGTGTAACCTGAGAAAACCAAACTCTGAAAAAAAAACGGAATTCTGTTCAAACAAACGATTCGATCGCAAATATATCCATCACCATGTCAGTGTGACTAATTCTGATAATACCGAAATCAGGGAATTCCGAATACTGAACATAATTTTGGCCGAAAGTGCGTAATTGTGCAATAATTATATTCTAAATACCGAACAATCAAAACGTTGATATGCAATAAACGTGACCTTCAAAATATCACCAAAGGCATTAATCCATTGTATACTGCGTGCTGCAACGGTCGCTTAATTGTTTATATATGTGATTTTTAATCAACAATTTCTTTAGACAGTGATCATAATTAGGAATGGTTTAGATTTAATCACAAGTTGAATGATTTTGTACTTATTATATGGTATGTATGAATAAAAACATTTCAGATACAGGGTTTTTTCCAAACGAAGATTGGTCATAAATTTTCATTAACCGCAAAAACGAATATCATAAATAAATGATATTTTTTGCAGTTATTTTATTTTCCTATATCCAACTATCATACAAGGGTAAAAATGTTCTAAAGATGTCTGTCATCAAACCATATAAAGCAAATTATACAATAGTTAATTTTCATTAGACATGAAACCCGATTTGAGAAAACCAGACAACTGAGGAATCCTAACAAAAGTTGCAGTCCAAAAACTATTCGGTTTTCTCAGATAACACTGTAATTCATATCACAGATCCATAACAAAAACATGCATTTTAAAGACATTTTAAAATATTATATTTCTTAACAAAAATCAAAAGGGTAAAATAAATAAATATATCCATTTAATATTGTGAATAAAGAATACTGATTATGGGGACCATTCATATTATAAAATCAAATATACATTAAAACTTCATTAGCTCGAGGAGTTGTTGGGGCAAGGAATATGCTCCGGATAACAATGTGCTCGTCATATCGAAGTTTTTAGTTGCTATCTTGTTAGTTATAAGTTATGTGCATATTTTTGTTAGTAAAATGAATGCATTGATATAAATGATAAAAGGCAATTATGAAAATATATTGTGTGATCTTACAATTACACGGATATCTGATTATTGGATTAAAGTATCTGATATTGATTTATTATAGCAAACAGCTAAATTAACAAGAGATGTTTGTTAAACATTATGCCCCCTGTGACCTTGACATTTGACCCAGTGACCCCAAAATCAATAGGGTTCCTCTGCTACCCAAGATGAATGTGTGGACCAAGTGTGAGGATGATAGGTACAGGGGTTCTTGAGTTATTGATCGGAAATGAAAAGGTTATGGACCGACGGAAGACCGACATACCGACAGACCGATATGTGCAAACCATTATGCCCTCTCTTCTTTGAAGGGGGGCATGAAAAGCAATTACTAAATGTCTGCATCTAAATCTTATCTGAAATTGTGTTACTGAGCTGTGTGACACTTACTTTGCATAGTCATGAAAGAAATGACAAACACTGCAAATCTGTTATCGCAAATTGTTAATTATGTGCTTCATCAGGACAAAATTTCACATCTATTGAAGTGTCAGTGTCAATTCTTGTGTAATCCGTATTTTTCACACCTTGTGAATAAAGTCCCTATAACAGCATATTATTTGAACTGTTAGTTTCTCATTTACATTTAAACCAAACCTTCAAACTAAAATGATAAATGTTATGAAGATAGGATTTAATTGCATCTGAGCGCTACTGTAGGATATCCAACCTCTTCTGTAAGTGACTTCATTTCAAGAAAACAGCAGATGTGATGTCACTTTGTGTAAGCAGGAACAATATTTACTCCATATGATTACTTTGTTTTTATATTGCTTTACGTGGCAAATATTGGTTACTGTCAGTACATGGCGACGCCACATGTGACATTTTGTGGAAATGACATCACTTACAGAAAAGGTTGGAAATCATACAGTGGGCCCATTTTGACATGCAATAGTTTATAACCAATTATGAATAATGGAATGTGAATTGTAAATATAAAACAGCAGAAATCACTCAATGTCTTTCCTCTTCCGAATGTACAATATTTGTATAAAAATATGATATCATAAAACAAGACCCCAAAGGCCACGATCCTTCATAAAAGTAGATTCAAACTGGATTTCTTTAATGCCACATCAAATCCACTATGTCTTATATGTAAACAACACTTTGTTCCTTTGAGAAACGGGGCTGCAAATATAGGAGGATTGCTTAAACATAAAATGTGAACCAATGACGATATTTTAAACTCATTTGTTGAATCATTACACCTACATAATTGTGTTATAACAGATGTACAGATAGCAGATGGTTAATACAGCTAGATGTATGCCCAGAAATAAGAGTATAACACTATTATCTATATAAAGAGACACTTCTGTCAAAAATAAACTTTTATTTCCAAAGAATTCAGCAAAATATTATTTGAAATTCCTATTTTACAAAATCAAATAAAACAGCTGTTCCAAAACTTTTCTCCCAAATGTGCATAACATTAACTCAATACAAATTGCTATCAAGCTGATGCATTAGATTCCTTAACACAAATAAATGGTTAAATGTATGTTTTAAGGGTGTAATTATTGTTGATACTATCACAAAATCATTATCCTGAAACTGAGATTGTCAAGTTTTACCTGTAAATCAAGCAGTAGATTGAGAACATGTTCCGCCGTAGGACGATCAGAGGGTCGATACCTCCAACATGTCTTCATCACTTTGTACCTAGAATTCAAACCAATAATATGTCCTTTACACCATCTCTGTTTAAAAATTTGTATTCAATCCAGGATTAAAAGGAATTTTTTTTACGTTAACACCTGTGTAAACTCTAATCAGAACTCACACATTGAATAAAGCCCCGAAGCACTGACTCTAGGTCAAAAATAGTCTGTGATCAATGAAATTTGGGCATTCATGCATGTGTGAACGCCTCCAATTAGCTAATCAGTAGATTTGCTAAATTTGGAATTAATATCCAATATATGCACATTTTCTAGAGATTTCAGCATTCTTACAAACCAATTATGTGAAAAATTGTACTTCACTGTCTCTGAAGTTTCATGATATTTTCAATACAACTTACATGCTATTATGCATTGACGGAAGTTTTGGAAGTCGAGAACCATCAAGTATCCTTCCCCTATAATCATCTATACTGAGACCTTCAAATGGTTGCTGGGCACCGGAACATAGCTCCCAAAACATGACACCTAAACTCCAGCTGCAAAACAGAAAAATTCATTTAACGAATATAGACTGACATTTCAACAAAATCAACATGGTTATTTTTATCTGCAAATTTTTTTCCATATCGTTTGATTAAATATGACATAAGAACAAATCATTAAATATTGGAACAAAAAAAACATCGCCAGTTCTTCGTTTATATGGGCACAAAATATTATTGTGTTTATAATTGGTACAATATTGATACACATGTAGTTAGTGTGTAACTGTATGGAACTTTTTGTGTATGACTGTTGTTTATCTTGTCAAATGACGTTTTCCATGGATAATTCTTCTGCAAACCATGTAGATTAATATTTTGATAAAAATACAGGTATATAATCTTAGAAATATGACTACATGACAGAATGCTTAGATCATACAGTTGTTAGAACATCCTGTGCAGAGAAGTACCAGAAGGGAATTCTTAATATGCTAGACTTCTTAAATAGCTCTTCGAACAAGGATGTAAGAAACAATAATGATTCAAATTGTATTAATAAAGTCATTTAAAAATTGAAATTAATCTTTAATGACTTTTTCTCTTATGATTGTTTGAAGACCCATTGATTTTTAAACGAAATGCTTTATACTAAGGTAATTAACATGTGCAAGTTTTCTTGTGATTTTAAGGAACTGTCAACATTTAAATGCCATTTTCTAACTCTTTAAGTAATGCCATTAATGAGGATATTTGGTCCTAGTATTTTTTAAGAACTAATGTCTTTTAAATGCATGTTCTTCTCATGTGTGAATAATTAAAATATTATCTTACATATCAGATGAGGGAGAACATCTTTGATAATTCAAGACTTCAATAGGTAACCATGGATACCTGTCTGTTGGAACTTCACCCTGAAAACAAATACATGACATACAATAAACACCTCTAACCTATATCAATAGTTACCATTGTCATGGTCAAATATGGGAGATTGTCACAAGTTCTCTCCCTTTAATCCTTTTAGAGTTCTCACCCTATATCCCTTTTATAGTATATGTTAAAGTACATGTTCCTGAACATATTCATATAAATATTTTAATTTAATATATGTAGCTTATACACAAGATACTTCATAGTCTAAGTCAGTTTTGAAAAATGAAAAAAATAACACTTAACTATAAAGCCATTTTCCGACAAAACAAGCTATTTAACTGAAAAACAAATAACTCAGGTAAATCAAAAGATCACATGATTTTAAAATGACTAGAAATAATGTAAAGTTAGACCTCGGATAAAGTACAATATGTTGAATTTGATAGCTAATTTACCATTGGTTCATCTTCATGTTCCGCCCAATGAAAATCACCCAATTTTGCTACCAATGTGTCCGTTATATAAACATGTCTAGCCTGAACCATTCTGTGTATTATCTGAAATAAATGTTTATATGGGGAGTCTGTAACAAAATGTTTGTAAGCCAATCAGATGTGACTCTTGTAATCAAACACCATATGATAATATAAGCTGTCAGTTCAAAGTTGTTAGCCTGAAAGTTATGTCATTTATTTTAAAACTTGGTTATACAGATACTTTATAACCTTACACTTGAAATACATTAATAAGCTCATGCAAATTACGGTTCTATTAGATTTTTAAAATCTATACTTTAGCCACATATATACACTAAATATTAGACAAAAGCCAAAACATAGAACTTGGCAGCAGAGCATTAAATGAACATTTCTGTGCAACTAGATTACTTTTGTTGTAGCAATTTTGGAGATGAAGATTAAAATGCATAAAAAATAGCAGGTGACAACACCCACAATGACAAGAAGGTAAAAACTGACATGACTTTCAGATGAGCACAGTTACAAGCAAAAATACACAGAACAAAAATACACCAATGAATACAGTATCATGTGGGATACTTGGACTAATATTATTGATGACATATATATGAAAAGGGGATATATTCCAGCTATGTACAATGAACAGACATCATCTGACAACTGGTATTTAAATAAAATACCATTTACAAGACATCCTTCTTCTGCAATATGTGATGACATACAGATTCACGAATCAGAGGAGGAAGAAGCATGGTTAACATTTATTTAATCCAAATACCTCCCTTTGAACCAAAATTAGTCCCTTAATTTGTAGTTTTGTGCTCAACCAATCTAACTTGGCATTGGAACATGGTAGCACCACCTTATGAGCACCATCTTAACTCATCAGCAGTGAGTGCCACTGTGTGTATTTATTTTGGGGATTTGTTTTGTAAAACTAGCAAAAAATTAAAAAGCATACCTTCATATTGTGAATATGGCATAGAGCTGAACAAATGTCAATTGCAAACCGCACCATTTTGCACATATAGACTGGTTGTACTTCATCTGATTCATTTCTTAACTTTAAAAGATATTGAACCAGTCCAGTTTCAACACAGCTGTCAAGAGCAGCGCAATAAACATCTATAATGGAACAAAGATTCAGAACCTCAATAGAATTCATATCATACATCCTGCTCAACACTGGACAGTTTAAACGCTTTGTAGATGCAATATCTGCAAGCAAACTGATAAGTTAATACCTAGATAGGCGGCATACATCTTGTCCAGTTTCACAAAAGATTTCAATTACGTTCAGTCTCACAGTCAAAGTTTCAAGGAAAGACATCTGGAGTTATACACAACAATTGAACTAGATGATTATCGAACTAGATTTCGACAAACCAACACCACAATCAGTTGGGTAACTGTGTAACAGATAATTGTTGTTACACAAGAAATGAAATGAGCCGTTCCACGAGAAAACACGTACTAGAGACCAAAAAATCCATTTTCAATTTAATACCCAAAATATTAAAATCAGACGTCTACTTTCTTATAGCAATTCCAATATTAAGAATAAAATGCAACTGTAAGCTACAAAATGATGATGTCACATAAAAATGCTTTACTGCTATGTACATTAATTCTTAAAAGATCTTCTGTTTTTCAGTTTAGTGGAAAACACAAATAATGCAACACTAAGAAACATTTTCATGTTCATTTCATTCCATAAATCACAATTAAGTGACTAAAACACTTCCAAGAAAGCGGTTAGTTGGTGACGTCAAAACTTTCATTGGGAAATACTTGCGGTCATAACCACCGCGGCCATAACCACCGCGGCCATAACCACCGTCACAAATACAGGTTTTGTCATGGAAGTACACAAATACTTGACTTGAGAAAACTTCAATTACAGCTTTTGTGAACCTGGCGCCTGATTTACATAATTTTAACGGTCAGGACACATCCTGTAACTCCTTCAACCAACTGTTGCATTTTCTTTAAAATTATGACCCTACTTATGGTGACAAATAAAATATCTTGAAGAATTTCAAATATATTGCTTATAACGTATATCATTTAAACTGTGAAGAAACAATATTTCATATCAAAGATGTTATAGAAGTATTTACCTTTGTTTTGGTACGAAGTGAGTAGTTGTGTGATATTCAAATGGTGCCCACAAAGAGATAACATCTCATATTCTCTAGTTAACTGTGACAGTTCCATTGCATTTTCCTGTAAATCTAGAAAAATGAAAATTCAAAAAGATATTCCATGTTAGTAAGCCTTTAATTATACATCAAATATGATATCTCTTTCACCAGTGTGATATCAAAGAGTAATCCAAGTATGATGGTACAAAAACATCAAATAATGATAGCTATACACAAACTGGTCAATTACATGTTGTTTTATGCAAAAATACAGCATGCTTATAGAATATATTGATTTACAATAAAATCATCAAAAACGAGAAACTGAAAATCATAGATATTAAAAACTAAAGAGATATTAAATGGTTAACAAGAGTGGCAAACTGTCACAAAGTGTGGCAAATATGCTGGTCCTAAGTCAGAGTTCAGAGCCCGTACGCCGCAGATGAAACTATGATACGTCTTGTTCTATGAAAAGCAGTGAAAAAGATGAACAAAAAGATACTGATTAACTGGGAAATCAAGGGTTGGATGCACAATGAATCTGTCTTCGTTTTTTTATAATATAACATGAGATAGATAAGTTTCACTTGGACATATTGGAAAGTTTCCGGGGACTCACCAGTAAGTTTCACAACTTTAACGCAGCACACTTGTGTTCTTCCGGATTTTGTAATCTGTCCCCTGTACAATGTGAAAATGTCAGTGTGATATATTTCTTGCTGTAAGTTTACATTCAACTGAGAATTACTGTCTCCTAGTAACAATGTGTCGCTCCTTTGGCTTGAATTTTCTGAGCTTGGTCGACCCTGAAATAAATAAAATAACGAAACTGTTAATTCATTTTATCCTTAATCAATATTGAAAGTTTTGATCTCTAAACAAAACTATCAATTGTGTTATGTATATAGATTTATTTAAGCTTCATTGTAATGAAAGAAGCTTGCTTATTTAAATCACTCTAGAGTTAGCCTCCTCGAAAAAATCAGTGCTGGTATCTTAAGAGGATGTCCGAAAGTAACTTTTTCCGGGCTTGGACCCACATCCTCCGAGTTGAACAGCCAACACCTACGTCACTATCACTCCCCTCTATCAAGGTTGTAGAAAAGCCAAAGAAAGCAGAAGTTACACCAGACTTGAAAATATGATGGTTTGTAAGTAAAACTGGAGAACTTGCCTTCATAAGTACATTTGAATGTTTACTTTTATACAGTAACTTAACTTAACACACTCAAACATGTCTCATTTCCTCTGCAATTATTTAGTGTAATTTCTGGATATTTTGCTGTAAATATTTCAAATATTGAGTGAAATATAATTATAATCATTTCATTAAAAAGTCCACATTTTCATGAACCAATTTTATCATTCTTCCATATTTTACCTGATATTCAGACCACTTCAGAACAAAGACTGTCTAACTACAGGACCAATGGAGGTCTTATAATCAAAGTTTTACAGTATATACTTACAATTGTTACAACAGCCCCACTGTACATGACAACAGGTTCCTCTGTTTTGTGTTGCTTAGCTTTGTTCCTCGATCGGGTGCAGAATACAATAACTACAACAGCTACTAAGATGATGCAAATAACACCTGCGACACTACTTCCAATCACAACTGCCATGTTGACAGTTACACCCGAGCTTTCATCTTGAGACTGTAACGCTACAAGATAACAATGAATTTATACAATAAATAGAGGATATAGAATAAAGGAATTGTGTGTTTCAGTGTAAGATCGAAAGTTATTTCACCGAGTCAGCAGTGGCCATGCCATTCGTGAAAATTCAAAGTAAGATGCTCAGGAGACGAAATAACTCGATATTACACAGATTCATAAAATATTCTACAGTCCATTTTATTTTTCACTCATTACTTACATCAAATTTCTCTGTTGAATGCCTTATTGTTTTACATGACATCATTTATATATATATATTCTAACGAATGTTAGTGTAATGAGAGTTGACCGTATATATTTTAGCATATATAATGATATTCTACAATGTTTGATAATCATCCATTTTAAACAAGTACTTTTATAGTAATCTCATCTAATATTCCAGTAAGTTTTAAATTAAAAGTGAAAAATGCATACTAAGGTAAGCCTTATAAACAATTCAAAACTTCCCTAAACAGAATCTAAACAAGGGAAAAGGGAGGGGTCACAAAAACAAAACAAAATGGACCAGGAGGTAGGGGATAATAAAGCAATGATTATGACATGGAAATTTAACAACACCACATAATCAACACACTAAAAAACATGAATATAGAACAACACAGCAATGGACATTCCAACAACAAGATTTCATATCATAATTACCTTGCTGACACATTATACCAGTGTATCCAGTCTTACAGCCAACACCCGAGGGACAGGTGCCATGTACAGTATTACAAGGTTGTGAGTCATAACAGTGTCCACATTTATAGGCACAGTTCTCACCATATGTACCCAGTATACAATCTGTGGAGCAAACAGTTCATACATTGTATATATAAGGAAAAATATAATCTAGCATTTGTAGTTATATATTTTTAGTAGATTATACCATTAGATGAACTTCAAAGAACTGCTTTTGAATGCTATTGATTTTTTGAAGTGGTGACATAACTATTTCCCATAGTCTCGATCATAATTATTATAATAAACATTGCATTGAAATTGTCTCAACAAACACCTATCAATTTAAATTTCTGGATATATTGTTTGTGGCATGTGATTGTGCATGTGAATAGTCACTGTGCATGATTCCTGTTATTGGCATAGGTTACAGGATTCCAATGTGTACAATGTTCTCCTATTTAGAGTGAGGTATACAAAAATATTTATATAAAATGTTTTGTTATCTTTTAAGAAGAGATGTTGACTCAGTACAGATTATACTAGACAATGGAAGTTAACAATTACAAACAAATTGACCAATAACTAACAGAGGCAATGTTATAACAATTTAACAAAATTTGAATGTCAGAAAAAATTCAAACATGCTCAAAAAGTAAAGAATTCAATAGAGATTCACATATATACCTTTATTGCAAAATTGTCCACGTTTTCCCAATCCACATGATGTACAATCACCTGACAATCTATCACATATGTTATCCTTACACATATCAGGACACTGGTCAGTACACATCATACCATGATATGATGCCTTACAACCTTTAGAACATACTCCTAAAATTGAAACAAACAGCAATAGTACATATGAACAATGCACATTTCAATAACAGTCAATTTTCATCTCACACAAGAAAGCCTCAAAATTTTCTTTTTCCCTCATATAAAATGTTTTCCACCAAGTTTTCCCTAAACATTTCAGGTAGTCAAACACATGTGGCAAACATTAGGGGTTTTCAATGGTAACTTTCTAGAGACAGCAGGAGATTGTCACAAGTTCTCTCCCTTTACCTCTTCTATAGTACATTGTATATGTATATGTATATATATTATACTAGGAGTCAGGTGAGAAAAGTGTTATACACCTTGTACTATATATACATATACCACAGAGGTGATAAACAGAGGAGGGATGAAGGGAGAGAACTCGTGACAATCTCCTGTGCCCGAGACATGATTTCCATTCTCCGGGGTATTATCAAACTTGCTAATTACAGCTGACCTTATTTAAAAAATAAGCATGGTTAGCCGTGTGACGAATTGTGCCAAACTCTGAATTGCCATGTTTTTTTATAGAACTTAATAATTTATGCAAACTTTTAATAGGACAATGCTTCACACCAAATATCAAAGCTCTAGACCTTATGGTTTGGGACAAGAACATTTTTAAAGTTTACACTTTTAAAACTATTTTAGCTCCTGTGACCTACTTATGCAACAGACCATTTATGTAACTTCAAAAGAGAACCACCTAAGGATCATTCGTATGAAGTTTGGTCAAAATCCATTGAGTGGTTTAGGAGGAGATGTTGTTTATAGTTTCCACTATATACATAAAGGGAACAAGCCCTGCCCCCTGGCGGCGATCTTTTTTGACGAAACTTAATAATTTATGCAATCTTGCAAGAGGACCACTAGACAATGCTACACACCAAAGCTCTAGACCTTATGGTTTGGGACAAGAAGATTTTCAAAGTTTACACTCCTGTGACCTACTTATGTAGCGGACTGGAACGATTTATGCAAATTTGAAATAGGGTCACCCAAGGATCATTCCTGTGAAATTTGAACAAAATCCATTCATTGGTATAGGAGATGTTGTTTAAAGAAAATGTCGACACACGATTCAAGACGACGCTGGCGGACATTTATGGATCCTTAATGCTGACCATGAGCACTTCGTGATCAGGTGAGCTAAAAACCTCTATAATAAGACCAACTATGGGACCCTTGAAAACTGGTCTTCTTATTGAGATGGTCGAGGTTGGCTAAAGAGCAAAACAGGGAAAATTCACTTGAAATTATTAGTTTTATTAATGAGGTGGATCTATTATTGAGGTGGTCTTTTTAAAAGTAAGTTTTACTGTAGCTTTATCTTTACCACCTGTATTGGCACTTGCCATCAACTTTTCATTAACAACAATTTCAATGAAAAATATGCATACATTTCAATAATATACCAAAGGTTTGTAAGCCTTACCTGTAAATTGGTCGCAAACACCATCCAAGCAGTTTGAGTTACACATCAGGTTGCACTCAGTCCCATAGTAACCGTTGACACAAGATCCATTGCAAGCCCCAGTGATTTGATGACAAATTTTTGATAAACAGTTTTTGTTGCAAATATTCAAGCATGTTGAACCGTACCAGCCAGCTATACATCCTGCGGAGCAAGTCTGTGTAGATTTATCACACACGTTATTATAGCAATTTGGACTGCAATCATTATTACAACCAGTAGGGCATATGAGGTCACAGTTGGCCCCTGTAAAACCTAGAATACAACCTAATAAACATTCACCAGATAGAGGATCACAGACTTTGTCCCTGCATCTATAATTACAGACTTTGTTACAATAGTCACCATACCAACCAGACTCACAACCTTCTAAACATCTTCCACTAGAAGCATCACATGTACGCTTGTAACCAACTAAAACATGAGAACAGTTAGCAGGACATGGATTTTCACAAAAGGCACCGTAATAGTTCTGTGTACACCCAGCAGAGCACTTTCCAGTGACAACATCACACACTTGCGACCAACAACTCTGGTTGCAACTTCCATCACATGTATCATTATAGTACCCTTGACGACATCCATCCCTGCATTTCCCACTGTCCTGATCACAATTAATGTAACCACTGTGTGAGTTAGGTTGACAATAATCACTGCACAATTTCTCACATGTTGGTCCATAATGCCCAGGCTCACATGCTTCACATTTGCCATCAGTGAAAGACTCACACTGTACACAATGCACTGGGCAGCTGCGGTCACATTTTCTACCATACGAACCAGCTGTACAGTCACAGTGTCCAGAATCTATAGAACATGTCCCACTTATGCAGTTAGGACTACATGGATATTCACATGTGTGGCCATAATAACCCACCTTGCAACCATTCATACATCTCGGTGAATGTTTATCACAAGAATTATCAATACAATTATCAGGACATCGAGTGCATTCTTCATTCTTCAGATAGTATCCTGAATTACATGACAGACACTCTGTAGTTCTGTAATAGTTGAATGCACATTGACTGCAGTGTGGAATGTTACATTGTCTGTCACAGTAGTACCCCTCTCCATACCATCCTGGCTGGCAACCATTCTTGCATTCACCAGTATGACCATCACACATCCCTAAACAATGTCGACTATCACATGACAAACAGGAAGTACTATTGTTACCTAAAATATGAAAATTTTAATAAACTAGATGTGTCCAGCTTGGAGGCTTAAACATTGATGGGAGCTAAATTAAAATTAGGGTTGTTATTCATCCCACGATAGACCCGAGAAAAAAACACCACCCAAACATTTCATTCCAAAATTTGACCACAGAGCTGAAACCCAATCAAAATAAATTTATATTTCATTTCATTTCTCCAATAGTTATATACATGTACAAATAAAAAATGTGTACAGTATTTACATTAGATTCTAACAAAGCAAGCTAAAGTTTTCACAATCATGAAGGAATATACTGAAACATCGATACCATGTCTGCAGTAATAATTTCGAAGAGGAAAAAATATGGGACTGATCCATTAAACAGACAAGGGTTACAAAAGGATCTTGTCTACTTTAAGTGACGCCTGTTTTAATCAATTCTAAAGAAACAGGGAGTAAATTGTACCAGCTACTGAAAAGATAAATTCTCGACAAAAGTTTTGTAAGGCTAGTAAACTTTTATATTGCATTATTATATGATTAACAAGTCAATCAGAATTTAAATTATTAAATATGCATTCATAACAGATGACAGTCTTCGTTGAATTAATGATACAACACACCTAAAGTAGTTTCCAATATTTAAGGAGCTAAATGACTGTGTATATTATACAATCAATAGTAATAATTTCAAATGATACAACAATCATGTCACAAAATAAGGAAATTGTCAGACTGTCACTCACTAGGATACATCCCGTCCTTGCACCTGCTACACAGCGTTTGAGATTTACTGCGCGAACATGTTCTGCAGTTCTCGATCCTACATTGATAGGCACATTTCGGACCAAACCATCCAGACTGACATTTCTCACAATCTCCTGTAATTCTGTCACAAACATTTCCCTCTTCTAAACAATTTCTCGGACACAAAATGCATTTATTCCCTTCAGGATACCAATAATAACCTGTAACAGAGAAATGTACATCATTGCACTCTGCAATAAGCAGCTGTAGTATCATAACATGAACTGAAGGATCTTTCAAACTCAACTAATAAAAAACTAGGTCAGAAAAAATACATTGACAATAAAAAATGATATGTACACCAAACTAGGGCATACATCATGATCAAGGATGATATATTTTTATGTAGTTTATATTGATAATAATTGAAATACATTTTGTATTTCATTGATATAATCTCCATTTATGACAAAATGAAGCAAAGTACTAGGTAAGTGGGATTCCAGCATTGAAATGTGTATGAACAAGAAATAAGACTTTAATTATTACTAACCTTCAACACAATAGGAGCAATATAAACTGCTGTATATAGACTTATCACATTTACGACAATTGTCAAATGGACAGTGTTGATCAAGGCACTGTGGTCCAGAGTATGGTACTTCACATCCATACAAACAATTACCAAAGAAGTCACAATTATCACCAGTATAACCACGCAAACAGTTGTCACTACACTTGATATTACATAGTGGTCCAAAAACACCAGGTTCGCAACTGAAATTGACAGCATTTAGTTTTCAGCCAATAGAGAATTATTCAAGCCACGCAGTTAACAGGTGAAATAATCATCATCAACTCATGCAATTAGCAGGTGAAATAGACAGCATGAATTCATATGATTGACCGTTTACATTAAACAACTCAAATCCATATGATTGACAGTTGATAAGAAAAAACATGAATTCCTATAATTAACATAACTATTTTTATTTTATCATTAACTGTTAACAGCAAACACAGACAGCTTGAAGCCATATACTTAACAGATGATAAGAGACAATCCATAAAGCCTACCACTGAAATAAAAGAACTGATTCCATATGGTTATTAATTGAGATGGATAAATCCAATACAGTCAACAGACAAAAAATAGATAATAGATTATGAACAACTGACAACTGATTTAATTCAAAAACAATGGTTCACAGTCCTAATTAAAGACAGCATGATTATTTTAGAGCAATACAATGTGTCTGTCAATATAATAAAGACATAATGACTTAAAAGTTCTCCATGGCATTTAAAAAGGGGTTACAAAGAAATAACAAGACAGCATGCATTTTAGTTCTACACAAATTAAATAATGAATTTTACTCAAAGACGAAAAAATCCCCTTCAAAAAATCACCTAGAACAATCTTCTCTTAGCAACACACTACTGCATGCTTGACATGATTCACTTTGGCATCTATTGATACATTCTAGTCCCTTCCATCCTGGCTTACATCCATATGTACATGTCAGGGTTGATGGGTTGCAGAACGTTTCACCATACAAACAATTACTAGAGCAATTTTGTGCTGAAACTAAAAACAAAATTGGTGTTAAAAAACATGTCAGTAAGTGGTTGTTATAAAAATATTAAATCATGTGAAGTCAATTTTAAGTATTATGAATGGTGGCATAAGAATGAAATGAATTCTGATTGAGAAAATTTAGTTCTCATACAAATATTTGGATGACTTCCCAACAAACTATGTATCCATGGATCCCTATCACCCTTCAGTTTGTTTTACTTTTTGGGCATTTTCTTTCAGTTTGAGCCTAAAAAATATTGCATTGTTTTTCCATCCTTAATCGCAATAGTATTATACATTCATTTGAACCCTACAAGTTATATAATGCTGCCTAGTAGTCATTTATAATGCATGCCATGTACATACTGATTATATCTAGTATAGGCTTTTGTAACTTCACAGGGCTTCATATTTTCTCAAAATTGGTAAGTTTAGTTATAGACTGGTCATGTATTAAACTAACCAAACTTTGAAATGGCAAGCATTGTACAAAAATCAGCAAGTCATATTCGGCATTTATAAATCATGATTTTTTATTAAAATTTCATAATAAATTTCATAATTTACGTAGAATAATTCAAATATTTTCATATCATCTGAGGGGTCAAATTGACATGCCGAATAATCGGAAAATAGGGGTCGAATTGTACAGGGGTCGAATTGACTTTGTTTTTTTGCGGGGGTCGAATTGTTCAGGGGTCGAGTCGTCCTGATTCCTCTTGGCTAAAGGCCTTCAACTTGATTAAGTTCCCCACAAGCATCTCTTATACAAGATACATTACTATGGCATCTGGCATTGATTAAGGACTTGCTGGAGGAACGGACACAACAAGTACTGCTGGAGGTAGTCCAGCCACGAACGTCACATCTCTATACTGACGCTGTCTGTTACGAAGACGCGTGTAAAAGTCGGAGTACAGAGACACGTATGCGGGGCTATGCTGGATGGTGCGTCATCGTGAACGACCCCAGTAGAGTCAGGAGTTCCCCAAGGCAGTGTTCTAGGTCCATTGTTATTCCTATTGTATATCAATGACCTACCAGATTGTGATTCTGAGGGATCTACAGTTTGCCTATTCGCAGATGATTGTACCCTTTACAGAAACATCAGAAGTGATTCACAGTTACAAGACCTACAGAGCTTACAACAATGTGAGAGTGACTGGTTAATGGAGTTTCACCCGAAGAAATGCCAAGTCTTGAATGTCACCAACAAGAGGACCTTCATACAACATCCAGACAATATAATTATGTGGTCACATCCTCGATGTTGTTGATTCTGCAAAGTACCTTGGAATTAACATCCATAGAAGCTTGAAGTGGAATTACCATATCGACCAGATGACTAGGAAGGCAAATTCAACATCAGCCTTTCTGCGCCATAACATCCAGCAGTGCCCACAAGAAACAAAGGCTCTATGTAACAAGACCCTAATAAGACCACTAACAGAATATGGAAGCGTCATCTGGGATTCACAAACTGCAGACAACATATCCAAGATAGAGATGGTCAGACGTCGGGCTGCCCGTATGGTATTCAGCAATTACAAGACCATGTGCAGTGTATCAGACATGTATGCTTTACCACCTAAACTGGCCACCACTACAGGAGCGGCAGGCCAAAGCTAAAGCTGTCATGGTGTTTCGCATTGTTGACCAGCTGATTGACATTCCATCTGCTATCTTAGTACCAATCATCTCACCAAGGGGAAACATGAACATTTTCTAAGAATCTTGGTTCCATATGCAAGGACCTAGATGTACCATAAATCTTTCTACCCGGACAATATTAGGATCTGGAAATCATTACCATCTGAAGCTGTCATTGCTCCAACTGTGGAAAGCTTCAAGACCCAGATCCAGACCATCACACTCAAACCTTAAGAAGACCGGCTTTTTTTTAAATTTTAAATGCACTGTACATATAAGACTGTTTTAAACTTGTATACTGATCACTGTATAGACGTCCTCACACCATGTTCGCGCCGGTACGAAAATACATTCTTAGAGAGTGCAGTACCTTTACGGGAAGGAGAAGAAGAACAGAATATTTGCTGAAAGGTAACACTATGATGTCATTTGTATTAAGTTGTAAATGTAATAGAAACTGTATCACAAATGTGGCATTCACAACGTCAGAATCATAAGTGAACAAACTCAAGAAGGAGAAACGTTGCCAAGTTTATGTTCAAATAAATTTAAAGTCCACACTTTTAGTCTTAGCTCTATGTTACAAATACAATCCGGACACTACTACATTCGAGTACTACTCAACTTTTACAGGTGAATATTCGAGTAAATAAATTTTACTTACCAACAGTAAAACCGCCTAGAACAATCAACAGAAGCATCTTTAATACAAAATATCAAATACTGTCAAGAAAATATCCTTCTTCATGTAAAAGGAGCAACAAGGAAGCATTTTTTTCATATTTTCACCTGTATAGTAAACATAGGTCACCCACCACTAAATCATACTGAAGTCAATTTGATTATCACGATGTGCCCATGATTACGACGCCGATACCAACAACAGCATCACAACAAAATTTTCTGAGAATTTGTCCATTTTTAACTAATTTATGGAAGATGACAAATGTTCTGTCGGGGCAGATTTCCCGTTACACCAGGCTGTATTTAATGGCGACGTTAGAGAGGTTTCTAACTTGATCAGAGTTTACGATGTCTCACAAAAGGATGTTCACGGTGACTTTTATTTTCTTACATTTTATTTCACGATGACTCATTAATTTCTCATGAAGTTTTCTCTACATCATTTATTTTTACAGAGTTGAATAAATATGATTTGAAAGAAAAGTGAGACGAAATTCTTGTTGAGAACTGTCACTGTTGTTGCTGCAGCGCTGGTGCTCTTTTTCGGCGCAGCCGTACTAACATGGCGTTGCTATTTGCATATCAGTGTTGTGTAAACCAATTAGATCTTACGTTAACCACCAAGGCAATTTCTCTTCAACCGAACAACGTTTGTAACCTTGGCAGGGATTGTTTAATCTTTCGATAAGGGGTACGTTACCTTACCGAAATCCACTGAATTTCGATGAATTTACCAGTATCCAATTTGGATCTGGAGTGACCAGCAATCGTAACATCTCAGCATTTTTTATGTTGCACAACAAGTTGCGCCAACGATCTTTTTTCAACTCCTGTTTAACTATCACAACCCATGCAGACATTAATTTGGATAAACTTTTCCTAAAATCCTTCACTGAATACTACTCAGAATGCATTTGTTAAAAAAACAGGTTACCATTTGTGTTTGCTGTTTGTTTAAACTGTCTTAACAGTTAAAAGAACTGGTGTAGTTGTACCTGTGTTATATACTGTTTGCTGGTAGTTTAGCGGCACTTAAACGAAGTATTGGAATGGAAGAAAACCTTTTCTATGAAAACTTGAAATGTTTTTGATGTCAGAAGAAAAAAATTGCATGTCTAAATATCGGTCAGTATTATTAAAACTTCAAAATATTGTGGTAATATAGTGAAGGCATTGGGGAAATAGTAGCAGTCTGGAAAAGGCTTCTTTCTGATTGAAAAAATGTGAATATTTTTTCCATATATTCAATAATTTTACAGTTTTGTGTCACAACATGAAAATTTCATTCTAAATATAGAAGAATGTTCTATTTAGTTCATTTTAACAATTTGTTATAAATATATAAAATCATGATTTAATTTATAAAGTGAGATAAGGTTAAATCAAATTGACTTATAAATATTACAAATTTAATACATTTTATTTCAATGCAAACACTTCAATCTACTTGTGAATATAATTGCATTTTACATGTTATAAGCTTTGAATTCTTACTATCCGCGTATAAAGAATTTCCATTCAAACTAAATCTGACAAGGGATTCTTTTTAGTATTTTGAATAAGTTTGTTCTAGAATACGTTTGCATGAACGCAACACAATATAATGCCTGTAATTGCATTCTTTCTTTCGACTTTGATGAGTCATAAGGAAATTACTTTTTTTCAAATTTATAAGTTATAAGAAACCAACATATTTGTGCGCTTGATATGCAAACATATACACTGTGTTAAAGATGTAGGCCCCTATTTGGCTCATCTCAACGCCAATTTTTTTTGAATGGGCTTCATTCAGTGCTACAATGGCTAAAACTTCTTTAATTCATATTATTGGGTTCCTTTTATACAAGGAAGTTTTCCAGTGCGCCATGCAAAATACATGCTGTGTTGAATGTTGGTCGATATTCGAATCTATGAATCGATCTAACCACGAATTTACCATACAATCACGAATAACAATTATATAACAATCAGTTTCTGCATTCATTAAAGTAAAAATTATTGAAGGTTTTTTTTTAAAATACTTGGCCCGTAATGTCCCTAAATATGGTCCGAAGTGTCTGGGTCGTAATGCCCATGGTCCAGACACCTGTGAGATACGGCTCTTTTGACCTCCCTGTGAAGAGCGTGTACTGATTTACTGTGCGCACGAACATTCTTATTCGTAAGATCACTGTCATACTTACGACCGCGTTGATAAAACGGTCATAAGTATTTTCGTAAGACAATTCTTACGAACATTTCGTATCTTACTAACGAGCGTTCGTACGAATATTGATAAAACGGGCCCAATATTCTTGAATTAACCTTTACTCCGTGATAATCACATCTTCACGCCCAAGTTGCATTTCCATGATCACGACATTATATGCCCATCTTTTCAAGCTGTCAGAATTCCTTTTTTTTCGTATACAATAATTATCAGTGTTTTTCGGCGCAGCCGTACTAACATGGCTTTGCTATTTGCATATCAGTGGTGTGCAAACCAATAAAATCTTATGTTATCCACTAAACCAACTTCTCTTCAACCGAACAACGTTTTTTACCTTGACTATAATTGATTTTTTATTATAATATCTTTTATAAGGGGTACATACCGTACAGAAAGCAACTGAATTTTGGTGAAACTGAAATCCATTTTGGATCTGGAGCGATCAGCAATCTTAACATCTCGACAATTATTTATGTTGCACAAGATCTTAACCTTCAAATTACGCTGACCATCTTTTTTCGAGATATTTCTTGTTTCTTCTATTAGACTACCAATTCCCAAGAGTATCTGTTTTCCCAATACCAACTGTACTCTTCCCAATCACAAGGTCTTATATAATTTACTGTGTGATGTATAATGTGTTGATCAGTAACATCACCTTGCAGGTTTTGTGATTTTGTCCCGTTGATTGTTTAGACAATACTGCTCACTCATTTCTAACTCGTCAGAATTTGATATTACAACTTGATGTCACAAATAGCCAGCAGCACACATTGAAGATGCTGAAATACTTTAAAGATTCATTGATCTACTTAATTCCTTGTAAGACTTCACAGAATTCTATATTTTACCTGCTTGAGTGTTTGTCTGCCACTGAAGCAAATTTGCACAGCGCAAAGTATTTGTAGGATTTATGATTATAATGCAATTAATGAGTGGAAAAAATCTTAACTTCTAATTGTTTAAATGCTTGTTACCAGGTTAAATTTTAAGCCCATATCTTACAAGAAAAATCATACTTGAGAAAAAATATATATCATTACAAAATATGATTATTTTACAAAAGCTACAAAAGTGTCAAGCCAATCAATGCAGATGTCAATTAAAGCTTTTAAAAAAAAATCTGGAAAAATGGCGTGGAAATAAAACAACCATGAATCGGATCTTGAGTTGACTCATGAATTTCCTCTAAAGAACGCTGTGGTGTTTTCAAGTTTTTATTGCAATTTATTTCTTCTAGTGAATAACTTGTTTCAAATATATTTGTTAAAGCAATATGTAAGTTAAGATGTTTATTTGAATATAATAATAAAATATTCAAAGATGTATCTGGCTCATCTGAACATAAAAATGTTTGAATTGGCTTTATCCAGTATTGTTGTTACATTGGCTAAAACATCTCTAATAAGAGCCATTGCAATGTTAGAACGATTGAAAAAATCTTTATTTATCATACATGTATTACTAACAGTCAAAACTTGTAAAATAGCCTGATTGTTAAAAAAACTGGAAGGTTTTTTTTAATTTCATGATGTACAAACATCTTTCCTCAACAAATATGGATTAATACAATTATGAGTTCATTCTTTGCTATTGCATGTTTAGTGATGTTTTAACTATAGGAAATATATTTTTCATGTTTGGTTAGGTAAACAAATGAACAAAAAATGAGCATAGTATTACTTTAAATTAAGTGTTTGGCACTCTGTTTTACTTACAAAGTGCAAACACTAACCGCCATAAATTTGCAACTGTGCTTGAACATAGTTTGTGATGAATAGTGAGCTTTAAATTGATTATATAAATAATGACTGACATGGTGGCTGTAGTGTACAGTTGTATTCTATAAATAATTGTATTTGCTAATCATTCTGTTCTTTGGGGAATATAAAAACAATTTCACATTAAACAGGATTCTAGAAATGAATAATGTGTATTTACCGGTATATTTGTTTTTGAACATCTGATCAAAAGTATTGTAACATAAATTATTGCTGGCATTTAGTATGTATGATTCACTGTGAATGCCCTGCATTATGTGATCAATAGTTGATCATGCTTGGGCCAAAATTTAAAAAAATGTTTGCTGTCTCCCTCCCTATGTGCCAAGCATGCAGCACTTCAAAACAGAATATTTTTTGCTAGGTCAAGACAAATAAATTTCAACAGTTACCTACAAGGAGTGTTTTTCTTTCAAAAAATGAAAAGCAGGCCAAAGTTGACAATGTGGAGTCAGGGGACAGGGAACAAACACTGTTTTAATGTGGCCTGGTTCATCAAGTATTCCCACTGATCTTCTAAGAATAAAAAATGTGTGAGAGGGGGCTATAAACCTTTAATGTTTCAAAGAGTTCTGTTGATTCATTAATATGAGTTAAGGTTCAAAGAATCTGAAGATGTATTTCAAAAATGGTTGATAATTTGCTGCTTCTTCAATTGTTATGGTGAAGTCTCCTTAATTGTAAGACCCAAATATAAGCCAAAAATATTGAAGCACAAAGTGCTCAAAGTGAGCTATTGGGATCGCCCTGTGTCCGTCGTCAACAATTAAGAGGTAACATATTTTACCTGATCTGCATGAATCTTGGTCAGATTGTTTGTCTCAATATAATCTGAGCCAAGTTCGAAACTGGGTCATGTGGGGTCAAAAACTAGGTCACTAGGTCAAATTATAGTGAAGCCTTGTTAACACTCCAGAGGTCAAATTTTTTACTTTATTTATATGAGACATTGTCAAAATGTTTGCCTTAATAAAATCTAGGTCAGGTTTTAAACTGGATCATCTGGGTTCAAAAAGTAGGTCACTATGTCCAATTATAGTTAAACCTTGTTATCTGCTTGAGACTTGGTCAAAATGTTTGCCTTAATAAGATCTAGGTCATGATTGAAAAGGGATCATCTGACGTAAAAAACTAGGTCACAAGATCAAATGATTGAAAATAATTGTGGATTCTCGGGAGGCTGCATTTTTACCAGAACTACATACAACTTGATTAAAATGCTAGTCAAGTGAGGAACTGGGTCATGTTGGGTCAAAAAGTAGGTCACAAGGTCAAATCTTTGAAAATCCTCTTGGACTCTCTTGAAGCCAACATGGCAATGAACTCAGGTGAGTGATATAGGACCACCATGGCCCTTGTGTTTTAGTTAGCCTATTTGATATTGTTATTCTCAACATCCCCCTGAGGTACCCAAAGTTTTTATCAGGTGTCTGACAGGAAATGGAGATATCCCATCGGATCAATTTTGTCTGATTCTTACATACTAGAACAATTTATATGGTACACAGAATTTGAACTAAACTTTAAAAATAAATTAGCTTTCAAATTCATTGATAAAGTAAAAAAACATGACCTATGTAGTACATTTAATAATTAACGAATAAAGATATTTTCTTTTACACTTTGATATTTATGTTTACATGTACTTGACATTGATTCAGCTTTGCCATAGATTTTCTACAATGGAAAATTTTGTTAGTTCTGACCATAATATAACAATTACCTTGTACCACATCAGAGATAAAAAAAACAGCCTCTAGTCATTAGTGGTAGATTAAATAATGAACTATTGTAAACATTGCTCAGATCTGGTGTAAGTGTTATTGTAACTATACTGAGCTGTCTACTTCTTTCCTGTTGTTATTGCTTGCTTCATTGTTTATATACATAATGATATATGTACAATGTATATATACATGTATTTCTGAGTGATAAGGTATATGCAGTTATCAACTAGTTAACTTCCAGTATGATTTCTTATCATCAGTCTTCAAATGCAAGTATCTATCTTCTGGCAGTGTTACTGTCTATTCAGCATAGATATATACATTCTTAGATAACAAATGGCACATGCTTTAGCCTAGTTTTCCCTTAAGAATCATACTTTATATTAATATTACATTGATATATTGTTATTAATCAATGATGCAGTGGAATGGCAGCTTAACAGCATCAGTGAAATATTAATAATTAAAATGAGGCAAACCGATTCTGTAGTTATGCTATGTTCTCTTCCAGAGGTTTATTAATATTTTTGATTTGACATTTCTATTAAACCCTTGGATTCGTTGGTCCCTGTAGTCTTTGTTTGATAATTTGTTCTGTATTTAACAAATGTTGTGATGGGTATATCTGATATGATTTATGCACTCATAATTTGGTTTACTCTTTCAATCTCAGATCTTTAGAAATGCAATGGTGGGCCATTAATGGTGTATTAATATGAATGGCGGAGTACTTCAATGTTTTCCATTATATATTGGCACATGCTGTGACTTCTAATTGGAATTTATTGATCACCTGTTGTCTAGTAAAATAAAACATCTGGTGCTAAACAGTGTAAACAGTGGTTTTATACCTTATGGATGATCAATACACTTGCGTCTGATTGATATCTTGTGTAATATGTGTGTAATCACTTCATTGTTATCGGCTTAAGTCTGACAGTGTCCGTGTTTGTTTAGTAATCAACTGGTTACATTAATTGTTCTGCCACATTTTATCAAAAATCTCAGCTGGCTAGAATCCACTGATTCAATGCATGTATTTTTTTCAGAATTTATTTACTGCCATGACTAGTAAATACCTTTAATTTCATTGATGACTATGATTCATTGATGACTATTCATTTTGCTTGCATTGTTTCATGGATCCATGGTTTTATTCCCTAATTAATGATTTAATAGTTACAATGGTTCCTTGCCTAGAAGTTCAAATAATGTATTAATACACAGATAGTGACAAACAGATTTATTTCTAAGATATTTATTGGTAGAAGTTATTGATTGCTGAATAGAAATTGTACATGTATATCATTTATAGAATTCTACTTCCACATGGAAACAAAAAAAAATTACCAAGACAATCTGAGACGATTACAAATTCACTTTCTTTTATTCTTTTTTCCTTTATTCCTTAAAATTCCCTAAGAGTGACTTCACGTCCTGTAACTGTATATTTTATGCCTAGAATAGCAATATGGCTGTATATTAAATTTTCTTCTTCTTCCAGTTTTGATACAGGGCCACGTTTGTGGCATAGTCGCACCGTTGTTCGTTTACATAATCAATATAATATTTGTTTAAACTTGCTTTAAGTTTAATAATCAGAAATTGCCTTTAAAAATGAATTCAAGCAGTCACTCTATGTACAGGTCAGTTAATAAATCATCTGACAAATGAATTTCTTTGAATAAATAGACAACTGTTTTCTGGAATATGTTCAAAAACGTGAACACATGGCCACATTAACAAAAACAAAACCTTCACACCACTTAATATCATATGCAGACACACAGCTGACCATTTATGTCCATTTTGGACTGATGTTTGATCTATAAAACAGAGCTAAATTAGCATTGACAGTAAACAAACTAATGTTGAAATGACAAAAAATGATGAAAAAATCCAGAAACATATTTTATCCAGAACACAAACTACATTAATATTATTAAAACCTCTATCGTCTTTTTCAATATCTTTTTCTGTCTTCTGTTCTTCTTCCAATGAATCCTCGTCTTTTTTCAATTCTTGCTGTTTTGATTGATGGCATGCAATCTTCTTGCACAGTGTTGCTAGGCAACCACTAATCACGCCTGGTTTGTCTTCATTTACGAAATGTAAAAGAAGTATTGATATTGTTGTAATTATAACACCAAGTCCTAGTTGTATAATGATGTATAATTGAAAGTATGAGACTGATCTCGATACTTGGGGCATTGTTTCATTTACTGAGTTAAGAAATACAACAAACATGAGCAATAGGGAGATACAGTAACCAATTCTTTCACCACTCGTTACCGGTAACTTGAAGCTTAGAATATTCATTGAAGATAATAAGACCACTGGTAATATAACATTAATAATGTAGAACAAAGATCGTCTCTGCAAGACAAGGTCTACTTGTAAATAGTTAATAACTTTGTCCATTTCCAAGTATCCGATTCTGGAATCCACGAGACGCCATTCGCCATTGACCTCAAATACAGATTCATCAATTTTTTCCATAACTGGAATAAACATCACTTGAAAATCATAGAATGACATCCTCCCTATTACAATGGAGCATGTTTGGGTGTCAAAAGGATATTTGCTTACATCAATGTGGCATTCAGTGTGTAGATAAGATCCTGTGTACCACTCTGCGTTACCATCTGAAGTAAGCTTGACTTTCGTACTACTTTCAAAGTTCAAGCCAAAATTATTTGTAACTGCATTTAGGTAAACAATATCGGGGATCCAGATATTCTGTGGTGGAATGAATATGTAACTTGTATCACCAAAGTCTGATACATTCCAACTCAGTGTTTCACATTTCCAGCTAAGCCTCAAACCGAGAGAGAATGTTAGCGTCTGGGCCTTTTCATCCAGGTCTTGTATTGTTTTTAAGATAGGAAGAATGTTAACATCAACTCCATGTGATTGATCATTCACTGGTCGAATGTTGGGCTCAAATTTTGGTTTTAGATAAGAATTAAGTTGCTGCATATCTTCAAATGTTGCAGGCAGTGATGGATGGATATTGGTGACAAACATCATCCAACACATGAATTTTAATTTCACACTCAGCATGATCCTGCAGTATCTCTCATTGAGCTCTCAGTATTGATGGCATCAGAATAGTATTTCCACATAATTCATCATTGGCTTTAACTAATGTCATTTGTCTATTTCCATTATCGTGTATACATTAGTCAATATGTATGGTACAAATCTGGGAATTTACGGATTTATTTTTTAATGCTGTAACTATTATTTGATTCATCCACACAATATTCTACTGTTAAATTCCACACGTAGATGATAGTGTCAGCCAGTCTTGTGAATGCTCTGTTCATTTAGTGGTTCACAACAAGTAGAAATTCTGGTATTAAATTCCAATTTTACCATTTTTGGTGCTGAAATGCAGATGCTTCACTGTTAATGATTGTTGCTGATATACCTGGTATCCACTCCTGTTTTTATGCCTGCTCTCTCTCTCTGTCTCTCTGTCACCATGGTATCCTGAGATTATCAGGATAGTCTAGTGTTAACCTTCATACCCAGTGACAATGATTCCATTAATATTCTATTGACATATTATATGACTTCCAATCTTGATTGGCATTCATTTTAAATTTTTTGTTTGAAGTTTTATCTGTTCAGTGTATCCAACAGAAGTGAATGAAATTTATGGCTTGCATTGTTTTCTGTTTTCAGGAAACACACCGTTGCACTTAGCTGTGATGAGGGGCCATAAAGGTTTGTATGCTTTCTGTTAATTCTTGTTCATAAGTCTTGAATGGGGTTTACTGGTAAACAGATTTGATATAATGCTAAATCTTGTCATTACCGTACATGGACTAGCTCTGTAGTTCAGACCGTTAGCCAGGGCTGCAATGTAGCGCCAACAAAGAGATTTGGAGGCACTCATGCTGGAAAAAATGAATGATGTTGAAATTTCTTGTTTCATTTTTGAACAGAAGACATTTTGAAGGAAGTGTCTCTCTTTGTGTTTGTTTGGCTATGGTCCTGCATTCACATACAGTCAAACCTGTGTGTAAAGACCACCCATGGGAACAGCAAAATGTGGTCTTTGTTTACAGGTGGTCTCTATTAACAGATTAAATATCATTGAAAATGGTCTGATGGGAGATAAAATTGGTGGTCTTTGCAGACAGGTTTTGCAATAGTGGTCTTTGTTCGCAGGTGGTCTTTAACACAGGTTTGACTGTATATATGTGTTTGATTCCAGTGTTATGAGAAGTATGCTGTTAATTGAATTGACACCGAAATTAAATGAAAAATAGACTTTCAAATTTTCTTCTGTATAAACTATACTACTATAGTATACAATACACTTGTAAACAGATTTACCAGTATATATGTTTTGGTATGTGATGATGTATTTGCTTGATTTGATGGTTACGCGAATTATATTCTATATTTTATTTTCAGAATGTCTTATGCTTCTACTTTCCCATAATGCACAAGTTAAAGTAAAGAATAACGCTGGATGGAGTCCTCTTGCTGAAGCAATCAGTTTTGGTGACAGAAAAACTAGTAAGAATGTATTTATATACTGTCTATCTGCTAGTATTTTGCTTAACTTGTTTTAAATTGAGATTATATATTGATGTGTATGTACTGAAAACTTTACAACAAAATGTCTCTGTATCGATAGTGGTACCAGTATGTCTGAATTTGTTTTTTGAATTATTCATTCCCATGTCACTTTTTAAACATATCTCGGTTTAAATGTTTAAATGAATCAGAATCACATAATAGAAATTTGCAGAAATGACATTATCATTACATTGATACAGATATAAAATGTTGGTAAAGGTAACATACATGTGATTATCATATTTCATTACAGTATGTTCGTTACTAAAGAAACTAAAACAACAGTCTCGGGAACAACTTGATTTACGACGACCAGCTCTCATACGAGCATTAGAAGATATTGGCGACTTTTACCTGGAACTCAAATGGGATTTTCACAGTTGGGGTAACTGCTGTTTATATTTTGATTCATGATGTAAATGTTGATTATACTTATTTGTTCAGGATATTATAAGCAACATAATTTTATACTCAAAAATTAATCATATAAGCTGTTTGGTGCATGGGCAAATTGTTTTGTCAAACGGTCATATAATACATATTGTCAGCACGATCAGATTTCTTACGCACTGCCACAAACTGATGCTGTTATTCAATTAATTCATAGGAGGCTGTTTTATGCTGCTAGTTCTCTAATTTGTTTCTGATGTTTTGTTCTGTACATTATCTGAACTATCACATCTTCATACACATTTAGTGTCAGTAACACTGTTGATCTATGTTTTATTTCAGTACCCTTGGTATCAAGGATTCTGCCATCAGATTTATGCAAAATTCACAAAAAAGGATCAAATATAAGGTAATTATTGTTGCATAGTTTGCTGATATGGATGTAACGTGTACAATGTATATTTATTTGTAAATGGTATGAATGTTGAAATTTAATCAGACAGTATACTTGTTATTTATCATGTTAGGATGTGACACATACTTCATTACATTTCAAGGGAGAGTTAAATTACTTGAATATTTTTTTACAATATAGTTTATGAACATGCATCTTTATATTCAAACACCTGAGTTGAACTGCATATAAATACTTCTGTAAATATTCTGTATTTAAGTAGTTTAAGTTTTATTTGACTTGTGATTATAATGTTCTGTGTCCAATTTTATTTGATGAATGAATGATTGCATATTTATACCTTCTCAAATATTGAAATACTGAGTGAGCAGATATCACACCATTTATCCAAGCATTCATTACATTGCAAACTTAATTTATGAAATAAATTTATGCAGGTATTCAGCTGATGAATAAACCACAAACATGTGTAGTACACCTGATACAAATCTTTATTTATTGGAATGTAATACTATCTGTAGATCTTGTCATTGGGTTACTTCCTGTTTAACATATATATACTATTGTTCATGTTTACAGATTAGACACAACACTAGTAGATTTTAATGATATGAGATGGGAACGTGGTGATATAACATTTGTATTTGATGGTAAATCAGCTCCTGGTGATGCCCTCACAGTGATGGATAACAAGCTCAAAGTATATCAGAAAGTTAGATATGAGGTAAATAAATTGAGTGAAGCATAATACTGAAGAGAATATGAAAATGTTATGACAGTTTTGTGGTGATTGATGGGATTGTAGTTTTATATGGTTTACTTAATAGGTGTTCCTGGGTTACCAACCAGTACTAACCTGTTCTTCCTCAACAAACTGGATACATTATTTTCAGCCAAATTGCCAAAGAGAAAACTCACCTCCCCCTGGTTTGAACCTAGGACCTTCTGGTTGGCATTTGAGTGCTCTAACAAACGAGTCTCTAATAAAGAATATCTAACTGTGTAGTCTCCTGTCTCAAGGCTATTCATGTTGTTCAGTATGTTTTAGTCTGAATGTTTCGGTGTTTTGTGTGGTTCTGTACATGGATAAAATCATTTTCACAGTCTTGTACTATTTGATCTAACCATCAAGACTACCTAAAATGCTTTTCGATACAAAATTACTCGCATTCTTTTTAAAAAAAGTATAGATCAAGTTTAATTATGGCTGCCATGTCATAGTCACTAGACTTATCTGATAATTGAGTTACAAAACTTCATATTGAATTACTATATGTTTGTATTTTTACAGGAGACAGAATTAGAAATACAAGAAGAGATTGATATATTGATGAGAAGTGATATCCTGGCGGCACAAATGTCTACGAAAAATATAACATTTTCCAGAGCTCAATCTGGATGGTTGTTCAGGGAAGATAAAACTGTAAGATTTATAAGTTCTCAGTATAACCAGACAGGCATTCTTTCAACACTAATTCAATTTATATTATTGTTTTTCGTTTTTTATGCCCCTGCCATTTCGAGAATGGTGAAGGAGCATAATGACTTATCTCTGTCCGTCCATCTCGCCGCCTGTCCGTGCATAAATTGGTTTCCAATCAAAAACTCTTGAAAGAATGGATTCAGTTCATATTGGTCACATATATATAGGATTATAAAATACAGGTCAAGTTCGATATTGGTCACAAATGACATATTTTTGGAGGAATAATGGCCCTTTTCTGACATAAAAAGTTGTACTGAAAAGCCTATAGTGGGTGCATCCATGTCCTAGGGCCACATCTAGTTTGCTTTCTGATCCAAATTCTCAATTTATTATCAGTATTTTTGTTCAAAGTGTATATGTATGTACTTGTATAATACTACCAACAAAGTTATATTTTATTTGAGAAATCCCCTTCATCTAATGGACTAAGTGAAGTAACTTTCAATTTAATTGATTTTAAAAACTGTATGATATATTTGTAAGTGAAAATCACTAAGTTATAAATTGCATAAGTTTTTATAGTCATGAATTGCCAGGTCAGTACATTTACAGCATACAAGATATTCATTTAAAACAAATTTGTAGCATTAAAATGTTATTAAACAGTAATCTGATTCAAAACTGTATTATGTTTCTTTTCAGGAGACAGTGGGAGATTTTGCAGCTGAATTTTATCATGTGAATGGACTGAACTTGGAATCGAAGAAAAGGTAAACATTGCTGTGTACTGATTTGTAAAAACACTAGTGTGTTACCATCCAACTAGCTGATTTTCTGGGGAAAATCATTTTTATCCAAAAATATCAAAATCTGTAAATATGACAACAGAACAAATTTTGTTTTCTACATTGTATTCTGTTTATCTGACTTCTTGTTTTTGATACGCTATTATGATTTTTTTTATGTCGTAAAGGTAGATAATCTTATTTTTTATCAAAATATGTAATGTAGTGGCTTTGAAAAATTGACATGTTAATTCAGACGTTCTCTTAAACACTTTTTGTGGAAGTTAGCTAGTGTGTTTTGGTTTTGGGAAGTATGTAAGAAAACTGACAATGCTGTGCTGTACAATACATCTGCATGATGGCATTTACCACGAATTTTCTCATATTTACAATTAAGCATCTTTGGAAAAAAAATCAAGACTATCTACAAGCTAATACTACACAATTTCTGCCAAGGTATGGTATTTAACAGATTAATGCTTTGTGGTGACGTAGTATGTCATTTATTGGTTATCATGTAATGAAAGATTTGCTTTAAAACATTTTTGTTACAGACGAGAACATTTATCTCCTGAAGATATTCAGAAAAATAAAGCCATGGTTGAAAATCTTACCAAAGGTTCCTGGGATCATAAAGAGGTAAATAAAGATATTTGATGTTTATGTTACTAGCAAGCTCACTGTTCAAGCCAGAATCGTTTAGAATTTGTTTTTGAGAAATATTCTAAGGGGATCTTAAGGGAGACTGAAGAGAAAATACGACACGAGTATAAGGTATTTATTAATAGCACATACGAAATTTTGTATAACATTCTTGTTTGGTATTGATGTGTCAAATATTGAACATGTTATACTACTGTGTAAGATTGCACATATACATTAGTGAAGTAAATAAATGTTATAAACAGCTGATGTGAGGCTTGAATCCAGGACCCAAGATTAAGAGTCCCATTCTCTCTGACTGAGCTAGCTGGGCTGACATCCTATCGTTGATAAAGTAAAAAAGCTTGCACACGTTCAGGAATCAGTTATTTTTAACACAAATCAATTACAGTCATGGCGAATGACTTCCAAGACTTGTCAGTCATTCGGTCTGACAACCTTGGAAAACTTGTCGGACTGAATGCAAACTTGTCGGACCGAAAACATGTTAAAAATTACTGCTAATTTCAAAGTGAAAGTAAACAAACCAAACACAAATGGGCAAATAATTGGCGTATTTCGTTAAATAACAGTTACAGTTAAATTATTATTTACTTTAACATTCACTCCTGAAATGCCTTTTTGACGACACAATCAAAGTTCGAATGTACAGGCAATCAGTGCGCGTAAGAAGACCACATTGTGTAAACAGCAACGGATGTTTTAAAACCCGTCTGACCCGTACCGTATCGGACATACGGACCGACGCACAGGCCTTCTGTATCGGACCTGGCCGTTTTTTATCGGTCAGGTCCGACTGTCCGCTGGGTATTCCCCATGACTGCAATTATGTTTCTTATTTGGTATTTTGTATAATTTATTAAGATTACTGATGTGTTTTATTCATCAAAACAAGCGCACTGTTGCAATACTCAACTCTTTTGAACAGTAGGGTTTTAACAAGTTATTTGATGATTTTTTGGAAATATTTCTGGTATACGAGCTTCATTTTAATTTTCTTTACTCTTTAAATTTGTGTATATTTCATAGTTTGAGAGAAGGAGATCTGTTACACCGCCAGATTTTCCTGATGTATCATGGGAGGATTATATAACAGCTCCACAAGCTCCTTGTGTAGGACGACCACAGATTAGCAAGGAAAGCATTCGAGCTTTTAAAGCAACAATGGCTATGGTGAGTTACTCGTGTAATCTTATATTTAAAAATATGTAATTCAAATAAGCTTCATTTTCCCCTTACAAAATGACTAGATACTTGAAATGCTTAAAATGAAAATAACATTTACCGTAACATCGCTTAATCATAACTTATATTATTTGTATGTCATATATAGTTTTCTGCAAAAGATGAAACCCAATGTGATTTTAATTAGGTATATTTTACATATAATAAACCATGGGTGTTACTGGTCATTTTCTAGAATTGCTACCATATGATTAACATAGTTCAATAAACTTTTGTTTCTTTCTTTCAGAGCAAAGATTTTCCTATGACAGTTGATGTGTAAGTTGCAATATAAATTCAAAATACAAATCATGTAGCTGTTGAACGAGTTTTACTTTTACTATGATGTTACATTTTAGGAAAGCTGGTGGGCATATTCCAGTAGACTGCATGTGGGATCAGTACTGTTACCACATCCTTAGGCAGTTAGTTTGTAGTTAACACTATTATTTATGGCAGGGCTGAGACAGTTAGTCCAGGTTCTGTTCAGTGATGATTTCAGATTTACCATGTTCAAACTTTTAGAAGTACATGGAAGTTTTTATGTTGTGAGTTCGCTAGAGGGATAGGTGGCAGTGTCAGGATGTGGGATCAGTGTTTGAGAATACCAATCCACTTGTTGTCCTGAATCATCTGACTGCTAGTGGTTAGATTGACCAGACTCTGCAGTTTGATGTGACTCCATTCATGAAGGAACCGGCCATTGTATTGTATGACTCTATGCACAGCCACATTTATCAAAAATAAGTAATGATTGAATGTGCTGTGTGCCTTCCCCTCTCATCAAATATGAATCCTATTGATACGTTATTATATTTGGTATGGGCTTGGTCATGAGGTCCTGAAGCAATTTAAGTAGCTTCCATAATTTTGCAAACCTTGTTCTGGGGAATGGAGTCACATTCCTGATGACATTCCACATTGACATTATATTGGGACTACCAATATGTGCTGGTGCATTGTATCTGGCATCCACAGAATAGGTGGTCACGCACTGTATTAATAATAATTTAAATGCACATTTCTTATATATATACATGTTTATGTAACTGTTTTATTTAGGTAAACTATCTTACAGGTTATTACATGTTTATATTTTAGATTACTTGATGTTCTCGAGGTTGTAGCTCCATTCAAACAGTTCCAAAAGTTGCGTGATTTTATGCAAAATAAGTTACCTCCAGGTTTTCCTGTAAAATTAGGTAAGCATTGTTTTTGTATCATTTCTTGTACTTGTTAACCCATTTATGTACAGAAAATCCAGTAATTCAGGAATTTGACATATAATTACATAACACGAGATATTACACATTTACTTAATATAGATAGTTTATTTCAAGATTGTAGGCCTTTGGCCCATGAATCACATGTATAATACAGAGAATCTAGTATAAAGTCACATGTATACACAGTACATATAATATTCAGCATAAATTGTACAATAGTAATTATAATTATTGATCTATTCCGGTGAATGACAGTTACAGACTAGAATAACATTTATAAATCTAGTAAGATAACATGTCGTAATAACATTGAATATATCTGATTTGTATCAATAATAGTATAACATCGTTTTGAAAAGGTTTAGTAATTTACAGTACAGAACATGAGTGGAGAAAGGTTAGTTAAGATAACATACGTTATCTCGTCTTTCAAAGCTCTTAAATACATAAATCGATAATTGTTTAACAATAGATTGGTTCGTGGACGTGATTAGTTCAATAAATTTAGGAATGTTCGGTCTTTTCCAAAAATAGCATTTAATGAGATCTTTTCTTAAATCGTAGAATAAAGGACATTCTAACATGAAATGAAATTCATCCTCTAATGTGTTGCATAGTTGACATTTGCGTTCGGGCCTTGGAATTTTATGAGGTTTATGCCATCTACCTGTCTCAATTTCTAATCTGTGAGACGATACGCGTAGTCTAGATAGAGCAATTCTGAACTTACGAATTTTTACAAAATCTAAATATTGTTTAAAACCAAATTCAGAGAATAATACATATGAGCTAGCTCTTGTGGAATTGTTAAGTTGTCCTCTCCAGTCTTGAATAAATACATCATTAGCTCTTTGTTTGAAAATTTTTAAGAAATATTCTACATTATTCACTCCTTGGTATAGCCAAACTTCATAAAAACCCAAGTTTTCTAACAGCTGTTTTACTTGACATGCCCAATTGCTTTTATGTGGTAACAACACATTATCATTTAACATCATTTTATAGATAAGTTTGATATATTTTCTTTCATCATTACAAACACTTGTAATTTTCAGCCAAAAGCGTATTATATTTACCATTCTCATTATTTTTAAAGGTTTACGCCCAAATTCCCCATATATAAAACTGTTTTGTGTGGATATCTTAACTCCTAGAAGGTTCTTTAAGAAATGCAAGTGAGTACGTTCTAATAGTTCGGCACTGGCAAATCCCCATATTTCAGAACCATAACTCAATATGGGGAGTATCAATTTATCAAACAATGACAAAATATGACTAACAGATAAAGTGGGAAATTTGATCTAAGTTGATAAAGGAAATGGTAAAATATATTTTATCATTCATCTCGATTTTTTTATATATAACTCACTTGAAACACTTCAACTCTCAATTGATGTTCTTTTATCATCCTTGTAGCTATTGAAATATTTATCAACTCTCGGGTTTGTGCATGACTCTGAGACCTAGTGAGTCACACTTTCAGTTTTATGAAATTCTCTGCGTATAAGCTACAGTAATACAGATGATAAGTGTGACGTAAAATATTCTCATATGTTACAAAAACATTGTTCACTTTCAGAATTACCTGTGTTCCCTACTGTTACAGCAAAGGTGACATTCACCTTGTTTGAATGGCGTGATGATCTTCAAGACTCCAAATTTGTGATCCCTAATGGTTACCGTGAGGACCCTACAAGATTCCCTGATTTGTGACGAATGTCAATCATATATGATGCAAGTGAATTCAGGACGTTGGTGATATTTGTGTACAATGCAAATTATATTTAATGTCATATTTTGTGCATTGACCAGCAAGTAGAAAAACGACCTTCTGATCATTGACAATATTGAATCAAAAAATTTGGCCGCTTGGTTATGAATCTTGCATTTGTTCTTCTAGCTCAAATAATTCCACTTTATCTCATATAACTTTTGATGTTAACATGAAAACAGGATAAAATTAATGTAGTTATGATGAACTAAGATTATGAGCAAATGAGATAAGGCTAATTTATTACCATTTGTACACTAATCACAGTTTGACCTCCTGTTTGAAGATACTATGATACTTTGACTGAAGATTGTGACAATACTTTGACTGAAGATTGTGACAATACTTTGACTGAAGATTGTGACAATACTTTGACTGAAAATAGTGACAATACTTTGAAGATGGTGACAATACTTTGACTGAAGATTGTGACAATACTTTGACTGAAGATTGTGACAAAATTTTGACTGAAAATAGTGACAATACTTTGACTGAATATGGTGACAATACTTTGACTGAAGATTGTGACAATACTTTGACTCAAAATAGTGACAAAACTTTGACTGAAGATTGTGACAATACTTTGACTGAAGATGGTGACAATACTTTGACTGAAAATAGTGACAATACTTTGACTGAAGATGGTGACAATACTTTGACTGAAAATAGTGACAATACTTTGACTGAAGATGGTGACAATACTTTGACTGAAGATTGTGACAATGTTACTGAAGATTGTGACAATTTGACTGAAGATTGTGACCATTTTACTGAAGATTGTGACTATTTGACTGAAAATTGTGTCCCTTTTACTGATGATTGTGACCATTCTACTCAAGATTGTGTCCATTCGACTAAAGTTTGTGACAATTTGACTGTTCAAAAATTGTGACAATTTTACTCAAGATTGTAACAATTTTACTCAAGATTGTAACAATTTTACTCAAGATTGTAACAATTTTACTCAAGATTGTAACAATTTTACTGAAAAATGTGCAGATTTTGTCCTACATTCTGATAGATGAAGGGATGTTGTCAATTGGTTTAAAGCAGAGGTGAGAACTGGATGGTAACACAGGAACACTTGTTTGGTCACAGGACTGCAGTACATAACTGAAATACTGCTGAAAAAATGGCATAAAACTCTCCACACACATAGAAATGATAAGATATTCTCCAGTTGCCTGATCTAGATTCACAATGAAAAATCATTTTATCATTCACTCAGTGCTGCCTTATCACTAATTTATGTTTGTAGATTCAGAGCATGTTTCATTAATGTTGTTGGGTGTCTTTGATAAGTCTTTGTAGTTGTAGTGTCTGTTTTGATACAGTTTGCAGTGTACAGTACATGTATGTTCACAAACCAATCACAGGATCAAGTGATATTAGCGTAAAGTATTATTATTGTTGTTTGTTCGTGAAGTGTTTAAGTGTTTTGTCACAATTGATATTGTATGATGAATGCATTGAGTGTAGTTAGTGTACTTTGCGTCTATGCTTGCATTGATGGTAGAACTTTGGGTATTATTGAAAACAATGATCATGCCCTGAAGTTGGATAATCTGTCAGTGAAAGATCCATGTATCAATGTATATTAACATAACTTGACTACATGTATTCAACAATGTGTACATTGTAACTTGTGAAAAGAGTTTGATTTGCTGTGCATGTTAAACAACTTTTCCTTAATGTTGTCAAGGCAGTAAGGTTGATTTCTACTTGCTATTTGTCTCATCAAATAATTTGTTTGATCAAATAATATATTCAACACAAGGACCAGTTCGGTCTGGCTTCTATGTAGTGCTACTATTGTCTTACAATGCTTGATTGTTCTTCATTTAGATAAGCTTTGTTATTCTGATCTTTGTTTATCCTGAGCCTTGTCATACTGAGCTTTGGTTATCCTGAGCCATGTCATACTGAGCTTTGGTTATCCTGAGTCATGTCATACTGAGCTTTGGTTATCCTGAGCCATGTCATACTGAGCTTTGGTTATCATGTTCTTCTGTTATCCTAAGCTTTTGTTATCCTGTGCTTTGGTTGTCCTGAGCTTTGTTTATCCTGAGCCTCCGAGCATTGGTTATCCTGAGCTTTGGTATCCTGAGCTTTTATTATTCTGAGCTTTAGTTATGCTGAGCTTTGGTTATCCTGAGCTTTTGTTATCATGATCTTTGGTTATCTTGAGCTTTGGTGTTCCTGATCTTTGGTGTTCCTGATCTTTGGTTATCCTGAGCCTTGGTTATCATGAGCCTTGGTTATCCTGAGCCTTTGTCATGATGAGCTTTGTCATACTGAGCTTTGTACATGTATATTTGTAGGTTTTTTGCTCCACAATGCATTTGCATCACTGTGCACTCACTTGTAAGCATGCTCCTTTCTATTTCGCTTACCATGAATAGTGTCTTTTCTTCTTAAATACTGTACCATATATACTTAAAATATATCATCTAATAGTAGGAGAGCTTCTTAAGTATTTACATACTTTACTCATATCGGCAGTAAACACTGTGTTCATTATTCTTCAATTAAAGTTCATTTTATATAAAATTTGTAATAGTGCCCAGTGCATCACATATAAATATACAGGTTAGTCACCAAAGTGTGATGTAGAAATTGATAAACAATCATATTAACTGTCCAGAAACAGTTGTTGATGGTGTATATAAGTTGGTAGGTTCTATAATGTATGTACTGGTTGCTTAAGTATGATGTATTAAAGATTTGAGCCATAATATGACAGACCAATAATATGTGATATTTATAGTAAAATAGTATATAATATAGTATCAATTTAATTTTATTTAGTTTCTAAGCGAGTAAAGAATGTTATCTTTCTTTTAATATGAAACAGTTAGCTTGACAGATTGTTGTTACAAAATTGTCAAAATAAATATTTTGCTTGGTACAACTCTATATATGACTTCATGTATTATACAAAGTTATTTAATGTTAAAATGGAGTTTTTGTTTTTTTATATTAAAAAAGGCGGAATTTTCAGTTACAGAGATGAAGAATAAATACTCCCATTTTTACTTTGAATAGAATACCCTTATTCTGTTTCACATGGTTGTCTCTTTATCAATGGTTGATTAAACACAAACTGATTCTGTGAATCTGATATTTTTTGTGTAGTATTTATGAATGTTACCCAATACCTGTTTATGCATAGAGTTTCATAGACTATTGAACACTTCTGTTTGTGTTTGCTGTGAATTTTGTTTGCGTTTGTTCATAATACAGATTACCTACTTTGTTCTAACCATGTTGTGTATAAGTGGATATTATCACCAGTCAAAGTGCTTGCGAGTCATTGAATTCAGACGTTTTGCATCCTGAAATGTTTGAAAATCACCGAAATGAGTATTGCAAAATTTAAAAGTAAAGTATACAGTTCTGTGAAAGAGGAAATGTATGCTGGCTGACATTTTATTGACTTGTGAAAGTCTTTGGCAAACATTACCACTTATATAGTATTTCATATACAACTCTTTATGTAACTATATTGCTATGAAATTACACTTTACAAGATGTCTGTTCATACTTTTATGTCACTTGTGCAGACAGGGTACTGAAATATTCTTTATTGATATGTGCACCTGATTTGTTCATGCATTCATACTGTCCCCTGTTAGTATCTTCCCATGTTTCTTCTGATACATAAGTAATTGTTGCAACCATGCTTCCCCATACATTCCAACATGTAATTTAAGTGAATAGTTGGAGTGGGTCTTATGATGACTCTTATCCAATTAGCAAGTAACAGATTTTCAAAAAAATAGCCAAAATTCCGACAGTATGAGAGTTAACCTGCAACAAAATTGCTCTGCAGGTAACATATTATAATATTTTTTTAATTATTATTAATCTATAATTACAAATATTGATTTATCAGTACTTACTGAAGCCATGTATACTTTTTGACACAAACTATTACTTAGGTATTGAAGCTTTTCAATAAAATATATTTCTGATTTATTGTTTTTATTATGGTGTTTTTAATTTGGACACAAACATCGTTTCACTGACATTTTGATGTCCCCACAACTTTGTGGGAGCACTTAGATTTACCCTTGTCCATCCATCTGTCAGTCTGTCCCACAAAACTTGAATCATTCATTTCCCAGAGTAACAAAACAGTTCCACTTATACAGTATTTCATATACAATTCTGTATGTAATTATATTGCTATTGTTCTTTTGGCAAACAAATATTTGAAATTACACTACCTACTAACAAAACTTCATAGATATATTAATCGTGAAATTGTACACATAGGATTTTTTTTCAATTACATTTATTTAGTAAGAGCTGAGTTAAACACTTTGATTGAGTAAAATGGGGGGGGGGCACCTGTGTCATATGGACAAAGTTCTGTTTTAATTCTAATAGTATGCTGCAGGTATGTAGAATACTGCATATAGAATTTTTTACAAGAATGACACAATTTATTATTGAATAATTTAGTAAAACTAATTATGCGTAGTTTAAATAGATTTTAATATGGATCTTGTCAACGTAACAACTTTGTAAGTTTTATTAACATTCAAGCTGAGTGTACCATATATGTTTTAATTGCTTACACAGATGTTTAATTACATAGCTGCGCCAATTGTTACTTGTAGTAATCCTGCTTTAATCATTAGTGCTTGTTATGATTTTATTTTTTGTTGCTTTATTGTATATAACTAGAAGTAGTGATTATTTATATACTGTTATAATTGTGAAGTGACTGGTCACTACGAGCAATCAGGTTGTTACCTAGTTATATAATGTGTTACTCTAAATAGTGTATTTGAATAAATGTTGTTTCCAAATGAATATATTGTTGTTGTCACATGACCAAGACTTCCCCCACCATTGTATAAATTACTCCTCTCTCTCTCTGTAATCTGTTTAGTTTACACTTATATATTTTACATCAATTATGAAACGACTTACATTAATCCCTCAAGATCCCTAGTTCCTTGATTACTAACCAGTACAAGCATCAAATTCAGGGATTGTGAAGTTTGTGATCAAAGCCAGCTCAGTGGGCTTGAACTGACAACATATGGATTAAAAGTCCGACACTCTTACAAAGTTAAACAAGTTAAACAAATATTCAGAAAAATGTATGTAGGAACCAATGTCAATGATGGTGGCCATAGTACAATATATATTATGAATATACAAGTGTATGAAGGATTGCCTGCTTAACTGTTACCATGCTTTGTTACTTATGTTCATGTTTTTACCGAATAAATCTATCTATCTATGCTTTAGAAGTATGCAAATTGCCACAACAAAGTTTATCTTATTATATTTTACATCAATTAATTCTAGACCTAAATTCGGATATATTCTATATAAGTAAAGAAGTAAGTATATATTTTAATATAGTGACATGTGACAATTTCATCAATTAGCCAGCGATTTGCTTGGGATTTCTGGCAATGGTAAAGACATCTCAGTAAAAACATAAATGCAAAAAGTATACTAACAACCGACCCAATGGGTCTATAAGTCACCTTATAAATATAGTATCTTAATCACCGATTATCATGTTTGTGATCAAAAACATATCTATGTCTATCCGGATATTCACGATCAACAGTACAACTAACTTTCTTGCTCCAAGTCCACCTACCAACAAAGTTTTTTTCCCTTCCGACATGGCTCTATGAAACCACTTACTGGCCCACATTGTCCAGAATGTTCTACGGCTGCTATGACGACCATCAACTCACATTAGATTCCGGAGCCAGTTTTAACATTATGTATAAAGAGATACCTGTATATGTATGAAGTCTTTCCTCACACCTGTGAATGAACAGTCTTTTATCCATATCGCGAATATCGAGAGTTCAACGCATATATAAGAGTTACCGTAGTCTTGCACTGAACCCATCTATATACTCTTCTAAGATTGAGGCGATAAACAAAGATGATGATGTATATAAACGACACTTTGCCCCACTAGTTTGTTAAACAAAACGTAGCTTAAACAATTAAAATTCGGTAATGAAAAACTGCGCAAATGGAGACATCAGTAAGGAAGATGCGTGATGTAGTTTATCAGGTGTCAGTCCGACGTCGCATCTCTCCTCCACAGTGTACAGCACAGCAGCCCTGCGTTCAGTTACTGCTAACAGTCGCTCACGTTTTGTTTTATATCCCTGGCCCATCTTATAACATTGACTGCACGCGGGGAACCAAATTGCAAAACGTTACGAAACGTGAGCCGCAAATGCCTTTACTGAACGCAGGGCTGGTGACAGAAAGTACGGGAAGACGACTCGAGAGCGATTTCAATATGCAATATTTGAACTATAGGCGTCATTTTGTAGTAGCTATCTCTACCAACTGTCGAAAGAAGCGTTTTACAGTGTGTGTTAATTCTTGTTCAAAACTTTATTAAACTCTGGACAAATTATTTTTTAATTTCATTTTTGATTAATTTATGAAGTTATGTTTGAAAAAAAAGAGAATAGTTTTGCCTTTGTAATATCACTTTATTTATCTTTATGCACACGTTTTGGTTGCGTTTTTAAAGGCGTTAAGTATATTTCTTAATAATCGAGCAATAATAAATTTGTATAAACATGAATATAAAGAAACCACTAGACAATTACAGTTGTTACAAACAAGTCTATCTGCTTCTTATTAATGCTGACAGACTGGTTTCGTTTTCACCATCAACGTTATACTGCAGGCAAGCTGTAATAGTTATGCATTCATCAATAAATATGACAAATTCACATCACTAAATAATAGTGGAAACGTTTTAAATGATTGGTCAAGCTTAGGCCAAGTTAATAACAAATTAACTTCTAAAAGAATACATAATAACTAATGATGAATGTGGAATAATTTTAAATTTACGAGTGGAATTTTGCACGTTAACTTGTATTTCTTATTAGTCTAGGCCATACTGTTTTATTTTAACCCCCACCGGTCATCATGATAATTATGTTGTTTAAGTGTCGTAATAATTTTTCACCCTAGATCAATAGTTTAACACGAGCGTTCACTAAGTGTGCCCACAACTGTCACCACTTACCTATAGGTATTCCGAACGGACTATCTACTTTAGACAACTCTAAAGTGGTTAATGCGTTAAGTATCAAGTTAACTAGATTTGCAGTTTGCATTAGCTACACATAGTCTTTCTTGTTGAAATGATCTTTTTAACTAGACATTTATCGCGTTAACCATTTACCAGTTATCACAATAATGTCCCCATCTTTGTTTCAAGTAGGGAAATTGTCAGTTGCTTACAGATGAACAACTAAGTACAGGTCGTTAACAGAGGAACACTGGTAGGTTGACTGACCAATGCAATAAACATACTGATGAATATAGCGTAGACTTCTCAGACAAATAGCTCTATGGTTTTAATGTGGAAGATACGGTAGTGGTAACAGCTACTAATCAAAGCGCCGAAAGAACTGAAGTTGTTCGGTTTGTATTCAACACTTTAAGAGAAAGTATATGAATCTTTATTTCCATTGTTGAACCACCAAATTATTCTTTTACGATTCATCTACCTGTTATTTTTGCGCCACTTACGGATTTTTTTTCGAAAATTGCCATAGAACTAGTTGTTCTACCGAACAACTAAAAACTGACTGACATTGCTCTCCATTGCGCGTTTTAGGTCGCTAATGAGTTTACATTGAGCGTATATATTAAGATGCAGAAGTGTCGGTCCCTGCACTATAGCAAACTTCAGTATACCATTTAAGAACTGGTACTCATAATTAACATATAATTATACTTAACGACAAATACATTATACATGTAATGCATAACGGGACAGAATAAAGTTGTCCACAGTAATCGTCTTTGAAGTGAGGGGTAATTACTTTTTAATGTAAAACCCATTATAAATGTCACCTTATGACTTATTTCATATGGGTTTTTTTTCACAAATCATTGTAATTAATCACCATTTATAACGAAATCCACACGTGAGAGGAAAATTGATCCATGAATGTTTTATATTGGAGCTATGTACATTTTTTTAGATAATTTGTCTTTTACGTAATAATTATCGATCTTAATGTCATAATATCATCCATCTTTAAAATGTTTATGCATACATAAATCATTCTTGTCCAGTCACGCAAATACTATATAAGGCCGTGAAGAACAAGATACAAACAGACTTGGCCAACCTCAAGACTCCAAATCAGGTAAGTTGTTTAACATACGCTTAGTAGTTAGTGCAGGTAAATTTTTGTCGAATGTCTACGTATTTTTGAAATGGACTTGAACATAAAAACCTTTTATTTTAAATACATCGGTAGCCTTTCTTTGATACATTTGTGTTCATTATAAGTTTTATGTTATAAATGCCCTTGTTTATTAGTACTAAAATAACACCAAGAAATGATATGCACTTTTCCTGTCTTAAAATAATGTATTATAGATCATGCTTATCATCAGCAACTTTTAAAGCACCGATTACGGAAACGTTCAATTTTATATAATACATTAATTTGTGGAACTGCCTTTTTAAATGACAGTTAAATGTAAGCGTTGTATTCATTTTGTTGGTAATTACAGTATCATTTATGTATGAAGCAAGAAAGAACAGTCTTATATGTATTGATGAGACATAAGATTAAAGCAATGTATATTTTTATCATGAAATATTAAATTAAGTAAGTATACATTTATGAAATTGATTTTAAAAAGTCGCGAAAAAACTTGTTTTATACATCATATAACGGGGTCAGTATACGTTTCCGTGCAAAAAAGTATCGTAAAATGACAAGAATATTGCGTTGAATATATGATAGCAGCATCAATAGCAACCCATCACAAAAAGTATTGAGAATCCTAAAATACATAATATGTAACATATACAATGTCTTATTTTGTATATGTACTGGTCAAGCAGGGCTGGTCAATATGTGTTTCTGTAAAATTGCATTCTCTACGGTGTGAATATAACAAAAAGATTTTATTATACTTATTGACTAGTCAACAGATCCAACTAGTCAGTTAGTTAGTTATATGTCTTTCAAAATATCCTATGTATTTCGCTTATAAATGTTTATTTAATAATTTCGAAAAAATATTTACAGCTTTATGTATATTTACTTGGCATATGCCATTGCTAAAATTCTGTACACTATTATAATTTTAATGATATTCACATTGTAGTACTATTTCTTTACCAATATGTATTTGTGAGAAGAACGCACTACAAACTTTAGATGTCTTCAGATTTACGAAAATGAATTATTTGAGCTGCTTGCTTGAGCTAAATAGCCAAACAAATTTTGAAGTAAAGCGCCACAGAAACTTTGCCGCAATCAGGCGGACAAACTAAGAAAATCGCCAACTTCACGAAAATTGATATAAAGTCATTGGCAACAGAGTTCCACAGTAGTTTTGTATTTGGTTTGTATTTCAGCTATGAAGACACTTCTTGTTCTCGCTCTGCTTGTAGCAACGTGCTACGCCTATGGTGTGGGCGGATGGGGAAGAGGATGGGGCGGCGGCTGGGGCGGCGGCTACGGTGGCGGCGGTTGGGGCGGCGGTATGGGTAAATGGGGCGGTTACGGAGGCTATGGCGGTTACGGAGGCTATGGCGGTTATGGTGGATGGGGAGGCGGCTACGGCGGCGGCTATGGCGGCGGCTACGGCATGGGTAAATGGGGCGGCGGCTATGGCGGAGGCTATGGCGGTTATGGTGGATGGGGAGGCGGCTATGGAGGCGGCTATGGTGGCGGCGGCTACAGCGGAGGCTGGGGCATGCGTAAATGGAGACCATGTAAATGGTGCAAATGGGGAGGTTACGGAGGTGGTTACGGTGGTGGCGGCTACGGAGGTGGTTACGGTGGCTACGGAGGTGGCTACGGCAGCTGGGGAGGTTACGGTGGTGGCTACGGAGGATATGGATATGGAAAGAAGGGTTAAGCACCACTTTCTTTACATTTCTCCGGTTGTCAACGATTTGGACTGGAACTGTTTAATGGACTCGTGCACGTTTACTGTTTTTATATTGTATAATCTGTGCAAGTGTAATTCTTGCTGAAAGTAAAGTGTTTGCATGTTAAACCATTGTCTTGTTTTTTGTGTAATAGAATAAAATTGCTTATTGACTCTCTAACAGGGTATATCGCTAGCATTAATGGTATGAGGTTACATGTCTCTACTTTATTTGGAGATGAAAAAAATCGAATTAAAATAAAAGGGTATGGAAAAGAATGTTGAGCAAGATATACTAATATCTTATGATTTATTTAACTCAGCGCAAATAGGAACGTATTCCATGCACTATTCAACATTTAACAATAGTAAAAGTCAAATTAAGTATTTATTTAGTCTGGTTCCCAGCGCATTACATACGTAATATTACCACCGTATAGGGTTAAGGAACAGATTATCCAGACTTATTAATTGTTTAACCTGGCTCCCGGCCCTTTACGCACGTATTGTTCCCTTAGTGAACACAACAAAATAAATTTGACTCACCTTACTACGTCTTAACAGAAAAATGTATCATCTTACTCACACGTGTGGTTTTCATACATATGACTAAAAGAATTGGCATGCAAAACATGTGTATGTGTATGACATTGAGTAATAACAATAGCACCATTTAGACTCACTTCAGGAAACAAATTACATTCACCACGACATAAATGTTTATTTTCAACTTCAGTAGGTCAAAGGCCTATATGAATATACAGTATATACATACCTGTGAATATATATAGCTATATACAGACGTTTGGAACACTTGATAGCAGGTTCGGACGACACAATGGTCATGGTGAACAGCACTGTTGTGGAGTAATATTTTAATTGAGGACCAGGTAAATATACAGAACATGCATATAGAAGCAAAAGCTGACTACAGATCCACTAAAAACCCGGAATGACGTCACATTGAACATGGTAAATGGCAATGTTGTATAATAATAATATTTTCCCATCGAGGCCAAAATTAATACACAATACATATGACAAGTATGTATAATTATACAGCGGTCATCACACTCCCTTAAGTAGGTGCGATGAGCGAAATTCGTCCGCGGTCATCAAAACCCCGTATACTGGTTAGAAACCAAGTAATTACTCACTCAGAGTGATTGGTATAAATTTTAATTACTTGTTTCTTAGGCAATGTAAACTAGTTAAAACATTATGTCGGGGTCTAAGGGAAGAAACCGCGTTCTTCACTGCTTCACCGTATACACTGCGTTGTCTCCCTTGTATCAAACTGATCATATTTGAATAGCATGATATGTTACCACGGACCTATATACTGTATATAGGTCCGTGATGTTACGTATATTTATTAATTTATGACCACCATGTATTCAACATCATTTCACTATCGTGATTTATTTTTAAATGTATTGAACATTTATTACAGGCAGGCTACGCTCTTGTGTTTGCAAATAGTTTTGTAAAGACAACACGCATAAAATTATCACGAATAATAATGGAAACAATACTGAATTTGATGTTTTAACGAGAAACGAGAAGTATATTGGTATGAAATAAAGCAATACTGACAACAATCAAAGTTTAAATCACGAAGGTAACACAAAGCAAAATATAGTCACTAAGACAAAATTTAAATGTCACTTTAGACAATTTCCTAAAGGTATATGATGAACAACTCATACTACTTTCTTAAGAAATTACCCACGAAAGAGGTCACGCGGTAATCACGAGGTTTTAATTAACAAATGAAATGTCGTTTTTACCAAAATAAACTGAGGAATATGGGGTGCGTTCAAAACAATTGCGCATTTCAATATTTAATTATAACTTTAAGGAATGTTTCCCCGCAGGAGTTATCTTGTCCACATCAGCCTTTATGTAATAAAAGTATCAATTATAGTTTACTGATAATGATAAAAACGGACTATTTTATCAATTAAATGCGTTTAGATGCTAATTTAGTGTAAATCGACACAAAGAAGTTTTTATAAATTATAGAAACAAAAGAACTTTCAAAATCCGAGTAATTGATATAAATCATGACAAGAATTTGACACTAAAATTGACAATTTTTAGCCTTGTAATACCAGCATAATATCATGTTTACTTTGATCAATTCTATCGTTTGTGACTTAAAGGTAGACAGTCTTATTTTTGACATAATATCATTTGTCATAAATATGAGAAACTCAGTGGTAATTGCCTTCATACAGATTTATTCTACAACACTGCATTGTCACTTTTCAAACTTTCTTCCCAAAACCACAAATATAAGTGTATGATACGGGTATTTTCTATCCTGACATATGCGTAAAGTTAGTGCATGTTAGCAAACAAATACCAGTATCGGACTCGACTCGTGTTTTGCAGTTCTATGAAACTTTTAAGAAAAATTACAAAGTTACAAAGCAATATTTAGAGCATGTCAGTATGAAGGCAGTAACTTGCCATTTTCTCAAAATTATAACTTAGGATATATTGATAGAAAATAAATAAGACTATCTATCTTTAATGTAAGACATTTCGCTAGATCTAAGCTAACCATCCACATTTTATTGTCGAACACGGAACGCCTCGAGGTCGTGTACTAATAACTGCATTGTTAGCTTTAACAACACACAGGAAGCCGCATACTGTGTCAGTATTACGTATCGATCCGGTTATATCTGGATAGAACTGATTCATTTCGGCAAGAAGCAGACGAGAAACGTGTCATTTATCTTACCCTTGCTAGTCAATGCCGTCTGCTTAAACTTTAATAGAATGTTCATGTATCAATGCGGGCTTACAGTTTGTCAATATAAAACGATGCATTTTATAACGTCTTATGACTGAATGTTTACGTACATGTTTTAAGTTTGTCCCTAATGAACTGCATACTATGAATATGAGCTTATAACAGTCTCCATAATACTGAATAATTGTATAACATAAATGCGTTTTCTGGATTTGAACACCAGTTCGAAATCGAGCTCAAAACAAAGTAAATATCACTTTAATTATACAGGCGTCCAAGTGTAAGTGATAATCTACAGACTTTAGCATGATTTAAACTGCTTGCTACACACATCAAGCAGTATTATAAACTGTAATGGTATTTTGTGGTGCATTTTTCATAATTGCTGTCGATTTAATTTACGTATTTGTGCTATCTAGATTCAATATTCACATTTCAAAATGTCAACTCGAAGCCTCATTTTAGTGTTCGATACTACAGAATAAATAAATTATTCGAAGTTTGGCAAGTGAAATGCTCACACAATGCACAGTGCAAAAAAATCAAATGCCTCGTATATTCAATTGGCCAAGCATTTCAATGAGTAGCAATAGTATCTCCCTATCATATTACAATACAAAATGTATATAACATGTCAAGTAATAAAATTAACATCACTTGCCCCTTGATCACCGCCTAGGTCCAAATCCTACACGGGATCCATCATTTGTAAGTGTGGAAGCTATTCCACAGAAGGTCGGTGGTTTACCCAGGTGACCGCCTAGGTCCAAAATAAAGCTAGAAGGGGGACGTTAATTGGGCATTCCTCATCCCTAAAAGCTGGCAAAGTCACCACGTGAGACTGGCTGTTTATGTGACTTAAATTAGGGCCCCAATTACAAAACATTATCAAGAATATTGAATATCATCACATATTTACAACTATGTGTTAGAAAAAACTTAGCATTAATGTTGCTCATTCATACAGATTTAATCATCTCATGATAGCACAAAAACCTTCACCAATAAATGATGTTTTTGTTAAAAATAATTGATTTCCATTTAAACTGCATTTCATACAATTACCATAGCAAATGTTTCCCTTAGGGTGCAGAACTGTGCATAACATCCGTATACAAAACTACACGCAAAAACTGCATTGTGTTATGGGTCGTCACTTTGAACGTATATAATTCATCAAAAAGCAAATTTCAAAGACTTTGTTTTGGTATGTATAGATCACTAATGAGTTGGTATTGCTCTGTTGAAGGTGAAATCAATATATATTTTGTAGATTATTATAATTTTGAATTTAAATACAAGAACCTGAGTTTCGTCAGTAGGCCTACCATGGTGTACACTTTCAATCGCTTTAAATTCAAATTTAACTATTTGCCATTACTAATTGTTGGTTTCATTTGAAAGGTAAAACATACTTTCATATGACTGCAGTTACAGAACTGTTCTTTGGTATTTTATAAAGCGACGAATTCGAGTTTTCTCATGTTTTGAAAGCACAAACGCTGTTGAAATTGATGATATTCGTTATACGGTTCGCTTCCTGTATAATGCTCTCTATCACGTCCGCGCGCTGTGCTATAAATACACAAGCTGTGTACAAATCGAAACTAAACACTGAAACTAGTATCGAAAGAGGAGTAAATCGCACATTACTGTTTGGTTAATTTAAGTATAGGATTAAGAACAATGGCCGATGCCGCAGTTGAACAACTCGTCGCTGTGAACACAGATGTGTCAATGAAAACGGCGTCCAAGTCTCCTGTGAAAAAAGGGGGCAAAGCGAAGGCTGTGAAAGCGACGCCTAAATCGAAAGCTACACCGAAGACAAAGAAAACTTCATCAAATCTTCATCCAAAATACAGCCAGATGATTGGCGAAGCCATCAGCATATTGAAAGACCGGCATGGATCATCTCGACAGGCCATACTGAAGTACGTCAAGGCAAATTTTAACGGTCTTCAGGACGAAAAAGTCGTCAACAATCATATAAAGATGTCACTTCGAGCTGGTGTAAAAAATGGCCAACTGAAGCAATGCAAGGGAACGGGTGCTTGTGGTAAGTGCTTGTTTTACTTCTACTTCAAGTCACTAATACGATATAAAATATTAACATTATTAGGTACATAAAACTTGTGTGAAAACTTGAACATGTTCATGCATGCTTACATATAGCTCCGGCTTTCGTACTTTATCAGCGTCGCATGTTATTTATTGGTCGCGGACACAATTTAAACGTTTTAAGTAACTCATTATTTAGGTCTTAGCGAGTTGCTATGCAGATAACAAAACTCGCTGGATTCTGAAGTTAATTCGGAATTTTGTATTGTAAATACTGTAACTGATCCTCCAATTATCAATGCACGAGTAGATGATTTATAAATGTATACACTGCATAAATAGGGAAAACATTTAAAATCTAAAGAGTGGATGGATTTTTTAATTGATATAAAAATAGTTGTTCTTCGACCCTGATATCAATTCTGTTATCTCTTTTTATAAAGTGTGACCTTACACAGTAATGTTCGCATTGATTATTTTGAACATGTGCTTCTCTTTCCAGAATGTATATAATAATGCCTGACCGCTTTAGGTATACATTGATCATGTGTTTATCCGTTATATATATTTTCTTAAATCTAATTCATTAGCATGTACTCAAAATATGTTGTTTTGTTAAATTTTCATTTGTTGATCTTTCCAGGTTCTTACAAATTGGGCGAAAAGGCAACTGAGAAGTCTGCCAAACCTAAATCAAAATCGCCATCAGCTACCATGACAAAAGTCAAGAAACCCAAAACTGTCGCAACTAAAAAGCCAACATCACCAGCAAAGAAAGCTAGTGGCAGTAAAACGGACAAAGCTGCGTCACAGAAAGCCAAGTCTCCCACTAAGAAAGCATCGAAAACTCCCCCAAAAACCGCTGCGAAAAAGGCAGCAAAAAGTCCAAAGAAAGCTGCCGTAAAGAAACCAAAAGCGAAGAAGACTCCAGCAAAGAAAGCAACAAAAGGTTCTAAGAAAGATGTAAAAGCAGCGTCTGACACAGCAGCACCAGCAACCGCAGAGACATCAGCATCTGAATAAACTGATAACTGTGTTCTTGAGACAAATTTGTGAAAATTAGAACATGTGTTGTTTTTACATTCTGTTTACCGGGACAAAGCCGTTAGTGTAGTTCCAAGAGACTAAATGACTCTTTAACAGTTTGACTTGAAAATAAGTGCTGCATTTTCAAGTATTGGAATTGTTTGTCATTGTTCATTATATTCATGTTTCATTGTCAGACCACCCCCATTACACAAGCATTGTTGTTTCGTACATTTTAATAATAAATATTGAACATTACGCTGTTATATTTTGTTCATGTGTTCATTGTATTGTTGAGTATGTATGGTGCTTGACAAATCAGATTAATATAAAAACCAGTATTTTGTTTTTTTATTATATGAACAAATGTACATTGATATGAAGAGGATAAAACACAAGGTGTGGAAATCGTGCATAATGATAAGCAAAATGATGTTGAAAGTGTAGACATTACATCATGGTTGTTCTTGGAATCGATTGATGCAATAATGACACCAGTCATTGAATGGAAATAGTCATTTATTGATAGGCATTCAATAACGATGACATCAATCGGTGCTTCATTCTTTACGCTCATACATTAGGCCATAACTAAAATAGTTCTCGTTTGTCATAACCCTATCTACCCATGAACATGGCACCTACTCGAAGAACAAATTAGGGGGATTTTAAGCAGTGTAATAATAGTTAACACTGGCATGACCATAAAATAATAAATAAATAATTATTGTTGGGTAGGGTTATGCCATACCAACAACTTTTAAGGATGACATTAATACTCTTATATGAAATCTCAAAGACGGTTACTTCAATGCAATCATTTAAAATTAGCAACTATAGTTGCTGCAAATTTTACGACATACACAAACAATGTGTCAGTCAACGAGTACTGACTTGCATATAGAATACAAATTGGAATGGACTCATAGGCACAAGCACTTTCTTCCGGATGGACATCACTTAGAAGACAGAGACACATATCGGCACAGTACGAGAAGGCATCACAATCGAATGCTGCATAAGTTCGACATTTGTCGGAACAATCATCACACTGTACGGGAAGTACCGGATAAAACTAGTATATGCAGCACTTGGTGTTTAATGCGGTTGAAATGGGAAAGCGACTCGCCTGGAACTACCATGATTAGAAATAAATTTTACTTATTTAAAAGCGGACAGAAATTTGATAAACCATTGTCACGGAAATGATTTGACGGGAATTCCCACCATTTTGAGCAAGTCAGAGTAAGCATATTGTATGAACTATTGGTTAAGTGACATTATATATGTTGGCAAACTGTCAGTAAAATATCCAACGGGAACACTAATTATAATTATATTCATCAACTGGAAAACTATATAGACATTTTCATAAGTAATGCACATTGTTCACTGTGTGGAAACTCTTAACGCCCTTCAACCGCTGTGTTTTCAAGATAACGGACGTGAATTGTTGAAATGATAAGTGGCATTTGTTTTCGTATGAAATATAAGAGCTTGCAATTGGGAATCAAGGGTTACTAGTTGTTTTTTATCTAACCGTAGCATCTTCATGTGATGTCTAGCCGAAAACGATGTTTTCAGGAAGTTGAAAAATTAGGCGAGAGGCCGACAGAAAACTGGCGATTTTTGCTCTGAAACGAATGCCTTGAATAATCAACTAGGATATATCTATAGTTGGGCTTCGAATCTTTGATTATGCTGATAATCGTTATTTACCGTCCACTTTAGAATCGGACTTTGTAATACTCTTTGTGGCTGTACTTTTGTTTATTTGCATTGTTGTTATGTTATGTATATTACAACCAAATAAACATGACTTATGAATGCTTTTAAAACGTTTTGTAAATATAAGGTTATACTTACGGTTCCGTCATCCAATTGGACATTGACAACAATGTTTCCCTCTGATATCTTGTTCTGTAAATTAGTAATAGCTGCATCAACAGTCGGTTCAGGTCTTGAACTAGAATCTACCGTTTCTGTAAAAAGATGTGTTGAGTATCAAGAGTGTTCGATAAGGACCTCTGAGTAGCTGAGCAGTCAGTTGGGCACTCGACTACCAATCTGGATGTTGTAGATTCGAATCCCGAGTGAAGCGTATGTTCTCTCTGACCATTTGACTGACGATATTACATCTACAGTCACGTGTCCATTGATTTAAGTCGGGAAGTTGTAAGTTGCTCACAGGAGAACTGATTAATACCGGTTGGTAACCAATGAACGTTGGCTGGGTCAACTGACCACCGCGGATTGTATTAAATGTTAAACAATCACTGTAATGAAAAAGTTCCGTAATAAACTGGCTGGCAATTCGAAGAAGCCACGTTCAATCAACAAACGTATATCTTACGTTGAGAAAGACTCTTCAATGGCTGATTAGCTGGTTCATGGTGTGTGACAAAGGATTAGCTAATATTTTGCTCGTATACTCGACGAGTAGTAGTGAAATTCCGTTAGAACACAGAGTTAAGTCATGGCTTAACTATTACTGGTTTAAGTCAGAGTTTATGCTAGATTCAAAAAATCGGCCAAGTGTATATATGCATTATAATAATGAATCTTCGAAATAAGACCATTATCAACCAGGCCATTACGTACCAGTCTATATTCATAATCGTTCGGAATCTGTAAAAAAACATAGTTCAGAATACCGTTGTTGTGTGGCTGTTGTTTTCCCCAAACTTGTTGTAATTCGCTGACCACCTGACGAAAGGCCTCTACATACAGGTCTTTATGAAGAGCATTATTGTCATCATTCACGTCAATGATTCAGATATTACTGACAGCAGCCCGATAGTTGACACTATGTGCAATGTTAATTTCAACTGGAACCGTGTGTTGTATATTAGTCCCAGATTTGAACAAAGTCCATCTACCTGTAAGTTGCATTACATGTGATCGATCTGTGACATAGAGGTTGTCTCCCTTTACATGTTGCGTCTAATGTATTACCTTATACATGTATATATATATATATATATATATATTTAGCAATTCGATTGAAATGCATTTATTGTTGTGTCATTTCATAAAGCAAATGTTACTCTTAGAAAAGGCAAAACATGTGACATGTCATATATACATGTACGTATTTTCGACTGTTTGGTATACGTATATAATAAAACACAAAGCAAGTTATCTGATCATATCTATACAACAACCTTTGTACAGATTCAGAACTGTGAAAAATGACATGAAATGGCATTTGGTAGAAAATAACAATATTGAGTTTTTTATGTTTTTTTGTATAATCGACTAAATTAGTTATGTCCTTCTAAAGCAATGTACAGTTAACCCGCACTTAAAGCACACCTCACTAATAAGACCACCTCAATATTAAGACCATGCTTTTCAAGTTCATTTTCACTGTTTTGCTCTTTATTCAACCCCAATGTTAAGACCACATCAATTAGAAGACCAATTTGCAAGGGTCCCAAGGGTGTACGTCTTCTTGTTGAGGTTTTACTGTATTTGTCTGACCCAACATTTTGTAGCTTACGTGAGCATTTAAAATTTGCTGTATATCAGGTAGCTTCCCCTTAATATGAAAACTACTGTAACTCAGTTTCAGCGAAGAATATGTTACTATAGTTGTGCGTCCAATTCGCGATCTGCACATTTAAGGCGATATGGACATGTGTTGATTATTTCGTTGATGAAAAAATATTAAATATTAAAGACATCAAGTTGGCGCTCGATGATTCTTCGCAAGAAGTTTCTAGCTATCCCACATAAAACTGCTGAATACAGGTTAAAACCAAAGGGGTCTGTAACAATTTCTACTTTCACTTTTTGTTCGTATACTGTAATATATATACGTATATATATTACAGTATACGAACACAAAGTGAAAGTGAAAGTAGGAATTGTTACAGACCCCTTTGGTTAAATATTGTTGCCTCCATGTATGAATAAACATAATATAGCAACAGCTGACGTCATTCCGTTACTGAAAATAATGATCTCGCAGCTTTTATCAACGTAGAGTATAGTCACGATGTTAATTTTCAACAACAAGTGGTGACGTCGTTCAATTTTCAATGTTAAAGATGATTCATGGATGTCATTTCATTTATATGTAGTGAATCAGGACGATGTGATCTAGGGTTGGGAACTGTGCCATTTATATACTAAATGCGTCTACTTTTGTCAATCAGAAACGTATGCATCTTTATTAACAATGGTGCTATGCTGTATTGTTAGCGTATGAAAAGGCCTACACAATCTGAAGGCATGTATTAAGTCATCGTGTAATAATAAAAAACATTGTAGTTTAGTCATAAGTATAATCACACAGGGGCGTAGTGCTCGAGGGGTAGAACTTGTTTCACAATTAACGTAAAATAAATAAGTCAGATTTCACAGTGTGTAACAACAACATAAAGTAAGAATTTTTTTATACAAAAAAGAACAATTACATTTGAAATGAGAAAAAACAACATTTTATATGAATTAATATACTCTCATGCTGCTTAGTACTCTACGTTTCCTATGTCCTACTATATTTACATTAATTTATAGATACATTTCTGTTTCCTTGGATACATTACGTTTTCCGTACAATGTTTATACTTAGATAGGTTTATTCGATGTTATCATTATATGTAAAATTAACGCTATTTTGAGTTGTATCAACATTTTGAACTAGAACTATTACAACTATATTCTGATATTATTAATGTTGCCATAGACCATATAACGTAAATGTTCAACTGTTGTTAATATTTATTAATATTGTATCCGGGACCAATATATACATGTATATATTGGTCCCAGATTGTATGCTCATAGATTGTTAAGTCTAAGGTATTGAGAAATAAACACATAAACGTTAAAGAGTTTCAATTGCAATACAAGATATGCAATTGAAAATAATGTTTACTACATAACACCAATATATTTATTCATCGTTTGTTAAACTGTCACGCAATTCATTATAGGTGTGTGAAAACATACATTATATTGAACAAGAGGATTAATCTAGAAAATTTGTGTTTTTCTTAAGACCAGAGATGAGTCTCACGAACAGTTATGTAAGAAGAGTTCAAATGGCAAGCTTTGATGATCCAATCTCTTGTGAAACAGTAACCATAACTTGTTTTACCTGAAGGATTTGTATTTCATCATCAGCACAAGTCTCACACCTTTTGTACCGACAATGACCTTCTGATTATAGTGTGCATCTAGATTTTATTCCTAAATCGTAGAATAATCAGACTCTTGTTATGGTGCCCGAAAGACGCAACGTTTTGTACATGTAAGTTAGGTGGTAAATTAATTAAGTTATTCTTATTTGTGTGCATGCGTGTATGTGTGTCATTCAATTTTATGTGAATTTATAAGATATTTAGAAATCACAAAAAATATTTGCAGAAAACATACATTTATTGAATAAATATTGAGTTCATGCGTTTTGAATGTGACTGACAAAATAAGTACATGTAATTGTATTGGTCAATGTCATAATAATTTCTGTTGAAAATCAATAGAGACAAATGTATGTTTGCGTTGCCAGAAACCTATTCAGCCTATCCTGCCGAAACGAAATACAAGGTAAAACGTTAACCAAGAGCATTTTTCATTGAAATAGTCAACAAATAGACTTCGTTATGTGTCAAAAGAGAGTTTAAAGTTTTTAATTTTAATTTTAACTGGACAACAAAATCATCTGCCAGCTCCATATCTTTAAATACCGGTGGGTTTTCTCACGGAGTGTACAATATCCCAACATTTGTGTCATCGGGACTTTGTTTCAATTTGTGTGAAAGAGCAAACCAACCTATGTCCTTGTTGCAAAATTCGGTCTGACTATGGAATTGGTTAATCATAAAACGAATATTTGCTGTCCCTGAAATGTTAAAGAAGTCCACAGATGAATTCCTGCGAAACGAGTCGAACTGTCTATTACTCGCTCCTGTGCAAACCAGCTACATTTGTCACTATTGCATGCATTAATCAAAGTAGAAGCAACTGTTATACCTTCTTTATTTACCTCGGCCTTTACTTTAGAATTACCAAGTGTTTCCAAATAACATATTTCGCGTGATCGCACCACTAAAGTGTTGTCCATTATGCTATCAAACGGTCCGTCACAATCGCCTATAATTTCAAGTTACAATTATCAGATATTCGAAACACCTTCAACTAACCACTACCCGTTGGTTCCAAGCACACTAGGTCCCTCCACGTACCAGTTGCCAACTCACAGGATGGTGTCACTGTAGTACCGTTTGGACAAATTCGTTTAGTTGTTATATGCGTCGAATTTGAACTAGAGATTTCGAAGTCGAATGCCGAGTTTTCTCTACATTTACACGCTAATTGAACAGGTGACCACGTGCCAACCGGTCCACAGGTGCTTGTTTCAGAATATGCAACCTTTTTGCACTGGTATTTGACCACTGAACCTATCTCCAGACTATTTCCATACATTTCTGCTCCATGAATCTCGTGCATCATTTGACTCGAGCATGATCTCGGCTGACATGACCACGTGACATCTATGTCCTCAACACCACACTCTGCGTACCTCGACATATCCTCATTTTGAAGTTCAGTTGGTTTCGTATAAACAATAAATTCAGGACTGCGTGGTGTAAGTGGAATATCAGTCTCATAAAGTTTACAAAGTTTGAAACGTTGAAAATATTTTAAAGAAATACATTTCAAGCTGGATTTACACTCATCTTTACATTGTCCATAAGAAAGCTGTGTCACCTGACTGGTAAGTCCTTCCTCCAAGTTTGTGATAGACGTTAAGCCAGACACATGGGATGAAAAGAGAATTGGACACAGTATGTTTATAGCCACGGAGGCTAGCACTTGAAATAACATAGCGTTATATATCCGTTTGGTAATTATCTATAGTCATAAACATTTACTACGACAGTAACCGTTTCAAATATGAGCATAACCGATATTCTCCCTAGTTTATTCTCTGTCTAGCAGAAAACGTGATCATGTTTGCTTTACGAATTGCAAATACAGAATAGCTGAAACCCGAACCAATGTGTGTTTATATGATCAACCGGGTGGATTGGCTTATGACTTAAACAAGGTGATACGTACTACGAGTGCGCGTATTATATTAGATGTATAGCACATACTGTGTTTCAGATATCAGCACAGGTTTCACGTCCGGTATGACACATTTGTCAATTAAATTTACTTTTGATCATCATCAACAACAATAACGGCATTAACAACTATAACCGAATATACTCGAATTTAACGGCAAAATATACATGCATTCGTCACAGCTGTTGACTGTATGTAATGAAGAATATTCGAAATCAGTGTAAAATATTTGCAAAACTAACAAAGCGGAAATTGAAAATAAATGCCCCAACAGAAGTATTTGAAATGCTCATTTCACATTTGTTATGATTGATTAAGTGATCAATTATGGTGGTGTCCATAAGTTAAAAGAAAAGTGGTATTCAAAATGATAAACACACTTGGTAGACAATTGTTGTGGGCCTAGTGGTCATACACAATTTTTAGGGATACATGTATATTCAAGAGCTGGCTAGTCATGGGGTTATCGTATCCTGTTGGGATTGATCACATTTGTCACCAATGTATACATTTATGTCCTTTTTAACCAGCGCGCCTAATACGGTTTTCGAACACTGCTACCCTAAATATACAATTTTGGCGCAAACCGAATTACAACTTGGACAAGAAATAGTCCGACGATTTCGATGATCGATATAAGATAACACATCGGCATTTTGCTTTGTTTTGTTTGGAAATTTTCTTTATTTGTTATGTCTCTTATAACTTATATTAGATGCTGAGTGACAATGCATGGCTTCTTCATGTATGAGACGAATATGAACTAAATAATGATACACAACCTGTCAAAAAGTATCACATGTTACCGAAATTGCATATTATAACTGAAAAAGGTGAGAGGTGTCACACTTTTAAATTTGCAATGTGTTGTAAAGGTATATGATTTGGCCGGAAGGGGTCGTAGGTATCGCCACTACGCTTAAATTCTTTTTTATCCCACAAACCCGATCAATTGCGTAAACCACCTCTTGAAAACAAAACATAAGGATATCTTGCAACACAAATCCTAAGATCGTCTAGAAATGCAGGAATCCGTGTCTACAGTAACCAAGGGCGGTAGACAGATACCATACCTAAATGTTAGTATTATAAATGTTTTTCGTTGTAACATACATATATCTTGTTTTATTCCATATTCCTTTATGCGATAAATAAGAACAGTGGACTATGTGATTGTTTTGCATAGCTGCAGCTGACTCTTAAAACTCCACCATGGAATGACAATATTCATTTTATTGTTGTCCTAATTGATATTTGAAATATTGATGAGAATTAAATGCAGATATGCTAATATATAGCTGTATAACGATTTATCAAAATAATTAAATCACACGTAAATTCATTCTGTTATTGATCGACTTGTTTACATAATGTTCAGTCTTAAAACAATAACTAACATGTGATTGTATATAAAACAAATTAATCAAATAGAAATGTCTTTAAAACTTGTCGAGTGGTATATATTGTGAATTATGTATTTCCAGCACGTTATCCAATGTCACTGTTTCAATGCTAGTTGCAGGAAATGGGCATTTATAGCGGGCTTTATAAATGCATTTCATGTTGTTTAGATGACTGCAGAATAGTGGCAGATCAATACTGATTGTTAGATTTTAATTACTTTGTAATGTAGTTGTAGCATGTTCTATTATGAGATACGACTCAAAATAATAAAGACAAACACAATTAACAGTTGTATTGACATTTATTTTTTCAGTAAGAACGGATGTCAAATCGTCCCTTTTATGGAAGCGAATATTTCATTTTTCAAAGAATATTAAAATAAAAAAAGAAATGCAATGCTTGTTTTAACTGCAACACATACAAACCCGCGTTTGTTTCAAATTATTCATGTAGTTGTATTGTAAAATGTCTTGTCACTCAGGTTAGGCGGTGTTCCATGCCACAGTCTATAAGTAATGTAGTTTGTTATGTGTATATTGGTTATTGGTGATATTTAAAACTAAAACCATATATAAAAAATTAAATTGCGGAAGTATTTAAAGGTATAGTAAATGGTTTTAAATATAAACACAATTAATAAATACCAATAAATCAGAGGCAATTCTCAACTTCTCAGACCCGTGAGTTGATAGATGTCATTGTCCATACAATCATCTTGCTCACAACAAACACATCGAATTATATACATGTCTACATGCAGGAATTATTCAAAGTAAACGATGTATCAGCTTCATCATAGAATAAACAAGAAATATCTTTTAAAAAAAAGATGAGCGGCGTAGATAGAATGATGTTTAAAGAATCGCCCTATTTCGGAACTCTGATTTTGCCAGAGGGGTACGCTTCGCTTGTCATTTCGAGACACCCCGTTTGGTGCCTCTCCGCTTAAAAAAATATTATATGAATCGTCACATTTTTGTATTTTGCCATTATCAAAAACAAATTTCTGTTTCACAAACTGCATTATTTGTTAAATGGATAAGTAATACAACCATTGAACACTTCAGACACTTTAAATGGTTTCGGTAATACACAACATGTGGGTTTAAATCACATCAATGAAAATATGTGACAATCAGAATATTCGCTGAACGTATGCCAAATGAACATGAAGAAATACTCATTTACATTTACCATAAATCAAAGTAGTTCTGCTATTAACAATTTCTTCGTCCTACACTGAACGTATTACGCCAACCTTCTTTATTTACTAGCCGCTAGGATGTTTTAGCGGAGGCTAGTTCCAGTGCTTGACAGACGATGAAAATCTAACCGAAGTCAGCATACTAGTAATAGCCCAAAGTGTTTTAAAGTATCTCATGATATACTGATTATGGAACTGTGATGCTTTTTACAATAACTTCAATAGGCCCTGAACAATTCCCTATTTAGCGGATCGTTTGGCGGATCTACATTCAGAGAGGCGCAAGCACACTAGCAGGTCTCAGTTTAGCGGAACAAGTTCATTGGTTGTTCGAATCCGCTCTGTGTTGTGATTGGACAGTGCATCATTTGAAAGTTGCATGGCGGGACAAATATCAAAGCACAGTTGCCTATATATATACGGGACTAAACTTCTGTCTGTAGCGGATCTGTGGTCCAGTGGTAACGCATTGGACTAGTAATCCAGGGGTCACAGGTTCGATCCTCCGCTCCACCACTAACAGTACTCACAGTCTTTCGGATAGAGACACAAACCGAAATCTCGTGCACGGTGCTTCATATCAGGCACGTAAAAGAACCATGGGTGTTTCTGGAACTGGGGCATCTTCTGTATCATGCACTATCCTCAAAACATCTAAAATGACTAACATTCTTCCGGATGCGTCGCCCATATGGGAAATCGGTGGCGACGATAAATAAACGTAAAATACGTTTTTACAGTAGATCCTACGTTTATGTACAGATAAACAGTACTGTTCAACACTATTTCAGTGTTTAATTGTTAGAGTCTCGTAAGTATAGACTAGATTTTAGGAGTTCAGATAAGTCAATGTGTATTTGACTGGAATATATATGTGCATTGTTCTTGTAGAACTAATCTAAATTCACGTGCATACATCTTATTTTAAATGTCTTCTAGAACGAAGATTTTCAGATCTAAACTTAAGCAATGGTTTGAAGTTTAATAGAGCTGAGAGCTAGCCATTCTTTGTCAACTGACGTTTCTATCTATCATACAAAACACAATCAAAGCGCTGAAAGTTTCTTGTGTTCTGTAAAGACTCGTCAACCAGAGATTGCAGAAGCATTTCACAGTCTCACTCAGGGATGGAAAGAGTTACTGGTTCACATACAAGCAATGTTAATTTCAAAGCGTGCATGTATGACTGGTTTAAACTGGACCATTGATAAGACAGGTTTTATTTTACCGGCTTCACTTTGAAACGATTTGAGTGCGGGCGAGTACTCGCACGGTCTTAACGTTTCTTGTTTTAAACAAACCTTGTTATTGGCGCCGCCCATGAGGGCGGGGTCTTTAATGGAATCACGAAATTGTTGAGACTATGGTAGGAGCATCTATTTATAACTGAATCTATTTTTTTATTAAGGGTTAAACTGCAGTAAATATTACACGTTACTCTTTGTATTTTTATGATTTAGAAATAACATATTTTTAATGCATTTGTATTGTCGAATAAATGTCTTTACAAAGTTAAAACGATATGTTTATGATAAATACTTGCTGATCCCCGAAAAATAGAACGATTCTACATAAACAGCATGTGTGTTAGGTGTCGAAGATAAAATAATAATAAATTAATTATAAAAATCTTCATTTTCACTTTACTTAAATCAATATTAACACAGTGGTACTTGTAACGTGGATATTCATGCAAGTTACGGTGTTAAAAAGGAAATACACACCAATGATAGTGTGAAAATGGACTATTCCAAAACGGACGATTCTACATAAACAGCATGTGTGTTAGGTGTCGAAGATAAAATAAAAAATAATTAATTATAAAAAACTTCATTTTCACTTTACTTAAATCAATATTAACACAGTGGTACTTGTAACATGGATATTTATGCAAGTTACGGTGTTTAAAAGGAAATACACGCCAATGAAAATGGACTATTCCAAACATTTTGCACCAGTTTTGCGGCGCCCTTGGATGCTTTGCATCAATGCATTTCTTGTAAATCATTTGATTACCAGTAGGACAGGCTTGCAAGCAAGCATTGCATATACGCGGTATATGAAAAACAAAGTTTTTTCTGAGTTATGTTGGGACAATTTGAAACAATCTGAAATTATTGCCAACGATGTGTCAGATGTGTTTTCGGACCCTACACATGTCGGACATGTTGAAATGTTATCTTTATTTTTTGAATGCATAAAAATGGCATAAACATGGCAGACCAATACACATATCGGAAGTGTTTACATCATGACGCATTATTTAATCGTCTCATCTCTATTATATAGGATACATAGTCACCTAGTGACTTGGTACAGGTTGATACTTGGTCGGTAGAAATCTATATACATGTGTATTATAGAAATGTATTGACTAGGTATATATACATACCAGGTCAATAGATGACTATGTGTTGAATTTACCCCTTGATTACAATGTTTGTTTACCAATACTCACAAGGAAGACAACCCGGAAACATAGAAATGACCATCCAACATCTTGCATCTGCTATTAGGGTCCCCCTCTATAAACAGACCATAACATTACGCAGATGCTTTTACAGCATTTTACTAGTCTATGTAAACTCTGCTGTGTTTCAGTTCATCTGGTCTTAAGTTGTGATTGTAAATAACAACACACTGCGCATACGTAGTTTGGCTCCAAAATGTGGTACAATCAAGGTCAGAAGAATTCGTTCTATCTTACCAGTATGCGGACATCAGCGTACACTGTTGAGATTTGATTTTAAATAGCCACATCTAAAGGATGAGTCATACAGCGAATATCGATATTGTACATTGTCAACTAGTACTGCCAACTTCTCCACATGTGCAAGATATTATCGTAGCCAGTGTCACTGGAGAACATAACCTGCCTAAACTGGGAATCGAACCCGGATCTGCTGGGTGATAGTCTATCGCTCTACTAACTGACCTAGCCCGACTGGCTTCCTATTTTTGTAAAATGCAAATTATAATTATGCCAGACGTTAATGGGAAAAAAAAACAGACTCACATTACAGACGATCTTAATTCGTCCCTCCGATATCGAAGCGTCGGTACATTAACATTGTTTCATGACTTATACCACAGGTCAACAATAAACAAGAAATATCTTGCAAAAAGATGGTCGGCGCAATATGAAGGTTAAGATTTGTTGTGCAATATAAAATAATGCCGATATGTTACGATTGCTGGTCACTCCAGATCCAAAATGGAGTTCGGTAAATTCACCGAAATTCAAGGAATTTATCGAAAGGTTAACCAATCCGCGTCAAGGTTACAAAAGTTGTACGGGTGAACAGAAATTGCCTTGGTGGTTAACGTAAGATTTGATTGGTTTAGACAACACTGATATGCAAATAGCAAAACAATGTCAGTACGGCCACGGACATATAAACCATATGTCTGTGGTACGGCTGCGCCGACAAAAGGTAAACACTAGCGATTAAAGACCAAACCAATGGTATAATTTGTAATAGTGTAACACTCTTCAATATCAAATTTAAGAACGTGTGTACGAGACGAACGAAGAGGAAATGATGTCATGTGATTGAGAATGTCCGGTTATACACCCATTCTCGACAGCTCTCGGGCATTTCCGTACCACTTCGTTACTCGGATAACACCCTCTAGTGTATGTAAGGTGGAGCACTATGTAGCAAAACTCAACATTTTGCGGTCAAGAAATAGTTCTCGTAAAACGGATTTATAATTTCAATAACTTCGATAAATTCACGTAAGAGATGGATTATCGTTGTCATTTCTAGTTAAAAACTCACATATTTCAGTCTTCATATAGCTTAAATATTACATTCATCAGCGCTCCAGCGTTCATGCCGCCATCTTGTGTTCATGACATTCGAATGGTATTTCCGAAAGTAGTGCCTAACGAACATCCGAGGCACTTGTCGTAGTTGGCCGAGGATTTCCGAATGTCATACACCATGACACTCGGAACACCTCGGAGATATAAATAACCTCGGAGATATTATGGTAAGAAAGTAGTCCGCAAGATGGCCGCCTCCGAGATATGTTGTACCTAACTATTATGGAATCGAGACATATACGATATTTCTGGGAAACCAACATCAAATAAATTTGGAACGACAAATAAATATTTCCCTGATAATGAAATAACATCAATTGGTAGGAATTGTTGGCGAAAAAAAGAACTTTTGATGCATTCAGAAGGTAATCTCGTGATTATCTACTCGGCGTTATTCGCCGGGGACACATCACATTGGGTGTATCCATCCACTTACTTACGAGGTATGTATTCCGAGCTCTGCCGGATACCGCCGAGTAGTTACGATTGACACCATGAATCTGACAATGTAACAGTCAAGGTCAAACCCGTCCGGATTTTTACGATAAATGAGACATTTGACTTGAAGAACATAGACACACTATGTTACAATCCGTAAGTCAATTGCTTGTGTAGGATGATAAAGCATAATAGTATTGTCTGTAAATTCATGATGTTAAAAACAGTACAGAGAAATCCACCGTGACCCGTCACATTTATTTTTAGATTGGTATGTTCCATTTCTTTATATAGGAGTGTTTGCGGGTTTTTCTTTTTACATTTTTGTACTTTTAACACCCGGTCTTCCATTCCAGCATTCCAGCAATTACATCACAGTGACCCCAAACTTGAAGAGCGTAATAATGTACATTTTTACAATTGAATGATTGAAACTGCTTGCATTTCCGCCAACATCGTTTATGACCGGTTTCCAAAAATGGAATATTCCAATCTCAAAATAAATCTAGCAATTTCATTATACATATCCTGGAGATAAAACGTTTACAGTTGTACACGTTTATTTTCACACCAGCAGCATTTTACAATGCAATATGAGATACAGTAATATCAGTAAGCTCTTACTATTCATGTTTATATTAAATCCCGCACACACCGTTATACAGACTGTGTATAGTCTTCGCCGATACCGATATACAATTTCGTCCATTATTTCTGCTAATAATGGACATAACAGGAAGTTTAGCACCTCCAGGACTGCCGTATCCATAATATACAATACATAATACAAGTAGACGACCGTTTGTTACAAATAACTTCAAATAAGCTGATAAAGTGCTATTTACAAGCATAATTATAAACAGATTTTGTATGATGCAATACAAAATGTAGGGAGAACTGGATTTCTTTACAATGTGAATCAATATAACCGGTTTACAAGACAAATAACGCAAGCACAAAACAGGCAAATGTTAATGGAAAGGATTATCGGAAAAAGATATAAAAACAATCGAAAGGATTTTTTATTCAAATCCGAGCCCATGAATAAAATGAAAAAGGAATACAAAAAAGACTAATAATAAAATACGTGTAAATGACTGTTGTGCCAATTTACTCTAATTGGATCAGTCCAACTGTTAGTGGGAATCGCTAAATTGTTGGGACGGTACACATTAGATAGAAATAAATATGTACAATGTACATATGGTTATGTCTGCACTGTTTACTAACACCCGTGCAAATACAAATTCGCTCGCTCCATTTAGGGTTTAAATGGTGTTAAGATTTGAAACAGAGTTAAAATGAATTAACAAAAATCAATGTTTTTGTTTAGGATAAACACTACAAATGGAAAGTGTAGAAGCATATTTGAGACCTTCAACGATACACAATTACAATATTCTGTACAGCATAACCGATCATTGCAATGATAGGTAAATATGTTTACACTGGTATTATCCACACAGATGGGCGTCTCCACTGGTAATAAGCCATCTTTGTATTCGATTGTACTATCGAGGGACGTCCGTATGAGTACATGATTATACGTGAAAATATGTCTTAATGTTTTTCATTTTTCCTGTCAGCATATTATATTATACATGTGATACGTATATGTCATACAAAAATAATAAATGCACAATGTGTAAATAAACAGTAACCACGTTTTACCACTGATGTCAATCACTTTTGTTGACTGCTTCCTGGGTTATTTCCAGTATTCGCGAAAATGAAAGTGATTGGACTCCACTCTACGCGGGGCTAAAACTCACAACCTTTAGGTCAGGGATCTGGCGCACTGGTCCTCCACAAAGGGGGCCCCATGTTTTAGTGTTACAATAGGTGATGCCGAATGCATATTTGATTGATGTAAATGTTCATTTCCACAGACAAGTATTAAATCACTCAATAAGATCGATTACTGAAGTGCAAACATTTTCCCATGTTGTTTGCAGAATGAACTCTCCATTCTGTTCCGCCCACAATACGCGTACATTACGTTTGTAAATATCTCTCATTGTCCGTGACATTAGATCTTCCCTGACGTGTTCTTTGAACATTAAAATTACTGGGTTCTTCTTCATATAGCCTTTCTCAAGCTCCGTACCACAATAATCACTCACACAGTAATTCTCAGTAACCAGAATAATGACGACACTAGATCTGTCTAAACATATATCTATTTCATCATGGACGTAGTACCCAGGGCGAAAGTATGCGTCTCCAGTACATACGAGGTTCCGGTCATGGTAAATTCCGGCAATTAATCGAAGATTGGCATTTAAATGAGGCAAAACATTGTCCTGTGCAAATACGTTGTCTTTACTGCTGTAGGAAAAAAATACGGGGAATTCATATCGCCCTTCTCCCTCTCTAATTTTACCAATGACAACATCTCTATGTGCAAGCATGTTCGCCCGTGCTCTACGTTTGTATAACCACACAAATACAGCTATGGCAGAAATTAAAGCAAGTGTTGTTGAAACTGTCACAGAAATGATGATCGTACTTCTAATGCAGATGTAATGTACAGCGGAAATCGCTGTTTCATCAATTGCGATCCGATTGCCCTTTTCGTCGATACAATTCAGTCCTTGTGATTTAATGTCAACCAGCCGAGTCGATAGAAGCCATTGAAGGAACGGTTTTGCATCACATACCGAGCAACTGATGGGGTTAGAGGTTAAAATCACATCACGGGTTCCTACATCTCCACTTTCACTGGACAGGAGTAAATTCATATTGTGTAGCGATCTGGCATCTAGAGTTTTGATGTTGTTACTGCGCATGTCAATAATTCTTACATTGGTGAGACCAGTTACATTGACCGTAAATTGAGTCAGTCTGTTGTATGCTAGGTCAATTGTAGAAAGGTAATGACAACCTTTGAAGAAGTCACGTGGAATGTGCGTTAGATTATTATTTGACAAGTTGATGTATGTAATGGCGGGCACTCCCGAGAGAAGTTGGCCAAATTGTTGAGAATCCTCTTCATGCATTATGTACATCCGATTTCTGGATAAATCCAATCTCGTGAGATTAGGCATGCATGACAAAATCGAACTATGTAGAAATTCTAGATCATTGTTAGATAAACCCAAGTATTCAAGGTCCCATGTCAAATTACCACCCACTATTCTACCATCTAAGCGATTTAGAGTATTGTCTTTAAATTCTAAACTTTTGATAAGCAAGTGAACTTTCCTAGTCAAAATGAGCTGAGAATTGTTTATCCATAGAGATAATGGCTTCCTAAATATGCCGGTGGCATTTATGTTATGAAAGGATAGGATGTGATCTACATATTCCTGTGGATTGTTATAATCTGTAATATTGTTAAAAACGTATCTTACTGGCGGAAAGCTTATTTCATTTGGTGGCCAAAACCGTGAAAGATCTAAATCCTGCAAGTGTTCGATGTCGTCCAAGCGTACATTGTCGAAGAAAATCTCTCCAAACGTTGAATAAGAAAAATTCAATGATTTTAAGTGTTTCATACGTTTCAGTATTGTCGTGGCATTCAGTAAGTTGACATGTGAATTGGATATATCAATGACAGATATATTTCTAGGTAGAAGAATATCAACCAGTGTGTCATCAAAATCATAATGAGGATCCCATTTATTCCAATCCGAGAGCACGATTTTCTTTAGCCCAGCCAACTTGTTTGTACCATTGAGTAGCGAACGCAATTCAAAAATATTCAGACTGTGACACCCAGTGAAGTTAATAACTTTCACATTTGACAATCCGACCAGTGCGTTCGGATCTACGGATAAACGCTCAATTTCCAGATGCAGCTCTGCTAGAGATTCCAAGGCAACAAAACTAGCATTAGATAGACGCCATTCTCTGTCCGCAATTCGGAGATAGGTCACTTTATCCCAATTTTCTCCAGTAAAATTTGACGACGTAATGATCACTGAATGCAGGAACGTGCTCACCTCAACATTCGTAATTCCCTCAGGAATACAGATCGGTACATCTCTACATATGAATGTTTTCTTATTCAAGACACAATTCCTTCCACAGAACTCGTCGGTTCCACAATCATACATACTAATCAATGTAACTATTAGACACGCTCGTAACATCTTAACATCTGAATTTCCCTTTCTGCTGTACATTGAATATTTTGTTTCTGCTTGAACACTGCGGTTGAGCACTTTCAAGAAGTTATTTATTAGATTTTAACCGTGACATACAGCGTTCTTCAAAAACGCAACATTTCTCAACATTGCCGAACAAAACACTCCTTCAACATAAGCATAGCTGTATAACGAGCTGTAATTATTATCCAAACTTCCTCAATCTTTTATGTCATTGTAACCAATAGGATTATACGATTGTGCAATATCTCATTAAAGGTACATTGTCGTATTTTTGACAAAATATCCTTAGTGATAAATACGGGAACATTGGTGGTAATTTACGTCATACAGATGTACTCTGCAACACTGCATTGTCAATTTTATGAAGTAAATTCGTGTTTTGCAGTTCCTGGACAATTTTTAAGAACAATTACAATGTAATGGTTCAGAGTATGTCTGTGGGAAGGCATTAACATGCCATTTTTCTCAAAATTATTACGTAGCATATTTTGATAGAAAAAATACCTTTAACTATACAGTTAATAATCACTGTCAAAATCACAACATTATAACTAAATCATGCCAATATTTAATTGTAATAAGCGGGTATCAATTAATAGTTGGCAACGTCAAGTTGTATAATGATTAAACATTTTTCTCAACAAGTAATTAAACACAAAACTTATCTGTAATTTCATCTACATTGTAACATATTTTAGGCAACTGTATTGTATTGTATTGTATTGTGCTGTACTGTATATTGTATATTGTATATTGTATATTGTATATTGTATATTGTATATTGTATATGGTATTGTATTGTATTGTATTGTAATATATATCTCATTTGGGGTTAAGTTTTTATGCTACATTAAAAACTGCTGATTATTTACAGTTATTATAGAAATTGTAGTTTTCTCTGCTTTGTTAGTGACTTGAAGAAAAAGTAAAATACATAAATGTTCGGTAATAAGAATGCTCCTTATGTTTCTAGATATTTACAGAACTACAATAATTTTGAGTTTATTTAATTAAATCACTAAAAAAAAAAATCATTCTTTTACAAGAGAAATTAGGGATTCCATTTGACCCTTGAGTTGAAAAAACGCTCTTGAATGTTAGAATTTACAAGTACTAAGCAATATGAAATTATTTTGTTCTTTTATATATAAATAACTGTTTTCCTTTTTAGATTTAGAAAAAAAAACTGTGTGAATACAAACAAGACTGAGTTAATGCACATATCTTTTCAGAATCAGTACAGTAAACTCTCACGTAAAGACCACTTCAATAATATAACCACATCAAAATTAAGAACACAATTTTCAAGCCCATTTTCACTGTTTTGCTCTTTATTCAACCTCAATACTAAGACCACCTCAATAAGAAGACCACTTTTAATGGTCCTAAACGTGGTCATATCATTGAGAGTTAACTGTAGTTAAATAATACTACGATTGAGCACTATTGTGTACGGTTATGCACGGTTGTGTACGGTTGTTCACGGTTATGCACGGTTGTTTACTGTTATGTACCGTTGTGTACGGCTATGCACGGTTGTGTGCGGTTGTTTACGGTTATGCACGGTTGTTTACGGTTATGCAAAGTTGTTTACGGTTATGCACTGTTGTTACGGTTATGCACGGTTGTGTACGGTTAAGCACGGTTGTGTACGATTATGCACGGTTGTGTACGGTTATGCTCGGTTGTGTAAGGTTGTGTACGGTGGTTAAGAAAAGTTATCTCTATATGAAGAATGATTATTTCTCATTTGTAACAATAAAACGTTTATTTACACTTGGAACAAAATGAAGGCTAAAGTGATATAGTTGCGTTTTTAATGGCGTTAAGTATATAATTATGGTTGTAACAGTTTCACAGACTCCGGTACTATTTGTTTGCAGAGATCTTTACTATCTACTTTATCTTGAGGTATGGAATTCAATTCCTGTAAATATACGTTGTCTATCTGATACAGAAACATTTAAAAATAATTATAGGAACTACTTAATGCAAATGCGCTCGACCAACATGCCACAAACACTATATGTTGGCTTACTTCAGTGTTCAAGGAAACCGTTATTTCCATATAGTTGTTTTCATTAAAACACAAACAATTGCGAATGTAAGTGCTGTCTTTGCAGAGCAACATCCTTTGGAAGGTTTACTGATTTTGAGAGGTCATACTGATATATGCCAAGCTTCTCTTGTGGTGTTCACACTCCCAGAATTACAGGTGCACAGGTCAGAAACACAAACATCAGTCATAAGGAGCATCAGGGGTTATTAGTATATCAAGTTGAAATAATTTGTTTCAAAATTGATGTTATATGTGTAAATAAGTTTAAACCGACTATAAAAGTCATCAACTTAAAGTTTGTATTCTTCCGCATATTGATAAGATCGAACAACGGACATCCGATCTGGAATACGTGTAGAAATGGGATATCTCTTCTGTTATCTCCAGTTTCATTATTTCATCTTAGGTTATCCTCGCATCAGGGAACGTTTCTGTAAGGATGACACTCTTAAACTGAAACTGGAACTCTTCAGCGATTAAAGGCCTGGTTTTGTACAAGCAATATTCATGATTCAATGTCTTCGTACTTTTTTATTTGAAACATAAGAATTGGAATTGTTTTTTATCCTTTAAGGAACACAGTATGTAATGATGAAATATCATATCACCAGTAAAATATTCAAACGTATGTAGACCTACAGTCGGACCTCGTTCATTCGAATTTTCGGGTCCGAAATTTTATTTCAAATAATACATGGTTTCGAATATCCAATTTCAATTCTACGAGCATAAAAAGATACAACGGGGGACCTGATATTTATTTCGGATTATACCGAGTATACGGATTTATTTTTCGAATAAACGAGGTCCAATTGTAAAAGTATAAGACTAGGAATTAAGAACATGCACAAAATACAGTGCACCACTCTCTGAAAAACGCACATTTCGGTCGTTGTGGAGAGGGTGATGCTGTATAAAGGTTCAATTGATAGTAAAATATTATCCCAGAAAAATGATACTTTTGAAGAGCGGTTGTTGCTCAAGAGAGGGCCGCACTTGACAGGTTTCACTATACTATGAACCTTTGGATAGCCCATTAAGCTTCACGGTTATCTCCTGTGGCCATATGTATGATAATAGAAAGATAATAAGTCGATACAGGGAACGCCAGTTACATAAGACAGTGCCTCCCCACACAGACCTCAAGGTCCATAAACGAAAAGGCATTTGAGACAGAAATTTAAAAAAATGGCTAAGACAAATATTGTATCATGCAATACTACTCGTCATGTATGTAATTTTACCACGATAAAGTAGACAAAACTCATTCAATAAGAATAAAACTAACACTGTAGATCAGATTCGCACTGTAACTAAAACCGCCGCTGGGGATTTATACAAAACAAAACCATAAAAATACTAAACAAAAATGTACATTTTCTAGTTTATATTTTTGTTGAAACTATCGTGATCAGTTTATAATAAAGACGACCAGATGTACAATCCTATAAAATGGTTTATGTTCGAAATAGGTGAGAAAACTATTTTTAATGTGAGTCGAATAGAAATTTGCCTCCCCATACATATCACTACCAGTATAAGGAAATAAAAGCAAAATAAGTATGTTTCTTGAAGAAAATAGCAGTAGATAAGTTCTCGAGTCTTGAGTTAAAATCATGAATCCAGAAATCGCGTATTCTCTGTTTTACTAACTATAAAATAACTCATTATAAGCTACTCTTATGTATTAGGCGTTTCCTGTAGCAACTTATTCTCTCTCTTTTGTCCAGGACATCGGGCGGTGGATTTCTAGAGCCCTGATAAGTAGTGCACGTGTTTGTTATGTAACAACATTCATTAAAGTTGTACTGTGGTCTTCTTCTCTCATTAGTACATCTTATGCGCTATCTTATAGCAATTTTCTTGCAGTTGGACTGTAACTATTGACTTTGTTTATAGTTTTGATTTCTGAATAATTAATTTCCTCATTAAGGGTAGTGTATGATTAATTTAGGTGGGAATTGAACGCAGTACAATGCTTTGACTTAAAGTTGGAACAACTTCACATCTCCGATAAGGAATTGTTACAATATCAAAGAACAATGTGTATTTGTGGCCCTGCCTCCGGACTGTGAACTATTTCAACGTATCCGTTGTGTTCCCGAAGATGAAATACAACGTGCAAGTAGGTGCAACGAGTCTGGATTGTGGGATATATATAACGAAACTACACAGAAATTCTGCGAAGATCCTAATGGATGTAAGTTGTTTGCTAAATAACATATAAAATCAACATTCTCTGAGCAGATTCGGAAATGCTTACTTTTCTTGTGGTAAATGTGTTTAATTTCTTATAATTCCAATTTCACACATGCATGAAGACTCAAATTTCATTGATCACGGAACTATTTTCAAACTAGATCTAACGTAATCAAAATGATGAACATGTTGGGTATATTTTCTCAAGTAACACATATATTATGTATTTCTTTGTAAATTCACTACATATTTGAGATCACGTTTAGGGTCTTGGTATTATTAGTCACATAATATGGTCGACCAACGGGTTTTCGTGGTATGTCAAGATATCGTGGTATCCATTAATAAGCACCGTTTGCACATGAGCATGTTAAATTTGAAGAGATATTCTATATACAGGTTTAAAATATATCATGTGTCTAATTTTCTACAGAAACTAACAAAAGGCAGTCATAAAATGCTAGGATAAGTTTATGCAGTGATTCAGCAGACGACAGCCGTGTATTCTTTAGATAGGCGGGGCTATATACATACTTCACAAGAGGGACCGTTTCCAAAACTAATCGGTTATCTTGAACTATTATCACATAATGCCCTTAAAACTGCATGATGATACGCTTGAAACGACCCCCACGAAAACTTGTTTGTAATTTTTTACTAACGCACCGGTTACCTAGTTGTAAATAAGAGGCATCACGTACTTAAAAAAGAAGAATTTCACATCGGCACTGGCTTTAGCGAGTAGAATAATGATTATTACAGACGAGTTTGTATGCTTTTTATGTCAGTCTTGCTTTGATAATTCAGAATATCAGCAGATATCGTTAGTACCACGAAAACCGGACGGACCATGGTAATTGGTGGACAAAACCTCACGTGTCAAAAGATGTTATCAAGTGTCAAGGTCCTCCATGATTCTAGAAGTCCATTCCATTCCTCATAGTCTTACTTTCATTCCGAAGCTCTCTATTCAATATCGGGCAGCTCGTGGAGCTTGTTGTTGGCCTGATTTATTTACTTGTACGACAACGATCGAACATTACGTAACTAATCTATCATTTTATCTAATCTAAGTCCTATGATTTTGCGACCATTTCTTTTGGTTTCACAAAAACAAAAAAGTGTTATCAACAGTATGTAGTATTACCTTGGAAGCATGTGTTCCATGTTTATTCGAAATCCGGATATGTTTATCTAGAGTTTATGTATCCTAGATTCTGATTGATATCGCCATTCATCGATGTTTCATCCGATGCGCGCTCCCCAGACATGTTTCTTTTCTTGCGCCACCTTGAACTCCACCTTATTAGCCTACTATAGATAGTTCCCACATCTACAAAATTTACTTCCTTTGTTCTTAATCATCCGCCATTTTGATAAGCAGGAGGAATACCCAAAAATATGAGATAATTGAGGAAATACCGAGAGAATTTGCATATGACAATCACCTTTTCTTCAACTTTCTGAGCCATCTGCCCACATGAGCATAATAAATAAGTTATTTTTATATACCTGATTATTTAATCATCATTTACATTATATTCACTAATAAATATTCCATAAATATTCCCAATTCCCATAAGGAAATTTAAAACAAAGGAGGTAAAGTTTGTAAATGTGGGAACTATCTGTTAGAGTTGTGCGGTCGATAGTCGGATATGGACATGAACTTTGAACCTCGAGTCTGGGGTTTTCCAAAATAAATTATAATACAATACAGGCCTTCAATATTTTATCATGTTAACGTTACAAACAATTGTAATGGTACCTAACATAATCAAAGGACTGAAGGTCCTGAGAGGCGCTTCCAGGGCACGTTTTCTATAATATTTGAAGGTGATTATTTTCAATAATCATCTTTCTATGCCGTCCACCCGCTCTCTTCTTGGAATTAACCCCATCACACACTCATGCTTGATCGATATATAGTTCCAGAAAATTATATAAAGGAATTAGACTCGAAAACCGTCTAAAATGTTTTCGATAATCAGTTTAATATGGACATCTGGGTTTTTGGTTTATAATTGAGAAATATTCCGTACTTTCAAGAAAACAATAAGAGATATTAATGCGCTAGGCAATTCATAGACCAAAAAATTGTCCCATAATGACACCTTTAAAAGTTTTGACAATGTACACTGTCGATATTATAAAGGGTATGGAGTGAAACAAAGTAGTGTAACAGTCTGGTTGTTATGCAACTCCATAGGTATTAACATGATGAACTCAAGTAACCTGACCCATTTCAGATAGAATAGTTTGCAGTAATAAATCTCAATGAAATGATTCAGTCTTCAACTTTAAAAACAAATTGTTACTTTACAATTGTAAAATAACAATACGTTTGTATATAACTGTAGTATTTCACTATATGACTTTCACGTACAGTGTCTTGCATACTTTTTGTTTTCAATGAGTGTCTAGCAACACAGGTAGTAAAATATTAACTAATACTTTCCCTCATTAACTCAGACTGACATAACATTTTACGTCCTACTTTCTTGATATCAAAAACCAATATAAAGATCTAATATTGTAATTTTATTTCCTTAATTCCATTGTAGTTATTTTGGTACACATTTATAGAAAAGCAATGAATAACAAGTACAAATACAGTAATATTTCTTCTCAAAAATACTCATCTACAAATTCGAAAGTTTTTTATCTTCCGACAATCCAGTATAACCATTGTCTCTCTGAATGTAAACAACATTTCGAATCAAGTCACATTTTATCACAGATCTATGCTTTCTGTATTCATTTAACGTCTTTTCCGCATGGTCACATGTTGTATGTTCTAGTCTCTCGAAAAGGCGACTTTTACAACTGTCATAAATATCTGAGGCAAAAATAGTGGACAGGGTATACCAGTCATCTTGGTATGCGACATCAACATAGGAGTCAGGGTTCTCACTTGGATTTGGATTTGCGTCCCTGGGAAGAAATATGAGTCCAAAAATCATAGGAGTCTAGTATAATTCAATTTCAATTATTTGGGGCAGTAAGTGGTTGACTTGATTGTGGATGAAATTCATCAATTATCCCTTTTTCTTCTTCACTGGATTTAAACCGCTGTCATCTAAAATAGACAAATTTGAAACATTGTCATAAATTATCCGAAAATTGTGACTATCCGAAGTTGGTACAATCGAACAAATCTGGGTCATGATCAATCAGTGTTACTCGTTTAAAATGGCACTTTGATAATAATAATTAATAATAACATTCACTTAAATGATCAAAGTAAAGTTGCTGAAGTAATATTCGAGAACTTCGATATGAGAATACTGAGCGTCACTCGATAGACGGATAAAGAAATTTGCAAACAAAATTGGTGATGCGAGATTCAGTAAAATAACATAGAATTTTGACACATTTTCGCTGCATCTTAACCTCATTGTTACAATAAGATGCTTCTTGCAAATGATTAGTGAATGTTGGAATATAGAAAAACACGTACCATAATTATCTTGTATACACTTAAAATGGTCATCTTGCCAAAAGTGAATCTCACGATTCCGCAATATTAACGCATGCAGAAAACCACAGGGATACGGCTCAGAAACGGACATGTAGGATTTTCGCAAAAGAGAAAAAGGACTTTTTATTCATATGTTTTATAGCAGGTTCTACATGTTGTGGTTATTACTGATGTTTCATCATTAATGCATCAATCTATGTTGAATTAATTTGTTTCAATTGCGGTTACTTTGAGTTGAGGTTGAAATTTGTCAAAAATCACCTACCAAAAGTACTTTCAGTACTTTAATTGATCATAATTAGAAATTAATACGCGATTATTCGGGTAAACCAAAACTGACTCAAATAATCCAGATAACCCGTTTATATCAAGATTCCCCTTCTACAATTGATATATCTCTGACAAATCAGTCACTATGCTCATTGAATCTATAATAAATCAGAGGAATGTACATGTACTATTTTCTTGAGACGAATGAATATGGTTGGCGGTACTTTGAATAAACTCCGGTTGATACGATGATAGCAGAGAGACGCTAAAGCGCCTCAAACATGGAATAAAGTAACATTTCAGTCACTGTCGTCACTACCACTGATACCAATTTCGCGCAGTATTTTTGGCATTGTACAAGAGGTTATTTATCTTAGACTCCTAAAGTGGATGTTTTTGCTGTCTCCCTCTGAGCTCCTCTATGGCCGGTTCAATAGGGGGTTCCTCATCATGACTAGAAACAGCAATGATATTGGCGTCGGCCATCCTCACGGTCAACTGGGACTGGGCCAGGTTGTGGACCCTTATCTTCATGGCGGTCAACTGGGACTGGGCCAGGTTGTGGACCCTTATCCTCATGGCGGTGAACTGGGACTGGGCCAGGTTATGTACCCTTATCCTCATGGCGGTCAACTGGGAAGGGCCAGGTTGTGGACCCTTATCTTCATGGCGGTCAACTGGGACGGGACCATGTTGTGTACCCTTATCCTCATGGCGGTCAACTGGGAAAGGGCCAGGTTGTGGACCCCTATCATCATGGCGGTCAACTGGGACAGGACCCAGTTGCTGACGGAAAGCATCTTTAACTTGACATTGTCGTGGTTGATCTTGATTGACGAGCATTCTCTCCATTTTTCTGACGTGATGCTGCAATTGTCTGAAAAATGATAAATATGAGCATAATGAGAAAAAATATACATCACAATTATTTTAACGATATAAACTGATTTTCAAAATTATTTTGGCGGTTCTTAGCTCTATTGGCCAAAGGTCAGAGAGCGTATGTCGTGGCGAATTGTCCGTCATGTGTGAGCGTGCGTGTGTGAATTTCTGTTTGTTTGTGCGTGTTTATATTATACACTATAAGGTATGTTTGCTTAAGTCTTGGTGGCGACGTACTTTTTATAACGACATTAAAACAAGACGGGTTATGTTTACATTGCTGTCATCTCAACTGCTGACTTTATCGAATGCCGACAATTGATCTAATTAAACTAATACAAGTTTAAATATTTAATTGCGAATATGAAGTAAATCAAACAATGGAATGAGACGGCAATGATGTCCCTTGATCTCTCAAATGAGTACTAGTAAAAGTGAAACTATAGTTCATAACTAAGTAAAACAAGAACTATCTTTAAACAAGAAATATCTTTAAAAAGATGGTCGGCGCAACTTGAAGTTTGCAAATTTGTTGCAATCAGAAGGTTAAAATTTGTTATCCAACATAAACTAATGCCTAAATTTTACGATTGCCGGTCATTCAATTATGCTATATTACAGAATTTCCGAGACCTGTAAGTGGAGATCACTGCGTAGTGTGATTAGTCATAGACAGAGTATAGTTTGTTTCAATATAGTTCATCACTATTACTTAATGCATAAGTCGTGAACTCAAACATTCATGTTAATAAACTTGTTATATAGCGATGTATCTGATTAAAACGATATAAATGATCGCGACTGGTATATTACCCCAAGAAAGTCTCCTTAATTCCAACACCGGACAATTCCCCGTTGTGATGAATAATTAGTCTGGTACTCAGCGTACTGTACACACCAATAATGTAATGGTAAGGGCAGGTAATCCAGGCTAATGACTAACAACACTACTTACTGGATAAATCATGAAATACACTATACACAATGTCAACCAATCTGCGTCAATGTTACAAATATTTTTCAGTTGAAGAGAAATTGCCTTGGTGGTTAACGTAAGATTTGATTGGTTTACAAAACACTGATATGCAAATAGCAAAACAATGTTAGTACGACTGCGCCGAAAAAGACGGTCGGCGCAATTTGAAGGTTAAGATTTGTTGTGCAAAATTTAAAAAATGCCGAGATGTTACGCTTGCTGGTCACTCCAGATCTAAAATGGATTTCGGTTAATTCACCGAAATTGAGTGTATTACGGTAATTAACGTAACCTTTATTGAGAGTGTTAACCAATCCGCTTCAAGGTTACAAACGTTGTCCGGTTGAAGAGAAATTGCCTAGCAAAACCATGTTAGTACGGCTGCGCCGAAAAAGATGGTCGGTGCAATCTGAAGGTTATAATTTGTTGTACAACATAAAAAATGCCTAAAATTTCTGTCATTCAATTACTTTTACTACAGAAACTCCGAGACCAGTAAGGGGAGATCACTGCGTAGGAGACTGCATCAATCGTAACTTCTCGGCGGTATCCGGCAGAGCGAATAATACCGAGGTGTTCCGAATGAGACTGCATAAAATAACTCCGTAGTGTGATTAGTCATAGCTAGACACTGTATAGTCTGTTTCAATATAGTTCATCAGTACTTATTGCATAAGTCGTGAACTCAAACGTCCATGTTAATAAACTTGTTACATAGCGATTTATCTGATTGAAACAATATAAATGTTCGCGACGGATACATAAAACCAAGAAAGTCTTCGTAATTCCAACAACGTACAGTTCCCCGTGGTGATGAATAACAACACTACTTACTGGATAAATCTTGAAGTACACTATACACAATGATAACCAATTAGCTTCAAGGTTACACATGTTTTTATATTGAAGAGAAATTGCGCGAAATTGCCTTGGTGGTTAACGTAAGATTTGATTGGTTTACAAAACACTGAATATGCAAATAGCAAAACCATGTTAGTACGGCTGCGCCGAAAAATACTGTAAAACATTACCAGTTACCTTAGTCAGTAATAGTAGTGCAGTCAATATATATTTATTAGACGCTTCATTTTTAGACTGGGGCGTCAGCCCCATGTCTTTAGTAACCGTAATTTTGGAAACAGCCGTGGCAGAGTTAGACGAGTTTGATACCACTATATGTATCACTGCGCATCATTTGCATACGACCAATTAGACCAATCAACATGTCGAATTGACATGACATCCGATCTTCGTTTCCGAATCCATCGTGAGAATTTTATTTTAAAGTGAAATATCTGGTTCAAAAATTATTGTTGAAGTATTGTTTAAGTGGTTTTGGTTAAAATGTCCTAGGTAACAACTACTTTTTGATACATAAAAATGAGAAATCGATGAATTGAGGGAGGACTATTTTCTATCGGAAACAAGTGCTTCATTCGGATACATTTCTTGTTGTTGTTGACCCCATGTTTGTTGCCAGCCGATGTTACTAAGTATATCGTCGATACGATTCATTAACAAACAATTCCCGCTTTCATTCATAAAAATTTGCCGCTCGCAGAAAGTACTATTTATAGACAACAAAGGAATTATCTTGTACCTGGACGCGCTCGGCAGACGAGTTGGAACAATATTCCGGAATCGGATTCTGACCATTATTTTACCGCACACTGAATACTGTAGCAAATCGTTAAATAACAGCTGCAGTTACTGTTAATCTTTATTGCATGTTTTAAAAATAATTCATTTCATCGAAGACTTATAAACCATGTCCGTTATTCCGTATTGTTAGGAATAAGGTAGAGCATTCGGATAACATCGGTTATTATCTGATTTCAGAACTGTACGGAAATAGCCGAGACGTTGCGATTGAAGCTAGAGTTCAATAAAGGTCGCATTACAAGTAAACATGTGTGCTGAGCAAGCATGGGATGCGATTCTCACCATTAAACCGCGATGCATGGAGATATCGAATGGAAACATTAACTGGCATCCACACCGAATTTCGTATAAACTTGGAACAATTTCTTAGAGGATAGTATTCGCTCTCGTGGTCCCGATACATATGGGGTTCTGTGACACGGAAGGAAATGGTCGCGATGTCTATGACTATGAGCAGAGTCTTCAATTTTAGATTAGATTAAATTCTAGCTTAATTACGTAATCTTTTATTGTTGACCTATGGTATAAGTCGGGCCATCAACAAAGTTAATGTACTGACTCTTCGATATCGGAGGAACGAATTTAGATCGTCTGTCATGTGAGTCTGTTAGTTTTCCCATCAACTTCGGAAATTAGTAAAGTTTGCATTTTACAAAAATAAGAAACCAGCCGGGCTAGCTCAGTTGGTAGAGCGATAGACTATCAGCCAGCAGATCCAGATTCGATTACCAGTTTTTGACAGGTTATGTTATTCAGTGACTCTGGCTACGATAATGTCTTGCACATGTGAAGAAGTTGGCAGTACTGGTTGATAATTACTTCCAGGAAAACTGGTAAGGTCAATTGGCCGCTGTATATGAATGAAAAATGTTGAAAACCTGATGGAGCTAAACAAATATAGATTTTATGGAAACGAATATCTTTTTCGGATACACTCATGATCGGGCAAATGCAGTATCTGTTATACAGACCTGAGCAGTATGCCGAAACTACCAGAATTCGGACATAAACCTATTCAGCATATTGTAAACGATTCCGGGTTTTATAACTAGATGACAAGCAGACAAAGTTAGATTGTGAAAAGTTAAACATTTCTGTCACTCGACGGGTATTACATGTAGAGCATGACACGATTCGGTCATCACATGATACTATATGAATCGATAAAACTACATGGAGATACGATATTTTCCGATACGATGCATATATATACTTCAACTCACTTACCAAAAAAAGGAATGTTATTATAATTATTAAAGCCTTTTTGTTTTCAAAATTTATTACAAACTATTGAAGTATTTTTTTTATCCCTACTGCATTCCCTCCCAGAACGACACCTTTAATGCGGCACTCCCCAACTTTTATTTCTTGAATTCCTCCCATGCAATTTAACGTAAAAAATCCCCCAGGAACGACAACTCTTGACCACTGGCAATCTAATGATTTATAACAAGGTTCGTTTAAAAACAAGAAACGTTAAGACAGTGAGAGTACTCGCCGACACACAGATCGCTTCAAAGTGAAGCCGGTAAACTAAAACCTGTCTTATCGATGGTCCAGTTTAAACTAGTCTATACATGGACGCATTGAAAGTAAAATTGCTTGTAAATGAATCAGTCCCTCTTTCCACACCCGAGTGAGGCTGTACAATGCTTCTACAATCTCTGGTTGACAAGTCTTTACAGAACACAATAAACTTCGTCTGCCCCAGTCTTTCTGCGCTTTCAGCGCTTTGATTTTCTTATTTATGCCGCTTTCTGATATGAACAGAACAGAACTGAAATTTCTATTAGGCTTATCCGATCTACTTCATAGTCCATATTCATACAAACGGTTAACCTAGTATATGATGACACCTGCTTCAAGATAGTCATCGAATTTGCGTTATTTTAGAAAAATGCATATTAAGAACATTTATGATAATGTGTATATATAGAGAGAAAAAAATTAATTACACAATGACTTCTCCGATTTACAAGATTTCTAATTGCTAAGGCCACACAATAACCCTTTGATGTCTAAAATCGGTTTCTTTCGGTTTAAAAACACACCAATATCAAACCAGTAGTATACGGGGGTCTATTTGGTAACCGGTCAACTCGTACCGTAGTCAACTCGTACGTCGGTCAACTCGTACCGTTTTTGGTCAACTCGTACCGTGGTCAGCTCGTACCGTAGTTAACTCGTACCTTTGTCAATTTAACTCGTACCTTTGTCAATTTTTACCTGTTTTGGTCAACTCGTACCTTAATATTTGGTCAACTCGTACCTTATATAACTTTAATCTGTATACTAATGCATATTTTTTAGAGCTTTTTTCAGATATCATTTAGGATTGTGAACATTTTGCCAGAGGAAGCCTAGGAAAATGATACTCATCAATACATCAATTGGTGCATTTATTTGTATACTTTATCGTTATGAAGCTCGTTTGTTCCAAGAAATGTGTACATTATACATGTACATTAATATTCATTTAAAAAGATATATTAATTAGCATTAATTAGCATAAAAAATGACTTGAATTACGAAGGTACGAGTTGACCAACAGGCGTTATATGCCGTCTATTTAAATAAGTAATAAGTAACTTGGTGGGTAACGTAAGATTTGATTGGTGTACACAACGCAGATATGCAAATAACAAAAGCATGTTAGTACGGCTACGCCGAAAATATACGTAATTAAACTAGCATTTAGTCTTATCTTAGTTCGAAGACTCTGCTCATAGTCATAGACATCATTTCCTTCCGTGTCACAGAACGCCATAGGCCTATGTATCGTGACGACGAGAGCGAACAATATCCTCTTAGAAAATTGTTTTCCAAGTTTATACGAAATCCGGTATGGTTGTCCGTTTATGTATTCCTGTTTCCATTCGATAGTTTCATTCATCACGCTTTTAAAGTGAGAAGTGCATCCCATGCGTTCTCAGCACCTTGAACTCTACCTTCAATCGCAACATCTCGGCAATTTCCGTACAGTTCGGAAATCAGACTATATAGCCGATGTGATCCGATTGCTCTACCTTATTCCTAACAATAGGAATCACGAACATGGTTTATAAGTCCGCGACGGAATGAATTGTTTTTAAAACATACAATAGAGATAATCATATTAACAGAAACTGCAGTAACGATTTGATACAGTATTCAGTGTGTGGTAAAATAATGGTCAGAATCCTATTCCGGGATATTGTTCCAACTCGTCTGCGTCCAGTTAAACGGTTTTTCATTTGTTGTCTATAAAATAGCGAATTCGTAACTTCTGCGAGCCGGCAATTTTTATGAATAAAAGCGTGAATTGTTTGTGAACTTTTTGTATTTGCGTTTATTTATCGTCGCCACCGGTTTCCAACATGGGTGTTTGTGAACAAATCGTTTTGACGATATATAGTATAGTAACCTAGGCTGGAGTCAAACGTGGGATCAACAAAACAAGAAATGTATCCGAATGGAGCAATTGTTTCCGAAAAAAAATAGTCCTCCCTCAATTCATCGATTTCTCTTTTTACGTATCCAAAAGCTGCTGAAATATTAACCACAAACACTTAAACAATAATTCAACAATAATTCTTGAACCAGATATGAAATTCTCACGATGGATTTGGAAACGAAAATCTATTTTCCATTCGAAGAATTTGCAAATTTATCAAAGACAAAGGAAAGTAGTACGGTGCTTAGTGAAGTCACGATCAATTCGACATATTGATTCGTTAATGGAAATCATGCGCAGTAATACATAGAGTGGTATCAATTGTGTCTAACTCTGCGACCGGCCGCACGAATTTGAATTAAAAATTCCGGGTAGAACACAACAAACTTTCGAGCCCCTGAAAGGTTATTAAACTATAAATAAACATAGTAATTCCCAACACACGAGATAAATGTCAATGGCGTTGAAGGTATTTTCTTGATTATGTAGAGAACGGCATCGTTTTTTGCAACGTCATAAATAAATTGACGTCATGACGTAGGACGTCGTAGCTAAGAAACCTCGACGCAGTAGAAAGCAAAACGTACGCAATCGAACACGCATTTATCTTCATTCATTATTCAAGAACAGTTTTATACAATATGATGCAGGTAAGCAGTGTTTTTTTATTGCAATATGTTTTTCTTTAAGTACTTTATCCGTCCAACATTATAAAACGTTGATAATACACACACAATATGTTGAGAAAAATATTGTTCTCTGTTTTAACTCTTTATTAAAATATTGTTGTAATTGTATAACATAAAATTTCCTGCTACACAAGCATATTCTAGTTTTCATAATTTTGCGGAATATTACAATTAGTTAAATATTGACGTTCAAAACTATTTGATCCGTAGACCCGGGTTCGAATCCCGGTAGCGCCACTGACCGATTTTCGTGTTCCTCAAAACATGACTTTATTTCATTAAATATCGGCTTGTATACAAAAATATATTTAAAGATATGTTAACTTTATCCCTTTTAAATTGAATACAGTTATTTGTATTATGACAAACTCACATTTAGACTTTAAATCTGTTTTGAGCTATAGTCTGACAGCAATGAAAATAATAAAATATTTGTACATTTTCCAGACAGAAGACCAATCATTGTAATCAGTACTTCGAGAAAAGTACAACATTGACGAGCCCCTTTTTGCTGAGGGAATATTTGTATCCCTACTTGGTGATCATGCAGCCAATCTTGTTTGCTTGGGTCTTGGTATGAAGTGTTTGGTGATAGCAAAGATTGTATTCAGTGGAGACTCCATGGATTACGATCTACTATCTCTTGTACCACTAACTCTGTTGTCGATGTCTTACCAATGTTCAAGTCAGAAAGTGACGGTTAGTTATTTTTGTCATACTGCGCTATTTACTTGACTTTTCTTAGATAATTCTAATTAATATTGTGTAATAAATGTTTCGTTGATTTTCTCAGTCATACGCATTTCTGGTTATGAATTGAGTTATACGAGTACATTATTGATACATGTACTAAATTAGGACAAAGTGACCAAATTATAATTGTTTTGCAAAAACTCCTTTTTAAGTTTACTTCAAACATTGGATTAAGATTACCAATCCCTTTATTTGTTTAATATATGAATACTATGTTTTCTTGCGTCTTTCTGTTTGTTCAAATACATTATATGACTCACTTATGTGTAACATTCCTGCAATACCCCTTTCATACAAATACACTTTGCAAATATTTAAATATGCCTAAAATGAATAACTTTTTACAGTACGATAATGTTTTGTATTTCAGGTAAAAAGTCGATTTAAACCCAATCTGATTTTTCAACTTTGTTCTTCTACAAACCAAGCTGCAGTGTGGGATAACTTCATATCTATAATACGTGATGTGTATCAACTGGACAGAGGAGATGTCTGGATCTCCACTCCATTGAAACCCGTTAGTTCATCGATCCTACGCCAATATTCGAAGTTCACCGAATGCGGCGATTCGCTTCTGTCAAGATCACCATCGCAAATCAACCAATGGTATCAGGGCACACTTCCAGTGTGTCATAGCGCTGATTGTTTCAATGTGGAATTCGACAGCTTTGTGAATGACGCACCCTTGTCCTTGATAAAAGAAAATGAGTTGAATATGTCTAACAACAGCATCATTGTGCCACCTGATAGTTCTGTAAACGTGGACTCTAGTCGTCAATCTGAGAGCAAAGTAATGAAATTATTTCGACGATTTGTGTCATGTTGCAAGGGGAAGTAGAGCGAGTGTATTTGTTTGATTTCGTTATATTTGTGTCGTCTGCAATTTTTTGTGTCTTTTCTATAAAAAGGAATATGGAAAAACATAATGTTTTTGTGTATTTTTTTCAACTTGCTATCTAATTGTTTTATAACATGAACATGCTACAATACCAACCTAAGACTGAGGCTCAGTTCAGTGCAGACATTTATTTAACCGAAGCCGAGCACCCTATATTCACAATGGATCACATGATTTGGATCACGTTGATCCTGAAAATGCCATATTTTCTTTCAAGTTATTGAATACTTTATTCAGCTAGTTTTATAAATGAATACAATAATGCGTAAATAGTTACTTATTAACTTTGTGAAAACTTTCCATTTTTCGTTAAAAAATAATAATTAAATTGTAATTTAGACTTAATCTTATACAGATCAAAGTGTCTATCCAGTCAGAGGTTTATATTAGAATCAGCCCGTAAGATAATAACAATACATCCGAGAGAAAATATCATGAGGTAGATAGTCTTCTTTTTTTATCAAAACACACTAAGAAATGATATTGAAAAAGGCACGTTAATGCCTCCATACAAACATACTTAAAAATACTGCATTATAACTTTTCTTAGAAGTTTCCCGGAATTGCGAAACAGATATATTTCCTATATGCAAGCGCTTACACGGCACGTACGTCGTGATTGAAACTCCTGTATCGGACTCGTGTATTTGGGAACATGTGTACAAACTGTGTGTAGGCATTTTCTCATGTTTATGACTAAGCTAATTTAAAAAAGACCTTCAATATATTTACCTTTAAAAATACAGAAACTGATGATAAATTATCATAATTCGTGATTTTATGGTAGATTCTAGGTTAGAGCGATACGTGTATTCAAATACCAACCAACATTTTAACACAATGTATTTTGCATATCACATTGCAAAACTTGCTTGTATGAAAGGACCACACTGATGGTGTCTTATTACTCAATATTTTGAATTAATTTAATTTTCCTTATGATTCGGTAAATGTTAAATATATAAAGAAAGCATGCAGGTATAATGTGTCGTCGCGGTAATGCGGACGTATTCAACATACAAAGAAAACCCATATAAATGTGTTTTACATTGTAGTTTGAATGCAAATTCTGTATACGATGAGGACAATGTAATTTAAAGATTAAGGCATTTTGAAATGCAATTCTAATAAGGAAAATGTGAAAATATGAAAGTAGGCTTGTTCTAAAAAAACAAAATTATTTTATTTTGCAAAACTTTAGGCCCAAGTATTACATTCCCTTCCATAAATTATTGAATTGTTTAAAATTATTTTAAGAAATTATATGTTCACTATTTCACACTAAAACAACACCACGACATATCTCTGTCTCTGTTATGTATGATGCTAAATAATCTGTGTTAACAGACGCTTTCAACATGATACGGAAATTGAAAGCGCCTGTCTGATGTAGAGTGAAAAGCATACAATTCTTCTAGACGGTCGTCTCAATGCCGATGAGAAGTTATTACATTTGCTTCCACTATACTGGTAGTATACTAGAGGAAATCGACCATAAATCAATGTATTTTATATCAAGTGCTAAAAGAATAGTAACTTTGACACCTAATCAGTGGGTATAAGTTTATATTAGGAATACAGAAATAGGTCACTCCACAGCCGTCTGGGGGGACAGGGCCCCCTTGCCCCCCTCCGTAGGATCCGGGTCTTCCATTCCAGCATTCCAGCACTTACACCACAGTGACCCCGTACGATAACAAACTTGAAGAGCGTGATAATGCACATTTTTACAATTGAATGATTGAAACTGCTTGCATTTCCGCCAACATTGTCTATGACCGGTTTCCAAAAATGGAGTATTCCAATCTCAAAATAAATCTAGCAGTTTCATTAAAAATATCCTGGATATAAAACGTTTACATTTTTACACGTTTATTTTCACACCAGCAGCATTTTACAATGCATTATGAGATACAGTAATATCAGTAAGCTCTTACTATTCATGTTTATATTAAATCCCGTATATATTGTTATACAGACTGTGTATAGTCTTCGCCGATACCGATATACAATTTCGTCCATTATTTCTGCTAATAATGGACATAACGGGAAGTTTAGCACCTCCAGGACTGCCGTATCCATAATATACAATACATAATACAAGTAGACGACCGTTTGTTACAAATAACTTCAAATAAGCTGATAAAGTGCTATTTACAAGCATAATTATAAACAGATTTTGTATGATGCAATACAAAATGTAGGGAGAACTGGATTTCTTTACAATGTGAATCAATATAACCGGTTTACAAGACAAATAACGCAAGCACAAAACAGGCAAATGTTAATGGAAAGGATTATCGGAAAAAGAGATAAAAACAATTGAAAGGATTTTTTATTCAAATCCGAGCCCATGAACAAAATGAAAAAGGAATAAAAAAACATAATAACTTCAAATAAGCTGATAAAGTGCTATTTACAAGCATAATTATAAACAGATTTTGTATGATGCAATACAAAACGTAGGGAGAATGGGGTTTCTTTACAATGTGAATCAATATGAACCGGTTTACAAGACAAATAACGCATGCGCAAAACAGGCAAATGTTAATGGAAAGGATTGTCGGAAAAAGGTATAAACAATCGAAATGATTATTTATTCAAAAACCGAGCCCATGAACAAAATGAAAAAGGAATAAAAAAAAGACTAATAATAAAATACGTGTAAATGACTGTTGTGCCAATTTACTCTAAATGGATCAGTCCGACTGTTAGTGTGGGCATCGCTTAATTGTAGGGACGGTACACATTAGATAAAAATAAATATGTACAATGTACATATGGTTATGTCTGCACTGTTTACTAACACCCGTTCAAATACAAATTCGCTCGCTCCATTTAGGTTATAAATGGTGTTAAGATTTGAAACAGAGTTAAAATGAATCAACAAAAATCAATGTTTATGTTTAGGATAAACACTACAAATGGAAAGTGTTGAAGCATATTTGAGGCCTTCAACGATACACAATTACAATATTCTGTACAGCATGACCGATCATTGCAATGTTAGGTAAATATGTTTACACTGGTATTATCCACACAGATGGGCGTCTCCACTGGCGGTAAGCCATCTTTGTATTCGATTGTACTATCGAGGGACGTCCGTATGAGTACATGATTATACGTGAAAATATGTCTTAATGTTTTTTTCCTTTTTCCTGTAAGCATATAATATTATAAATTTGATACGTATATGTCATATAAAATAATCAATGCACAATGTGTAAATAAACAGTAACCACGTTTTACCACTGATGTCAATCACTTTTGTTGACTGCTTCCTGTGTTGTTTCCAGTATTCGCGAAAAGGAAAGTGATTGGACTACACTCTACGCGGGGCTAAAACTCACAACCTTTAGGTCAGGGATCTGGCGCACTGGTCCTCCACAAGTGGGGCCCCATGTTTTAGTGTTACAATAGGTGATGCCGAATGCATATTTGATTGATGTAAATGTTCATTTCCACAGACAAGTATTAAATCACTCAATAAGATCGATTACTGAAGTGCAAACATTTTCCCATGTTGTTTGCAGAATGAACTCTCCATTCTGTTCCGCCCACAATACGCGTACATAACGTTTGTAAATATCTCTCATTGTCCGTGACATTAGATCTTCCCTGACGTGTTCTTTGAACATTAAAATTACTGGTTTCTTCTTCATATAGGCTTTCTCAAGCTCACTACCACAATAATCACTCACACAGTAATTCTCAGTAACCAGAATAATGACGACACCAGTCTGTCTAAACAGATATCTATCTCATTATGGACGTAGTAACCAGGGCGAAAGTATACGTCTCCAGTACATGAGTACATGATTATACGTGAAAATATGTCTTAATGTTTTTCATTTTTCCTGTAAGCATAGTATAGTATACATTTGACACGTATATGTCATACAAAACTAATAAATGCACAATGTGTAAATAAACAGTAACCAAGTAAGTTTATTTTTGTTTTCATGCATTCAGTTACCATCGATTGTAAAACTCGTTGGACTCAACTCTACGCGGGGCAAAAACATTGTTGATGCCGAATGCATATTTGATATGATGTAAATGTTCATTTCCACAGACAAGTATTAAATCACTCAATAAGATCGATTATTGAAGTGCAAACATTTTCCCATGTTGTTTGCAGAATGAACTCTCCATTCTGTTCCGCCCACAATACGCGTACATTCCGTTTGTAAATATCTCTCATTGTCCGTGACATAAGATCTTCCCTGACGTGTTCTTTGAACATTAAAATTACTGGTTTCTTCTTCATATAGGCTTTCTCAAGCTCACTACCACAATAATCACTCTCACAGTAATTCTCAGTAACCAGAATAATGACGACACCAGATCTGTCTAAACAGATATCTATCTCATTATGGACGTAGTACCCAGGGCGAAAGTATACGTCTCCAGTACATGAGTACATGATTATACGTGAAAATATGTCTTAATGTTTTTCATTTTTCCTGTAAGCATAGTATAGTATACATTTGACACGTATATGTCATACAAAACTAATAAATGCACAATGTGTAAATAAACAGTAACCAAGTAAGTTTATTTTTGTTTTCATGCATTCAGTTACCATCGATTGTAAAACTCGTTGGACTCAACTCTACGCGGGGCAAAAACATTGTTGATGCCGAATGCATATTTGATATGATGTAAATGTTCATTTCCACAGACAAGTATTAAATCACTCAATAAGATCGATTATTGAAGTGCAAACATTTTCCCATGTTGTTTGCAGAATGTACTCTCCATTCTGTTCCGCCCACAATACGCGTACATTACGTTTGTAAATATCTCTCATTGTCCGTGACATAAGATCTTCCCTGACGTGTTCTTTGAACATTAAAATTACTGGTTTCTTCTTCATATAGGCTTTCTCAAGCTCACTACCACAATAATCACTCACACAGTAATTCTCAGTAACCAGAATAATGACGACACTAGATCTGTCTAAACATATATCTATTTCATCATGGACGTAGTACCCAGGGCGTAGGTTTGCGTCTCCAGTACATACGAGGTTCCGGTCATGGTAAATTCCGGCAATTAGTCGAAGATTGGCATTTAAATAAGGCAAAACATTGTCATGTGCAAATACTTCGTCTTTACTGCTGTAGGAAAGAAATACGGGGAATTCATATCGCCCTTCTCCCTCTCTAATTTTACCAATGACAACATCTCTATGTGCAAGCGTGTTCGCCCGTGCTCTACGTTTGTATAACCACACAAATACAGCTATGGCTGAAATTAAAGCAATTGTTGTTGAAACTGTCACAGAAATGATTATCGTACTTCTAATGCAGATGTAATGTACAGCGGAAATCGCTGTTTCATCAATTGCGATCCGATTGCCCTTTTCGTCGATACAATTCAGTCCTTGTGATTTAATGTCAACCAGCCGAGTTGATAGAAGCCATTGAAGGAACGGTTTTGCATCACATACCGAGCAACTGATGGGGTTAGAGGTTAAAATCACATCACGGGTTCCTACATCTCCACTTTCACTGGACAGGAATAAATTCATATTGTGTAGCGATCTGGCATCTAGAGTTTTGATGTTGTTACTGCGCATGTCAATAATTCTTACATTGGTGAGACCAGTTACATTGACCGTAAATTGAGTCATTCTGTTGTATGATAGGTCAATTGTAGAAAGGTCACGACAACCTTTGAAGAAGTCACGTGGAATGTGTGTTAGATTATTTTTTGACAAGTTGATGTATGTAATGGCGGGCACTCCCGAGAGAAGTTGGCCAAATTGTTGAGGATCCTCTTCATGCATTATGTACATCCGATTTCTGGATAAATCCAATCTCGTGAGATTAGGCATGCATGACAAAATCGAACTATGTAGAAATTCTAGATCATTGTTAGATAAACCCAAGTATTCAAGGTCCCATGTCAAATTACCACCCACTATTCTACCATCTAAGCGATTTAGAGTATTGTCTTTAAATTCTAAACTTTTGATAAGCAAGTGAACTTTCCTAGTCAAAATGAGCTGAGAATTGTTTATCCATAGAGAAAATGGCTTCCTTAATATGCCGGTGGCATTTATGTTATGAAAGGATAGCATGTGATCTACAAATTCCTGTGGATTGTTATAACCTGTGATATTGTTAAAAACGTATCTTACTGGCGGAAAGTTAATTTGATTTGGTGGCCAAAACCGTGAAAGATCTAAATCCTGCAAGTGTTCGATGTCGTCCAAGCGTACATTGTCGAAGAAAATATCTCCAAACGTTGAATAAGAAACATTCACTGATTTTAAGTGTTTCATACGGTTCAGTATTGTCGTGGCATTCAGTAAGTTGACATGTGAATTGGATATATCAATGACAGATATATTTCTAGGTAGAAGAATATCAACCAGTGTGTCATCAAAATCATAAGGAGGTCTCCATTTATTCCAATCCGAGAGCACGATTTTCTTTAGCCCAGTCAACTTGTTTGTACCATTGAGTAGCGAACGCAATTCAAAAATATTCAGACTGTGACACCCAGTGAAGTCAATAACTTTCACATTTGACAATCCGACCAGTGCGTTCGGATCTACGGCTAAACGTTCAATTTTCAGATGCAGCTCTGTTAGAGATTCCAAGGCAACAAAACTAGCATTAGATAGAGTCCATTCTCTGTCCGCAATTCGGAGATAGGTCACTTTATCCCAATTTTCTCCAGTAAAATTTGACGACGTAATGATGACTGAATGCAGGAACGTGCTCACCTCAACATTCGTAATTCCCCCAGGAATACAGATCGGTACATCTCTACATATGAATGTTTTCTTATTCAAGACACAATTCCTTCCACAGAACTCGTCGGTTCCACAATCATACATACTAATCAATGTAACTATTAGACACGCCCGTAACATCTTAACATCTGAAATTCCCTTTCTACTGTAAATTGTGAATTTTGTTTCTGCTTGAACTCTGCGGTTGAGCACTTTCAAGAAGTTATTTATTAGATTTTAACACATACAGCGTTCTTCAAAAACGCAACATTTCTCAACACCGCCGAACAAAGCACTCCTTCAACATAAGCATAGCTGTATAACGAGCTGTAATTATTATCCAAACTTCCTCAATATTTTATGTCATTGTAACCCGATAGGATTATACGACTTTGCAATATCATTGAGAGTTAACTGTAGTTAAAGAATACTACGATTGAGCATGGTTGTGTACGGTTGTTTACGGTTATGCATGGTTGTGTACGGTTAGGCACTGTTGTGTACGGTTATGTACGGTTATGCACGGTTGTTTATGGTTGTTTACTGTTATGCACGGTTGTTTACGGTTACGCACGGTTGTGTACGGCTATGCACGGTTGTGTACGGTTGTTTACGGTTGTGCACGGTTCTTTACGGTTATGCACGGTTGTTTACGGTTATGCACTGTTGTGTACGGTTATGCACGGTTGTGTACGGTTAAGCATGGTTGTGTACGGTTATGCATGGTTGCGTACGGTTATGCACGGTTGTGTACGGTTATGCTAAGTTGTGTAAGGTTGTGCACGGTGGTCAGGCCCGGATACAGAAATTCCCGACTGGGGGGGCCAAACATAATGAAAATGCCCTGAACTTGAGGTGCACAGCACCGAGTGGGGGTAGGTTCGGGAGGGTTTTATTCCCCTCCTTTAAGGGGGTCCAGGGGATCTCCCCGTAACATTTTTTCAAATATTTGTATATGAAATGGTGGCTTCTGTTGTATTTCAGGGTCAAACTTTTAAGACTCATTCTCGAGAATTGCACTAGTATTATCTTGTAAAAAATACAGAACGTCCAAATGATACAAGTACCAACATTTTAACAAATTTCCAGGGGACAGCCCCTCCTGTACCTACTCCTAGTCAGCCTTCAGTATAAATCCTTGTCACAAGTGAGTAAGGGGCCATTTCGTCATAAACTCTGTGAAATAGTGTAGATATTAAAACTTTCGGGCTGATTTGGCAGAAGTTGACTATTTTTAATGTCCAAATTGAACATTAGCACACTTATAAACTGTATTAACTGGTTACCGCCTAAAGTATATACTTAAACTACTAACAGGTTTATGTATGTGATTGCAGACAGATTGGTGCTCGATAAGAAAGTCAGATTTGAGAAATTTGTTACTTCTGTTTTGCAACATTACAATGTGGACGATTTTATAGCCAGGTTCCGATTAAGCAGACATACATTTGACCTGTAGGTTCGACTGTAGGTTGGTGATTTACAATAACATACATTTACTACATTCTATACCAATCGTTGTAGCTTAATGCGCAAAATATATATATATACATGCATGTTCATGTTTCAAGTGGTGTAACATAACAAAAGGAAAAATGTAATCTCTAGTACATGAATAATTTGTCGTTTTTATTAACGTTAAGGTATTTGTATTAGCTATCTCAATAACATCTAAGTAGTTATGTTTCAAATTCAAATATCTCTTTCAGAAACATGACAGTTATTGTTCGGAACGCCTCTATATAGTATTCAAACCTCCAAGTATATAGGTCCGTGATATCACACTGCAAAACTTGCTTGTATGAAAGGACCACAATTATGATGGTGTCTTATTACTCAATCTTTTGAATTATTTAATTTTCCTTATGACTCGGTAAAGCCGCGGTAATACGAACGTATTCAAAATACAAAGAAAACTATTGTGTGTTTAGTTTGAATACAAATTCTTAATGAAAATGTGAAAATATGAAAGAAGGCTTGTTCTAGAAAAACTAAATTATTTTATTTTGCAAAACTTTAGGCCCAAGTTTTACATTCGCTTCCATAAATTATTGAATTGTTTAAAATTATTTTAAGAAATTTTATTTTCACTGTTTCAAACTAAAACAACACCACATTAGATCTCTGTCTCTGTTACATTTGATGCTCAATAATCAGCGTATTACAGACGCTTTCAACATGATAAGGAAATTGAAAGCGACTGTCTGGTGTAAAGTGAAGAGCACAATATTTTTCTATACGGTCTCAAGGCCGATGAGCACATCAGTAGAGGAAAAATGATAGGAGTCAGCACCACATTGTGGTGCCTTGCTCATTGTGGTGCCTTGCTCATTGTGGTGCCTTGCTCATTGTGGTACCTTGCTCATTGCGGTATCATACTAGTACGCAGCAACTCTGATGATAGAACAATTGTTCGCATCCTCACAAAGCCTATACGCGTCAAATGCGGTTTATTCGGAACATAATACAGGGGAAGTAACTACCGCGAAACTGTCGTTGTTGTCGCTACAGTTATACATCTTGACATCGGGTTTTCAGATAAGACAACGTACTGTTAAACTGCGAGAGCATAATATAAAACGCTTTTATCATATAAAGAAGTTCATTTTGTTCGATATCAGTACTCGCGTTAGCTCGTGCATTAGAGGAGATTAAATATTCGCGGAAATATGGAGGATGAAGAGAAAAAACAAATATTACAGCGTTATTATTTCAACGAGAAAAACCCTGCAGCTTATGCAGGTCCTCGGAAACTATTTAGTGTACTCGAAAAGAAATATCCGGAGACATTTACTATCGACTTTGTAAAACAATGGTTGAATGATCAAGATGCATATTCCCTTCAGAAGCCGCGAAAGCATAGATTTAAGACGACTAAGTGCGAGTAACAGGAATTGGTGAACAGCTAGACATTGATCTACTGTCCATGGCTAACCTCGCTGATGATAATGATGGGATCGCGATTTTTGCTTTGCGCTATTGACATACTATCGAGGAAACTGTGGGTCAGATCGTTGAAAAACAAGACCGCTAAAGTGGTATTGAGCGCTATGAAAGACATCATGAATGACATTTCTCCGATGAAAATTACTATTACGAAACTAGTCGTTGTTGTCGCTACAGTTATACATCTTGACATCGGGTTTTTGAGACAAGTCATCGTACTGTTAAATAAGCTTCATGTGGGCCAGTTTAGACCACAACGCATTCGATGACCCCTTCTTATTCTATATAAAGCCACCATCTTGAAATGAGGGAATTTTCAGATCCATTCGTGCGTAATGTATCTATTTATAAATATGACAGTGTGTTGTGTAATACATAAGTGATATTCCAGCAGACGACGCGTTTAGCATCACATTCAAATTATATTGAATTAATAACCGTTGCATCCATCTTCATTCTATTTGACGATTTAGTGGTGATTTAAACTACCTACAACCACTGTTAAATCTTTCTGAATTAAAATCACTCTTGTAACTTAAGACATATATAGTGACTTGTTCATGACTTGATCTTTACATCAAGTTTTTTAGACAAGTCATCGTACTGTTAAACAAGCTTCACAGCTTATATTAGTCTTTTCAACCACTCATTTTGTTGAATTAAAATCTTCTTCTTTAATGTATTACTTATTTCAGTGTCTATCTAACCGTGAAATCTACATTTTATAATAGGTAGCAGTCACTTGGCAACATTTTTAATAGTACTTTACCATTACGTTTATCTCGAGTCATTCACCTGTTAGTAAAGAGGGTGTCTAAATTAAAAATGATAGTAGTACAACAGTTTCATTGATGGGATGATAATGGGATTCTTGATATGAATGGGATTCTTGATATATATAGAACTTGTCGCAAAAATGATAATGAAAATAGTTTCTATTACATACTGAATATAATCTTTCTTTCAGTTTTCTAAGTCCCTACTGACAAAATGTAACACATAAAAAGAGGATTATTTTTTGTAGATATAAAGCAAGTTTATTTACTGTTAATTTTTATAGTTAAGATTTTACAAAAATAGAAATCATAGGACAGCTTTTAAATAAACCCTTTTCCTTGTATTACAGAACAAATACTCGCCACCCCATCTTTCTAGAACATTTACTCATATTTTGTATGGCTTAAATTGATATAAAACACAGGTTTTGCAATTACCAGTTATTACATGTCTCTAGACAAAATAGAAAACATTAAATGTTTAATCATAAGATAGATGGATACATGTTAAGAGTTTGTGTTTGTACATGGAATAATTCTATTATAAACAGCCGATGGATTATTTATGCATTTGAAATTATTCTGTTACAAAATACAGAATATGAATTAATTTTGAAATTATTCTATTTTTACAAAACACAGAAACATTCATAAAATGAAACAGAGTTACGTGTTTAGATGGAAATATTTTCATAGATTTCAAATAACTACCTATAGCTATTTCAAAATAATCTCATGATTGGTGAGAGAATAAGTTAAAGAGGAGTTAACAGAGTGCAACACTTGCTTCACGAGTCAAAAACAATTGTGTATTTATCTCATATGGCGGTGCATTCTGTTGGTGACTGAAAACTAAAGTCATTTTTAATTAAATAGCATTTAAGTATTTTTTGTAAATGTCATTCTTGATTCCCCCTCTTTTAAGATGTTCAAGTAGTAATTGTAAACCACATGACTCTACACCTTTTAAGCTTGATTATGTTCGCATTGTAATAGTTTAAGGAAGGATGATATACACAATTGTATTTAATAGGGAAACTTTAACCACGCTTCTACTGATAAGACCAGTGACTTTATTAAATGTTTGTTGGTTTATAAAGTAGGACCATTAAAATCGTCATGACATCATGAAGAAGCTTTAGTTTGTTGAGTATAAACTTACATATACCTACAATCCTAAATAATCCAGGTGAAAAAATACATTTATTGATAAACTGTGGTCAACAGAAATGATGATCATTATGTAAACATATTGGAGTATTAGATTAACGTATTAACGTATTTGAAGAGCATTTCCAATACAGTAAAACCTTTATCATGACAACAATTGACATACAATTTTATCTAACGATAAGTCAAACGTTAAAAATATGTTAACTAAAGAATGTTATATGATAATGTGACAAACTTGTTGAAATGGTTTTGAGTCAGCGTTGCTTTAACATTTCAACAATACAGTGATACGTCGCTACTATGGTCAGGCATTCCGTTTTCTAAAAATGTGTTTATAGACTTTTTGAATAGTCATAGCAACATTGTGTACAATTTTGTAACACTTACAGCTCAATTTGTTTAAACGTATTATAAAAACCTACGACTTATATGTATGTATTCTTAACATTTACTTAACAAATTTGATATTTAAATTGTTGTGTCTTGAATGTAAGACTCTTGCTTGTTTCTAGACGTTTTTATATACTCTTAGTTAAATGGTAAACACCATCTATTGGAAAAAACGATCGAGAAAGAGAAGTCACAAAGCAACACCTTTGTTTATTAGATACATTTATTTTTTCTCTAAATCATCTACAGATAAGTACATTTCTTTAATAAAATAGACACATTTTTTTTTGTTCTATCCAGATGGAACACATGAATGAAGTCAGTCAGTTCGTTGATGGAAATGTCACAGATCATAAAGTGTTGTATACAAAAGACATGTAGCACACTTTAGCTTCGCCAATATCGTTTTACTATTAGCCCGACAAGTTCGACAGACCTGTTATATCACTATCACTCAGTATCTTCCATTTGTTCCGTATCTTCTTCATCTTCCAACTGTGGAGTAACGTAATTGTCCAGCACTTTATCAAACAGAAATCTCCGTTTAAGAATGGCGTACTTTAAGGCTTCCTCCCCTTCGTAGTGTTCTGTTATATTCTTGGGTGTCAAGGAGTGAAGACGTGCATTCAGAAAATGGATATGTTTGATACTAAAGAGAAGAAAGTAAGGAGGAAGTTTAAAAAGAGCATATCTCGAGCAAATCCTATGCCTCATTCCGAAATGTACATACGGATGGTTCTCCCAGCGGAGCAGACGACAGCTATAGCTATATAGCTATATACAGGTCTGTCGAACTTGTCGGGCTAATAGTAAAACGATATTGGCGAAGCTAAAGTGTGCTACATGTCTTTTGTATACAACACTTTATGATCTGTGACATTTCCATCAACGAACTGACTGACTTCATTCATGTGTTCCATCTGGATAGAACAAAAAAAAATGTGTCTATTTTATTAAAGAAATGTACTTATCTGTAGATGATTTAGAGAAAAAATAAATGTATCTAATAAACAAAGGTGTTGCTTTGTGACTTCTCTTTCTCGATCGTTTTTTCCAATAGATGGTGTTTACCATTTAACTAAGAGTATATAAAAACGTCTAGAAACAAGCAAGAGTCTTACATTCAAGACACAACAATTTAAATATCAAATTTGTTAAGTAAATGTTAAGAATACATACATATAAGTCGTAGGTTTTTATAATACGTTTAAACAAATTGAGCTGTAAGTGTTACAAAATTGTACACAATGTTGCTATGACTATTCAAAAAGTCTATAAACACATTTTTAGAAAACGGAATGCCTGACCATAGTAGCGACGTATCACTGTATTGTTGAAATGTTAAAGCAACGCTGACTCAAAACCATTTCAACAAGTTTGTCACATTATCATATAACATTCTTTAGTTAACATATTTTTAACGTTTGACTTATCGTTAGATAAAATTGTATGTCAATTGTTGTCATGATAAAGGTTTTACTGTATTGGAAATGCTCTTCAAATACGTTAATACGTTAATCTAATACTCCAATATGTTTACATAATGATCATCATTTCTGTTGACCACAGTTTATCAATAAATGTATTTTTTCACCTGGATTATTTAGGATTGTAGGTATATGTAAGTTTATACTCAACAAACTAAAGCTTCTTCATGATGTCATGACGATTTTAATGGTCCTACTTTATAAACCAACAAACATTTAATAAAGTCACTGGTCTTATCAGTAGAAGCGTGGTTAAAGTTTCCCTATTAAATACAATTGTGTATATCATCCTTCCTTAAACTATTACAATGCGAACATAATCAAGCTTAAAAGGTGTAGAGTCATGTGGTTTACAATTACTACTTGAACATCTTAAAAGAGGGGGAATCAAGAATGACATTTACAAAAAATACTTAAATGCTATTTAATTAAAAATGACTTTAGTTTTCAGTCACCAACAGAATGCACCGCCATATGAGATAAATACACAATTGTTTTTGACTCGTGAAGCAAGTGTTGCACTCTGTTAACTCCTCTTTAACTTATTCTCTCACCAATCATGAGATTATTTTGAAATAGCTATAGGTAGTTATTTGAAATCTATGAAAATATTTCCATCTAAACACGTAACTCTGATTCATTTTATGAATGTTTCTGTGTTTTGTAAAAATAGGATAATTTCAAAATTAATTCATATTCTGTATTTTGTAACAGAATAATTTCAAATGCATAAATAATCCATCGGCTGTTTATAATAGAATTATTCCATGTACAAACACAAACTCTTAACATGTATCCATCTATCTTATGATTAAACATTTAATGTTTTCTATTTTGTCTAGAGACATGTAATAACTGGTAATTGCAAAACCTGTGTTTTATATCAATTTAAGCCATACAAAATATGAGTAAATGTTCTAGAAAGATGGGGTGGCGAGTATTTGTTCTGTAATACAAGGAAAAGGGTTTATTTAAAAGCTGTCCTATGATTTCTATTTTTGTAAAATCTTAACTATAAAAATTAACAGTAAATAAACTTGCTTTATATCTACAAAAAATAATCCTCTTTTTATGTGTTACATTTTGTCAGTAGGGACTTAGAAAACTGAAAGAAAGATTATATTCAGTATGTAATAGAAACTATTTTCATTATCATTTTTGCGACAAGTTCTATATATATCAAGAATCCCATTCATATCAAGAATCCCATTATCATCCCATCAATGAAACTGTTGTACTACTATCATTTTTAATTTAGACACCCTCTTTACTAACAGGTGAATGACTCGAGATAAACGTAATGGTAAAGTACTATTAAAAATGTTGCCAAGTGACTGCTACCTATTATAAAATGTAGATTTCACGGTTAGATAGACACTGAAATAAGTAATACATTAAAGAAGAAGATTTTAATTCAACAAAATGAGTGGTTGAAAAGACTAATATAAGCTGTGAAGCTTGTTTAACAGTACGATGACTTGTCTAAAAAACTTGATGTAAAGATCAAGTCATGAACAAGTCACTATATATGTCTTAAGTAACAAGAGTGATTTTAATTCAGAAAGATTTAACAGTGGTTGTAGGTAGTTTAAATCACCACTAAATCGTCAAATAGAATGAAGATGGATGCAACGGTTATTAATTCAATATAATTTGAATGTGATGCTAAACGCGTCGTCTGCTGGAATATCACTTATGTATTACACAACACACTGTCATATTTATAAATAGATACATTACGCACGAATGGATCTGAAAATTCCCTCATTTCAAGATGGTGGCTTTATATAGAATAAGAAGGGGTCATCGAATGCGTTGTGGTCTAAACTGGCCCACATGAAGCTTATTTAACAGTACGATGACTTGTCTCAAAAACCCGATGTCAAGATGTATAATTGTAGCGACAACAACGACTAGTTTCGTAATAGTAATTTTCATCGGAGAAATGTCATTCAGGATGTCTTTCATAGCGCTCAATACCACTTTAGCGGTCTTGTTTTTCAACGATCTGACCCACAGTTTCCTCGATAGTATGTCAATACCCCCGCCTACAAACGCTTCGTAAAAATTGGTGGAGAATCCCTGGGTAGCGAATCCCCGTTGCCCTCACATGCTGCGAGTAACGTCTACAGAATTCCTCAGAAGAGATTTATTAGAAGACGATACTGTGACTACAGTGGAATCAAGAATAGGTTCCAATTGATGCCTACGAATAACGTGGTTGGATACCATTATTCAGTTTTAATTTAGAATTTACGGAGTGCTGGAGGTGTGGTGAGTCTTTCACCAGTTATCACATTTACAAGGCAATGTCAAGGCGATGTTACCAGTGTCGAGGTTATGGACATTATGCAAATTATTGTCCAAGAATGAACAAAAGTCAACCAACTTCTGCAAATCTTAGCCAGTCTTCATCAGATGTCAGTGATCCAATTTGCAATGTCGTAACAAATGTAGAAGAGAAAGCAGACGATATTTGTGACCAGGAATCTTTGTGGGCAGTATTGCCATATTTTAGTTTGTGTAATAATGAAGTAGTGAAAGTGTGTGTAACCAAGGCAAATCAGATGCACAATGCCAAACTTGGTTATAAAAAGAAAGAAAATAGTAATCTCAATGATAAAATTGAAGAACTGAAGCAAGAAATTGAAAACAAACTGTCCACAATCACTGCACTGGAAGAAAAGCTCAAGTCACTTTCTGAAGACTTGAAGAACAAACGCATCTAGAATCTTCAACTAGCTAATCAGTACTGTGATGTGAAAAATGGGCTAGATAAGGCAAACAAGTTGGCGAAGGAGGAGAGTAGAATTAAAAGAAATAACAAAGTAGACACAATGAATTTATCTTCGTATCTGTGTAGGACACTTATACAACTAAATGTCAGAAGTCAAAGGGAACAGCAGCGCCTTCCGAATCTTCAATTTGAATGCTTAAGGTGTGGAAGTGACATACATCACTTGCCAAATGAATGTCCAGTGGATCTTTTAAATGCGCCGTGTTTTAGATCTGAATTTAACACGCATTTCTCTGTGCTTTGCAATGAAAAGTAATTTTGATGTATGATATTGGTTACCATGATATGTAATTTACTTTGAGGGACCAAAGTTCTCAAAGTAGGGAGGAATTATTATGCCGTAAAATATGATAAAATTGCACACAACAAATGTTTGTAAGATAATTGTATTGAGTAGAAAGTATTGATTTAAAATGAAATGACATCATGATTTTGTTAGACAAAACCAGACTCTATATTTTGACATGTTTGTCTAAGTTATTATAACTTCACAAACCAGTTGATTATAATGGTGTTAACATTGTTGTCATTTAGCGCAATTCCTTTGATATTAAGAAACCTACATTTATTTTCATTTAAAACTATTTAAACCTTACTTTATCTGGCATAATTCTCATGTCTCAACTTCCTTTCATCCATATGGAGGTGCAAAGCCATGTTTGCATAATTGTGATTAGGTGCGAACAATTTTAATTGATACTTTCAAATTGCTAAATATGTGCTCCATATGTCAGTTCATGGACACAGGTATATAAAGGCATGCTTCCTTTAAAGGATAGAAATAGAATATAAAGAAAGAAGCTTAGAATAATTTACTTTGTGAAAGTTTACTTTGTGAACTACTTACTTTGAGGTATAAGAAACTATTGGCGACATTGGGCATAAAAACATATGTGCACTGTGAACTGTGAACTGTTATTATACTTATTGTTATTATTTTGGACTTGTGTGGAATAAAAATGAATAGAACGACATCCGCCTTGCGTGCTGTTTATAGTGGTACTAGATTTATGCGAACCACCAACGGTGAAGAAATCCTCCCCTCCAAACGCTTCGTAAAATTTACATTGCTGTCTTCTCAACTGCTGACTTTATCGAATGCCGACAATTGATCTAATTAAACTAATACAAGTTTAAATATTTAATTGCGAATATGAAGTAAACCAAACAATGGAATGAGACGGCAATGATGTCCCTTGATCTCTCAAATGAGTACTTGAAAAGTGAAACTATAGTTCATAACTAAGTAAAACAATAACTATCTTTAATCAAAGCGCTGAAAGCACTGGAGTTGTTCGGTATTGAACACTGGTTTTATATTCAGAAATTCCAGAAAGTACAGAGAAAAATGCCAACATAATGCCTGGTAATTTAACACTACTCGTATTCAAGGAATATTTCTTCCTATTACAGAACCCCAGTTTACTATTATATGTTTTATCACCTTTCTCACAGAGATTTACTTAGATGGGAGTGGGGTTGGCCATGTCCCACCTGGCTGTTTTTACTGGTGGCTTAATTTTAAAAGGCATGGATTAAAACCAGATAGTTATCAGACGTAGCACGTTTACCGTTACTGACCTCCACTATTCAGAAAGTTTCATGAAAATCCATAAATATTTCCTGAGCTATGCTCCCAATAAGATGTAATCAATGGAGATCAAAGAGCAAGTAAGACACAGTTATGGTTTGTGTTTACAGCACTTCAGGCTGTTACAATAATTGAGTTAACTCAAAACAATTTTAACATAGAATATCAAAGACATTTTTAGTATTTTTCTGTAAAAATCAATGCTAGATCCTAGCTTAGACCTGACTTCGACAGTTAAAACGCTCAGTTGTTTGTTACGCTCAGTTGTTGGTTTACTTTTTGTAACAGATTTACCTTTTCTGTTATTCTTGCGCATGCGCAGAATACCTTTTCTGTTATTCGTACGTAACTTCCGTAGTTAAGACGCAAACGTAGTTAAGCGATGCGACTGTAGAAATTTGCCATAGAACTAGTTGTTCTACCGAACAACTAAAAAGAGGGTCGGCGCAATTTGAAGGTTAAGATTTGTTGTGCAAAATAAAAAAAAGGCCGAGATGTTACGCATGCTGGTCACTCCAGTTCCAAAATGGATTTCGGTAATTTCACCAAAATTTAGTGGATTTCGGTAAATTCACCGAAATTGAGTGTATTACGGTAATTAACGTAACCTTTATCGAGAGTGTGAACCAATCCGCATCAAGGTTACAAACGTTGTTCGGTTGAAGAGAAATTGCCTAGCAAATCCATGTAAGTACGGCTGCGTCGAAAAAGATGGTCGGCGCAACTTGAAGTATACAAATTTGTTGCAATCTGAAGGTTAAAATTTGTTGTACAACATAAAAAATGCCTAAAATTTCTGTTATTCAATCACGCTATATACAGAAACTCCGAGACTTGTAAGGGGAGATCACTGCGTAGGAGACTGCATCAATCGTAACATATCGGCGGTATCCGGCAGAGCGAATAATGCCGAGGTGTTCCGAATGAGACTGCATAAAATAACTCCGTAGTGTGATTAGTCATAGCTAGACACTGTATAGTTTGTTTCAATATAGTTCATCAGTACTTATTGCATAAGTCGTGAACTCACACGTCCATGTTAATAAACGTGTTACATAGCGATTTATCTGATTGAAACAATATAAATGTTCGCGACGGATACATAAAACCAAGAAAGTCTTCGTAATTCCAACACCGTACAATTCCCCGTGGTGATGAATAACAACACTACTTACTGGATAAATCTTGAAATACACTATACACAATGATAACCAATTAGCTTCAAGGTTACACATATTTTTATATTGAAGAGAAATTGCGCGAAATTGCCTTGGTGGACTGGTTAACGTAAGATTTGATTGGTTTACAAAACACTGAATATGCAAATAGCAAAACCACGTTAGTACGGTTGCGCCGAAAAATACTGTAAAACATTACCAGTTACCTTAGTCAGTTATTGTAGTGCAGTCAATATAGAAGCAGTCACGACAATGACATTGTGCGCGTATATAGATCTATGGAATCAGACCTCAGCCATGTCCAATTTATAAATGACAAACATTTATTTATTATTGTTTTATTGACTTGAATAAGCATATTGTTTATTTGCATTTAATGTACACAACCTTATATTTATTAGGCGCTTCATTTTTTTCTTATTTATGCCGCTTTCTGATATGAACAGAACAGAACAGAACTGAAATTTCTATTAGGCATATCCGATCTACTTCATAGTCCATATTCATACAAACGGTTAACCTAGTATATGATGACACCTGCTTCAAGATAGTCATCGAATTTGCGTTATTTTAGAAAAATGCATATTAAGAACATTTATGATAATGTGTATATATAGAGACAAAAAAATAATTAGACAATGACTTCTCCGATTTACAAGATTTCTAATTGCTAAGACCACACAATAACCCTTTGATGTCTAAAATCGGTTTCTTTCGGTTTAAAAACACACCAATATCAAACCAGTAGTATATGGGGGGTCTCTTTAGGGCCAGTGACAATCACCATGTAAAGATTATGAAAAACAAAAAAGCCGAAGGGCATGCGCAGTCCTTGGCCCTAAAGAGACCCCTATACTACTCAAACCAACAGAAACAATAACTATATTGAAAAAGATGGTCGGCGCAATTTAAAGGTTAAGATTTGATGCGCAACATAAAACAATGCAGAGATGTTACCATTGTTGGTCACTCCAGAGTCAAAATGCATTCAGGTAAATTCAATGAAGTCCAGTGGATTACGGTAAGGTAACATACCCTATATCGAAAGGTCAACCAATCCGCGTCAAGGTTACATACGTAATTAAACTAGCATTTAGTGTAATCTTAGTTCGAAGACTCTGCTCATAGTCATAGACATCATTTCCTTCCGTGTCACAGAACGCCATAGGCCTATGTATCGTGACGACGAGAGCGAACAATATCCTCTTAGAAAAATGTTTACCAAGTTTATACGAAATCCGGTATGGTTGTCCGTTTATGTATTCCTGTTTCCATTCGATATTTTCATTCATCACACTTTTATAGTGAGAATTGCATCCCATGCTTTCTCAGCACCTTGAACTCTACCTTCAATCGCAACATCTCGGCAATTTCCGTACAGTTCGGAAATCGAACTATATAGCCGATGTGATCCGATTGCTCTACCTTATTCCTAACAATATGGAGTCATGAACATGGTTTATAAGTCCGCGACGGAATGAATTGTTTTTAAAACATACAATAGAGATAATCAGATTAACAAAAACTGCAGTAACGATTTGCTACAGTATACATAATATTGTTCCAACTCGTCTGCGTCCAGTTAAACGGTATTTCATTCGTTGTCTATAAAATAGCGAATTCGTAACTTCTGCGAGCGGGCAATTTTTAGGAATGAAAGCGGGAATTGTTTGTGAATGAATCGTTTTGACGATATATAGTATAGTAACCTAGGCTGCAGTCAAACGTGGGATCAACAAAACAAGAAATGTATCCGAATGGAGCAATTGTTTCCGAAAACAAATAGTCCTCCCTCATCGATTTCTCTTTTTACGTATCCAAAAGCTGCTGAAATATATGCAAATTTATCAAAGACAAAGGAAAGTAGTACGGTGCTTAGTGATGTCACGATCAATTCGACATATTGACTCGTTAATGGAAATTATGCGCAGTGATACATAGAGTGGTATCATATGTGTCTAACTCTGCGACGACTGTTTTCAAAATTACGGTTACTAAACGAACACGGGACTAACGTCCCAGTCTAAAATCACTACCATACTGTTATCATAATCGCAACTTAATTACAGACATATCAGTATTACGAATAAGCAAACAATATGAACCAATAAAATCGTCTTATTTCTGGCATGTTCGACATACATCGCAATAAAAAGAAATACATTTCCAACACGTTTGACGGAAACCACCTGGAAATGAAATTCGGCCACACGAATTTGAATAAAAAATTCCGGGTAGAACACATCAAACTTTCGAGCCCCGGAAAGGTTATTAAACTATAAATAAACATAGTAATTCCCAACACACGAGATAAATGTCAATGGCGTTGAAGGTATTTTCTTGATTATGTAGAAAACGGCATCGTTTTTTGTAACGTCATGAATAAATTGACGTCATGACGTAGGACGTCGTAGCTAAGAAACCTCGACGCAGTAGAAAGCAAAACGTACGCAATCGAACACGCATTTATCTTCATTCGTTATTCAAGAACAGTTTTATACAATATGATGCAGGTAAGCAGTGTTTTTTTATTGCAATATTTTTTTCTTTAAGTACTTTATCCGTCCAACATTATAAAACGATGATAATACACACAAAATATGTTGAGAAAAACATTTCCTGCTACACAAGCATATTTTGTTATGTTAAATCTAGTTTTCATAATTTTGCGGAATATTACAATTAGTTAAATATTGACGTTCAAAACTATTTGATCCGTAGACCCGGGTTCGAATCCCGGTAGCGCCACTGACCGATTTTCGTGTTCCTCAAAACATGACTTTATTTTATTAAATATCGGCTTATATACAAAAAATATATTTAAAGATATGTTAATTTTATCCCCTTTAAATTGAATACAGTTATTTGTATTATGACAAACTCAAAGGTAGACTTTAAATCTGTTTTGAGCTGTAGTCTGACAGAAGCCAATGCTAGTACAGCAATGAAAATAATAAAATATTTGTACATTTTCCAGACAGAAGATCAATCATTGCAATCAGTACTTCGAGAAAAGTACAACATTGACGAGCCCCTTTTTGCTGAGGGAATATTTGTATCCCTACTTGGTGATCATGCAGCCAATCTTGTTTGCTTGGGTCTTGGTATGAAGTGTTTGGTGATAGCAAAGATTGTATTCAGTGGAGACTCCATGGATTACGATCTACTATCTCTTGTACCACTAACTCTGTTCTCGATGTCTTACCAATGTTCAAGTCAGAAAGTGACGGTTAGTTATTTTTGTCATACTGAGCTATTTACTTGACTTTTCTTAGATAATTCTAATTAATATTGTGTAATAGATGTTTCGTTGATTTTCTCAGTCATACGCATTTCTGGTTATGAATTGAGTTATACGATTACAGTATTGGTACATGTACTAAATTAGGACAAAGTGACCAAATTATGATTGTTTTGCAAAAACTCCTTTTCAAACATTGGATTCAGATTACCAATCCCTTTATTTGTTTAATATATGAATACTATATGTTTTCCTGCGTCTTTCTGTTTGTTCAAATACATTATATGACTCACTTATGTGTAACATTCCTGCAATACCCCTTTCATACAAATACACTTTGCAAATATTTAAATATGCCTAGAATGAATAAGTTTTACAGTACGATAATGTTTTGTATTTCAGGTTAAAAGTCGATTTAAACCCACCCCGATATTTCAACTTTGTTCTTCTACAAACCAAGCTGCAGTGTGGGACAACTTCACATCTATAATACGTGATGTGTATCAACTGGACAGAGGAGATGTCTGGATCTCAACTCCATTGAAACCCGTTAGTTCATCGATCCTACGCCAATATTCGAAGTTCACCGAATGCGGCGATTCGCTTCTCTCAAGATCACCATCGCAAATCAACCAATGGTATCAGGGCACACTTCCAGTGTGTCATAGCGCTGATTGTTTCAATGTGGAATTCGACAGCTTTGTGAATGACGCACCCTTGTCCTTGATAAAAGAAAATGAGTTGAATATGTCTAACAACAGCATCATTGTGCCACCTGATATTTCTGTAAACGTGGACTCTAGTCGTCAATCTGAGAGCAAAGTAATGAAATTATTTCGACGATTTGTGTCATGTTGCAAGGGGAAGTAGAGCGAGTGTATTTGTTTGATTTCGTTATATTTGTGTCGTCTGCAATTTTTTGTGTCTTTTCTATAAAAAGGAATATGGAAAAACATAATGTTTTTGTGTATTTTTTTCAACTTGCTATCTAATTGTTTTATAACATGAACATGCTACAATACCAACCTAAGACTGAGGCTCAGTTCAGTGCAGACATTTATTTAACCGAAGCCGAGCACCCTATATTCACAATGGATCACATGATTTGGATCACGTTGAATGAATTTATTGAATACTTTATTCAGCTAGTTTTATAAATGAATACAATAATGCGTAAATAGTTACTTATTAACTTTGTGAAAACTTTCCATTTTTCGTTAAAAAATAATAATTAAATTGTAATTTAGACTTAATCTTATACAGATCAAAGTGTCTATCCAGTCAGAGGTTTATATTAGAATCAGCCCGTAAGATAATAACAATACATCCGAGAGAAAATATCATGAGGTAGATAGTCTTCTTTTTTATCAAAACACACTAAGAAATGATATTGAAAAAGGCACGTTAATGCCTTCATACAGACATACTTAAAAATACTGCATTATAACTTTTCTTAGAAGTTTCCCGGAATTGCGAAACAGATATATTTCCTATATGCAAGCGCTAACACGGCACGTACGTCGTGATTGAAACTCCTGTATCGGACTCGTGTATTTGGGAACATGTGTACAAACTGTGTGTAGGCATTTGCTCATGTTTATGAATACGCTAATTTAAAAAAGACCTTCAATATATTTACCTTTAAAAATACAGAAACTGATGATAAATTATCACATGTATTCAAATACCAACCAACATTTTAACACAATGTATTTTGCATATCACATTGCAAAACTTGCTTGTATGAAAGGACCACACTGATGGTGTCTTATTACACAATCTTTTGAATTAATTTAATTTTCCTTATGATTCGGTAAAGTTTAAATATATAAAGAAAGCATGCAGGTATAATGTTTCGTCGCGGTAATGCGGACGTATTCAACATACAAAGAAAACCCTTATAAATGTGTTTTACATTGTAGTTTGAATGCAAATTCTGTATACGATGAGGACAATGTAATTTAAAGATTAAGGCATTTTGAAATGCAATTCTAATAAGGAAAATGTGAAAATATGAAAGTAGGCTTGTTCTAAAAGAACAAAATTATTTTATTTTGCAAAAATTTAGGCCCAAGTATTACATTCCCTTCCATAAATTATTGAATTGTTTAAAATTATTTTAAGAAATTATATTTTCACTATTTCACACTAAAACAACACCACGACATATCTCTGTCTCTGATATGTATGATGCTAAATAATCTGTGTTAACAGACGCTTTCAACATGATACGGAAATTGAAAGCGCCTGTCTGATGTAGAGTGAAAAGCATACAATTCTTCTAGACGGTCGTCTCAATGCCGATGAGAAGTTATTACATTTGCGTCCACTATACTGGTAGTATACTAGAGGAAATCGACCATAAATCAATGTATTTTATATAAAGTGCTAAAAGAATAGTAACTTTAACACCTAATCAGTGGGTATAAGTTTATATTAGGAATACAGAAATAGGTCACTCCACAGCCGTCTGGGGGGACAGGGCCCCCTTGCCCGCCCCCCCCCCCGTAGGATCTTCGAAACCTCGAACTGTCGTCGGACCTAGCAATTAGTTCGAGCCATCTACTGTTCGAGGCATCTACGGTATACGCGTATATTTCCTAATTGACAGTCGCCGGTTTTCATACTGAATGCACGTCGATTAATAGTCGCAGCATTATTCATAATAATAAAATTAAAAAAGAAATGAAAGCAAAGCAAAAATACCCTGTGGCACCTTATTCTCTCTCGTTTATTCTTATACGCATGAATTGTCTGTCACATAGTACATGTACAGTGGAAACTCCCTAATCCGGAAACTCTCCGATCCGGAAACTTCCTGCAACCGGACAATTTTCTCGGTTTAGTTCCTCCAGTACAACATATAAAAAATCCCCCACAGTCCGAAATTTTCTGTCCGGATTGTTATTTTACAGGTAAAATAAATCTCCCAAAACCGGACGATAATTTTCCGCAAAAATACGTCAGATCGTATAATGACTGAGAATTGAGAGAAGGCATAATAATTTAATTATCTCTATGAATACATACCATTAGACGTTATCATCGTATGCATTAAGTTTTGATGGAAACAAGGTAAGACCGGGTACGAGATGTACTTATTTTGTAAACAATTGGAAAACATTGGATGTGAGCGCAGAAAAGGGCCCATTAGGTACACAAATCACAATTCAAAATTATTACCCTAGATTATTTTTTTTCCTCTACGAAAAATCTTTTGAAATGAAGCTATGGTGCATAGTTTTCAGGTATGGTGTTTTGATAATACATCGTACTAAGTGCATGGCTTGTCAGGTTTTATGGACGGTAAAATGTCGCAAAATACCCATACTTAATTTCAGCTATGTTTAAAATCATTTGACTGTAAAATGATTCATTGAAATACTTGCACATTATAATGATAATTTACATAATTTATGGAAGAACTCAAATATCAACCAATATTTCACACATCATGTATTTTGCATATCGCATTGCAAATCTTCCTCTTATGAACGTTGCATAAATATGTTGGTCTCTTATAACTTATGATTTTGGGCTATAAATTGAAGTTTCAAGTTTATATACATTTTGTAGCTTAAATTAGTCTGCAAAGTCAAATAAAAGAATGCATTCAGACATTATATATTACATCGCGATAACGCAAACAACCTCTAGCCAAATGGTATTTAAGTCTTTGCTCTAGAGAACATATTCAATATAGTAGCGGATCAGTGGTCCAGTGGTAAAACGCTGGACTTGTAATCCACGGATCGCTGGTTCGATTCCCCGCTCCATCACTGACCGTACTAACAGTCTTTCGGACGAGACTTTAAAAACCGAGGTCCCGTGTATGATGCTTTACATCGAGCACGTAAAAGAACCAGGGGTGCTTCTGGAACTGGGGCATCTTCTGTATCATGCACTATCCTCCAAATATAATATGACTAACATTCTTCCGGAGGCGTCGCCCATGTGGGAAACCGGTGGCGACGATAAATAAAAGCATATACAACAACAACATATTCAAATTACTGAAAGAATGTCTTGCCTACGGACATTCAATAGAGGAATTCTCTCCAGTCCGGACTCTCCTCTAATCCGACCTTTAAAGTTTGTCCGAGGGGTGTTCGGATTAGGGAGTTTCCACATGTACAACTGGCAAGTAATTATCACGAAGTGCGAATAACATGAGTATACTAGTATATTAAGCGGTCATTGAAAGGTGTGAATTATTGTATTGTTCGACTATCTATAGTGAACAATGAATGAAATGATAGCTAGGGACCCCAAATCCTGTTCGAGTGTTCGACCTATCTCTGTTCGAGTGATCTACTGTTAGATAATATGAAATAAGAAGGGGTTTCGCCGGGACTTAAGAACCTGTTCGAGGTATCTACTGTGTTCAAGCCAAAACTGTTCGAGGTTTCGAAGTTTTACTGTACAAGTAAACGACCGTTTGTTACAAATAACTGCAAATAAGCTGATAAAGTGCTATTTACAAGCATAATTATAAACATATTTTGTATGATGCAATACAAAACGTAGGGAGAACTGGATTTCTTTACAATGTGAATCAATATAACCGGTTTACAAGACAAATAACGCATGTGCAAAACAGGCAAATGTTAATGGAAAGCATTATCGGAAAAAGAGATAAAAACAATCGAAAGGATTTTTTATTCAAATCAAAATGAACAAAATGAAAAAGGAATAAAAAAACATAATAACTTGAAATAAACTGATAACGTGCTATTTACAAGCATAATTATAAACATATTTTGTATGATGCAATACAAAACGTAGGGAGAATGGTGATTCTTTACAATGTGAATCAATATAAACCGGTTTACAAGACAAATAACGCATACGCAAAACAGGCAAACGTTAATGGAAAAGATTATCGGAAAAAGGTATAAAAAAATCGAAATGATTTTTTATTCAAATCCGAGCCCATGAACAAAATGAAAAGGGAATAAAAAAATACTAATAATAAAATACGTGTAAATGACTGTTGTGCCAATTTACTCTAATTGGACCAGTCCAACTGTTAGTGTGGGCATCGCTTAATTGTAGGGACGGTACACATTAGATAAAAATAAATATGTACAATGTACATATGGTTATGTCTGCACTGTTTACTAACACCCGTTCAAATACAAAATAGCTCGCTCCATTTAGGGCATAAATGGTGTTAAGATTTGAAACAGAGTTAAAATGAATCAACAAAAATCAATGTTTATGTTTAGGATAAACATTACAAATGGAAAGTGTAGAAGCATATTTGAGGCTTTCAACGATACACAATTACAATATTCTGTACAGCATGACCGATCATTGCAATGTTAGGTAAATATGTTAACACTGGTATTATCCACACAGATGGGCGTCTCCACTGGCGGTAAACCATCTTTGTATTCGATTGTACTATCGAGGGACGTCCGCATGAGTACACGATTATACGTGAAAATATGTCTTAATGTGTTTTCCTTTTTCCTGTAAGCATATCGTATTATACATTTGATACGTATATGTCATACAAAATAAAAAATGCACAATGTGTAAATAAACAGTAACCACGTTTTACCACTGATGTCAATCACTTTTGTTGACTGCTTCCTGGGTTATTTCCAGTATTCGCGAAAAGGAAAGTGATTGGACTCCACTCTATGCGGGGCTAAAACTCACAACCTTTAGGTCAGGGATCTGGAGCACTGGTCCTCCACAGGTGCGGCCCCATGTTTTAGTGTTACAATTGTTGATGCCGAATGCATATTTGATTTGATGTAAATGTTCATTTCCACAGACAAGTATTAAATCACTCAATAAGATCGATTACTGAAGTGCAAACATTTTCCCATGTTGTTTGCAGAATGAACTCTCCATTCTGTTCCGCCCACAATACGCGTACATTACGTTTGTAAATATCTCTCATTGTCCGTGACATAAGATCTTCCCTGACGTGTTCTTTGAACATTAAAATTACTGGGTTCTTCTTCATATAGGCTTTCTCAAGCTCACTACCACAATAATCACTCACACAGTAATTCTCAGTAACCAGAATAATTACGACACTAGATCTGTCTAAACATATATCTATTTCATCATGGACGTAGAACCCAGGGCGTAGGTTTGCGTCTCCAATACATACGAGGTTCCGGTCATGGTAAATTCCGGCAATTAGTCGAAGATTGGCATTTAAATGAGACAAAACATTGTCCTGTGCAAATACGTCGTCTTTACTGCTGTAGGAAAAAAATACGGGGAATTCATATCGCCCTTCTCCCTCTCTAATTTTACCAATGACAACATCTCTATGTGCAAGCGTGTTCGCCCGTGCTCTACGTTTGTATAACCACACAAATACAGCTATGGCTGAAATTAAAGCAATTGTTGTTGAAACTGTCACAGAAATGATTATCGTACTTCTAATGCAGATGTAATGTACAGCGGAAATCGCTGTTTCATCAATTGCGATCCGATTGCCCTTTTCGTCGATACAATTCAGTCCTTGTGATTTAATGTCAACCAGCCGAGTCGATAGAAGCCATTGAAGGAACGGTTTTGCATCACATACCGAGCAACTGATGGGGTTAGAGGTTAAAATCACATCACGGGTTCCTACATCTCCACTTTCACTGGACAGGAATAAATTCATATTGTGTAGCGATCTGGCATCTAGAGTTTTGATGTTGTTACTGCGCATATCAATAATTCTTACATTGGTGAGACCAGTTACATTGACCGTAAATTGAGTCATTCTGTTGTATGATAGGTCAATTGTAGAAAGGTCACGACAACCTTTGAAGAAGTCACGTGGAATGTGTGATAGATTATTATTTGACAAGTTGATGTATGTAATGGCGGGCACTCCCGAGAGAAGTTGGCCAAATTGTTGAGGATCCTCTCCATGCATTATGTACATCCGATTTCTGGATAAATCCAATCTCGTGAGATTAGGCATGCATGACAAAATCGAACTATGTAGAAATTCTAGATCATTGTTAGATAAACCCAAGTATTCAAGGTCCAATGTCAAATTACCACCCACTATTCTACCATCTAAGCGATTTAGAGTATTGTCTTTAAATTCTAAACTTTTGATAAGCAAGTGAACTTTCCTAGTCAAAATGAGCTGAGAATTGTTTATCCATAGAGATAATGGCTTCCTAAATATGCCGGTGGCATTTATGTTATGAAATGATAGGAAGTGATTTACATATTCCTGTGGATTTTCATAATTTGTGATATTGTTAAAAACGTATCTTACTGGCAGAACGTTAATTTGATTTGGTGGCCAAAACCGTGAAAGATCTAAATCCTGCAAGTGTTCGATGTCGTCCAAGCGTACATTGTCGAAGAAAATCTCTCCAAACGTTGAATAAGAAACATTCAATGATTTTAAGTGTTTCATACGGTTCAGTATTGTCGTGGCATTCAGTAAGTTGACATGTGAATTGGATATATCAATGACAGATATATTTCTAGGTAGAAGAATATCAACCAGTGTGTCATCAAAATCATAAGGAGGTCTCCATTTATTCCAATCCGAGAGCACGATTTTCTTTAGCCCAGCCAACTTGTTTGTACCATTGAGTAGCGAACGCAGTTCATAAATATTCAGACTGTGACACCCAGTGAAGTTAATAACTTTCACATTTGACAATCCGACCAGTGCGTTCGGATCTACGGATAAACGCTCAATTTCCAGATGCAGCTCTGCTAGAGATTCCAAGGCAACAAAACTAGCATTAGATAGACCCCATTCTCTGTCCGCAATTCGGAGATAGGTCACTTTATCCCAATTTTCTCCAGTAAAATTTGACGACGTAATAATCACTGAATCCAGGTACGTGCTCACCTCAACATTCGTAATTCCCTCAGGAATACAGATCGGTACATCTCTACATATGAATGTTTTCTTATTCAAGACACAATTCCTTCCACAGAACTCGTCGGTTCCACAATCATACATACTAATCAATGTAACTATTAGACACGTCCGTAACATCTTAACATCTGAAATTCCCTTTCTACTGTACATTGTGAATTTTGTTTCTTGAACTCTGCGGTTGAGCACTTTCAAGAAGTTATTTATTAGTTTTTAACACATACAGCGTTCTTCAAAAACGCAACATTTCTCAACATTGCCGAACAAAACACTCCTTCAACATAAGCATAGCTGTATAACGAGCTGTAAGTATTATCCAAACTTCCTCAATCTTTTATGTCATTGTAACCAATAGGATTATACGATTTTGCAATATCATTGAGAGTTAACTGTAGTTAAAGAATACTACGATTGTAATTTGAGCATGGTTGTGTACGGTTGTTTACGGTTATGCATGGTTGTGTACGGTTAGGCACTGTTGTGTACGGTTATGCACGGTTGTTTACGGTTGTTTATGGTTGTTTACGGTTACGCACGGTTGTGTACGGCTATGCACGGTTGTGTACGGTTGTTTACGGTTATGCACGGTTGTTTACGGTTATGCACGGTTGTTTACGGTTATGCACGGTTGTTTACGGTTATGCACTGTTGTGTACGGTTATGCAAGGTTGTGTACAGTTAAGCATGGTTATGTACGGTTATGCATGGTTGTGTACGGTTATGCACGGTTGTGTACGGTTATGCTAAGTTGTGTAAGGTTGTGCACGGTGGTTAACAAAAGTTGTAAATAATGCGTGAAATAATATATGGAAAGCAAAACATGTCCCAAATATAAAAAAATCATTTATCGCGAAGCGAAACGCACTATAAGGTATGTTTGCTTAAGTCTTGTGGGCGACGTACTTTTTATAACGACATTAAAACAAGATTGGTTATGTTTACATTGCTGTCTTCTCAACTGCTGACTTTATCGAATGCCGACAATTGATCAGACTTATGTAAACGAATACAAGTTTAAATATTTAATTGCGAATATGAAGTAAACCAAACAATGGAATGAGACGGCAATGATGTCCCTTGATCTCTCAAATGAGTACTTGAAAAGTGAAACTATAGTTCATAACTAAGTAAAACAAGAACTATCTTTAAAAAGACGGTCGGCGCAATTTGAACGTTAAGATTTGTTGTGCAAAATATAAAAAATATGCCGAGATGTTACGCATGCTGGTCACTCCAGATCCAAAATGGATTTCGGTAAATTCACCAAAATTCAGTGGATTTCGGTAAATTCACCGGAATTGAGTGTATTACGGTAATTAACGTAACCTTTATCGAGAGTGTTAACCAATCTGCATCAAGGTTACAAACGTTGTTCGGTTGAAGAGAAATTGCCTAGCAAAACCATGTAAGTACGGCGGCTTACAGACTTTTCAACCCCACTTTTCAAATGAAGACTTTTCAATCCCAGGATTTTTCAACCCCTGATTTCAAGACTTTTCAACCCCTACCTGTTGAGACTTTTCAACCCCTAGTTTGAATATTTTCAACCCCTACATTTATCTTTTTCAACCCCAACTTTGAAGACTTTTCAACCCCTACTTTGAAGACTTTTCAACCCCTATTTCTTTTTTTCTTTTTTTTATCATTTTCTATTTTATTAAATATACTAGTATCTAACAATTCACTTATATCAAGCGTAACTGTAATCGTAAATAAAGGAAAACAATTCCTTTCAAAACGTCATCGATAAATATATTTAATGACGTAATCACATAAACAAGTCTCTGACGGCATTCAGTATACACGCGTTCAGCGAGTCCGTTCAATCTCTCTGACTCGGATTGCAATCAAGTTTACGGAATTTAATACATTTTGATTGATAAAGGACTGAGCTCCTCGTGCAAAGATAAACATAATTGTTAAAAGTTCCTGTGTATACTGAAGATGTGTTGATGTCGTCTGAAACATGAATCATTTGAGATGGAATAAACTCACTTAATTGGATATGAACGTTGGAAGAATTTTGCTGAACATGCATAGTAAATCTGTCATATAAGTAACTTGCATGTTAACGGTAAATGTTACCATATTTATTTTTGTGTTTGCTGCAGTGTTCGTGAGGGTTCTTATTTAATACATCAAAAGTGTTAATATTTTTCATCATTACTCGTTTTGTAAATTGTAGACAAGCAGCGTATGGATTTATTTAGGTTTTTCCGCTCATTTGCATAGTATATGCACACTGTGCAATATGATATTTACTGTTATTGTATCGTAGAAACATACACGGATATGTGATAACTCGTCTGAACAGATGGTCGATATTATTTGAAAATAAAACAATGATATTGCAAATATTTGATCGTTGCGTGCACGTCATATGATGCATGTTTTTGTCACTAATGGGTATAAGGCATATCATGTTCCTGAAAGAGATATTTGAATTTGAAACATAACTACTTATTTGTTATTCAGATAATTAATACGAATGCCTTAATAAAAACGACATTATTTAGCTGTATGCGCATTAAATCAGTCATGTACTGGAGATTAACATTTTTCCTTTTGTAATGTTACACCACTTGAAACATAAACATGCATGTATATATATTTTGCGCATTAAACTACAACGAAATGTATAGACAGTAGTAAATGTATGTTATTGTAAATCACAAACCTACGGTCGAACCTACAGGTCAAATGTATGTCTGCTTAATCGGAACCTGGCTATAAAATCGTCCACATTGCAAAACAGAAGTCACATAGTTCTTAACTCGGACTTTCTTATCGAGCAACTGGCTGCAATCACAATACTACTAGCGGTTAAAAATGCAGTAAATGGAATTATATTTTGATGCGACTGTGTCAACTAGATCTAAATCGTTATGGTCTTCTGACACTTTAAGTTCTTGTACTTGTATCAACCCCTATTTCTAAGACTTATCAACCCCTGTGTTTCAGATAAGTGTACTGTTTGGCATAATATGTTTATTGTTTATTGTTCAAACATAACATATCAAATGATGAAATGTGATAATTCGAAAATTGCATTCCTTTAATTTGTCATTATATTTTGTTTGATCATCATAATAATTATCAAATTATTTGTTTAATACAATTAAATGTTTGTTTGTTTTTATTTGTTGCCCTTGTTTATTGGATCAAATGCACTTATGTTCTATTGATGTAACCATCACACTTTTAATTATGTGTAAACTGTCAATTGTAAGGTGTTTAAGGGGATATATGCCCGCTAAATGCCTTGAAATGGTACATTACAACAACAACAACAATATTTATTCAGCTATTAAGCTTAACTTAGCCTCTAGCCTACATAATATACATATAATATGATATAATGTAATGTAGTGGTATAGACAAGTTTTATATAAAGCCATGAAATCAGAGATGTCAAAAACATACATGATAGGTAGAGAAGCTTAAACAATTGTGATTCGATGTTAATAATATATTATCTAGAATATTAAATTAAAATCTAGATTTTAACGATGTAATTAAATAGGGTCTAATTGTAATCTTATTTTGTTTGCAAAACAAATGTATTTTGAAAGATCTAATATTTCTTTTTTATTAAAGGATGACATGATTTTATCAAATTTAAAGAGAGTTGGCCATCTGCAGTAATACTTTTTGAGATATTTATTTCGTACATCAGAGAATGTGGGACAAATTAATAGAAAATGATATTCGCTTTCAATTACGTTCATATTACAAAATTTACAGATCCGATTTTCGCGTGCGATGTTATTATATCTTCCACGTTCTATTTCAAGACTATGTGATGATATTCGGAATTTTGTTAAAGCAATTTTAAATTTTCTTTCAGTTATAATGTCTAAATACAGTTCAGGTTTGAATTCATGTTTATATCGACTGTAAGATAATAATCGTTGTGAATTATTGATATTACTGTACCAGCTTTGTTGATATTGATTTATAATTCTATATTTAATTATTGTCAGGGTATGATTATTTGCATTTTGGTTATTCCATATGTAAGTAAGCCCAAGATTATTTAATAGAGCTTTAATTTGGAATGCCCAATTTTGTCCGTTATATGATAGGTCGTTGTCCGCGTCACGTTTTAACCAATTATAAACATGTTTTATCATTGTATCTTCGGTCGAGTTCAACAGCTTAATCCAATATCTAAACATATGTATATGTCTCATGATTTTTAAAGGTACGCGCCCGAGTTCGCCATAAAGACCGTCTAAGTTTGTAGATTTATTTACGTACAGCAATTTTCTGAGGAATTTTGTATATATTAATTCAATGTCTTTGCCTTCGTTTAGCCCCCAGATTTCCGATGAATAGTTTAAAATAGGTGAAACTAGAGTATCAAATAATTTACATTTATCTTCGGTTTTAAATTCAAATTGGTGAAAAACTGAAAATAGCCTATGCATTGCTTTAGCTGAATGCTCGGCAATACATTTTTGCGTCCTATACCAATTTCCGTTTTTAAATAGGAACACGCCTAGATATTTAAAACTAGTGACAATATCTAATTTAGTGTTATATAAGAAAAAATCTGTTGTTGTATGGCGTGTGCCTTTCTCAAATATAAGTACTTTCGTTTTATTGGTATTTATTTTTAAGTGATATGTATGACAATACTGTTCAATATCGTTTAACATTGATTGTAAAGAATTTGGAGATGTGGCAAATAAAGCTTGGTCATCTGCATAAAGAATCAAAAATAATTTCAGTTCGTCTATTGTGAATATTCCGTCTAAGTTTGAATTTATATTTTCGTGAATATCGTTTATATATAGCATGAAAAGTAACGCTGAACTAGCGTCTCCTTGTTTAACGCCCTGGAATGACTGAATGTATTCTGATGTAAAAGAGTTTTGCTTTACTGCGCTTTTAACAACAGCATACATGGATTGTAGGGATTTCACCATTTTTGTGCTTACATTAGTAGATATTAGTTTATGCCACAAACAATTTAAGTTTATTTTATCATATGCTTTCTCATAATCGATAAAAACAGTGTATAATTTTTTACCTGAGGTAAGTACTTTCGATATTATGGAATGTAGAATAAAAATGCAATCTGTAGTGCTTTTCTTTTTCTGATAACCAAATTGGTTTTGTGTGATTATGTTGTTTCTATTTGACCAGACAGTTAAACGGTTTAACAATATTTGTGAGTATACCTTTGCTAATATATTGTTTAGCGTGATTCCCCTATAATTTTTTGCTTCATTTGGATCACCTCCTTTAAATATTGGGATGATATATCCTAGGCCCCAACTATTTGGATATTCTGTAATCCGCGGCGAATACATATATGGAGTCCAATAACGAGCCAGCTCGTACATCGTTATTCGAGTGTTTTTTAAGTATTGGAATATAGACCTATTACCGAACCCAGAGATAGCGCTGACATCAACATTCGAACTTGACCGCGGCGAATACATATATTTATTAGCATAAACTTTTACAAGTTTATCGCCATTTACAATTTAGTAATAACAAGATGGCGATAATACATAAGACAGGAGAAAAGCATGCAAACATAACATAAACATAATGTATTTCAACATGAAACAAAGACGCCTAGTACAGAAACAAAGACATAGACTATGGACAACATATAATAATATTATATTATTATTATTGACATAGAGTTGTCTTGTAATTGAGTAATGAATAAAAAAAATCGTATAATATAATTATCCTCTATAAAGGTTTGCCAAGAAAATATATTTTGCTAATTTGTTTAGTAAACTGCATTGTGACGAATTTAATAATAATTTGAATTTATGCACATTTGGCCAGTGGCAATAATATTTCGGTAAACATTCAACTCTTATAATTCGGTAATATGGACAAACTAGCAAAAAGTGGTAGCTGAGTGAAGTTGGCGCGGCAATCGTACATCGTACATCAACATTGAATACCGACCCAGATTGAATACAAAGCCAGCTCTGACATCGTTATTCGACTTATAATTTTGAATACATATCTTATATCGAACCCAGAGCTAGCACTGACATCAACATTCGAAACGGGTCCGCGGCGAATACATATCTGGAGCCCAATAACGAGCCAGCTCGTTAATCGTTATTCAAGTGTTTTTTAAATATTTGAATACAGACCAAGTGGCGAACCCAGAGCTAGCACTGACATCAACATTCGAAATGGGTCAGCGGCGAATACATATCTGGAGTCCAATAACGAGCCAGCTCGTACATCGTTATTCGAGTGTTTTTTAAGTATTGGAATATAGACCTATTACCGAACCCAGAGATAGCGCTGACATCAACATTCGAACTTGACCGCGGCGAATACATATATTTATTAGCATAAACTTTTACAAGTTTATCGCCATTTACAATTTAGTAATAACAAGATGGCGATAATACATAAGACAGGAGAAAAGCATGCAAACATAACATAAACATAATGTATTTCAACATGAAACAAAGAAGCCTAGTACAGAAACAAAGACATAGACTATGGACAACATATAATAATATTATATTATTATTATTGACATAGAGTTGTCTTGTAATTGAGTAATGAATAAAAAAAATCGTATAATATAATTATCCTCTATAAAGGTTTGCCAAGAAAATATATTTTGCTAATTTGTTTAGTAAACTGCATTGTGACGAATTTAATAATAATTTGAATTTATGCACATTTGGCCAGTGGCAATAATATTTCGGTAAACATTCAACTCTTATAATTCGGTAATATGGACAAACTAGCAAAAAGTGGTAGCTGAGTGAAGTTGGCGCGGCAATCGTACATCGTACATCAACATTGAATACCGACCCAGATTGAATACAAAGCCAGCTCTGACATCGTTATTCGACTTATAATTTTGAATACATATCTTATATCGAACCCAGAGCTAGCACTGACATCAACATTCGAAACGGGTCCGCGGCGAATACATATCTGGAGCCCAATAACGAGCCAGCTCGTTAATCGTTATTCAAGTGTTTTTTAAATATTTGAATACAGACCAAGTGGCGAACCCAGAGCTAGCACTGACATCAACATTCGAAATGGGTCAGCGGCGAATACATATCTGGAGTCCAATAACGAGCCAGCTCGTACATCGTTATTCGAGTGTTTTTTAAATATTTGAATACAGACCTACTAGCGAACCCAGAGCTAGCACTGACATCAACATTCGAACTTGTCCGCGGCGAATACATATATGGAGTCCAATAACGAGCCAGCTCGTACATCGTTATTCGAGTGTTTTTTAAGTATTGGAATATAGACCTATTACCGAACCCAGAGATAGCGCTGACATCAACATTCGAACTTGACCGCGGCGAATACATATCTGGATATGAAAAACGAGCCAGCTCGTTAATCGTTATTCGAGTGTTTTTTAAATATTTGAATATAGACCTATTACCGAACCCAGAGCTAGCGCTGACATCAACATTCGAACTTGACCGCGGCGAATACATATCTGGATATGAAAAACGAGCCAGCTCGTTAATCGTTATTCGAGTGTTTTTTAAATATTTGAATACAGACCTAGTAGCGAACCCAGAGCTAGCGCTGACATCAACATTCGAACTTTACCGCGGCGAATACATATCTGGATATGAAAAACGAGCCAGCTCGTACATCGTTATTCGAGTGTTTTTTAAATATTTGAATATAGACCTATTACCGAACCCAGAGCTAGCGCTGACATCAACATTCGAACTTGACCGCGGCGAATACATATCTGGATATGAAAAACGAGCCAGCTCGTTAATCGTTATTCGAGTGTTTTTTAAATATTTGAATATAGACCTATTACCGAACCCAGAGCTAGCGCTGACATCAACATTCGAACTTGACCGCGGCGAATACATACATTGTATACAAATTTGTTGCAATCTGAAGGTTAAAATTTGTTGTACAACATAAAAAATGCCTAAACTTTCTGTCATTCAATCACGCTATATACAGAAACTCCGAGACTTGTAAGGGGAGATCACTGCGTAGGAGACTGCATCAATCGTAACATCTCGGCGGTATCCGGCAGAGCGAATAATGCCGAGGTGTTCCGAATGAGACTGCATAAAATAACTCCGTAGTGTGATTAGTCATAGCTAGACACTGTATAGTTTGTTTCAATATAGTTCATCAGTACTTATTGCATAAGTCGTGAACTCACACGTCCATGTTAATAAACTTGTTACATAACGATTTATCTGATTGAAACAATATAAATGTTCGCGACGGATACATAAAACCAAGAAAGTCTTCGTAATTCCAACACCGTACAATTCCCCGTGGTGATGAATAACAACACTACTTACTGGATAAATCTTGAAATACACTATACACAATGATAACCAATTAGCTTCAAGGTTACACATATTTTTATATTGAAGAGAAAGTGCGCGAAATTGCCTTGGTGGACTGGTTAACGTAAGATTTGATTGGTTTACAAAACACTGAATATGCAAATAGCAAAACCACGTTAGTACGGTTGCGCCGAAAAATACTGTAAAACATTACCAGTTACCTTAGTCAGTTATTGTAGTGCAGTCAATATAGAAGCAGTCACGACAATGACATTGTGCGCGTATATAGATCTATGGAATCAGACCTCAGCCATGTCCAATTTATAAATGACAAACATTTATTTATTATTGTTTTATTGACTTGAATAAGCATATTGTTTATTTGCATTTAATGTACACAACCTTATATTTAATAGGCGCTTCATTTTTTTCTTATTTATGCCGCTTTCTGATATGAACAGAACAGAACAGAACTGAAATTTCTATTAGGCATATCCGATCTACTTCATAGTCCATATTCATACAAACGGTTAACCTAGTATATGATGACACCTGCTTCAAGATAGTCATCGAATTTGCGTTATTTTAGAAAAATGCATATTAAGAACATTTATGATAATGTGTATATATAGAGAGAAAAAATTAATTAGACAATGACTTCTCCGATTTACAAGATTTCTAATTGCTAAGGCCACACAATAACCCTTTGATGTCTGAAATCGGTTTCTTTCGGTTTAAAAACACACCAATATCAAACCAGTAGTATATGGGGGGTCTCTTTAGGGCCAGTGACAATCACCATGTAAAGATTATGAAAAACAAAAAAGCCGAAGGGCATACGCAGTCCTTGGCCCTAAAGAGACCCCTATACTACTCAAACCAACAGAAACAATAACTATATTGAAAAAGATGGTCGGCGCAATTTAAAGGTTAAGATTTGATGCGCAACATAAAACAATGCAGAGATGTTACCATTGTTGGTCACTCCAGAGTCAAAATGCATTCAGGTAAATTCACTTAAGTCCAGTGGATTACGGTAAGGTAACATACCCTATATCGAAAAGTCAACCAATCCGCGTCAAGGTTACATACGTAATTAAACTAGCATTTAGTCTAATCTTAGTTCGAAGACTCTGCTCATAGTCATAGACATCATTTCCTTCCGTGTCACAGAACGCCATAGGCCTATGTATCGTGACGACGAGAGCGAACAATATCCTCTTAGAAAAATGTTTTCCAAGTTTATACGAAATCCGGTATGATTGTCCGTTTATGTATTCCTGTTTCCATTCGATATTTTCATTCATCACGCTTTTATAGTGAGAATTGCATCACATGCTTTCTCAGCACATTGAACTCTACCTTCAATCGCAACATCTCGGCAATTTCCGTACAGTTCGGAAATCAGACTATATAGCCGACGTGATCCGATTGCTCTACCTTATTCCTAACAATACGGAATCACGAACATGGTTTATAAGTCCGCGACGGAATGAATTGTTTTTAAAACATACAATAGAGATAATCAGATTAACAGAAACTGCAGTAACGATTTGATACAGTATATTCAGTGTGTGGTAAAATAATGGTCAGAATCCGATTCCGGAATATTGTTCCAACTCGTCTGCGTCCAGTTAAACGGTATTTCATTCGTTGTCTATAAAATAGCGAATTCGTAACTTCTGCGAGCGGGCAATTTTTATGAATGAAAGCGGGAATTGTTTGTGAATGAATCGTTTTGACGATATATAGTAAAGTAACCTAGGCTGGAGTCAAACGTGGGATCAACAAAACAAGAAATGTATCCGAATGGAGCAATTGTTTCCGAAAAAAAATAGGCCTCCCTTAATTCATCGATTTCTCTTTTTACGTATCCAAAAGCTGCTGAAATATATGCAAATTTATCAAAGACAAAGGAAAGTAGTACGGTGCTTAGTGATGTCACGATCAATTCGACATATTGATTCGTTAATGGAAATCATGCGCAGTGATACATAGAGTGGTATCAAATGTGTCTAACTCTGCGACGACTGTTTTCAAAATTACGGTTACTAAAGACACGGGGATAACGCCCCAGTCTATAGTCACTACCATACTGTTATCATAATCGCAACTTAATTACAGACATATCAGTATTACGAATAAGCAAACAATATGAACCAATAAAATCGTCTTATTTCTAGCATGTTCGACATACATCGCAATAAAAAGAAATACGTTTCCAACACGTTTGACGGAAACCACCTGGAAATGAAATTCGGTCACACGAATTTGAATAAAAAATTCCGGGTAGAACACATCAAACTTTCGAGCCCCTGAAAGGTTATTAAACTATAAATAAACATAGTAATTCCCAACACACGAAATAAATGTCAATGGCGTTGAAGGTATTTTCTTGATTATGTAGAAAACGGCATCGTTTTTTGTAACGTCATGAATAAATTGACGTCATGACGTAGGACGTCGTAGCTAAGAAACCTCGACGCAGTAGAAAGCAAAACGTACGCAATCGAACACGCATTTATCTTCATTCGTTATTCAAGAACTGTTTTATACAATATGATGCAGGTAAGCAGTGTTTTTTTATTGCAATATTTTTTTCTTTAAGTACTTTATCCGTCCAACATTATAAAACGTTGATAATACACACAAAATATGTTGAGAAAAACATTTCCTGCTACACAAGCATATTTTGTTATGTTAAATCTAGTTTTCATAATTTTGCGGAATATTACAATTAGTTAAATATTGACGTTCAAAACTATTTGATCCGTAGACCCGGGTTGGAACCCCGGTAGCGCCACTGACCGATTTTCGTGTTCCTCAAAACATGACTTTATTTCATTAAATATCGTCTTATATACAAAAAATATATTTAAAGATATGTTAACTTTATCCCCTTTAAATTGAATACAGTTATTTGTATTATGACAAACTCAAAGGTAGACTTTAAATCTGTTTTGAGCTGTAGTCTGACTGAAGCCAATGCTAGTACAGCAATGAAAATAATATTTGTACATTTTCCAGACAGAAGATCAATCATTGCAATCAGTACTTCGAGAAAAGTACAACATTGACGAGCCCCTTTTTGCTGAGGGAATATTTGTATCCCTACTTGGTGATCATGCAGCCAATCTTGTTTGCTTGGGTCTTGGTATGAAGTGTTTGGTGATAGCAAAGATTGTATTCAGTGGAGACTCCATGGATTACGATCTACTATCTCTTGTACCACTAACTCTGTTGTCGATGTCTTACCAATGTTCAAGTCAGAAAGTGACGGTTAGTTATTTTTGTCATACTGCGCTATTTACTTGACTTTTCTTAGATAATTCTAATTAATATTGAGTAATAAATGTTTCGTTGATTTTCTCAGTCATACGCATTTCTGGTTATGAATTGAGTTATACGATTACATTATTGGTACTAAATTAAGACAAACTCACCAAATTATGATTGTTTTGTAAAAACTCCTTTTCAAACAATGGATTAAGATTACCAATCCCTTTATTTGTTTAATATATGAATACTATATGTTTTGTTGCGTCTTTCTGTTTGTTCAAATGCATTATATGACTCACTTATGTGTAACATTCCTGCAATACCCCTTTCATACAAATACACTTTGCAAATATTTAAATATGCCTAGAATGAATAACATTTACTGTACGATACTGTTTTGTATTTCAGGTTAAAAGTCGATTTAAACCCACCCTGATATTTCAACTTTGTTCTTCTACAAACCAAGCTGCAGTGTGGGATAACTTCATATCTATAATACGTGATGTGTATCAACTGGACAGAGGAGATGTCTGGATCTCCACTCAATTGAAACCCGTTAGTGCATCTATCCTACGCCAATATTCGAAGTTCACCGAATGCGGCGATTCGCTTCTCTCAAGATCACCATCGCAAATCAACCAATGGTATCAGGGCACACTTCCAGTGTGTCATAGCGCTGATTGTTTCAATGTGGAATTCGACAGCTTTGTGAATGACGAATCCTTGCCCTTGATAAAAGAAAATGAGTTGAATATGTCTAACAACAGCATCATTGTGCCATCTGATATTTCTGTAAACGTGGACTCTAACCGTCAATCTGAGAGCAAAGTTATGAAATTATTTCGATATTTTGTGTCATGTTGCAAGGGGAAGTAGAGCGAGTGTATTTGTTTGATTTCGTTATATTTGTGTCGTCTGCATTGTTTGTGTCTTTTCTATAAAACGGAATATAGAAAAACATTATGTTTTTGTGTATTTTATGCAACTAGCTACCTAATTATTGTCACCTAAAGTCTTGCACTTTACCAAACCATAGACTGATGCTCATTTCAGTGTAGACTTGTCCGAGTCCTGTGTTCACAAAGGATCACATTATTTGGATAACGTTGATCCTGAAAAAATCCATTTTCTTTAAAGTCTAAAGAATCGGCCTATTTCGGAACTCTGATTTCGCCACGTCTTATGAATTGCATATTTGAACAACGCGCTTCATGTACAATATTTGATTGGTCTAAAATGTTGGTCAAAATCAATATTACACTGCTGCGCCGAAAAATACTATGACTAGATATCTCACTATGATCATACCGGAGAGAAACCGTTGAAAATGACCATGGGAGATGCAGAAACAAATGCCGAAACCCACACCATGGTCCGTGCCCACACTAAATGGAGAAATCTTATGTTGATTAGATGCTTCGACCGGAGCGAAGAGGATAAGCAAGTTAGTAATAGCATGGAGCCAATTTCGATCACATCTACGTTATCTTGCGATGAGCCAGGAGGTTGGACATGTGTTATAGCAACAAGCTTTCGCAAAAACCTTAACTTAGATTTCTATGTGAAATTCTATTCAAAATGTCCTATTTGGTAACACTAATACGCAGAAATGAATTAACTTCAACGCTAGAGCAAATAATCAATACATTTTTTTCTTGAAACCAACATAGCTCGCTGTGTTCGTTATAGATAAAACAATGACACGAGAACAAAGACTATTGTTTCGTTACATAGCAACATTAAATCACAAAATAATTATGTAGTGACACCATTGAATACCTTCATGCCAATTTAATTAGATCAAATTTTAAATGATAACAACTTACGTAAATATAAATTTAGTTGATTAACAATTTGACTTTCTAAAATTAAGCATAACAGAAGCAATGGCTGCTTTATATGGAATGACACAACACTTATCCGACATATCATGTTCATTGTATCACATGAAATGTACGTAACTAACAATGTATTGATAGATAGTGATAGTGATATGGTATTTTGTTGTTCTCACGTTCACCGGAAGTGTTGTAACACGCTGTTTGTTAATTTAAAATTATTTAAGTGGTTGTTGTATCAATGTAAATTAAAGCAAGAAAATGTTTAAGTGTACGACAGGCAGAATTTCCTGACATGATGTACGATGTTTACGAATTCTCAAGTAAAAGAGTACAGTTCAAATTACTCAAATATGTTTGACTGCAACATTCACTTTTTATAATGTTATAACTGGGAACTTGCAAACACAAGCCCGGATGATCAGTGAGGAGCGTTCGTGTCCCGGTCGCGACATACCGAAGTTGTTTAAATGGTACTATAGTTGCTTCCTTCCCTACGCTTGGTATTACAATGATAGTGATATAGGTAGTACTGATTTGATGTGGTAATTCTCTGCGACAAGAAGACATCGTTCCAATGTTATTTCATATTAAATAGCTACATAAATGAACATTCGGGTAGTTACTGTAGAACTAACAAATGAAAATAAAGACACATTTCATCAAATGTACTTCAATTTCATCATATCATTCAATAAAATACATGAGAACAATTACAAATAACGCATCCTTTACACAATTAATTACATTGTATGTCCTCAATGCTGTCATAATTTTCGATAATTTAGCTTGCAACAATAGTATTGAAGAGAACAAAATATAACTTAACTCAGCATCACAAAATACCAGAAAGCTTTAGAGTTAAATTCTTACGTTTCAATGTTTTGTAGTCAGAAAGAGAAATTTCAGTGAAAAGTAACATTCTTCTATGAAAGCTTTTTAATATTTACTATGGCTTACAATGTGACAGCATTTTGCTTTTCATAAATAATGAAATGAAATTTAAAAACTGAATTTCTAAAATGATGATTTATATTATAGGATAAATCTTGTGAAAATAAGTTCCACTCAAGATATTGACTGAAATTCTACTCGATGCAAGAAACAGTACAGCAAACTTTCATTTATATATTATTTCCTTTAAGACCATAACATTGCTTTTATACTTCATCTATGAGAAAACATAGTAATTAAAATCAGCATTTTACTTTGAAAATATTGAAACAAAACATGTTTGAATGTCTTCAATGTGAACAACGAGAAATACACTGGATCACTATTTGAGAGATGATTTTCACCACTTTGAACATAGGTCACCTTTTAGAAGTCACGTATTTTATATGCGGACTGTCCGGAAATTTTTTGTGCACGGTTTGAAACTTTAGTCATACCAATCCAAAGTACATGCATAAACAGTTTGTCTTCAGGTGCATTCACAGGGTATAAGGTATTTTAACATTAAGTTATATTTAAATGACGAACATGGACACATAATTAACTTTAGGTATCGTATTTTCTTTATCAAGCGTCTCTCCAGTGTTAAACAAGAATAATTTGTCAACGTACTTGTTTAAATGACACGACTGTCCCATAGCTGCTTTCTTCTCTTAAAGTCCAGGCAATGTTGATGTCAAAAATGATTGAATGTGTCTAGTGTCGCTGATACCAAATATCAAATGATCAAGATGAAATACTTTGTGGTGCCTTTTCTTCACAATGTTCCCCATCTTTGTTTCATACAATCACCACTGTTGGAGCATAAACATCATTCATAAAGGTACAATTTTATTTTGTTTTTTCAATTATATCTTTTTTGACCTTGTCTATTTTCCTATACTAGGCTACGGAAAGCATGTGCCTGTTATAATGTTTTCCACTAGGAAAATATACAAGTATCCAATCTTATTTATTTATTTATGCGAAATTGTACACAGCTGATTTAGAAATTAGTCGAACTACTTCAGAAATTACAAGAACTGCGATGTTGGTCTTTAAATGGTAATAAAAAAGTATACGCACCAATGTATGGGCATTTGCATTACTATCTATTAAAACTGAAAATCTCATTCACGTTGATTGTTTTGTAAATCCGTATCGTGTAGCTGGTTGTACCAATTTCGCTTCTACGTATTGATAAAAAATGGTTACTTGAAACTGTAATGTTAGGGAAACTACTAATTAATTATTTAACGATAAGCGAAATGCAATTTTCTTTATTTAAGTTTTTTTTTAAAACAGTTTTCGCACGCGTGTCTTTGAACATAAATAATGTGTAATTGCATTCCGCTGAGATACGTTTTCGTAAATTTGTCACAGTCGGACAAATATTCAAACCTTAGTTCACGTTAATCCTGATTTGTCATTCAATTCAATGATGACCAGGCCATTAAAACATAGTACTTTTGCTTTTAGTTTTTAGCTTTTATATATTGATTTTTTATCGAATATTCGAGTGCAGAATCAGTATTCGATTATTCGGACGTATGAACGAATAGGCAAACATCCATAGACATCCCCAGTCAAAACATATCATTTTGAATTTAGCAATATAAAGTATAATACATGTATATGTGAGTTCAATATTGTTAACGATATTTTGTAATACGGTATGTTTTTTAAATGTATTTAGAAATGCTGCGCGTATCTATTCTAGGAATAATTCATTTCCTATGCATATCTATTGACGATGAAATACATGTAATAAATTCTCTCTCCAAAACAAAATCATTCATTTCGACACTGTTTCCTTTGCTTTGCGATTCTACTGCATTCAAAAATTTCATAACTGCACGCAATATTAGCAAGGACAATCATAGTTGCATGTTCTGTCTAGTTAGGAACATAAACAACATATATACATGTACAGTAATACCTCAATAATAAGACCACCCTTGGGTCTTAACATTGAGGTTGAATAAAGAGCAAAATATGGAAAATGGACTTCAAAATTGTGTTCTTAATATTGAGGTGGTCTTATCGATCTTTGAGGTGGTCTTTAGGTAAGATTTTACTGTGCATGTATGTATTTACCTCTTAAATCCGACAAGTTCAGCTTCCTAGTCACTTAGTAGTGATTTTGCGGTAAATTCAAAGGCTTAAAATAATGTTACCATTATGACAACAATATTAAAATGATTATTGTCATAAAATATGTTCTTGTATAGAATAACTATATTGTTTCATCTACCTATTTCGTATCAAATTTAAAGGGAAACCTCTGCATACATACTCGTCGGAAATCTTTATACACCAGTTTAAGGACACATTGTTTCATCACTTTAATTAGCAAACTCGTTTCTAATATTTCATTGTCCATTTTGGTCATTTCAGATGGTGAACAAGATAAAGTGGGTTCCAATTTATCTCTGGGTATGTGCCTTGCACGTTCATTCTATGCCAACATCAGCAACCAACTTTAAAGACCCAGCGTTTGGGCCGTATTTTGAACTCTCAACACGTCACTCACTAAAACCTACAACGACGATTGACTACGATCAAGCCGATTTTGACGAGTTTGGGAATGATCCTGGATTAAATGACGTCCTTGGATCACCAGACACTATCAATATAGATCCCGATGATGATCAGGGACCTGATTACCAAGCTGGAGCCGACCCAGGAACTGCTCGATATCCCTTGCTGCCTTTATACACGAATACTCCAGACGGTGTTACTCCTATCAGAGGCAGCGGTGGTATATCGGATGAAAACAGAACAGGTCGATATAGAGCAGGTTATAGTCTGAATGACTCGACAGCAAAACCAGATAATGCCCAGAACAAAGCAGCATCAGATTCGGACAATAGAAACATCGGTCCTGATAAACAAAAGATGTCTGCCGAAGATGCAAACAAAGAAAATTTGTCGACAAAATCAGCAGATGATTCAAACTCAACAAACCTTGTAGCAAATGGCACTGACGTTAAACAAAGTGCAGCTGGAGGTACAGAATCGCATATGGACTCGTCTCCTGGAAATAATGATGAACTATCAAATAAAGCTTCTAACAATGCTAATGACAATAAGCAAGGGAATAAGAGTAATGCTAATAACACTAATAAAGAATATGTAAATAACAAGCAATCTGTAGAAACAGACAGGTATGAAAAGAACGATAAAACACGTTCAGGTAACCAATTGAATAATAATGGACCACCTTTTCAATCCGACGAGTCTGCATCTAAAGATGTGTCATCATCTGAATCAACATCAAGAGATAACAGTGCTCAAACTGACAGCGAATCATACGAAACAAGATACACATCAGCATCTAGTGAGAGTGGCCGTTCTGGTGGGTCAGCAAGTGATTCTACGTCAGGCGAATCAAATGAGAGAAATTCGGGAGAAAGCAACTCTGCCGAGTATTCTACATATGCAAATGGACAGAAATCTTCACCATCTGTAGCGGTCGTCTCAGGCGATATGACTAGAGAAGAGAGAATGGATCTTGAATCGCTCGACACAAGTAAATCAAAAGATTTGAGTGGGGATGTGGACAGGTCGTCAGACATAAGCACATCTAATGAAAGTGGTAATAGCGCCTCGGATGAAACAGGCAGCAGTACTTCAAATGAAAGCGTAAGTAAGGCTTCAGGTGAAAGTGTTTCTGATGAGAGTGGTGACGGCGCTACAAGAGAAAGGACTGATAGTGCTTCCATGGAAAGTGGTGGTGCCAGCACTAGAGAAAATACTGACAGTACATCTATTGAAAGAAGTGAAGATGTTACAAGAGAAAATGCCAACGGTGTTTCTGATGAAAGGGTTGATAATGACTTAGATGAAAAGAGCAGTAGTACAAAGAAAAGTGATATAGATTTTTCAGATGAAACTGGCAGTGATAGTCACTCTCAAGGTTCTTCAGAGTCTCCGGAGGTCAATTCAAGTGAAGAAAATTACACAGAGTCATCTGGTTCGAAATCAAATATTTCTACTAAAGATGATGATATTTCTGTCTCTTATGAAGTACCAAACTCATCAGGGGAACAATCACCAACTTCAAACAGAGGTACGGATAAGTCGGATGAAAGTTTATCTCCATTGACACATGCAAATAATGATTACATGGATCATAATGGTGACATGTCAGGAAGTAAATCAAATAAGCTTGTCGAGTGTTTTCGGCAAACAGTGAATGACACTGATTGCTTTCTTTTGCGGTCTTTGTACTCGATTTGTTGGAACCAATTTAGTAGTAAGTGTTGGTCTGGTGTAAGCAGACTAAGGAAAACAAAAACTTCAAACTCAGGATCAAGCAGTTTTAGATCTTATGACTCATCAAGCGAATCAGCTGATGTTGATGATCCGTTCTCCGATTCATTAGAAGCAAGTGACAGTTCATCTGATGCAAGCAGCAAATCATTGTCACTCGAAACTATAGAGAATCTGTCAGCGTCCTATGAAAAGGCAAATGGAATATTTGAAGTAATTATGTTGATCAAGGAGGCTTGTCCAAGCATATGTGCTCTGGCAGAGTCAGCTAAACAGCAGAACAGTTTTGGTAATGGACAAGAAACGTTGCATTCACTAGCTCGAGACAGTTCTGAAAGCTCTGATGAAGATGACATATTTGAACTATCGACCGATTCCTACTCAGATACAAGAGACGATCGTAGTAATGCTAATGTAGCATCTTCACAACCTACTTATACACGATATGCATCGGAGAGTAATTCCATTGATGTAACCGTTGATACGAGCTCTGGAAGCAGCAATGACGACAGTCAGTCTAGTTCGGATACAAGCAGTGATTACAGCTATGAGAACTATTCAGCTTCTGATAACACGAGCGAGTGAATGAGTTGTGAATCGTTTTAGTTAGTTTCAGTTCATTACCAAAATATTTGACAATGAACAAACAGATCTGTCGTGCTTTAGCTTCTTGTATTCCTGCTTTTCAGGATAAATGATAGATGCCTTAGTGACGAAATATTCGAGGGCATCTTGATATTAGTTTATACTGTACCATTTTTTCTGTATTTGTGTAAAAACCGATTTTATTATCACTACCTGTAGTTGATTTTATTTATGTGCACAAGCCCATAATTCATAATGTAAATCATATTCAATTTTAGATCCTTGATTAGTTGTACGTAAAAATAACGTGTGTCTGGTTCTATTTCGCTTCTGCGGTATTTTCTCAATCAACAATGTCCTGAGATAAAGAATGGGCTCTACAAGGTATCTCTTAAGTCTATACAATATTCCTGTTTGATGCATCATTTTTCAAAAGGTTAAGATACTTAACCAACATTGTTCTTTTGAAAATATGTGACAATGAACATGCATGTGTTTCAAGAGTGTTTGGTGTAATCAAATTGATTTAGCTCAATACTCGTACATAAGCATACTGAACAAAAAGTTTATGTTTTCAAGATCGTCTCTTGTATATATGACAACACATGTCTGGTAATAAAAAAGAGCCATCAAAATGTGGACTACATTTTATACTTATCTACATTGTAATTTCACAAGTAGCATAAAACAAAACATTACTTTAAACATATGTCTTTATTTGGTTTGATTTTACCATACCAACAGAATAAACAATATTTCAAATATTTGTTGATGTCTAAACTGGAAATATTTTTTAAAACATATTTATAATGAAATAACAATAGAAGCTACAAGTTACAACACATTTTGTAATACATTTGTAAGTCTTTCAATAGTATCTAATTATATTCCATATGAACACAGTATTTTCAGTAAAAATGATACAGTTCAGATTTAGAAGCATTGATCAAGAACATATGAAAACTAAAGAATAATTACATTTTCATTTGGAGAAAAATATATTGGTTCTTCAAATTTTGACCTTTGATCCAGTGACTTAAAAATAAATAGGGAACATCTACAACCCACAGGCAATTATCCTACTGAGGGAGGCCAAAGGGGACTCGAGTTATCGAGCGGAAGAATAATTTCCACCCTACACAATTTTAAAGACCAATAGTACAAGAACAATTATTTCAAAATTAATATTATATAATGCAATGAGACCAAATGCCCATAATGTGAGGAAACACTAAAATGCAATAGAAAATACAGTCGGACATCGTTTATTCAACAACTTTCTATCTGAATATCAGGTCCCAATGTATCTTCAAAGGCACATCAAATTGAAATGGATTATTCAAATCCATGTGTTATTCAAAGTAAAATTTCAGAACAAGGTCAGACTATATATAAATCAGGTAAAAACAGTGTACACATATTCCTTGTCATAAATAAAACTTAACAAAGGCAATAGTAGATATGCAATAAAAACTAAGTCATCCCAGGAAACAGTCCAATGCCTATTGCTGAAGCATTTATCATTAAAATGAAAAATTTGAAATGTTCACATGCATAACACTATGTATGCAAACAACATTAAAAACAATTTGATATTTTGAAAAATACAACACAGATCTCTGAGAAACCCTTCCACAGAAAAAATAATTATTGCCTACTGATTGCCTTATCAATATAATGAAATACCCAAGAATATAGTATGAATATCAAACCTGACATGATTCTAATTAAGTCCAACCAAATAAACAAACCTAGTCCCATGAAGTTAATTAACCATCAATGAAAAAATCAAGTGAACAATCAATAGTAACACTTATTCTTGTAAACTATCAAGTGTAACCATATATATGACACAACCAATTCTTATTGCCAATGATTATCAATTGAATGTCGATAAAACTATACATAGCAAGCAGTATTTCCTGTTTGCATCAAAAGTACACATAATTCTACAGCTTACACTCATGATTCACTAAAACCAGCACTGCAAACAAATTAAAACAAGATTTTGTCAAGCACAAAAATACATACTTAACATATTTATAAGTATAGAAAAAGTTTAAAACATAAATAAAACACTCCTTAGCTTCAAGACTGTGTATTTATATTCAGTGTTTCTTTACTTTATGAGCTACAGACAGGAAGTTCATACTTATGAATGGTAAACTCAGAAAGAATGCACAAAGAGCACAGAAGTAGTGATCAAAGTTTTCACATCAATTTTCTATATAAAGTGTAAACAATGACAATGTTGTGCTTTCCATACCAAACCTTTACCTAAGCTGAAAATATCAATGACACTTTGAACTGATCGCCGCACAGGCTCTACATTGTTAATTGATGAATATTTGATACAAATATTCTATTAAACTGAAATTTTTACAGCATCTTATTTTGATACATTGTAATACTGTTTCAATTTTTTTTGGCTATTGAAACTTATACACAAGAAACGTTGGTGTGCCGCAATACTTTGATGCTAGACGTTTTCCATCAGGAGTTGGGTCAGAGAAAGCCATTTTATGTTTAGGTATCACATTACCATATACTGACCATTGCCTGAAACAATAATAGTAATGTCCTGGTGAGAATCATTCATAAATTATATAATTCCATAAAATATATCGACGTAACAGTGAGGAACAGTCAATCAAAATTTACAAAGTGCACTAGGATTTCACATTAATAAATTTGTTTTCTTTAAAAGGGGCTTTTAAGTCACCTAAATAGCTGGTGTCATGTAGTGACTGTTCCAGCTGTTTGAGTGGAGAAAGACTATAAGCAGACACCTGGGTAAAACCACCGACCTTCAGTTAGCCAGCTGGATAGTTTCCTCACAATGCTATATGTCGAGGGGTAGAGCATCTGACTCCTGATCCGAAGGTCGTGAGTTCTAGCCCTGTGATGAGCTGGGGTTTGATCACAAACTTCACAATCTATAAATTTGGCTCAAGTACTGATTTGGTAACCAGGAAGCAGTCATCAAAAGTAATTGGTATAAGTTGTATGAACTTGTTTCGATGTAGCATAATTAAGTCTAAACTAAACTATATACCGGTTGGGATTTCAACCACTAATTGTTAATTAATGATAAAGGTCATTATAAGGCTGGTTACAACAGGGATGATTTACCTCACACAATCAAGTAATTTTGTAGCAATGCCTTGTTTCCTAGCTTGACTATACACCCATATACGACTGATACCAATCACAGCTTCCTCAGCTTTATCACTACAACACCATGGTCTACGTCCTGGATGATTCTCAGATTCATTTGTATCTTCTGGTAAAACCCTATGTCCCTACAGAAACAAAAATCCTTCAAAATATTATCGAGGTTTTTTTCAGTTTGAATGTAGTTAAAATCATCCTTAACCCCGACGAACGTAATAATTAAAAGGATAAGAAATGTGTCCATAACACACAGGTGCCCCTACTTTACTCAAACCCAGGTCCGCAATTTCATGTGATGACTAATATTTCTATGAAATTGTGTTACTCTAGGTCAAATATTTTTTAAGATATGAACAGCACCAGTTTTGTGGGACAGACAGAGAAGGGTAAATCTAAGGGCCCCCATACTGACCTCTCACTGCCATCTATCTATCTTAATTTTAGTTCCATTTAAATCCCTTTAATAGTTTAAAAGTGATTATCTGGACAAGTAGCAACATTTATAATACTGATAAATTGAATATGTAAAGGGGAGGTAATTCTGCAATGACACAAGGTACTGCCATGATTTTTGCACTCCGCACTTCCTCTCACTGATATATCTATAGTAAGTTCCATTTAAATCCCTTGGTACTTTAAGAGTTATTCTCCGGACATGCATGTGATGGACAGACAAAGGATGGACCAAGCAGCAACTGCATGCTCTCCCTTTGAAGTTGGTATGTTTGCCATGAGACTATAGCACTCGTCATATAATACTATAATAGCATTCTACCTCACGCACTGGTTCCGATACACAGCATCCCTGGATTTTCTTGTCTTCAGATATATACAAGAAAGCCTGCAAAATAATAACCATTATAATAATAATTTTGAAAACAGATGATAAAGTTGCAGGGAATAATCAGGGAATTCTTTTTTTAGAAGTTCAGTTTCACAAGTTTCACAAGTTTAAACTGGAATCAAAATTAAACCAACTGTTAATAGGCATTAATTAGCTTAGTTTCAAATCTTAAAATCAAAATTTAACTTTTTTGTTTAATTTTTGGGACTACTCCAACCGTTTAGCTCAGTTGGTAAAGCACTCATACCAATCTTGAGGTCTTAAGTGCGAACTCCAGGTGAGGTGTATGTTCTCTGCGACAATTTGACTGAGATAATGCAGCACTAAACACCTCTCCTCCACCTCTGATCCACATAGGGAAGATATCACTCTGCTAGAAGCAGAACCATTTAATCAAGGGTGTCACTAATTCTTGAAGTAGCAAGGAAATCACAAGACATCGGCAGGCGTCTGTGTGTGTGGGGGGGGAGGGGGGGGTACTCCACTCATTCATCGAAGTTACTGGGTAATTTTACCAGCTCCCGACACCACTGGTTAATACTGGCTTGTACGAGGAAATCTTGTTAGGTCAATGGACTGTTTTACCTTACTGAAATACTGTTGAAAAACAGCATATACATCCAACACACGCTAATCTATCTTAATGTATTCCTAAATTAAAGGATAATACTTTCTGCACATATTCAAGCATAATGGACTCATCAATAAATGTCTAATAGGTTCAACAGGATATATACATAGCTGCAGCAACAAAATTATATACATACATTGTAGGAACTTCTGAAGCTTAATCCAGGTTCTGGAAAACCCAGTTCCTGTCCCATGATTCTGTTAATGTCCTCAACCTGAAAGTACATCAATTTATAACAATGGCTATACACTTATGAAAATATGCTAACCAAAAACCTTATGTAATCAACCAGACAAAACAAACTGAAAGTAGCTTACTTTAATTCCAAAATTAACATTTTAACAAGACAGGACCTCATCTTTTCCCCCCATTCCAATTCCATTTTCCCAACACAAAATAAAAATCTGACAAAACACTGTATGAACAAGAGATGTTTGTAAAAAGAGTTTTGTGGATGCATAGTTTGATTAGTGCCATGTTGGAAACAGTAACAGCAACAACAGGTTGTTTGTTAACTGTAGGTAACAAAAGAGCTCATCTCATGTATGCAATGAACTGACCTTAAATTCATATAGAAAGTCATGTACAATAGAAGTCCACAATTTTGTCATACTGAACATTCCAATTAATGGGAGGTGTTTTAAATACAATTGACCTTAGACCTTCACCCTTCACCCTATGACCCCAAAATCATTAGGGTTCCTCTGCTAACCAAGATGAATGCATGGACCAAGTTTGAGGAAAAAAGGTCAAGGAGTTTTCGAGTTATTGATCGTATTGGTTTGTGAACAATTGACCCATGTGACCTTGACCTCTGAGCATGTGACCCCAAAATCAATAGGGTTCCTCTGCTACCAAAGATGAATGTGAGGGCCAAGTTTGAGGATGATAGGTCAAGGGGTTCTCAAGTTATTGATAAAAAAAAGGTTACAGACCGACCAACATGTGCATTTAGCAATATGCCTTCTCTTCTTAGAAAGAGGGCATACAAATACGGTTTCCGACCAGCAGATGACTGTAGTACCTGACACATTAACACAGGTTTAACGATGTGAAAAATTCCGAAATCCCAGTTTGCTTGAAATTCTCTCAACTACGGGTTGTGACCCCCTTCTCCCAAAGTAGATAGAGACCCTTGCAAGATGCATGAAACATGGCAAGCTGACAGAAGTAAGTAGTGAATGAGTTACTATTGGAACAATGTAGAACAATGATCATACCTTTTTTGTAGCATATTTTGGAGCATCAGCTGTCACCATTATTATACGACTTCCAGTGTTGACATCCTCCTGTACAACACGCTCTTTCTTCCAACCCTATAACCATACAGAAACAAATGAAATGTTTAATAGATGGATTATCAAAAATGAAAGTGAGCACAATTTGCCAAAATCAAGAATTACCAAATACAAAAAAGACTTATATGTTGACATAAAATAAACAGAAGTTATCCAATGGTGTAAACAAAGCTGGTCTACCATGTTCAGTATGTACTGGTCAGATCTCAATCTTTATTCATCATCATTGTGCAAAATAAACATCACCTATGTGTAGCAACCCTGACTAAGTATGTGGCCAAACAATGTCAACAGGAAATGAAGATTACTTACTGGAAATTTCAATGCGCCAAGTAGACTCATGTGGAATTTATAGTGCTCAGCTTCATCAGCAGGCTCGGACATTGTGTAAACCATTCCACATGTATCACAACGTGTTGCTCCAAACCGCTTCTGTCCAGCATCCTATAGAAAGAAAACAAAGGAAATATGTTTCATACTAACAGTATACATACTTTTAAATCAGTCCCAAAGGTGACCACTATTGCCAGGTTGGACTTACTATATTCACAGCTGACAGCTGAGGCAGGAAGTTTAGCAATCATTGTGTTGACACACCATATATACATGTATCAATCATGCTGATTTTTTGCTAATTGCTAAGATCAATTCAATGCCAAAACTTTCAACATATGTTATTTTTAAAGAGCATTTTACCTGTGAAAACTATATTACTAGATTATGCAATGAAAACTTTATTAAAACACTTGCTCGTTTTAGACTGTCATCACACAACCTTGAAATTGAACAAGGTCGATTTAATGGTATTGAACGAGAAAATAGATTCTGCAAATGTTGTAACTTTGATGTTATTGAGAATGAATACCATTTCCTTATGTGTTGTATTTGTTATAAAAACATACATACTAAATACCTCGGCCATATCTCTTGGCCAAATATGAACAAATTCAAATCTCTGTTAAACTCCAAAAATATGAAGAAAATTTCTAATTTATGTAAATTTATTAAAGAATGTATGTCTATAAGACAAAATACCCTCCAATTAATGACTGCTTCTTGATATTATTGAATGCTACATATGTATTGTGCTAATTTATATTCATGTTATGTTATGTAAATCTCATATTCATTTTGTTTACTTTCTCCATTTTTTAAATTTATTTTTTGTTGTGTGCCTCTGCCATAAAGTTTGTAAATGGCCAAAGGCAATCATCTTTGCCGTTATGCCAATAAACTTTGAAACTTGCTATAATTTATAAAACAATATATCTATGCCTCTCGACATCTCGTAGAGTTTCAATACAAAAGAAATGACGTGTACATGTGCAAGAAATCAAGAGACATGAAAGAGCAATATACTTATTACTTACAATCGTCATCTGCTCTAGACCGTCCTTACTTTTTACATACTTCAACAATGGAGAGTTGTTCAATGAACCCGACAATGATCTGGACACACCTGGCGACACCTTGGGGCTGTAATTGACCATGTTTAAAAAAAATAATACACGTCAGCACATAGATAAAACAGACAGTGTAACAAAAGTGGATATACTTATTTAACATGTATCATCTGCATCCCTGATATACCAATTCTACCATCAGAAACACCAAAATATCATGGGAGGCCGATTAAAATAAATTAATTTCTTATAAATAGATATAATGGAGTATCGTGACAAAATTTATATATTTTAAAAGCTAAATAAATTATCCTTCATATGATGACTTTTAAATATTTGACACAATATAGTACAATGTATACCTTGTATAGTAAGAAAAAACATCAAAGAAAATATGTCTATCTAAACTAAAATCATTATTAATCTCAATTTCACAAACTGAAACTTATACAGAAATCTCAGTTTTCCAATTTAACATGGAATGTATAGATTAGATACTGACCAGTCACCTCATGCCATCTTGATTTTAACACAGCTTTAAGATACTTACCTTGATATACTTTTCTGACTAGAATCTACTTGGTCACGACTTCTTGTAAATATTGGAAACAATTTCGTTTGTGTTGGGGTTTCTTCACATGAAGTGTTTGAAATCTTAGCTCGACTGTTAGATTTCCAAGACCCCGCAGGTGAAGCAGTTACAGCATGAACTGGAGTGATTTCAGATGGTGTCCGCGATACTGTATCAGTATTAGTTGGTTCCGGAGTGTTTCTTCCACTGCTTGTGAATAAATCCTCTGATCCCATACCAATAAGGCCGAGTGTTTCAGTCGATACACTATCTGAATCACTGTGACCAAATAATACTAGAGATTCTGATTCAACAGGTTGGTTTGAATGAGCGTCAGTACTAGCATTGGACATGCACAACCCAGAGTCACTGTCTACAACTGTAGTAGAACCTTCAGTTTCAACAGATGATTTCACATCTTTACAATCCTTTCTTTCTTCATTCCTAATAGTAGGAAACTCATTATCATTACAACTCTCAGTCCCATCAGTTTTCCATAATTCACAATCAGAGAAAGGTTTCACATCTCGAGCATTTACTTTTTTCACAAACTTTGACTTAGTTTTAACCTCAGTTTTCTTGGCTTTCTTAGCACTATCACCTAAACTCCGTCTCTTTGGATAAAATTTCACATCAAACCCCTTTCCAATGACTATGTTACCAAATGCTCGATCTGCAGACGCAGGAGAACGTGTCTTAAAAAACTTTTTCTTGTTTGAGACTGGAGTTGATTTTACCAGGTCTTCTTTCTGTTTTATTTTTTCCTCACCTCTAACAGTCAAGGCCTTAGTTTTACTTAATTTTTTACTGGAATTAGTCTTTCCTTTTGGTTTCACTATCTCAAGACTGACTTTTCTTTGTTTATGCTGTTTCACATTTCTCAGTTTAAGCGCTGATCTACCCCTTTCATTTTCTCCTGAATCAGAAGAATGAAAATCAAATCCTGAGCTTTCGTTTTCTGATTTCCCATTACTGTCAACGTTTTCATCATGATCCAAAGTTATCTTCCTTCTCTTGCGCATATGCGCCAAAGGGGAATGACTTTGAGCACGTTTGCTATAAAAACTCTTGGTAGCAACAGTATCTGAAGCAGTATTTTTGTTACTTGTACTAGCACATGAATTCATCCTTGTAACTCTGCCCTTTGATGAGGAAACCATCCTGAAACTAAAATAAATAATTTTGATTTAATAATCATTAGGTTTTCATCTGAGTTACACCATTATCATTAAATCAAATACCACAGGCCATTGTGCCAGTACCACATTGTACCTTAAGACTTCATATAGTTATCATATACACCATGCATAATTTATTTTGTGAATTTGTGAATTTCTACACATTGCAGAACATAAATGGGCGAAAATCAATGCAGCTGTGTTGGGTAAGACGTCCATCTAGTTAATAAAGCGCCATGCTATTATTAATGTCAAAGGGTTCTAGCCCAACATTTGGCACTCGCCAGTCACTGTACTAGTGTTTGACGGTCCTGGTAGTCCACTACACTCCTGCTCCTTCCGCCATTTGACTCATTTTAAGGCTCAACTAATCCTATAAATAAGAGTAGACCCTACATAACATATTTCACATTTTGACATTTTTCTGGTTATGAAGTAAATTAACTATATAATAAATGCTTATGGTTAAATGGGCATGTAAACGTCTAATATTTTGGACTAAGGCTCGACCACTTAGGGCAGTCATTTGACATTTTTCTGGTTATGAAGTAAATTTACTATATAATAAATGCTTATGGTTAAATGGGCATGTAAACGTCTAATATTTTGGACTAAGACTCGACCACTTAGGGCTGTCAAACACGGCTGCCACCATTATAGTAAATCACAGGGGCAAAAGTGGGCCCGATGTGGGACTCGAACCCATGACCCCCTAAATGCTAGTACGACACTCTACCAACTGAGATAATTGGCCAGACGTCTAACCCCACACCAATGCAAACTCATAAAATGGAATGTTAATTCTTGCTTAAAATACACGTTGACAGGCGTTTTGTAGGCTGAAATTTTTTTTAAATGTCACAGCAGAAGTAAAAATAATCACACACCAAGTCATAAAGCCGACATTGTCATATTATAAGAGCATATCTGTAAGTAATATAACGTCAAAATGGTTAAACACATGGCTAATCGAGAAATTACCTTGAAGCACCCGCTGCCACCAAGTGAAAAATGAAGTGGGTCGGGTGCCGAGAACGTCCCGTATCGCGACCCTCCGCTAGAGCCACCTATTGATATTGCATATAAATACAATATGGCAAAATAAATGACTTTGTAAATGGAATTCTTACAGCTTAACTGCGTCTGCTTTGTATTAAAAATCAAGGGTCATTCGTATTTTTAATTCGCACAACATTTCCCGCAAACTCGAATTAGCGCCATATTGCGCTGCACAATTAACGGACTTTGATTGGCTAAGAGATGACTGGTACCCCATTTCAAAATATTTCGTCATCAATATATTTCAATCCAAATATTCGCCACTAGTAATTATGTCCATCGAAATTAAAACAAAACCTCCATTTATCTTGTACAGATAGATATATATTTAAGTTTAAAGTGGTCTACTAATAACAAAGCACATAACATAAAGAATATTTATACATTGATGGAACAATTAAATTGATCATTGACACACACTCATTTCGATAAATGTATCCAGGTAATACCTATTATAACGGACATATATGTTTATATGTCCGTGCTATTATCGGTGATTCATGACAATAAGAATATTTTCAGCACAAATATTATTTTTGAATGAAAAGGGATAAAGGCTATTTCAATAAAAGAGAGAGAATACGTAACTACAGGGAAAGCCACTTACATAAGACAGTGCCTCCCCACGCAGATCTCCGGAAAAAACAACTATCCACAAAACATAATTAATGGTTGAACGAAATTCTTTATTTAAAACACAGTTTAAATTGTAGTAATATAGTTATAACTGCGATTAGAATTCCGCGATACAAGATACACTCCCACTATCAGAGACTCCAGCAAAGTTTAGCACATAATAGGAATGGGTGTATGTGTGTTACAATAGTATTCCAGCAAGTCTACAGTTAGTACAATATTTATACAATTATAACCTCTTTTCAGTTTTGTAGACAATGGTTTGAAAGACATGTGTATATTTATAGCACAAACGCAAGAAAATATTTATCATATAATATATTGGAACAATTTGCAACAGTGATCAATTCAGCGTAAACAGGTGATTTTCTTTCTTAGGCATAGGTATAAAGAATGAAGGCGACCTTTAAGCAACTGTTGCTTCCATAATGAGATTAATACTAACTGGCTAATACAATAAATGCCTATATATACACGAAAACACATTGTTAAAGATTCAATTTTCATCATTTAGATGGTATAATTCACTGCTAAATATGGTTAGAAGTATTTTTTTCTTGGTGCAAGTTATGAAAACTACCAAATGCTCGCCCTCCCTGTCTCCCAATTGCAAGTTTACAACAAATTAAGTACATATGTAGTGGAATGACAGCGCCTTCTAAAACTAAAGTATCATTTTTGTTATTGTTGCACCTTAAACAATGTAATTCTACGTGTTCAATCTTGTTCGTGAAGTATATACCTTTTGATTAGTCACATGTTCTCCACTTTGGTACCGTTTCTTAGAACGTTGTGCAGATGGATGAAGAAGAACATATGATATCAATTTCTGAATTTAAAATCAAATTTAAACATATCTCACGGAATACGTACATTATAACTTAGAGAAAATCGCGTAGGTTGACAACGTGTAATGTAAATTAAACTAAATTCCAAGGTTGCCTTTGTTTTAATACCTCTTTTAGATATATCTGCATTTCGGAAACCATAGTCAGGGACCGTATATGATAATTGCAAAGACCTAAATACCATGGTATTTAGGTCTTTGGATAATTGTGTTCCAAATATAGCTTAGTAATAGACATCAAATCGAATAGCAACTCGATATCTTGTTTTCGAATTACTTATTTCTTATATCTAGTTTTAAAACATACTTGAATTGCCGACATTTGGAGTTTTGAATTAACACTCAATGATATCACGGACCTATTTTTATAGGTCCGTGGTGATATTTACAATTCTACTTGCACTGCAGACGATGCGCATTGGAGCGAAAGCTGAGGAACAACAACAAACATGGTGGTATGTTGACGTTTTCAACATTTTCACATCATTGTTTCTATTAATTTGACGCATTTTTTTGACAGCAGTGGTCCAGAATCTAAAGTCATTACAAAATGTACTGCTAATTACATCGTTAACTAATGCATTGAAATCGAAACCTTTCAATGAGCGTAATTTGTGGAAATGTGACTCCTATTTCGGATATTGGTGCATTCGGATATGTTTATTTGTTGATCCTGCTAACAGCTATTATTATTAACATCAATGTTATTGCACAAAATATTAAAGCTATTGACAGTATTGATCATTATTTATCCAAACATTTCGTGATTGCTGATTTGTATGAAAGTTTATTCGAGTAGCTTCAATAGTGTGGATTGTTGTTTCGTTTTCAGAAAATAGGCTTGCAGTTCAAGGCCACATTAGAAAATTTGACCAATTTAAAACCTGAAGGGGAAGATTTCAGGTGGTATGTTAGGGTGAGTAGTGATGTTAAGCCATTCCTTAATTGATATATAAGAGTTTTTTGTTAGGGGCTCAGGGCTGACGCTGGGCTGAAATTTTTGGGAGAAGTGACTTCTCCCTCCAGTAAAATTAGGGAATGTGGGGAGGGAAATGATATTTTTTGGCGGCAGATAAGGACATAAATAGAATTTACCAGAAACTAGACTAATGAATGTCATGAATAAGGTTAGGTTAGGTTAAACTTATCATGCCCCCACTCTGAAAAGGGAGGGCATATAGATTTGCCCTTGTCCGTCTGACCGTCCGTCCATCTGTCTGTCTGTCCCTCTGTCCGTCACTAAATCTTGTGTCACTCATATCTCCAAAAGAATATGAGCCAGAGTCATAAAACTTTACAGGAATGTTCACCAGTCTATGTAGTTTTGCACCTGGGGTTTCATGTTTGGCTGTGCCCAGTAAGTGCAAAGTTATGTCCCTTGACTTAGTTAAAATATAGCCTACAGAGTATGCAATCTTGTGTCACTCATATCTCCAAACTATATGAGCCAGATTCATAAAACTTTACAGGAATGTTAACCAGCATGTGAAGTTTTGCACCTGGGGTTTCATGTTTGGCTGTGCCCAGTAAGTGCAAAGTTATGTCCCTTGACTTAGTTAAAATATAGCCTACAGAGTATGCAATCTTGTGTCACTCATATCTCCAAACTTTATGAGCCAGATTCATAAAACTTTACAGGAATGTTAACCAGCATGTGAAGTTTTGCACCTGGGGTTTCATGTTTGGCTGTGCCCAGTAAGTGCAAAGTTATGTCCCTTGACTTAGTTAAAATATAGCCTACAGAGTATGCAATCTTGTGTCACTCATATCTCCAAACTATATGAGCCAGATTCATGAAACTTTACAGGAATGTTAACCAGCATGTGAAGTTTTGCACCTGGGGTTTCATGTTTGGCTGTGCCCAGTAAGTGCAAAGTTATTGCCCTTGACTTAGTTAAAATATAGCCTACAGAGTATGCAGTCTTTTGTCACTCATATCTCCAAAACTATATGAGCCAGAGTTAACTTCACAGGAATGTTCATTAGCATGTGAAGTTGTGCACCTGGGGTTTCATGTATGGATAAGCCCAGTAAGTGCAAAGTTATGGCCCTTGACTTATCACCATAATCAGTACAGTTGTTCACTTGGTAATTTTGATATCCATTCACAAGCTATGAGCAGAATAATAGCATTTGCTTTTGTGACGAAGGCTGCAAGTGGGGGCATCTGTGTTCTATGGACGCATTCTAGTTTATTTTACATCGATTGTGAATCAAGTTCTTACAACTTATACTAATCACTCTCGATGACAATTAATTGTTAATTAAACTGTTTTTGGTTTAATATTATTGATTTTACCTCAAATGTTTGACGGGCATAATTTGTGACAGTTTGTGTTGTCCTTGAAATGGTTTCTATTCAATTAGCTCAATATATTGGTAATAATGATACATATTTTCAAAAAAAATGTAACAGACTTTTAAACCATCTAATTTGGCTTATTTAAATAGTTTGTATTTATTCCAGTTGAAGTGTGCCAACTGTGGAGAAGAAACAAGTAAATTTGAATATCTCACATTAACCGTATGTATTTTCCCTAGATTCTATCATTACTGCCACATTTCATCATGATAAAAATTGTCCAGTAATTGTATTGTATTTAATGAATGATATTTCAGTTTAATGTATGCTGGAACCCCTTTAAAGCGGATGAGCTTGGGACTGAACAAAATGTCAAGTTTAAAGAAGCTTCCGGACTAAAGGGGCTTTGAGAACTGGACAAGATTTGGCACATCTTGTTATAAACGGGGACATTTGGATCTATATTTTGTTTAGTACTGTAGTGATTTGTATAAGAAATCAATAAAACTGTTAAATCTGAATGTGAAAATCTGACTCAAAATACATTAATAAACTTCTAATCATTTCAATATCGAAATTGATTATTTAAATGATCGGTATTTAATTACCACGATGAGTTGAACTTTGTCATCTAATGACAGTTCAGTATTTTGTGTTTTGCAGTGGTGTAGACATTGTTTTACATTACAAGAAAATGATGTGATATAAAGATATGATATCAAAATTAAAAACAATTTCAATGTTTGCAAATTATCAATTATTCAAATGATTTACAATAATTGATTGGTTGGTGGAGTCCCCCTGAAAGACACTATTCCACTGTCAAATACCAGAGGGGTGATAAAATAAACAAGGAACCTCTGAAAACACAGTCAATGTACCCTACAATTATCAAGTATCATTAATTAGTGTGTTGTCATAGCAATTAAGACCAACCATGACAGACAGATACTCTAGCTAAACACTAATTAGGTGTGAAATGTTAAAAACAAGGACAGGTGTAAAAGGCGGCGGCGCCGTACTTTACAACCAATATTGAATGAAAAACACGGCGGTAGCCATTAACTTCTTTAATATTTCACATATAATAATAATTTTGGTATCAATCGAAAGGTAATGCGTTTTTCAGTGAAATTAATTTCACTCTTTTTTGGTTCGAAAAACACGGCGGTAGGCATTAAAATTCTTATTTTTTACATTATGTGCACAAAATTGGTATCAAATAAAAGGTAATGCTCCTAGCTTTCCAACGACATAAATATATTTAAAATCGGAGATTGTTGTGTTGATATAATTTGCCTATGAAATTGGGCATTTTTCCGTGAAATATATTTCAATGTGTTTTGGTTCGAAAAACACGGCGGTAGGTATTAAAATTCAGAATGTGACTTTGAAAACGGGCAGTTTTTACGAAAAATTATTTTTCAATATTGAATGACTTTATTTACTGCATATTTTAAACTTATTATTCCATTTCCATTTGAAAATCATTTCTTCTTCTGGGTTCCAGCGTAGTTTCATTTTTTGGATTAATGCATGTTAGAATTTTTAAAATTGATGAACAGCACAATACCATGTATTAATTTTTTACTTTTGGTCTTTTACAAGCGAATGTTTTCCCACAATATGGGTTTACTATTAATCAAGAGACCATTTCTATTTTGATTATATTAAACTTCTATTTTTGTTTCATATATTTCCTGGATGTTATTAACTTTTGATTTATCAATGGGTTTCAGGAGAATGCACCTCTAAAAGGTGGTCGAGGACATGCAAGCATGGTTATAAAGTGTAAACTTTGCTCAAGGGAAAACTCAATAGGTAACTTACTTTAAATGAGGGTTGTATTTTCTTTTGAGGAAATATATTTTGTAGTCAGGAAATGTTAGTAGATATTGATCACTTGATGTTACCTATGTTTCTTAACAAAATAGGACTTACAATTACAAACCATTTATTAAAGCTTTTGCAGCTGAAATGTGACATTGTTAATGGGGAAGATCTAAAGTAGTTATAGAGTGGGTTTTTTAAAATTTCACTCTACAATCCTTAAAATTTAATTAAGTTTAAAGTGACATAATGTTTTGCCAGGTTGAAGAAATTTTCCAATCAGAATTACTTTAATCTTAATTTGATTATTTACTTTCTGAAACTGTGTTAACTTGTTTTGTTTATATACAGGTAGATGCTATGAAGATTCTTTTTGCAAGTTGTCCAATATAGGGAATGTTTCAAAAATGCCATAAATGATAATTTCTCGTAAATGATTTGATAGATGAACAATTTTTCTTTTTGTTTTAAGACATAATGTCGGATAGCATAAAGCCTTACAATGCTGATGATTCGGACAAGTTTAAGACCATTATTGTATTTGACTGTAGAGGAGTGGAACCAGTGGACTTTGAACCAAGGGTATACACAAATAACTTTATATTATGTACTGTCTGATAAGTTATTTTAAGTCTATTTACATCTTGCTGGCCTGAACTGCCATTTTGAAATAATATTTCCTAAATCATTACATTGTATTGTTTAAGTTCTTAAATTTTTTACCGACCATTTTGCGAATTCACTGTCCCAGAGTTTGTCAAATAGAGCCAGACTTTACCAAACCAAAAACATATTCTCTTCTTCATTTATTGAAAATCGTTTTGATGGGTCAAATTTTTACCCCAAACATGTGGTGGTCAATCGCATTTAACAAACTTTGTTGTCCATAGGCCAATGCAAATTTGAAGAGTGTATATCATTAGAGCAAATATGAACAAACTTCATGATAATTTATGCCAAGAATTGTTGTTCTAGCTGATAGAGATTATCTCTGTCTGTTCAAACATTTTGTAGGCATGACAGAACAGGAAATTACTGCATTTCAGTGCTCGAAGGGCTATAATTGGTACATATCAGAACATTGTTACCTGCATTTTGTAATGGTGTCTCCAACATTTTACAAGTGTATGCATTTACATTGGTACGGGATATAATGTCAGTGACATATTTACAGATTGGTTTCACGGCTGAAGGAGCTGAGTCTGGTTCTCAATTTGCTGAAGTTTCACTCACCGAAGGTGTAAGTACTTATAGTATTCTGATTTGGTTCCATTTTGTCTAACACGGGACAGACATCTGATAAGTAATAATTCATTAATGGAACATTTTTATGCTACTGCATTTATTCACTAAAAATGCTGATATTTTAAGTGATTTCACAAAATACTGTGATTGTAATTTTTTATTCATATATCATTGAGCTGGCCCTAACACAATACATTAAAACCTTGAATTCTAGAAAATATACTCTGCACACCTATGTTTTGTGTTTTAATCCTTTTAAGGACTTTAGTTAATAAATGTTTGTTACATTGAACAAAACATTTTGTTTGGGTACATAACAATTTTCACAATAATTGGGAATTTTCCAGAGAATGCTGTCCGAATTCTTTTGAACTCTTAGAAAAAAATGTTAATATTCAGGTATCTAGAATTTTTTTCAAAGACACCTGTCCTGTCCTGGGCTAATGGAAATGTAAAATTAGAATTGTCCGAACTAGGAGGCTAGTTGTGCTACTCAACTGTTGATAGCCCGAATCAGCATTAGACTAGTCCGGGAAGTTGGGCTAGTGGATTTCTAGAGCCCTGCTATTATATCTTTATGCAATTTTTAGTATGCACAACTACAACTGGATATTTTTTAGCCTTTTGTCGTTATGTAACAAGTCCAAGGTTACTTCCATTGTTTTTGTTTGTATAAGTTATCCTGATGAAGGCGTAAGCCGATACTGTGTTATTATTTTCAGGAATGGTTTGATTATGATGAGAAGCAGAAAGAATCGGTGGGTGTGACGTACATCAAGCATCAATTTGTTACTGTGAAGTAATCACTTCAGTCAAAACATTACTTCTTGCTTCGTTTAATGGTAATTTATTGAGAAAGACATTTTCTAGGAAAGTGCTTTTACCCATTCATCTATAGGTGAACTATTTACGTGTGTGCAACATGCTGTATAATACAGACAAACTGAAATACTCATGTTTCTGTTATATTTTCTATCCCATAATATATAAATAGGTGAGATAATAGGTACAGTTAAACATGACTTAAAGACCATCTCAATAATAAGACCACATCAAAATTAAGAACACAATTTTCAAGTCTATTTTCACAGTTTTGCTCTTTATTCAACCTCAATATTAAGATAAACTCGATAAGAAGACCAGTTTTCAAGGGTCCCAAGGGTGGTCTTATTATTGAGGTTTTACTGTACATTGGTCTATCTGTATATAAAGAAAGGAGAAACTTTCACCCTCATTAAGGGCATTTGAAAGGAGATATTAACTCAGAGACCAATTAAATAAATAAAGTTTTATTCAACAAGTGTTGGTTAAAGTTTTTGTCACTTGGCTGTCCATTTCTGTGTTGAAACCACAAAAACGTTTTCTGAAATGAAACAGAACACTTAGTTAAAGACGGAACAATTACTTGACAAGACAAGCATATCATACAATACCATTTTCAGTATAACTCATAAATTTAATCTCTGAGCAATTCTTTTGGCTTTGGTTGGTTGTAAAACATGCATAAGAATCATAGAGTGAAAACAATCATTCCAGTGCAAACTCCTCACAGTGATTATCTCCCTTTGCAGTACAATTATTACTGCCTTTATGAATGTCAGGTGGTGATTGATATGTGAATAAAGCAACCATTACCCCTTGAAAACACAATTGATCCGTTTATTCTATTGAAGTTACTGTTGCATTGTAACCACTAACATAAGCCTTATTTCTCTAAAATGTTACCAAAACGATATCAAAATATTATATTAAGTTGAAAGATAAAAATCTGAAATAACAGATATGTTTTGAAGGTAGGCCTATAGGTCTCTGAAGTATGTAAAGGGAGACCACTGGACTGAAGACTGAATCCAGTGTAAAAAGCAAGCTGACACTATTTTCCAAAGCGATCACATTTTCGCAATTTCATATATTAGTCACTGAATACTACTATATTACCTTTTGTTTGTTGCCCCCTGGACAATTTCAATATCATCAACATGTACTGTATGATGTGACAGGAGACTCCAGGATAATGGGTTATACCAGTGTGAATTGAAATCCCATCTGATAGTGAGTTGTGTTATATCTCCTATATCATGTGTGGCTGTCACCATGAAACCATACTTGTGTCCAGGCTGTATCTGTATAGGGCTGTTATGTAAGAGAACACCATGCTTATTAAGTTGACATACACATGTGAATTGTATTTAATTCAGAAAAATATCAGAATGACAATTGTGCTGTGGCCGTAGTGTGAATTTTTTTAACTCCTCTAAAAAAGACTGATGTTTGATGTATATTTATTTCGGTAGTTGTGTATACAGGTATATGGATAATTAAGACATGCAATAATATTAAAATAATAATTATAACATGTGCATAATATCCATGCCATACACACCAACACCTAGGATAGCACAAAAAAGAGTAAACTGCTGGGAAAATCTAAAAAATCATGTACACCATATTCGTTTTTTCAATCATCATAAAGGTTGATGTTAATTATTCCAAAAGGAATATCAATAAGAATAAATGAGTGACTGTCAAGCATAACAGTTTGTTTCTATGCGACTGCATAGTGTGAGTGTTATCATAATTGTCAGGGTTAACTATCTGTGACTATCTAACATATAAGGAAGATTACTTACTCTTCATGAAGTTGATGTTCCCCTATTTGACCATTAGTTCCTTTGACGTTTACAAACAATGTACCTTCCTCAGTCTTAGATCCTGGAAGTTGTCCAAATTGTATAACTACCTGGTAATGATATCCTGAAGTAAGGAGAAAACATCATGTAGAAACCACAAGAGGATGGACCCATTTATCGTATGTTTATAAAAAGCACGACATTCCCGTATTGTAAAAACATTATATAAATGCTGACCGTTGAGATTGGTTTACTTGAGAACGGTTGAAAACATAATGTGAGGTGATCAGCCAATGAAAATATGTTTTGGAAAACGAATAGACATAGCGTACACAATAACAGTATTATCAATACATTTTGATTCGACAGTACTGACGGAGCCAAATAATGCTTACAGTACATTAATCGATGTCTTTAAAAGAATTGACAGAAACAATCCGAGTTCCCACCACTACCCGTTGTTTATTTCATTTATTAGCTGATTATATTTCCGTATCAGTACAGAGAAAGACAAAGGAGTTTAACGCACACAATCAAGGGTGGGTAATAAGAAAGACGAAAGTGAGTGAAAGCAACATACTACAATATGGAGCTGTTTTTCCTGTATCCAAGTAATATTTAACATGTGTTTTTCCTGGTGCAGGTTTTGCTTTGTCGGCATGGAAACCCATACTTCCACAGTTACCGCCGCTACATGGCATGCACATACCACGCTGGAAATGTTACGTAACAATTGAAGATTCTATAACCATTCGTTTTTTATGAAACAAAAACTTATTGTTTTAGATATAAAAAGTACAAGAACGTTAATGTCCTATAGATATTTTGTTTCAACTGCATAGAATTAATCAATTAAAGTTATTTTAATTATTTCCAGCTGTTATTGTGGGTATTTAAGATATCCAAACGTCTTTAAGCTGCATACATCATAACAGCGCACTTTGAGCCTGACTAAGATTTGAGCTATTTCTATACTCAAGACTGATTTTTTTTAAATTTCCGTAAAATTTCATAGAAATGTTTCCTTCATGTCCAGCAGACGGAAACTTCAATAAATCCAACTACAGGTTGAGACACATATAGGCATCCTAGTGACATACCTCAAAGTCGGCGTAACTTCGGCAAGTGTATGCTTGGAATTGACATGGACTGTTAATTGATTCAGTAAAATAATCATGTGCCCGAAGATGACTGCATGCAACTATCTGCTTACCACCTGGAACAATCATCATTTGAATACTCATTCTATTGCATACCCGTATATGTATACCGAATGTTTAAGCGCAAAACCAATGCAATTGTTTTGTTACCAAAACTTATTAACAATAGCATTGATCTAAACCGTTACATGGTTTGTGAATGCATATTACTTTATCGAAATTACTAGAACATAACATAACTTTTATTTTTCAAACACAGATTGCGAAACAATATGTTTTGCAATAACATGTGAACTAGTGATAATTATAAATGTATGTAGAAATTCGCCCCATTATGTAGCTTCACAAATTGACTCCATAGTCGCCAATGGAATGCTCTCTTAATCTTATAATGACCAGTTGGTTTTGGGCCCATATTTCAACGTTTCTATGGCCTTTGTATACTTGTTAAAATCATCAAAATGAGACATTTCCTATTGGTTTCGCTGTCTTACCCTCGTATATATCCCCAGTAACCAACAGTTTAGTGATTGGACTAGCGTCACACCCTGGTTGATTTAATCCTTCATTTGCATAATAATCAACATGTCCACATGGTTGTACCATACCGTAGCCTGGAAATACATGCTTTTGTTATACGCTCAGTATGGATAAATATATTCTATATTTGTATACGCAAACACGTGAAATGCGCTGCAGCCTACGGTACTATAGAATGCAAAAGACATTACATGTATTATAATGGTTTGGACTGTGGAAAGATGTCAAGATAACGGCAATTTTACGGTAAAATAATTGTAATTATTTGCAAAATTAACATTTACAATTAATGCAAGACAGATGAAGCGCTCTTCAATTCTTAACATATTAAAATACAACACTCGTGGTTTTTGGTAGATACGAGTTACTTTAAAACCAGATTACTGACAGAAGAAAAATCAAATCCTCGCAGTACCTTACTCCCCTTTGCGACAAAAAGAGCAATTCTCGGAACCAGACAAATTTCTGCGCGGTTGTTGTTCATGAAAATGTAGTTTCAATGATCACCCCAGATAATAATGTATTTACCTAAGGCAAGGATACTTGCACCATTGGTATGCATTATGTCGACGAACGTGGCATCGCTAGGATCCAGTCTTACTGTTATATCTGTGTACTGAAAGTATGGGTCCGCGGGATCTAAACCTGTATAGAACAAATAAATACAGTGATCAATTCCGAAAAAAAAACGACTATGTTAATGAGAAGAGGTAAATGCTCTATAGAGGGCTGCTTCAAAGAGATTGCTTGGCATTCAGTTTTTACGACTATTCAAATACAGTAAAACATCAATAATAAGAGGTTGAATAAAGAGCAAAATAGTAAAAAATGAACTTAAAAATTGGTGTTCTTCATTTTGAGGTGGTCTTATTATTGAGTTGGTCTTTAAGTGAGATTTTACTGTATGTTGTTTATAGCGTAAGTATGTCAAATTATTCTGTTAGTTTTATGAACTGAGTCTGGACAAGGTAGTTCTGTAATGTCTAGTTGTTTGACATTGTTTCATTTTATCATTCGTTGTAAAAACAACTACGTGAACCTTGAAAACCTTTAATAATTCGAATTAAGTTTATGTGTATATTTAACACCGATAATACGGATCTATCTATGATGTACCTACCAGATATACGGCCAAGATTTGTTGTGCGCTCTCCGGCATAACCACAAATATGAGCACCGAGGCTGTGTCCAATCAAATGGAAATCTTCAGCACGGGCTGAAGCTTTGTCCTAAAATCGAAAGTATTTATCCAAATGATAATTTTTAGTGACTTGACGATTATGCACAGGCTAACGGTATGAATGAATTCGTGGAGTATGATATAAAATTAGCTTTTATAGAGTCTTTCGTAGACGCAAGGCTAGCAGTTTATGAAACTACGTCTGTAATTCAGGAGCAGCAATGTTAAGTTATCAAAGAGTCGACATAACCTTGCGTAATTTCAAGATTATTCTTCCATAATGCATTTCATACAATCTTATACGTTTTGATTATTTAATTTTAAATATTGAAAACGTCGATCTAGATCTGGCTTTATGAATTGTGAAGCCATGTGTATGCCATGTATGCACTTAGCTGACGTGTCTTGTCAGGCCCCTAGTGAAACGAAGTGATTGGTTCCTATACAACAATACGTTAATCCATCAGACTGCCTTTTGACACTTTATTTCACTATATATGGCATTGAACGTTGAAAACCGTGTTCTACGCATGTAACGGGCATGCGTACGGACAACAAGGATAGAAAGACATTCTCCGCAGATTTGAGAGGATAACTTGTTTTAGTGCATATTTAATCTTTTACTTACAACTAGAACTGTGATAAGCTTAGCAAGCACAGCACCAACGACACGTGTGTTTGCAGTTGCTTGTGTGTATGGTAAACTGGAACCACCGCCCCAATCCAGCAATATTACATTGTAATCACCATGCTTCAATAGTTCCGTCTTCATAGTCTGAAATAATACATAAAGTTGTATGTTGAACGGAGTATCATCGGAGGCATGTTAGTTATATATTTATCTGTTCACTATAGCGAAAAATCCATTGCACGAGAAGGCGATAGCAATGCATATATTAGTAATTCAAGCTAACAGTTGAAACTGAAAATGGATTGTTTAGACACAATTAATACATTAAATAAAGAGTATCAGCGTTTCCTGACGAATTCATTGTCACTTTATATTGTAAACATGTATACTGTACACTGTATATGGTTATTATATCAATTATTCGGAGCGCCTAGGAGCCTGTCATCGGCAGTAAAAGAAGTTTCGCAAAATACATGAATCGATGAATGAATATTTTCTAAAGCCTAATTATGCTGTGTGTGTCAATGTTAACTAAAATACCGCCCCAAAGTGTTAACCATACTTACCATCAACCAGTCGGCAAAACCGTTTTCTAAGAATCCATGACTAACAACTTTTGTCGGTCTGTTTCCCTGGAAATGGGAACCAGTGATACTGGCATAATTATCAGGATTTAAAAATTGATAATCTCCGTCGTTTTTATTGGCTCTAGTGAACAACAGGAAACGAGCGTTGATACTTGATGGACTCTGTGGACTAAGGTTGATAGGTCGGTGAAGACTGGTGAAGGCGCCACCCGTACTGAAGCAACCAATGTCGCCGTAACACACAGTGGATCCTGGAATATATATAGTTATAAGTACACTGAATACAGTGCAGTTTAACAGTACAAGCTACAGGATATTGTAACGAGTTCTTTCCCTTTATTCCATCTTGAGTTCTCTAACTTTGTACCTTGTATAGGATATGGTGCTTTATCCCATCTAGAGTTCTCTCCCTTTGCCCATTCTACAGAATATGGTAGTATGAATACATAAAACGCGTGACAATCTGCTGTGGTACAGCTGTCTAAGAAAATCGTACAATGTACATGTATATTATCTTCTAGTTTACAGATTTGTCACTAAATATCCTTATTTACTACGCTCTGGCACCAGTTTCATAAAGTCTACACTGAAATACATGTACACAGGTATCATCTGACTTAAATATTTAGCAGTAAATACAATAAAACCTCAATAATAAGACTGTATGATTTGCTTATGTCTTGTTAACAAATTATTCTGTTTTTAACAAATTGTTCATTTCATTTCAGCAAACGTTTTTGTAGTTCAAACACAGAGAGGGGGCCAAGTGACAAATAAAACCCAATTTATTTAATTGGTCTCTCAGTTACCTATCTCTTTTCAAATGCCCTTTTTGAGGGTGAAAGTTTCTCCTTTCTTTATACACAGATAAACTAATGTACAGTAAAACCTCAATAATAAGACCACCCTTGGGACCCTTGAAAACTGTTCTTCATATCGAGGTGGTCTTAATATTGAGGTTGAATAAAAAGCAAAACAGTGAAAATGGACTTGAACATTGAGTTCTTAATTTTGAGCTGGTCTTATTATTGAGGTGGTCTTTAAGCGATGTTTTACTGTACTTTTGAATATACAGTAATACTTTAAGTCTTTATTCAACCATGAAAATAGGATCACCTCACTATTAAGACCAGTTTTCAAATCCCCAAGGGTGGTCTTATTATTGAGGTTTTACTGTAATACTTAATCATAACAGTACTCGATATTTGTTTTGGAATCTTACGCTGTTTTTCAACAGTATTTCTGTTATATACGGCGGTCAGTTTACATAAGCTGTGTTCCTGGGTTACACACCAGTACAAACCTGTTCTATCACAAGCACTTGACAATTTCTGAAGCGGAGGACAAACAACTTTGGATGAATTATCTGCAGTTAAATTGTCAAGGAAAACATACGATTCAGCAGAGGTTGGATCCTGCGATTGGGAGGGTGTACTCGAATGTGACATATACACGCATCAAAATTGAAAACAAATGTACTTGGAATTAGACATATCACACTTCCTTGAAAACTGGGACCAGGTCAATTGTTTATAAAAGTAATATTCATCGGTGTAAAGTATTCATAATTTACAGCTATATTGATTATAAATGTTTGTTTTATAGATTTCATATCGTATCTTGGTTGCTTTATGGAACCGATAGCGGAGTGGATAAACTGTTCCTCGCTTAACCCGGATGTTGTGTGGATTCAAGCCCCGCGAATGTCACAAACACACCTCAGTAGATATCACTGTCGGTTTTGAGAGTGATTCTCAAAAGCAAACCGTTTTCTTCACAATCGAACTTTAATAAATGGGAATATAAACTCGGCGTGTATCGGGCCTACAGAATTGTCCGGATATATGTTTCAAAGGTTCAAAGGATACATTGTCAAATTTGTAGGAACGAAACAGTCCTAGACCTATGACATGTTTACTATTTCTTTATCAAATCATGACTAACGGAACACAATTATATCTCATTATCTTAGATATAAATATGCACCGAGAAAGTGAAGTCAAAAACCGAGCACATATTGTAGTTTCAAACATTTAAACATGTTCCAGTGAAAACCAGAAGACTAGTTTAATTGCCTAGTTTAATTGCCTATAATCTTATAGGTTTTTTGTGCGTGTATTTAAAACATCTGACATCAAGTATTATAAGGACGTAAACAATTTGTTATTTGAAATCATTTCATTAAGCTTACATGGGATGACTTTACAAAGATTGTGTGGTCTTTTGTTATATTTAACAGAAAATAAGCGTTTTGTCTACTATATCAGATTGTATGCTGTAAACCCAAATACACGGTAACCGGTACACGGCCGAGTCCCTCGGACAAAATCGCTCCCCCTTCAGATTTGCAAATGCCTCTACCATTGTTTTTTACAATGCGTACAAAAAAACCAACAACTCTTGCACAAGCAGACACAATATTTATCCCTTGAAAATTTGACATTGTCCTCAGATTCTATTATAGACTTAATTGTATGTTACTACTTAGTGTTTTTAAAGTGAGTACATTTTTTGAAAGCACACGGTTTCTTTATCATTATCATGTAACGTAGACTTTCTGTAGTTACGGCGCATTTATAACTTCGAAGTAACTTGAGTAAATAAACAACCGTTCAGTTAAGTTGGGTATTTACATCAACATGGCAATATAATCATTCTTCAAGCGTCAATAATCATATAATGAGTTCTAGTATTAAGCGGCGATCATAACTATTACTGGTAAAGACAGAAGTAATCGAGACCAACAAGCGATATACGTCTTAAATTAAACAATTTTCATATAACCATATGAAACCCCGACAATGTCCTACATATAGCCACAGGTACTTGAAGCAAACTATTTTAATGTTCTTTATGGACTATTTTTATTTTAATATTTTTTATTATAGTAAATAGTCCGTACAGAAAACTAAACAAAGTTTGCTTCAAGTACCTGTGGCTATAGCAATAGGACACCATGTAGAGGAGCCAGTGATGTTTGTCAAAGACTAGCATTTAACTGCTACAGCTGAGAGTAACTACAGTAATGAATATAGCTTACAAGAGTAGCATTCAACTGCTACAGCTTAGAGCAACTACAGTACATGAATATAGCTTACGAGAGTAGCATTCAACTGCTACAGCTGAGAGCAACTACAGTACATGAATATAGCTTACAAGAGTAGCATTTAACTGCTACAGCTGAGAGCAACTACAGTACATGAATATAGCTTACAAGAGTAGCATTTAACTGCTACAGCTGAGAGCAACTACAGTACATGAATATAGCTTACAAGAGTAGCATTTAACTGCTACAGCTGAGAGCAACTACAGTACATGAATATAGCTTACAAGAGTAGCATTTAACTGCTACAGCTGAGAGCAACTACAGTAATGAATATAGCTTACAAGAGTAGCATTCAACTGCTACAGCTGAGAGCAACTACAGTACATGAATATAGCTTACGAGAGTAGCATTCAACTGCTACAGCTGAGAGCAACTACAGTACATGAATATAGCTTACGAGAGTAGCATTCAACTGCTACAGCTGAGAGCAACTACAGTACATGAATATAGCTTACAAGAGTAGCATTCAACTGCTACAGCTGAGAGCAACTACAGTACATGAATATAGCTTACAAGAGTAACATTCAACTGCTACAGCTGAGAGCAACTACAGTACATGAATATAGCTTACAAGAGTAGCATTCAACTGCTACAGCTGAGAGCAACTACAGTACATGAATATAGCTTACAAGAGTAGCATTTAACTGCTACAGCTGAGAGCAACTACAGTACATGAATATAGCTTACAAGAGTAACATTCAACTGAGATTGTTTGAAATAATTCATCGCCGTAAATTTTGGCAGTTCTGAAAGGGGCTAAAAAATAATTCATTGTCTTCAGAGCTGTCAGTTGTTACAGTTTAAATGCTAAAACAATTGTCTGGTGGTATTTGTTTTAGTTAAATATATGAGTCTTTAAAATAATTCACCGTTGGTAATTGTACTGTTCAATACTTCACGGTAAAAACCGTTGACAGTGATATAATATTTAAAACAAGCTATATACAAAATATTTGGCTGTTGTTACTGTTGACAGCTAGAGCGGTTAACTAAGCTGCTACCCTTGCTACACTGCCAACCTCCTACATGTACCCGGACGGAGAGGAAAGGTAAACATCCACCTCCTGCACATCATTTTGTCACTTCGACTTGTTACTATGTTGGTATGATTGATGTGCGGCCATGTTGATCAATGTTCATAAGATTGACTGTATTTGAACACAATAATTTATCAGATCTTTAGTTTAACAAAATCTTGGATTATGTTTTACTGCCAGTGTCATATTCCCACCACAATTAAGGCATTTATTTAAAACGTTTTACTTTGAAAGAACATTTGTAATTATAAATGTTGTTTGTATACAATGTAGAAGGAATAAAGCCTTACTAAACGCTCATAATTTTGAAAAATAATTGATCTAGATCTATTAACCATTTACCATTACCATTTATTAATAGCAAATCGGCATACAAATACGCCATTAGCCATTTACAGTGTCCGAAAAAAGATGGCCTTGGCAAGTATAGGTACATACAATTCTAACATATTATTACATGTATTATACAAATAACAAGCATACATATTATGTCATTAATGAATATTCAATATCAGATGTAACATGTAGCATAGCTATCCGTACTGTATCGCAATACTACTGAGTATTCAAAAGGTATTAGTTTACGACATAAAGAACTAATTAATAATAAACAATTGAAAGTAACTGTATATTATAGTCATTATGTCTGTGAATGTGTACATACGTTTCTCCAGTATTTCTTCATCAACGGATGCAAACGCACAGCTGAAAGAAATAAATACAAGACAATATTTAATTACTCTCATCATGGCGCGGTGTTGATCAAGGAGTTACAAATTAGTAATGATATGGAACAGACTTTGTCGAAAACTTGGTGACACTTCTTTGACCTTCAAACTTAAGTATAAATTAATTGTGTCAGTAAAGATAAAGGACTAATTATATTAATGAATACTATGCAGGTATTGGAATGAACTACATGGGTATTCCCCTTCTTAATACAAAATTTACAATCCAATTTGTGTATAGCGTCCACTCTTAGGACACACACAATGCGGTATGTAATGGCGGGTGGTCGTTATAAACAGGTTCCTCTACACAGTGGACTCTCGTTCTTTGGAACGTGGTATTTTTTACACCTGGGCTAACCAAACAGTACTATTTCAAATTTTGCAGGAAATTAAACTGCACTGAATTTCGATGGGGATTTCAGAATTTGACTGTGTTCGAAACAAGATGTGCGGAAAGCGGAAATTGGTCTGAAAAAGAATTAGTTTATAGATAAGGCACATTGCTTTATGGTCATAATTTAGAAGAGTATAGAAGACTCCACCGGAAGATACGTTGATATATGCACTGTACGCGATATGCTATTGTATTGGCCATAGAATACGGACAAAGTTTGTAATCTGGACGTTTATTTTGTTAAAAAGATACAATCACGGATAGCTATATACAGTAGTAGTCGATTGTGTTTACATGTATGTGTACGCTATGTAGGCGATTCTCAAACACTGCTGGTGTAGCATCCAACATTTAAATGTCATTATTTTAGTTTCCGCTATAGGAACTCTGTAGTGTACTCTGCATTCACAAGCTGTATTGTTTCATGAATAATGTGGCATAGAAAAGGTTTTCTTAAGTCAAAATTGCTTTTCTATGACGAAGCACTTTTCAAATCTTTTATTGTACGCTTTTGATTAAAAGATCTTATCTAGGGTCCAATAAGGTGCTCAAAGAAACCTTTATCCAACGAACTCTCTTAGTTCCTTAACTAATCTTTTCAATTTTGTCAATTTTATAAACAATATCATTCCCCTATTTTGTCACTTTTCTTGTTCTCATGATCCGTATTCACAATCGTTTTAAGACAGAATCTCAGTCTTAGACTTTAAAATGTTAAATTTTCATTTTGTTCCTTCGTTATTGTTACACAATATATTTTGTAATAACATGGCAAAAATGTAGAGTGAATAACAAGAAATATTCAGGCAAGAATGCATCCGTTTAAATATAATGAAAAAGAAATGCTTGTAAAATTATTTTTTTGTAATTTTAAAGTCTACGTCTGAGATTTAGTCTTAAAATATTTTGGAATACGGGCTCTAATAATAAAAAAGTGGTTTGACTAAAGACGATAAATTTCCGAGTTGTTCACCGATATGTAAATGTAGGGGAGGTAAGCTATGTGTAAGGAACAGTTCAACACTGGGATTTGTTATATTACACATTAAGATATCACATTTTGGGTGAGACCGCGTCAGATTTGTTAAATCTTTGAAACTATTTCATCAGTGCTAAAGATCTAAACTCTCATACAGATATGACCCCCAGTAGATCGACACATGAATGTACAAACTGCCCTCCTACCGCGAGCTCTTCAGTGCTATTTGTATTCAGCAAACCTACACGTCCGTCTCTTCTTTCACCGAATGAGGTGTTGTTCGAAGTATCGAGTGTCTTTCAATGGGTGAAAGTGTTACTGACGTGAACTTATTAGCCAGTCAGTGAACTGTAAAATATACATTGTTTATATATACTGTGCAAACGACAGTGTGAGGTTCTGCTTGAAATCCAGTCCACACGATTTAATATATATATTCCGGATTGGTATAAATAGAGGATATTTGTCGATGGAAGTTCGAATTTTATTTCACGAGGTGGTCAATATAATTTTCTTTTGACCACGAGTGAAAAAAATGTGAGTATTCCCCTCTAATTCTGCGGTACAAACAACAATATACCGTAAACATCGTGCTCGAATCGCAAAATAAACAAAGACATAATCAAACGTCTGACTGAACTTCAATGGATCTAAAATTAAATTATGTTTGTACCGCGGGTAAAAAAACCTCTTTTTAGCGAATTCCGGATTTCGTCTAAATTGTCTAATGTTATGAATTTCTGATGCAGAAATCCACAATCCACGTTAATGTTAGATCAACTCATAGATTTACTCATTATGGTTGACATATGTACGTTCAGCGCTCCAAATCACTGTTTAAATCTTCCCCGAGTGTCGCATTGAGTTAATAATAAAATCATCAACCATTCAAACATTATCGACCGATTTCAAGAAACAAAACATACACTCACCCAAAGTTCTAACGCATCATATTTAAATTTGATATTTTCTTAATTCTGTACTAAATGTCTTTTTTTGTTATCTGTGTGATTTCATTGTGTATTTCTACTACAATGACCATAAATTTCCAACCCCTCGTTAGTCTTTTCGAAATGAAGTAAACCCAAAGTGATGCGTTGGAACCGTTTTGGGTGAGTGTATTCATTACGAGGTATTAGTAAATGTTTAGTTTACACTCCCGACGCTTTTCGATTAATAAGTCCCGCCACTAGTATTATGTAATGTTCATAATAACTCTGTCTTTTCACGTGTAATTATTATTTACTTGGCATTGCTGCTGCCTTTTCGTAGTAGTCGTTTCCGCTCACATCCTGACCATCGACTGGAACTATCAGTGACAGAGATTGCCTACACCAGGACTGTATGTTGAAGTTTATACGCATGACTTATTTAAAGAGCAAGTAAAGATTTTTTAATATAAACTTACAATGATGTTTCTTTGGTGTAAAGCTGTGATATATATATTGGTGATCTTCAAACTTCACCGGCAAAACAATACTTAATGCATCTTTTGACGATTTCGCAGGAAACTATCGAAAGGCTCCAACGTAGTAGACCTGTAGCTGGCTTGGTTCCTCCTCGTGGTGGGTTGCATAGTGTTACCCAACGACGCCAGACAGGCTTGGTTCCTCCTCGTGGTGGGTTGGATAGTGTTACCACACGACGCCAGACAGGCTTGATTCCTCCTCGTGGTGGGTTGGATAGTGTTACCACACGACGCCAGACAGGATTGGTTCCTCCTCGTGGTGGGTTGGATAGTGTTACCACACGACGCCAGACAGGCTTGGTTCCTCCTCGTGGTGGGTTGGATAGTGTTACCACACGACGCCAGACAGGCTTGGTTCCTCCTCGTGGTGGGTTGGATAGTGTTACCACACGACGCCAGACAGGCTTGATTCCTCCTCGTGGTGGGTTGGATAGTGTTACCACACGACGCCAGACAGGCTTGATTCCTCCTCGTGGTGGGTTGGATAGTGTTACCCAACGACGCCAGACAGGCTTGATTCCTTCTCGTGGTGGGTTGCATAGTGTTACCACACGACGCCAGACAGGCTTGATTCCTCCTCGTGGTGGGTTGGATAGTGTTACCCAACGACGCCAGACAGGCTTGGTTCCTCCTCGTGGTGGGTTGCATAGTGTTACCACACGACGCCAGACAGGCTTGATTCCTCCTCGTGGTGGGTTGGATAGTGCTACCACACGACGCCAGACAGGCTTGATTCCTCCTCGTTGTGGGTAGTATAGTGCTACCACACGACGCCAGACAGGCTTGGTTCCTCCTCGTGGTGGGTTGGATAGTGTTACCACACGACGCCAGACAGGCTTGATTCCTCCTCGTGGTGGGTTGGATAGTACTACCACACGACGCCATACATGATTGGTTCCTCCTCGTGGTGGGTTGGATAGTGTTACCCAACGACGCCAGACAGGATTGGTTCCTCCTCGTGGTGGGTTGCATAGTGTTACCACACGACGCCAGACAGGCTTGGTTCCTCCTCGTGGTGGGTAGGATAGTGCTACCACACGACGCCAGACAGGCTTGGTTCCTCCTCGTGGTGGGTTGCATAGTGTTACCCAACGACGCCAGACAGGCTTGATTCCTCCTCGTGGTGGGTTGGATAGTGTTACCCAACGACGCCAGACAGGATTGGTTCCTCCTCGTGGTGGGTTGAATAGTGTTACCACACGACGCCAGACAGGCTTGATTCCTCCTCGTGGTGGGTTGGATAGTGTTACCACACGACGCCAGACAGGATTGGTTCCTCCTCGTGGTGGGTAGGATAGTGCTACCAAACGACGCCAGACAGGATTGGTTCCTCCTCGTGGTGAGTTGGATAGTGTTACCAAACGACGCCAGACAGGCTTGATTCCTCCTCGTGGTGGGTTGGATAGTGTTACCACACGACGCCAGACAGGCTTGATTCCTCCTCGTGGTGGGTTGGATAGTGTTACCCAACGACACCAGACAGGATTGGTTCCTCCTCGTGGTGGGTTGGATAGTGTTACCACACGACACCAGACAGGCTTGATTCCTCCTCGTGGTGGGTTGGATAGTGTTACCACACGACGCCAGACAGGCTTGATTCCTCCTCGTGGTGGGATGGATAGTGTTACCACACGACGCCAGACAGGCTTGATTCCTCCTCGTGGTGGGTTGGATAGTGCTACCACACGACGCCAGACAGGCTTGATTCCTCCTCGTGGTGGGTTGGATAGTGCTACCACACGACGCCAGACAGGCTTGATTCCTCCTCGTGGTGGGTTGGATAGTGTTACCACACGACGCCAGACAGGCTTGGTTCCTCTTCGTGGTGGGTTGGATAGTGCTACCACACGACGCCAGACAGGTTTGGTTCCTCCTCGTGGTGGGTTGGATAGAACTACCACACGACGCCATACATGATTGGTTCCTCCTCGTGGTGGGTTGGATAGTGTTACCACACGACGCCAGACAGGCTTGGTTCCTCCTCGTGGTGGGTTGGATAGTGTTACCACACGACGCCAGACAGGATTGGTTCCTCCTCGTGGTGGGTTGGATAGTGTTACCACACGACGCCAGACAGGATTGGTTCATCCTCGTGGTGGGTTGGATAGTGTTACCACACGACGGCAGACAGGATTGGTTCCTCCTCGTGGTGGGTTGGATAGTGTTACCCAACGACGCCATACATGATTGGTTCATCCTCGTGGTGGGTTGGATAGTGTTACCACACGACGCCAGACAGGCTTGGTTCCTCCTCGTGGTGGGTTGGATAGTGTTACCACACGACGCCAGACATGATTGGTTCCTCCTCGTGGTGGGTTGGATAGTGTTACCACACGACGCCAGACAGGCTTGGTTCCTCCTCGTGGTGGGTTGGATAGTGTTACCACACGACGCCAGACATGATTGGTTCCTCCTCGTGGTGAGTTGGATAGTGTTACCCAACGACGCCAGACAGGTTTGGTTCCTCCTCGTGGTGGGTTGGATAGTGTTACCACACGACGCCATACATGATTGGTTCCTCCTCGTGGTGGGTTGGATAGTACTACCACACGACGCCATACATGATTGGTTCCTCCTCGTGGTGGGTTGGATAGTGCTACCACACGACGCCAGACAGGCTTGATTCCTCCTCGTGGTGGGTTGGATAGTGTTACCACACGACGCCAGACAGGCTTAGTTCCTCCTCGTGGTGGGTTGGATAGTACTACCACACGACGCCATACATGATTGGTTCATCCTCGTGGTGGGTTGGATAGTGTTACCCAACGACGCCAGACAGGCTTGGTTCCTCCTCGTGGTGGGTTGGATAGTGTTACCACACGACGCCAGACATGATTGGTTCCTCCTCGTGGTGGGTTGGATAGTGCTACCACACGACGCCAGACAGGCTTGGTTCCTCCTCGTGGTGGGTTGGATAGTACTACCACACGACGCCAGACATGATTGGTTCATCCTCGTGGTGGGTTGGATAGTGCTACCACACGACGCCAGACAGGCTTGGTTCCTCCTCGTGGTGGGTTGGATAGTGCTACCACACGACGCCATACATGATTGGTTCCTCCTCGTGGTGGGTTGGATAGTGTTACCAAACGACGCCAGACAGGCTTGATTCCTCCTCGTGGTGGGTTGGATAGTGTTACCACACGACGCCATACATGATTGGTTCCTCCTCGTGGTGGGTTGGATAGTACTACCACACGACGCCAGACAGGCTTGGTTCCTCCTCGTGGTGGGTTGGATAGTGCTTCCACACGACGCCATACATGATTGGTTCCTCCTCGTGGTGGGTTGGATAGTGTTACCAAACGACGCCAGACAGGCTTGATTCCTCCTCGTGGTGGGTTGGATAGTGTTACCACACGACGCCAGACAGGCTTGGTTCCTCCTCGTGGTGGGTAGGATAGTGCTACCACACGACGCCAGACAGGCTTGATTCCTCCTCGTGGTGGGTTGGATAGTGTTACCACACGACGCCATACATGATTGATTCCTCCTCGTGGTGGGTAGGATAGTACTACCACACGACGCCAGACAGGCTTGGTTCCTCCTCGTGGTGGGTTGGATAGTGTTACCCAACGACGCCAGACAGGCTTGATTCCTCCTCGTGGTGGGTTGGATAGTGTTACCACACGACGCCAGACAGGCTTGATTCCTCCTCGTGGTGGGTTGGATAGTGTTACCACACGACGCCAGACAGGATTGGTTCCTCCTCGTGGTGGGTTGGATAGTGTTACCACACGACGCCAGACAGGATTGGTTCCTCCTCGTGGTGGGTTGGATAGTGTTACCACACGACGCCATACATGATTGGTTCCTCCTCGTGGTGGGTTGGATAGTGTTACCAAACGACGCCAGACAGGCTTGATTCCTCCTCGTGGTGGGTTGGATAGTGTTACCACACGACGCCAGACAGGCTTGGTTCCTCCTCGTGGTGGGTTGGATAGTGTTATCACACGACACCAGACAGGCTTGATTCCTCCTCGTGGTGGGTTGGATAGTGTTACCACACGACGCCAGACAGGCTTGGTTCCTCCTCGTGGTGGGTTGGATAGTGTTACCACACGACGCCATACATGATTGGTTCCTCCTCGTGGTGGGTTGGATAGTGTTACCACACGACACCAGACATGATTGGTTCCTCCTCGTGGTGGGTTGGATAGTGTTACCACACGACGCCATACATGATTGGTTCCTCCTCGTGGTGGGTTGGATAGTGTTACCACACGACGCCAGACAGGCTTGATTCCTCCTCGTGGTGGGTTGGATAGTGTTACCACACGACGCCAGTGTACGTCCTTACAACTACTAAATATGTCTCTGATATCTAATAACTTTTCCTTGACCACTTACAGATTCGAGCATCACCCTATATGAATTACTTGTATATTCTTTAAGTAAGGAAGTGCTCCATATGGCTACGTTTTCTCTCTGTTTTAGTAGACAGTCCAAGTATAGGCCCAGGTTCCCTTTCGATGTAGGTGCGACTTAAATACAAATGTATCCAACAAACACGTGATACGGTGTAGAAGAACGAGAACAGGGACGCGTTTTTCAGAGGTAGGAACAATGGAATTCTATCTTGCGCTACACGGGGAAAGTAGCGATGCCGTTTCTTAAACGTAGGAAAAGTAGTTCCTATCTTTAGATGATAGGTAGCGAGACCTGTCAGTGCTCAAGCGTCCGTGCGGAACAATGTCGTCTGGTCTGATGGGCGCCATTTGTTTGCAAGCAAAGGGTTCAAGCGACTTTTAGACTGCTACCTTTTCTACCTCAGTTTACAATTCTCGCTAACTTCCCTTACCTCTTCAACGTGACTCGGGCCTCCTTCTTTAGCAATAGTAAATATAATTAGTGAAACAATTGTTTCTTCCATTGTTAAACATGATATATTCGAGTGATTGGAATACCAGGCTATCGGACAATAAATCTCACACAGGGGGTCTCACAAAAACCGCCTACCTGAAGAAAATGGTAACAATATATATATCATGATTGTATTGTCGGCTCCATATTGTTTACAAATAATGTTATATGAGAATACTATCTTCTCGTTATAGGTGTGTACTGTCGTGTAGGAGAGTGATACTATCAAAATAATTGTACATTTGGAGAAAACTTACATTTTAAAACTATTCCACAGCACAGTACACATGTCAGTTTAATTGAATTGTTTCATTTTAATAATTAAGTATATATAAAACGTACGTATATATGTTTAAGGCTTGTGGAATATTGTAAACCAATTTCATTAAATTGATATCTAAACTTTCCCCTGTGTGACAATGTGTAGAAGTATCAAATACAAGGCAGATCTTATTCTGATAACATTTACATGTACATACTCTAGAGTACTCCGATTGAGACTCTGAAATTGTCTGAATTATTCATTGTCTATTTTGAATTAATTTATGCATATGATGAAACAACGGACAACACTACGGTGGCACAGAGGTGGCATGTGTATGTTTTTTATTTATCTCGTGCGCACGACATACTAAGTCGTGCGCACGACTTACTAAGTCGTGCGCACGAGATAATTAAGTCGTGCGCACGAGATAAATAAAAACATACACATGTCACCTATGTGTCACCGTACAACACAGATAACAAATTGTTTTAATATATTAATCGGCAACACCCCACGGCACGTGTATTATAATGAAATAAATAATTGAATATAAATCTCAATCATTCAGTTTTCCCACTTATGAACATGATTACAATATATTAAGAGAACGAACTCGTCATAGGTACGGACAGGTCGTGTTTTTTCTTCATTCATTCAAATATTCATTCAAAGTATGCCTCTTCAAAATCAGCGTTATTTGAAGTCCATTGCAAGTATTACCATTATTCGACACACAAAGTAATTGAAAGTGTTAAGTGCAATTCGAGGGTTAACAATGCGATTATCTCCCATAGATAATCAAAAGTCGGTAAGAAAGTAATTGTAAACACACTTAACAAAAACAACGATAGATTAATTGGTGGTTTATAGTTTCGCTTGCGGTGTGGAATATCAGTGTGTGTGATATGTCCCTTATAGAGGCTCAAATTTCATTCAATGGGCGTGTTAGTCTTCAATGAATGATTAGAAAGTATATAAAGCCTAATAATTCACTGAAATGCTTAAATCTATAAATGACTACATTGTAAAATACAGTCGCAGAGTTTATTATCGGTAAAAATGTCTCATAAGATGGCTGAAGAGTCGCTTGTCTCTGATGGCAGACCAGTAAGGATTCCAGGGTCAATGTTTATAAGGAGTTTCGACCGCTATCCACGTACACCTAAATGTGCAAGATGCCGTAATCACGGAGTAGTCTCGGCACTGAAGGGACATAAACGCTTTTGTCGCTGGCGAAACTGTGTCTGCGTGAAATGCACATTGATATGTGAACGTCAGCGCGTGATGGCGGCGCAAGTGGCACTGCGCAGGCAGCAAGCACAGGAAGAATTTGGTCCAATGGAGATGAATTACACTTGTGGTCAGGACAATACAATAAGGAAATACCCGGAGATTCATGAGAGAACGAGTTTGACGAGAACTCGTGATGACGACAGCGACAGTAAACAACCTCGTAAGTTTTCCTGATTTAATGATAACTTTGTTTACATGACATCTTATAAACAGTAAAGTAAACTTCCTTAAATTGGTATAATAAAATTCTGAACACAATATGAGTATGTGCAACATCACATCCGAGGAACTACAAATTAAATTAATATGGCCTTTCATAAGAATGTCAACTTAACGTTTGTGTTTAATTTATTTACAGGCGACTTGTTCGGAGTTTAATATTACATGTACATGTACATGTACTTGTTTAATTGATCAAATACATGATGATCTAAATTTAAGCATTGTGGAGGATGTTGCAATTACTTATGACAATCTGTTGTACGTATATCAAAATTAATAACAACATTTTTCTATTTTAAACAGCAACTAAACGAGTCCGTTTATGCGATCAAGAAATATCATCATTCAGACAAAACTGTGGAAGTCCTGATAGCCGAGGTTCCTTATCACCACATAGTACAGCCTCGTCATCCGGATCACCATCTCCAGAATCATTTCAACAATTTACTCAAAGTTCTGACGAATATCTGATAGAAAACAACAAATCTATAGAACTTTTATGCAGAATATTCCCCTCCATAAAGAGACATGTGTTGCAGTTAATTTTGTTCGCTTGCCATGGAAACGTCGTGCGGACGATTGATCAAGTCTACCACACACAGAGGCTTGAACATGAATCAAGAGTAAAGTCTTCGTTATCGGCTCCTCAAAACTGTTTACCGACGAACTTAGACTCTTTAAAGAGTGTACCATCTGCATTTGAACAAGTGAGGTTGAGTGAATCTGTCACTCAACCTGGGTTGAACTATTTCTCATATTCAGTGCCGGACATTCTTCAAAGGGGACTATTTCCTGCGTACCATCGACCTACTGTTTCCAACTACTCTTTGTCAAGCTTGTATCCCTACACATTTCAAACTAAACCTACGTTGCATTTTAAGCATTAGACCTTATGTATTGTATTTTTAGAAGATTAATGACAGCATTTTAGCGTGTGTTTTTTTCATACAATCGTAAAACTGTAATACACTCGGTACATTATTATATTATTGAAGAATCAATTGCGTATTTAATATAGTATAGCAAATAAAATAAAAATCTGATTCACAATTTAAAGCCTTGTTTAACTGAAAATTGTGTGTTAAATAATCCCAAAGATTCAGATGTTATTTTAAAAGTACCGAACATTGACTTTTTGTGCAGTTCCAAGTATCGTACATCCACGTATGTTAAAAAGTCAACGATAATTATTCACGGGTATTTAAACTATGTATATACAGTACTCTTTGTCACGAATTATCGCTTATTTTTGTAATTTATACAACTTGCTTATATTTCAAATGTGATTTTCTGATTATGTCGTATTGTACTCATGTTTAACGCCTTTACATTGAATTCATACTTTACTATGTAATAAATTGTCAGCTGAAACAAGTATGATATTTTATTATTATTATTTTGGTAATAAGTTGTTGCCGACTTCTGGCGTCAACAATTGACAGTAGCAAATATAAAACGCACGGCTGTATGTTCAAAGCTGTATGATAAAATCAAATTTATCGACATGGAAATAATATTTTCTAGATCATTGCTAGATAGATAGTTCACGTATATCAACTCTCATATACAGAAGTCATTTCGAAAACAACAACAAACATATACATACATGTACACGTATAACAACAATGGAATAACATGACCATATAGTCGGAAAGCATGTGTTGTTTTATTGAAGATTCTAATCAGTAATTAATTATATTCGTGAAAGTTGTAAATTTTGTTCATTGTTATATTTTTTCAAGATTTATTCTCAAATGGCATACAGTAAGAGACAGTGTGTAATGGAATGCCAACATACACTATCTTGAACAGCGCAAAAACTCTAAGTATTCCAGTTTATGACCATGAACTACTTGAGATATGATAGAGAGGACATACATATCACGGACATACATGTGTGTACACTTGAACATATTTAGAACATAACGCAGTAAGTAACGACAGTTAAATATATATACTTAATACTATTAAAAACGAAACTGTTTTAAGTAGGCTTCATTTTGTACATGATGTTAAAAGATTACCAATGGTTTCCAGTGTTTATAATATTGTTTAAAAAGGATTGAAACTATGGACCAATAATTCATATTTCATGATGGAATAACTTTAGGAAATTATGTTAGTGAATTAATATAGATTTTTTTCTTTTTTATGTCATGTTTTGAAGCAGACAATTTCGGTTGCGTTTTTAATGACTTTAAGTATATATACCAGTCATCCTGTATGGTGTCCAAAATGTAGGGGGACATGTGGTCAAATCATGAATATCAGGTTACGAAATGTGCTTGGCACTCCATTATCTAATGTTTATCTCCAAAACTTTTGAAAATTTGGTGAACCAGACACAGTCGTTATCTAATGAATCGTGTTCTTGTACATCGAAAAAAGGGGAAAAGTTGCGGGTTCGACACCATGAATTGGTTTTAGTTTAATGTCCGTCTATATCTCTGTTACGGCAAGACACGCTTCTGGATCTTCATTTACAACAACTGCCATGTCCTGTGATGTAACAGTTCAGGGTTTGGAGTAACTACAGAAGAATCATCTGGAATTTATTTAGTACAATTGCTTTTCCTTTTTCCTCCGCCTGCTGTTTTTGGCGATTAAACGAGTGCATTGTTTCTTGTATGCGTCAGTATAAAAACGCTTGGCGCTTAAGTTTTTGCATATTTCGATTTTTTTTTAATTTTGAACAAATATAATGACCTGATTGGTGTACAAGACTTTTGATCTTATATGTTTATATACAAAAGCCGTTTACAACATTTTTTTTCGAAAGAAAATGAAATGGTGCTTTTGCAATTTGTTGTGTTATTAAAACGGAAAAAAATGTAGATTAAACGAATGTTTTTCACTCAAGAATTAAAAAATTATGCCTCAGCCATTTAATATTGAAGAGCACATACGTTTTGTTTTACATATTAAAATCAAGAAAATAACACAGATAATTGACAATTCTAAAATCAAGAATTTTAGTTTTGACCCCTAAATCATTCTACCTGGAATAAACAAACGTCTTTTTCATTTGTTATCATGACGATACACACTGATTCGTACAGGCAGATATATATTCTAAACTTTAGTTCCAAATTTGATTATCTTTTTACAAGAGTTGCCTGAAAGAAATAATCAGTCCGCTCCGACGGTTTTAATACCTTCAGTGGTAAAATGAATATGAAATTGGACAGGCCTGAAACTATTTCAATAAAAAAGTACACTTTATCATCGTCTATCTGGCCTAAACGATCGAAAATTCCGACTAAAACATGCGTTTTTGCCGTCGTCAGGTATTAAAGTCATGAGCGGATTCTGATGCATTCTGAGAAATACGCCAATTCTTGACGTGTGATAATATGAACAATTATCGCAATAATATAATATATATACTACTCAAAATGACAGTCCGAAGCTATAAATTAAACAAAGCGTGATAGATCGGAACGACTAAAGCGACACAACCACATTAATCAATAAACGTTAGGACATAACGAGTTGCTTCCCTTGCGTTATTTACATTATACATATGAAAACGGGAACCATTGATGTATGCCTCTCAAATTGCCACACTACTACAGACGGTACCTGAGTTGTATCGTCGAATTATATGAAATATGCGAAGACAATATGCTGTGATAGAAAGGATCTATGTTAATATGATCCTTGTAACAATCCTGATTGATTCAAGAAGTGAAGGCAACATTTACTAGTACCGAACATTGTAGTGCGAGATTTGATGTCATCGATGTTTGGTATTTAATGAGGAAACAATACTTGTGTTCAAGGGTCTTACATAACACACATGTTAATGAAATGGGCTGTAGTTAGCTTGATTTGATCTGTCTCCAATCTTATAGATCTATAGGGGAAGATATTTCCAGATTTCCATCGGGATTGTCAGCACCCCTTGTCGATTGATTTTTTGACAAAGGTTTCCCAGAATTTGTGACTTTGGACAAGTCATGTGTAAACAGATGATTCGATCTCTAGATGCCAACCGTTGGTGCGCTAAAATTGAGGAAATATGACAAAAAAATGGCTGAAGTGCTATCCCATTATCAAGAGAATTAAAGTTTATTAATGCATAAGAATATTGATAAATTTTTAACGTACTTCAAATCAAAGACATGAAAAATATAGTTAAAAAAGACGCCAATTAATCAACAAGTCTGTCTAATTAAGAAAATATTTTGGCATCGAGAAAGACGAAGTCTCTAAAACAGAGGTAATCTTGAACAATAACACATTAGATGAACAGGAAAAGGTCCTACCGGCAATAACACGTATGTTTTATGAGCAGCCTGAGTGCAGAGTCACGAATGGTCATGTTTTACAAAGTATATCTTCACCTTCTGGCCATCAACCTGTCCTGTTATTTCCGAGCCATTATTTTTTTCTGAATGTATTTATCCTTGAAGCCATGGCAAACCCTTGTAAATTCAGACAACGGGTATTTTTTAAATATTCCCCAAAACAACAGTCCTATGTTCCGGATTGCCGGTACCTGATATCCTTTGGTCCGGGAAATGGATTTTATACAGTCGTGCGTCTATGTGATACGATACAAGCGTCTGTCAGATTAAGATCGCATTCTTGTTGTTACAGAAGCGAAAACAAATTTCTTTTTAAAAACAAACATGTTTGATGTTGGAAGTCGTGGAGGAGGGGCTAGCATCGTCCTAGCCACGTCCAATGACCAAAAATATCCACCTGAAAATATGATGGATGGGTAAGTTTACTTTGGAACGAAGAATTCGATGAAAACTAGACGATTAAGTTCATGAAGTATAACGCGTTTAAAAATGGAATATTTCATATTGATACAAATACTATGTAACTTGTTGGTGATTCTGGAAATCTTTAAGGTGTGAAGTTTGTTGCCGCTGTACAGATCAATGAGTCATTCTCACTGGCAGTGTAAAGTATTAGACAGTGGCTAACCGGACAGTTAGGCTGTGGGTCGACTAGTCCTACAAATATAACTCCTAGCATTTGTATTCTTCACGTTTTACCTTCATTTTGATGATATTTTACGTTTTCTGTCAAAATGCAGAGTCATATGGGATATCGTCATTTTCCCATAGCACTTTTTATATAGGGGCCGATCGAAATTTGGTCGGGACGATTTTATCCATATAAAATCAAATATTTCATCATTAAAACTTATGACACATTAATAAATAATGAATTATGGTACAGTTGCAACAAAAACTATGAATGAAACACTCGCCTTGATAATGCAAATTGAGTTTAAATCCGATGGGTAGTCGAGTAAACAGCTCTATGTAATGCAGACGGTGACGTACAGCGTGTTGTTTACATCGTAATAATAAATTACCCTCTTTTGCAGTTTTCATTGGTGTTATACATGCAACTAAATCAGATTTTGGCAGCATTTGACATTAATATGCGAACAATATTTGATAAAACAATATAATCCAATGTGTTTAAATTTTTGCTGTGACTAAATTTGCTACGCGTTTTTGATGAGATGCATTTAGACTCTATGCTTGACAATGAAGGTAAAATATGAAAGATAAAAAACTAATATTGAAAAATGAAGGTAAATGTGAAGGAACTAGCATAGTTGTCTAAATGTTTGGACTATGGGTCGACCAGGTCGACAGAGTAGCCCGGCAGCACAACTTACCAAATATACCCAAATACTCTTCAAATATACCCAAATACGGTATTAAGAACCATTATATTGACATATTATTATCCCTAATTGCCAATAGATTGTTAATTGAGCAATTTATAATACTGATAATTGAAATAAAAGACAATTAACCATTTATGGAAAAATTGTAATTATATTAAAATTTACTAATCCCAAATATTTCCTATGCTCTACGTACATTCCTTAGTTGTCCCTAAACATGTTGTTCAAGAATTTAACAAGCTCATTTATAGTTTTATTTGGGATAATAAAAAGGAAAAAATAAAAAAACATGTTGATGGAAGATAAACTAAATGGTTGACTTAGCATTCGTACATAATATCTATTAAAATGAAATGGGTGAAAACATAAACAAATAACGTCACTGCCAACTGGAAAGTTATTACAAAATTTAACTTAGATAAGTACTGGAATGTTTGCTTATTTTTTAACATGAATTTGGATAGTCTTAAGAACCTACCTTTTATGAATTTACCCCTATTTTACAATAAATGTTCCGGAGTTATGGATCTAAGTGAAAAAGAATCTAACGGAAATATCCCATATATGTATTTGGGTACATACGATCCATGTTTATGCCTCTTAACTGTAATATTGCTAATTTGTTTATATTTTATACTACTTTTAGTTTATTACCTTCCATAACCATTGGACAAATTAGACTGTATTTGGGTAAATAGAAATGTATTTGGGTAAATTGTGCCACCTGAATAGTCTGTCCAAAACAGTATGGGATCTGTTAATATTGACACGGACCTATATATATAGGTCCGTGATATTGATGTATAGATGCTTATACATTGATTACATCTCAATTTCTTGAAATAAGTGATATATTTGAATTGTCAATGTTACGACATAATGTAATGAATCATGCCAAATAAAATAATGATGGAAAGACTACTGTGATTGTGTGGTAAAAAATTCTCATTTTCTGATTATTGTATTGAGTTTGTGTTTTCAAGCCTTCTGTTGGCTTGAGAGTAGAAAGGTAGCAGCAACAATGGGTGATCTTAATGATCAATCTTAAATCCTTTGAAATACGCAAACAATATGTTTCATTTCAATAATATCTTTGTTTGCAGGGATTTCCCTGATACAGAAATCTTGAGTCCCAGTGGCTGACTCCCTTTTCTTTCTAGGGACTGTCATTTTCCACATACTGTGCATCTCCGGGACCCCTAAAATATACTTTTGTCAAGTATAAACTGCCTATCTGGGACTCAACAAATTTACTAAGGACCCCCAATTTGTACAACACAAGGGTCCAATGACGCCTAGCTGAAAAATCCTAGGGAAAACCCTGCTTGGCAATATCAGCCCCCTTCAATTATTATCGAACTTATAATTTCTTCTAAGACAGAAGAAAAATCAATGATCGTTGACTTTATTATTATTATAATAATCATAAATAATGTATTTTACTTGCAAAGAAGTGTTGGCTTTTTGAAAAATAAATTGCGTACCTGTTGTTTCATTCATGTTAATATTATATAGATGTTATACTTTTCAGAAATGATGAAACATTTTGGTCATCCACTGGCTTGTATCCGCAAGAGTTTATCATGAACTTTGGTCACATGATGGATGTTCAGAGAATAACATTATCAAGCTACAACAGTATGCATATGCTTTTATCAGTATATTTTATATCAAAGTTTTTCTTAACTTGATTTATATTTAAACACAGTTTGTTGATAATTATATCTGTATTTACAATTCTTTTACCATGCAGTTATTTCATAAAACATTAGCTCAGAAGATGAGGTCATACCTGTACCAGAAGGGTACATCATACCAAAACTTTTGGGATGTCAGTTATTGAGCATTTTTGTCTATGGAATTCCCATGACTTGGATGCATTTATACATCTTTCTGTCCATTGTTTTGGATATCAATGTTCAACTGTTGGTCAAAATTTGAAATTGCATTTTTGACGTGGAGTGTAAATTTAGAACTTTGTAATATGATTACACAATGTGGGTGTGGATTCTTAATTGTTTTCATGTGGTTGACCATCTTTCTAGACATTTTTGCAATTTTTATTTACATGATTTAGATGAAAAGTATTTGACATTTTTACTCCAGACATTATGAAAAACACTTCAGACAAATTGTTTATTTTTGCAGTTGGTTTATTATGTTTCCTACAAATCTTTATGACTGTATCAGCTTCCATTATATTTTTTGTGATTAATTCAGCTGTTTTTTCTGGTTTTATATTGATTCCATCAGTAGCAGATATGACATCAAAATTGTCACTGCAAGGCTATGCAATGTTTACTAAGGTTAAAATAGTTAGTATCAAACTTGTATAAAGTCTGAATTGCCCCCACTGATGCTCTAATTATGAGTGTTGCTATGGTGATACACTGCATGCTGGAAGACTTGTAAATTTCCAAATTTATTTGTAAATACGAAACAAGTTCATTTATTTTATGTTAAAATTACATCATAAGATTTTGGTATCGATTTAAATCGTTTTGACAAAAGTATTTGTAATTTTTGATTACCTGTCATAGTTTCGAAATGAATCAGTGATAAGCACTTACTGCAAAAATGTCTTGTAATATATGAACTGAGACAGTCATGCTTGTATCTACTTTTGTTTAATATGTGCATTATTATTCCATTGCAGTTCGTCACATGCAAATAGAAAAGTGTACATCATCGGATGGTACATCTTTTGAACCAGTCACTGAGAAAGGTAGAACTCTTCATATACTTCCTGCATACTGAAATATTTAATATTCTGCTAAGGATTGATTTCTCTTTTTTTGATGTGATATTAAGTCTAATTTCGAACATTGTTAATGTATAGTTAATTGTTTACCAGATTGCAGTTCATGTAAGCATTGGCTAGATATGTACCACTGTCAGCACTTACCCTTTTCTCTGTTTGATCTCAATATCTGCTATGCAAGAACATGATTGATTTTTGATGTGTGCATTATCAATCTTGTCAGTCCTTATTTTTTATCAGTCCCTCTAATCTGGCATTTTCACGTAAAGTTAAAGGTTATTGTTTTACAAAATATTCTTTGTCATAAATATGAGAAAGTCAGTGGTCATTGCCTTCATACAGGCGTATTCTACATCACTACATTGTCACTTTTCTTACTTGATTCCCAAAACCGGAAATATAAGTGTATGATACGGGTATTTTCTATCCTGACCTACGCGCAAAGTGAGCGCTAGCATAGAAAATACCTGTATCAGACTTGTGTTATGCAATGTTTAATAGTATGTCAGTATGAAGGCATTAACATGCCATTTTCTCAAAAGTATACCTTAGCATATTTTTATAGAAAATAAGACTATCTACCGTTAAGGGATGCTGGGTAAGGTCTCAGCTGCTCTACTAGGAGGTCCTGGGATTGAACCTCATCAAGGTCTGTGTCTAACACAACGTATGTTTTTGAGAATCAGACTCGGAGTTATTTAACTGAGAAATTAGATGCTTTCATTATGGCTGAATATAATATCAGTTAATTTGATGTAACCTACCATAACTAAAATGTTGCCAAACAATACAATTGAAGTATTAAAATTTGTTTCTTTTCAGATTTTGCACAAACAGATGGTCAGCTACAGAATGAAGAGATAGATATACAAACAAAAGCTAGTTCTTTAAGATTTGTAGTCACCTCTGGATATGATCATTTCATTGCTGTACATAAACTTAACATTGCCGGAAATGCTCTACATGGATGAGCTGTGATCAACTTTTGTATGAACTCTGTTTTTATTTATTCATTGATATTTATCTTCATGAAATTTGTTTTGAATGCCGTCCATTTTTGGCAGATTGTCATAATCTGCCTGTGAAATGTGTATAACCGCATACTGATATACTTAGAATACAGACTTTTTGTGTTTTATCTGTCCTATCTGGTTACTCAGACTGTATGCAAATTATTGTTTTTTGAGGTTGGAACCATTCAAAATCTGAGATACCTAGGGTATCTGATACTTAAGCATTTTATACAGTTAACAAATCGTGTAATTTACTCATTACAATAAGTCTCTATACCTTTATGATTATTTTTTTTAAGCACAAAAGCTGCTGTATATATACTGCGGCCATCCTGGACTGCAACGGCTTACTTGATCTTGTAAAAAATACAAAATAAAGCTTTTCATCAACTTCACTTAAAAGTGCTGTTTTGTTTCCAACACTTGCTGTACTTATATAGAGAACCTGATTGTAAACATAAGCTAAGTTCAATCAGAAGTGGTAGTATGTGAAAAGAACTTATTTTTATCTGAAGGGGTACAACTCTTAAAAATGTTTGTCTTGAGATTTATGCCGGTGGCCAGTTTACCTAACCAATGCTCCTGTGTTACCAACCAGTACTAACCTGCTCCTCCCCAAGCAACTGACAACTTCTCCACATAAATCAGAGTTCAAAGGTGGAGGACAAATGACTTTTGATGCATTATCTTCAGTCAAAGTCATTGAAGAACACATTTCACACCCAGGGTTTGAATCTACAACTTCTAGAGTAGCATTTGAGTGATCTACTGACTGATTTTTGTTTGTATTTGCATTTGTTTATCAACGCCACCGATTTCCCATATGGGCGACGCCTCCGGAAGAATGTTAGTCATTTTGGATAACTGCCTGAACTAAGCTGGCAGGCATTCAACTACATGTAAATACACTTTGTGTTGTTCGACTATGTGATGTTACATATGCATGAAGAGTTGAGGAAGCTTTTGAAGACATAAATTCTTATCTGAGATTGACATGATTAATACTCAATCAATGGTATTTTCTAGTAGTTTGTTATTTAGTTTAATAATATAACATGCATTTCTTGCAAACTAACTTTATTTCATTTCATACAAGTGTTTGATACAAACATAAACATAATGAAACAAACAAATGAAATACCAAACATAATGATAACAGTTAACATGGCTGATGTCTCCATCCAGGCATATTAATGTAATATACAGGTTTTAAAAAAGTATATAAGCTAGTTATTATGTATACTGCAAATTAATAAACTTGCTTGTGTATATAGAAGATCATATAAATCTCGGAGGTAAGAGTTCATGCATGATAAACAAGACTGCGAGTTTAGGACTGCCACTGTTGCGATTACAAGGTGAACACAACCTTGTATATCAAGATCAGTAACATCTCACGTACACAAATAACTATATCAACTAATTTCAATGTTGCCTCATTCTGTTTTATACAACGGGCATGTTGTATGTAGTCTTAATATCTAGACTGGATGTACAGTCTTGGATGGAAAGCACCACATATAAACAAGAACAAATATAACTAAGCCAAGGCATATAATTCCTGGTACTGTAAATACGTAAGCTGACCAACCAATCCTCTCGTATTTTACTGCAAGGGCTATTAATATGGCAGTAGTAAATATCTCTGAAATTAAAACAAGTATTCAATTCATTAATTTAGAATGGATCGGTCGTTTTAGATCACATCGATTTCCGCATACCAAACCTAATCCTTACTGTTCAATACAGTGTTACATCTCGAGAGCGGCCTTCTCTTGATACCTAAAATACCTTGATTCAACAATCATATTTTTTTCCTGTAAATATAATCTCTCAAAACGAAAAATGATTTGATTTTAGGATAAAAAGTTCATCCATACTATGATTTTAACTATGTAAGCTAGATATTGAGACATAAATTTGGAGTTTATATTGGTTGAGCAATCTATGATGACGATGTCTGTTTCCGCCATCAAGAAAAATACACACCAGACTTCATTCTAGTCAAAGACCTAGGTATTTAGGTCTTTGTTCTAGTAAAGCACAATGTGGTAGTTTGTTGTATTCTTTTCACATGTAATATGCATCTGTTTTATGGCGATTACCTTACCTTGTATAACATACCAGCCTCCAATAATCAGAGCCAGTGTCGGTGTCATTGTCTTGTATCTAAAGTTTGAACAATGCAGAATACAGCAGAACACCAGTGATAGAGCCACACTAGATATTAGAACCATTACAGCAAGTGAAAGAATAGAACCATTGGGAACTGAAATAACAAAAATCTACAACTATCATACCGTGGTTTATGTACAACGAACTATGTGCTAATGGTGTGGCTGATCACTGGATATTGTTACGAGTTCTTCCCCTTTATCCCTTCTAAGAGTTCTTTCCCTTTATCCCTTCTCTAGGTGTCATGACAATCTCCTGTGTCTCTGATACATAAACCATGATGTACATAATTTGCTCCAATGTGGCGTATTTGGAAAGATAGACACTTCAGGTGCGTCCATCCCGACCCCAATACAGTTACTTCTCTCTTTTCAAGAGTGTTTGTAGTTACGAAAATTGTTTACACAACGGGTAGTAGCTACAGTCAAATCTGTCTGTAAAGACCACCCATGGGAACAGCAAAATGTGGTCTTTGTTTACAGGTGGTCTCTATTAACAGATTAAATATCATTGAAAATGGTCTGATGGGAGATAAAATTGGTGTCTTTGCAGACAGGTTTTGCAATAGTGGTCTGTGTTCGCAGGTGGTCTTTAACACAGGTTTGACTGTATACCGTAAGGGTTCAGCACAGTGCTTTGTCTTTAATGGATACGAATTAAATAATTAAAAGTACCAAATAGCCAACAATGTAATAAATAAACACAATATCGGGATTTTTTATTATTATAACTTGACGTCATTTTATAATATTCGACGACTATACGTACCGTCAGATTCACAATCAGCGTTGTCACAGGTGTAGTAGAGACCACGTAATGTGCAGTCATTTCCTCCATCACACATCCATTTTGGACTTAGGATACCAAATATCTGGAAGTAAAACAAGACAGTTGTAATAATAACACGTTGTATGCTTCACAGTATTACCCTTTCTATGTGCAGCGAGACGCTCACTCGACTAACAACTACTACAATACACCGTACATCATCATATATTGCTTTCGAATGAAGCTCAGTTGATCAACACCCTCTCAACAGTACAAAGTCAACTTTTAAAGTTTCAAGAACACTCGTGTATTTCTTGATCATCGAGCCCCTCAAGAAGCCTCTTAGCCGGTTGCATATCTCCATCTCAATTTGGACGGTGGTTGAGAGAGGAGCATATTAGTAATGCCATTCGTCCTAGTTACTACATCCGTGTCCAAGTTACCACACATTTTTTAGTCGGTTCGTGATGCTTTTAAATGGCTTTCCAGTATGAGCTTAAGTATGTATACTGTCATAGAAATATATATAAGTGTTCTTGTTATATGTGCCAGTACAAATGTTGCTTGCTTTGCGTAGAATTTAGACGTAATATACTGCTTGTACTTTTTAATATTATTAGGTACATAAAACATATAAATAAAGAGTTAAAACTGAAACCATAGTATGTGTCCCTATCATGGACTTTTATCTGAGGTTATACATAAGAATCTTCTCTGTTCATCAAAATCAATTCAAACTCAAAAATATGACTGAGAAGAGAGTGTATACATACTTACATGGAACGAGAAAGTCAAACTGATGATTATACTCAGCAAATTAGAACAAAATCCTTCCCCAGCACAAAAAACACAACAACACGCCATGTTTTTGGATATATAATCAAATATATTTTGTCTTCAGAATTTGTATGTTTAAATCACAGCCATGGTATAATCTTTGATGACTCTGTGCTTTGATTATGTTTCAAACCAGTTATATCTTATGTTACTCAATTTAAAATAGTTTAGGCTTACAATTAGTACTAACACAGGTGACTGTACATGTAAATAACTGTTTTCTGAAGGAAATATGGATAATATAAAGGGTATTGAATGAGGCATACAATTGTAGACAATAGTCGTTATTGTGATATGTTACAATAAAGTAATTATGTTATTGTTTCAGTTATAGACACGTACTTTGATATAGATCAAACATTAATTCATGTGGCAGAATTCTCATCATCCGATAATCGATACTGCGCAAAAATGCCTATATAGAACTATGGAGGAGTTAAGCTTTAAATCAGTATAACTTTTTATCCGTTAAAGATATCAAATAAATGCAAACGGGTTTATAATGTTTCAATATTCCCCATTCATTCACATATTTTAAAACAGTTATCAGTGCTATATGGAATATATAGGCGAAATAAGTTACTCTGAAATTAACTTAATGTCATTTAAAAACGGTTAATGATATTAACAAAATGCAAATGGTCTCATAAACCATAATTATTTCTCTGCCAGTCGGTATTTATTTTGTGAAAATATTTAAAGATATATATTTTACACTCTAAAATTATATAGTATGTTTTTTACCACGTTCGGAAATGTTCGGAAGACCATCCGAGTATGACCGAGTATAACCGAAGTTTTATGGCACTTGATCTCTGGACGGTCACACTTGGGGTCCAGCAGCGATTATACAAGCTGTTAAGTGTTACGTAACATAAATCGAAAGATGAATTTTTTAAAATGAGAATTGAATACTGAAGTATGCATTTTTCAGACCGACTGGTGAATGTTAATAAATAATTACAGTATATTTTATAAAGACATATATAAACATGTGCGTAACTTTCAAAATCACATTTTTCATCTAACCAAACTTATTTCACATGATAAAAAATCCTCAAAATAATTATGAAACTTCTATGAAATTGATACTTGTGTGCATTAGAAATAAACGGTGTCATTTTCCTTCAAGATTTCAATAATTATAAAGATAGCTAAACCGCACTTGGTTCTCTCGCGTTTTCCGGAATATAGGCCATTATTTAGGTTTCTAAAAAATTATTTTACCACTAAAACGAAATAGCCAACAAGACATTTACATTACTAAACTTGTACCAGGAAACCGGTAGTAGCACAATAAGCTGTCTTGCAAATAAAATACACAGAGCTGATTAAGAAGCTTTCTTTTTTGCTCAGTAAAGTATACCAAGTAACCCTCAGTGTACATGGGAGCCACATTAGTGATCGTCTAATTGTCCGGAAAGATTAATATTGTAAACGTATAAAGATTGTCAAATACGTTTTTTTTGTTCCAGTTTAACGTTATTTATACATGTACTGAGAAATGTAACTTTAAACTTTTTCAATTCGAAATTTGTTGAAGGTTCAACGTTTATTCATTTCTTCGTTTTGTGTCTTCGACAAGTTCCATCATCGCATGATCTACCATTGTAGCCTTGGTATTACCGATCCTGAGGTTTGTACTAGATCTGCGAACATAAAGAAGGAAAAGAGAATGTTGTATTTTTGTTTCATGTATTTTATTTATTATTATGCGGCACGCATGTTTCAATGAAACAAAAGCATGTAATTATATAACTTTGGATGGACACTTATTATTCTTCGCCACTGCATGTATTAGAAAACAATCGCAGTTCTTATGCAGTGGGTATGGGTAAATTTCATACATAATACACTGAAGGGATAAAGTAGTGCAGGGTAAATATTTTAATTGATTAATGCGATTTATCTACAATATATTTATATGAGTATAAAACTATTAAGGGGCGAGTACGGCGATTGTGAATACTGCTGTTACTGCTATTACTGCTAACTTCACATCGGTCGGTAGTGGCAATAAGGTGACGTCTACACAAGTGGGCAATACGAATAGTTCTGTCTTGACAATGCGATGTCACGCGTGGAGCCTTTTAGTGTCTCTAACACGTCGGATAAGTCATTCTGTGATAGACACATCTAATAATTATGATCTGCCACGTGTCATCTAGATCATACCCAACAATATCGCTTATCAGATAAATCCAGTCGATGCAGATCGTTATCGATTGGACTTTTGATCAGCAGACGATTTGTCTGTCGGCAGTTTCCGTAAGTGACCGTAAATTTTCCGATGATCACCGATTAATGACTTGTATAACACATTAACATATAGCCTCGGGCTACGTTAGATCTATGTATCCGATAAAAGCTTAAAACATTGTTTTATGATCATAAAGAGAAAACAATTGGAGTTCGACCTATATATTGGTCCCAGATGAAACACGAGATTATTTCATCATTGAAAACCTATGTATTAACACGGATATGTCCGTCGTGATAGGCAAATGTTTTCTTATAAAATAGAAAAAAAAACAAGGAATTCGTTTCACTTAACACGTGTAATAAACACTTGTCTTGCAGTTTCCAATTAAAATTGCAAATACAAATTTATTTTGTGTACTTTAAATACCAAAGATACTGTGGTGACCGCTTACAGTCACTACCGCGTAATATATACGTATTTTATTGGTGGTCCCTGATAGGTATCAGAAAGGATGGTATTACGTGTACATAGGATGTCTGAAAGGCTGAGAATAAAATGTTTTACCCCAGGCAAAGACCTAAATACCATTAAATGGTATTTAGGTCTTTGCCCCAGGCGACTTTTGGGTGAAAAGAATAAAATCACGGACATATATAACATGTTTAATAACTATTCAGTTTTATTTACAGTAGATTTATTGAAATCAGTTATATAACTTATGCAATAAAACTGTGGACGAAAAAAGGGAAAAAATAAACAGATTCCATGGTACAGAAAGCAACCGTTAATAACAACATAATAATTATGCTTGGCTATTCACTATCACGCCCTCCGCATTAAATTTAGCATGCGTATATATTTGAATGTTGTTCAAAACAAAGCAGTTTACACCACTGATGGCATTTTTAATAACTCCAACTGTTCAAGTCACGACTTTAAATGTTCAACAGCAGTTGAATAAGTTTTCCTTTCTTTCTTAATTTTGTTTTTACCCCTTTTTCATTCAGCATGTACATTATACACCGTTTTAGGGATTATTATAGTAGAATAATTATGAAAAAGTAACATTATGTGGAGATGAACAAAATAATTTAAACATCAACGTTCAAAATAGTAGAACGTTTACCCAATGCTTCTTTTACAAAAAAAGATATCTTGATAAGTTCAGTTTTATTTACAGTTTTTAATCAAATTCATATACCTGGTACGAAGGTGTGAACAACATCATATCTAAGGTAGTGACACAGTAAACACTCACGGAGTGTAATTTATAAATTTATTGATTAAATTCTATTACCACGGATATAATAAACTTTTTATATGGTTAATATGTTCGTGCTATAACGAATGATTTAAACTGATTTATAAACCCGATGATAACTTATGAATTATATTAGTTCATGATATTTGTGGAAGATCAAGTTTACACCACATATATTTTATATATTTGTGACCAATGCTATATCTTTGCGCTGAATAAAACAAAATGTTCATGACAATTGAAATTAAGCTGCAGCTAAAGAAAATACGACACAACAGTCGATAATGGTCTTCTAGAAGAAATTAATTTCATGAAGCTTAATTAACGCTATAATATTGCATAAATGCAGTCTACACTTGACCACCATAAACCATGGTCCAGCGAACAGTTTGATTAGATAACATCTTACGAGACCACATGTGGAGATTAAACTTGTCACAAGAAAGACTAACCGAAATCGGTTTCACTCGCTAATCTTCGTGAATTTCCGTGATGTCTCACGGAAACACTCCTGAAATGGACAGGTACTCCATGTATCTCTTAATTCCCCCATTTTGTTTTCATAATAAATTACATCAATTGACACCGTTGGAACGAGCATAAAATATCCTAACAGAATCTGCTTGAATATTTGAATTCCCTTCTAAGGATAAGTTAAAATAGTGATTTAAACACGTCGGACGTCCAGGAAAAACGGACCGTTTACACTGTTTTCAATAGGAAACTGGGTGGCTCAAGAAAACTGTAGATTCCCCCGCCTAAACATATATAAAATTTCAATATTTTTATATGATTGAAAAGAAGATACATTGAGGTTTCCAAATCTGCTTGAATATTTTGAATATGTTAAAAAATAAAGAAATAATCATAATAAATACGTAGTGTTCCCCATCTAATCAATGCTATTTAGACGACTGGAAATATCGATTTTTGGCTGATGCGATAAGCGATATTGTTGGACATGTCCTTGCACGAATCTCTGATTATTTTCGGATCTAAATTAGTACTTATCAAGGGTATAGAGGACAAGCGACAGATCACGGGTCTTCTGACAATTTCTAAGACAGGGACAGTAATTCCACCGAAAGTTATGTACCCACTCAACTCTGCCACCCGAAATTGGCGATATTTTATATTGGCGGTCTTTTATATTGACGCGCTCTTGATTTGGCGGATCGATATTCACCGTCAATATAGCGGAAATAAATCATCGCCGCACATATTTCCGCGTATGCAGCATTCACCCCGAAATGCCAAGCAACATGTTGTTAGCTTTGGTCCTGTATTAACATCGCTCTTGCCTGGCCTCTGTACTTACATCGACCGTACCATGGTTGAAAGAAATCAAAATTCAATAAAAAATAGCGGGTTCAAAGTGTTTTACCACAGGTCACATCATTGTGCTGCATGTATCTTTTGGCCTTTTATCTCCTGTCCCAGGAGGCACGGCATTGTACATGGTTGAGCGATATTTGACGCTGAATGAGTAGTGTGCACATTGACCAAGATAATCATCTGAACAAGTTTCATAATTTTTGGTTAGTCCGGTATAATCGTGATTTTTACCTGTCGCAGGTCATACGCTTAAAATTGTGTAATGAAGCCAGCCAATTTCTCATACGGGTAACTATCAGATACATATTACAGTTTTATACACTAAATTGAACATGTCGCCATAGTTCAGTCGTTAGAAAAACTTAGTGTTTCATAAATGAGTTTTGAAGCAAGTTCGATTATCGAGTGCATCATTTTTATTTCATTTATTTTTATTATAAAATAAATGTTTTTAGGATACAGTTTTTATTCTTCTGAGATCTGTATCATATTTTATAATATATTCACAACTTATTTTTATTAGAAAATCATTCTGATTACGAAGCGAATTTTAAAGTATGATGTGGTTGAACAATATTTACACGAAATTCACGAGCAATTAGCTATACAAGATAAATTACCTGCAAAAGTAATTCTGTTTAACTGATCGTTTTATCATTATCAAGACGCGAGTGCACTCATATGACCAAGTGATCAGCTAAAAGCATATAAAACGTCAACATAAAACTTCTTCTTTTGTTCTTTGTTTAGGGAGAAAACTTAGATTTACTACCTGTACAGCATGAAACCTTGTGCGAATTGCTGTCTCCTTTTCCTGTTTTAATTGTATGTTATATTTCCCTTCCCCTGTGCAATTCTTTTCTTTATATGATGTTCATGTTATATTCTGCCCAGTTTCGGCCTATTGTCCTGTGATATTTTCCATCCATTAATTTCCCCCACACTGTTTGTCCTCTTTGATACTCCTAGTTATTCCTTCCATTGCGTCTCTGTTCCCTTACGTATGTACCCTCCTCAAGTGCCTAATGTTTGTGGATTGTTGTTTTTCCGGAGATCTGTGTGGGCAGGCACTGTCTTATGTATTAGGCGATCCATGTAGCCACTCTCTTTTATGAAAGATATAGGCAAACTTATCAACTTTCTCTGGTATTATGACGATCGATCCAGTGTCACCCTGGGTCTTTTGTGTCATTATCCATATGAAACTTTAATGAATACAATTGTGAAAACAGGTGTGGCATGTTATTTGTATAATAATTATGCGCACTTACCAAGTTGTAAATGCCACTTTACATTACGTTTGTCAGGAGATGAAAATCTATTTAATGTTAATCTGGTAAACTATTCATAGTCTCTGATCCATAAATAGTGGTTTTGCAATACTCATCGCAACATCCGGGCATCGTTGATTAACACACCGGTTAACCGGTCTATAAAGAAGTTATAGACCACTTTAAAACAAAGGCTCGAGAAGATAGATACTGCCTTGTAATTGTCATTGTCAGTAATAAAGCTGTCTTCTCAACACTGATGCGATTGTTTTGACATTTTTCGACACGCATGACTTCCCAAGCAAGCAAATATATGTCTTCACGTAATTATAGGTAGTCTAGTTGGATATGCATTAGTTTAATGAGTAATTAAGTACAAAGCTTTAGATGTGGACTCAAAATTATCGTCAACATGAAGTCATGATAAGGATTCCTGAGACGGATTTAATGTGTTTTGTGTTAATACGTTATTTTCTATTGTGATTCGATTATTATTTGAAAATAGGCCACGTATAGTTACTTGTTCTTTTACTTTTTGTATAATGAACTCCTTTAGTGTTCTTAGCCGGAAAGAATGATTTTTTTTAGAAAGAAAGCTACAGACGTTTTATAAAAAATAACCCGAGTTGTTGGGTCAATTAATGACGGAAGTGTAAATCTGCATGCTTGTGTGTAGTATATGTTCGGAATTTTCCTTTTTTACATTTCCTTCGGCACAGTTCAATATTTTACACCATATCGTCGTCAGGTACTTTATTTCTTCGCTAAATAGAAAATTCGTCGTAACTCACTTAATAAAACCTTAAGTCCGATCTATTTACAGCACATGAAAGGTTTGCTATATCAGAGTATCCTCTCTCACTTACCTGCTGGTCTCTGGCTGACAACGCATTATTCTGACTTTGTCAGTCGCGTCCGTCATTTTCAAGTATTATTAACAATCGAATAATTAAAACGAGATGAGCACATTGGCATGGATTATAGCTAGAAATCGCAGATTAAAGTGTAACTTTTTTGCATTGGTGTTAATTGCTATTGTAACTACTGTGGCTTTAGTAAAGATAAGCATGGGTAATGTTGGTTTGTTTCCTTCAAATCGAACGGCTACCATGGCAACACACAAGGAGCTTATGTTAGCAAAGAGAACACTAAAGAGGAAAAAGTTCTGCAATCAATTATCGACAAATTCAAAGGGTCAAAACTGGGACACCGTCCAGGAATGGAATTACAAGCTTTACGTATGTTTACAATATTCTTTTACGTATTACAAAAAACCAAGTTCGCATAATTTAAATAAACACTTAACAATAAAACTAAGTATGTATTTATGTTTGGTCTGTACTTATCAGAAAATGACAGTCCGTTCTTGACATTTAAAATGTGACAACACCTTGAACTATGTAAATGCCGAATACGCCTTCCGACTTCAGTGATAAATAGATGTACGTAGTCTATGTTCATTTGGTTTCGTGTGTTCTATCAAATTTCAAATAATTGTAGTCCACCAGGTTAAATAAGTGGTCAAAGCGCTAGGCTGTCGTCCAGTAGGTCCTGATTCGATACCCGGTCTAGGCTGGACATGTCCTTCAAAGACTTTTGGATACAATCTTTTGTCCCCCACCTCTAATGCATGCTGGGTAGTGGGCGGCTACTTGCTGAAGGGCAAGTTGGTTCTGATTGTTAATTACTTCCAGGAAAACGAGTTTAGTCAACCGACTGTCGTGTGTAAGGGGAAAATGTTGAATACCAACGTTAAGTCCAATTAAAAATATAACAATTGTTTAAGTAAAGGCCTTCACTTAATAACCCAGTTAAACAACAGGTTCACATTCACGTGTAGGGAGATTACACATTCACGTGTAGGGAGATTACACATTCACGTGTAGGGAGATTACACATTCACGTGTAGGGAGATTACACATTCACGTGTAGGGAGATTACACATTCACGTGTAGGGAGATTACACATTCACGTGTAGGGAGATTACACATTCACGTGTAGGGAGATTACACATTCACGTGTAGGGAGATTACACATTAATCATGTTACCTAGAACATGGGTGACGTTCACATTCACGTGTAGGGAGATTACACATTAATCATGTTACCTAGAACATGGGTGACAGATGAAGTGTAAACTGTCATGATAAAAATTGACATTGTTCGTCGTAATATTGTATAGCTTTATGTCAGTGTCTTGTTCAAATATGCACATAACGACAGCATGTGTCATGTACTTGATGTGGCAATAAATGATGACGGATGAACTGGGTAGTGGACGAATTTATTGATGTTGTTACCCTTTTATATATACGTAGGTTCTTACAAGTTTTTGTTTTATATAAATCTTGCGCTTAGATCTGTAATTTTATTAAATACATGTATACACTCAACGACACTTCTAAGTCCACACTTTGATTTTCATGGCTAACTTCGACATTTGTTTGAGTATTTTATAAAACCTGGTCACAATCTTGACAAAATATTTTATTATATGAAAACATAACACAAATAACAATCGGATACGAATCCGCTCAACTGTGACAGTTTTACTGCTGCTGGTCGAAATACTCCAACAAATGTCCTAGTTAGCCATGAAAATCGAAGTGTGGACTTAGAAGTGTCGTTGAGTATATATTAAAGTTGATGAGCAAGTTTATACATGTCAGTTCTATTCAACAAGTAATTCAAATTGGGTAAAAAGAGAATATGAATTCATAACTGTATCGTAGATTAAATATCTTGGGAACTACTGCTAAATCTGAACTCTATAGTCAGATAGTAGGCCTACAGATGAGTTTTAGTGTAGGCAATCTGCAATATTTTGGAACACTATATTGGTACTTGTGAAATGTGTGGAAAGACATTTTTACTACGAGAGTCCGAAACACGCACAAATTGCCAGTGTTTTGATTGGTGAACATTCTCAATACTAGAGCGCTTTTGTTGGTACAATGTAACAAACTAGTTTCAGTTCCGGTTTCAAGGGTTTGAACAGTTTTGAGAAAAACTGAAACCGGTTTCAATAGTTTTACTTTACGAAACAAATGCATGGTTTCCTTCATAGTTTCCATCAATATGGCGACTACAGTAGCTCTAATTTCGAAAATATTGGAATAAAACAACAATACAGATTATCTCTTACCCGTTTTGACTAAGGTAACGTTGTTTTAACTGCATTTCCAAATTATATACCTTCCTAAGCCTAACCCTAACTTTACTTAAAAGTCATTTGGCCCGTTTTATCAATATTCGTACGAACGAGCGTTCGTAAGATACGAAATGTTCGTAAGAATTGTCTTACGAAAATACTTACGACCGTTTTATTAACGCGGTCGTAAATATGACAGTGATCTTACGAATAAGAATGTTCGTGCGCACAGTAAATCAGTACACGCTCTTCACGGACGTATCTCGCGGGTGTCAGGACACTACGGACCAGGGGCATTTCGGACCAGACACTTCGGACCATATTAAGGGACATAACGGGCATTTTTTTTTAAAAAGAGACCTTCAATATGTTTTACCTTTAACGAATGCAGAAACTGATTGTTATATAATAATTCGTGATTTTATGGTAAATTCGAGGAATATCAACCAATATTTAACACAGCATGTGTTTTGCATGGCGCACTGGAACATTTCCTTGAATAAAAGGAGCCAAAACTTATGAATTAAAGACGTTTTAGGCATTGTAGCAACAGCACTGAATGAGCCCATTCAAATATTTTTGCGTTAAGATGAGTCAGATACATTTTTAACACAGCGTATATGTTTGCATATCACGCGCACACATATGTTGGTCTCTTAATTTATTACGTATAAATTTGAAAGATTGCATTATTTATATAATTTTCCTTGTGACTCATCAAAGTATAAAGAAAGAATGCATACAGGCATTATATTGTGTTGCGTTTATGCAAACATAATCTAGCCAACTTATTCAAAATACTGAAACGAATACCTTGTCAGTTTTAGTTTGAAAGTAAATTCTTTACACGACAGATAATATGAATTCAAAGCTTATAACATGTAAAATGCAATTACATGTATATCCACAAGTAGATTGAAACGTTTGCAGTACAATTGCTTCTTCAAGTATAATCCGGGATAGGAAGACAAGAATTGACAATTATGTTGAATTCGTAATGCCGATGTATAGCATCGATGACTTTAAAGATCGCTTTCGTATGAGCAGAACATCTTTAAATCAATTGATTGCAGAACTTTCTCATGTTTTATTCAACAGATGCAAACAAATGAAAATTGAACCAGAATTTTTTTTAATAAATCTATGTGAAATTGAAGATCGAGAGATGTTAATATATATAATGTGGCAAATTAAGTTTCATTTTTGAAATTTTCTTAATGTTTGCTGTTATGAACGTCTGTGTGTGTGCATAACCCAACAAAAATATACAGGAATCCTCTTTTAGCTGCCTATAGTGATCATTTATTGATAGCATTGACCTTACGTTATGTAAATGTCATCCCTACCTAGTGTCAATATAAAGGGCATCCAAGGCCCAGTCGCTGGCATTAGCACAATTGATTTCAAGTTGCTTGTTCTCCGGTTTTTTCTTCCGCCATAATTGTTCTCGCCAGTGAACTAGTATTCGGATAAAACGAAACGACGAAACCGGCTCTGGAGTGGGTTTCGATAGTTTCAAAACCAGGTTCGGTTTGCGCACAACAAATGTTTAAAAACGGTTTTCGTTTTAACTAAAACTGTTACAACAAACAAACAGTTTGCGAAACAGATATAAAACCGAAACTAGTTTGTTACCAACAAAAACGCTCTTAATTTGCTAGGTACTTGATCGGTAGAAGTATATCCCGGCGGACAGAACTGTCGCCGCGAATGTTGATAAAAGCTGCGTGAGCTACACCGATTAAACACGCCTGTCCGGATGTGAGTGTGCATGTTTCACCAGTGTATGCATAGCACATGCAAATACGGATGTGTTCCATCAGTACGGTTTGAATAATATTTAAATGATTTATGATATTTAAATGTACTGGGTTATCTCAAATTTTGTCATTTTATGCAAATAAACGCTGTGTTATTGCTATGAATGAATATATCTGTATGCATTACTCGTTATTCGACTGATATTTGTCAACATGTTAGAATGAAATGTTTATGACTGTTATGACGTACGCCTTGTTTTTCCATCTTCCCTGAAGTTCAACATAGATTGTAAAGTTTCTACGGCCTCATAAAAAATATTCTCAAAACCATCATTATTGTACACGTTTTAAATATAGTTTTCAAATAAAAACATTATCCAGTTTGTTCCGGAAGAATCTAAATGATAAAAGCAGCGATTGTTCAGTGTCTGGTTCGATCTCCTTCACTGGGAACGACACCAGTACGCCGCCTTTGTACGTCATAGTTCACATCTCCACCTTTCTAATGAAGTGTCTGGGTATTTGCTATAGAGAGCGCTTCGTATCCAGAATGTTTTTTATATTTGTGTGTGGTTTTACATAATTCTTAAGATGGTCCAATAATGGAGTTTTTTTTGTTTAATTCAATGCGATATTCAGGTGTGATTTTAATATTTTAGAGTGATCCTGAACAGCATTTATCTCTACGGACATCAAGGAGTTTCCCTCTTCGATACATTCAGAAACGAAATCTACATTTCCAACGTGTACTAAAAGACTAAAACGACATAACATTTTACCACCCTTCTTTGGTACATTGTCGTCTGCTTCATTCAGAAACGAAATGTACATTTCCAACGTGTACTAAAAGACTAAAACGACATATCATGTTACCACCCTTCTTTGGTACATTGTCGTCTGCTTCATTCAGAAACGAAATGTACATTTCCAGCGTGTACTAAAAGACTAAAACGACATATCATGTTACCACCCTTCTTTGGTACATTGTCGTCTGCTTCATTCAGAAACGAAATGTACATTTCCAGCGTGTACTAAAAGACTAAAACGACATATCATTTTACCACCCTTCTTTGGTACATTGTCGTCTGTTACATTCAGAGACGAAATGTACATTTCCAACGTGTACTAAAACGAATTAATATTTTACCACCCTGCTTTGGTACGTTGTCGTCTGCTTCATTTAGAAAACGAAATCTACATTTCCAACGTGTCCTAAAAGACTAAAACGACATAACATTTTACCACCCTTCTTTGGTACATTGTCTTCTGCTTCATTTAGAAAACGAAATCTACATTTCCAACGTGTCCTAAAAGACTAAAACGACATAACATTTTACCACCCTGCTTTGGTACATTGTCGTCTGCTTCATTTAGAAAACGAAATCTACATTTCCAACGTGTCCTAAAAGACTAAAACGACATAACATTTTACAACCCTTCTTTGGTACATTGTCTTTTCCAACTTGTACTAATACAACATAACATTTAAGGGCTTTGCTAGGCAGTTTTAGTTCCATGTTGTGTATTTGTTTTATGCAACTTATGTTCATTATACTTCTCGTCTTTATTTTCAGAACCCACCACATTTTTTGAACAACTTTAAAAATCCATGCTACCTAACAAACATAACTGGAAAAGCCAACAAGGGTGCAACCGGAAGTCTACGGCTGCAGTGTTTGCCATATTTCTTCATAGCAGGTTTTCCGAAGTCTGGAACCACAGATCTCTGGAGCAGGCTCGTGAGCCATCCAGATACCAAACTTAGGCATATAAAGGAACCCCAATTTTTTAATATTGGGAGACTTAGTAAGTATGTTTCGGCAAAATCGTTTAATTTTGGTCTTGCTGATCATTAAATACATGAAGTAACCATAACCATATACAGTGAAATCTCGATGATGAGACCACCATTGGTTCTGAAATACTCGGTCGAAGTTGAGATCAACCTTTATGTGTGCAGTAGGATACACGTACATGAACATTTCCAGTATAGATATACATCATGTAGTCTTTCATTATTTATTATGTTAACAAAACAATCATTTGCATAATCATTATAATACATGTATATAAATTGTTATGCAGAATTATGACATTTTGGTCAACACACATGTTTAATTTAATGTAAATTAATTGTGTCTTCTCCGCGACTGTATATGTTTGAATAATCTTGTACATACACGTATTTGTAATTATGTTGTCCTCATGGGCCGCGAGGCTTATTGGATTATGACATAAACTATATATATATGTGACGTGGTTATCAAGTTGAATTATGGAAGAACATTAAAAACTGGTCAAAGAATATACGGTCTTGTTAATGCAGTAGTCTTAATTAAAGATGGTCTTTAAGTAAGAGCTAACTATACACGAATAAACACATGTTTTATAAACGCTTGTTCAGCATTTTACTTTATAGTTTTCTATTATTGTTAAGTCATAATTGCTGAATGAAAATATAATTCTACAATGATGGCATGATGCTTTTGCAAACAATTGGACGTGTCCATTTACCTGAACTCATAAAACATTTCAACATATTTCATTTATTTGTGTATTCATTTTATTTTATTTATCATTTTGAAATGGGATACCGTAAATACGTGTTTTTATTGCCACGAACTGGAAAATAGGCAGTATATTGTTATGCATTAATACTTAATGATAGTTTCGCGCTTTGATGACTTTCAAGATTGCCGTACCATTTTCTGTAATGGGACTTTAAATTACATAAACAGGTAGGGTCATGTAGTGACTATTTCAGCTACTAGGTGGAGGAAGCCCCTCTCCCCACAGGCGGACACCAGGGTAGAACCACCGTCCTTCTGTAAGCCAGCTGGATGGCTTCCTCACTTACAAATTATATACCCCGGATGGGATTCGAACCCGCAGTGAAACTGTCCAATTATTTGCAGTCATCGACCAAACCAATCGACTACGGTGACCTATGCCGTACCATGGACCGTGGAGCAAAATCAGTTCATTACTCATTTATATTTACGAAATCGGAATCAAAACCGATATAATTAATTTCTTAGTTTCTACTTATTTCATTTGGATAGTTTTATAAAAATACAAGACTTGAATGTTTATATGACCTCCTTTTAAGAAGATTTATTATGTCTAATTGCAAATGAAAGACGACACCTTTGACAGATTTTGATTGATCGCGGTCCAAAAATATGTTACCTGAACAATCATGTTTGAAGTTCGTTGATCCATTGTTATTATTGTATTTCAATGATATGTACACGTAAGTTATCGTAATAAATCGTGTTCCGTGGATGAGATCATTCACTGAACGATATGGGACAATTCCTTTAATTATTAGAACTTGGAAATCTGACGAAAATGTATCTTCAATAATTAAAGCATCATTATAATAAATGCATTCTATACTCTCGAACGATAGGTGTTTTAAATACATGTACATGTATATGCATGAATATTAAAAGTTCGTTTTGGACAATAATCAGACGTGGTTTAGATAAGGATATTGTTTGAAACTCAAAACGAAAATGTTTCGAGGAAACACGCTTACTTAACTTCTCAATCTCGTAAAGTGCATGTCCGTATACACTGAAGCACTTTCTAATTTGGCATACTAGACGTTGCAGCCCTTGTATACATTTTGAACGTAATGTTTACAGGACATGTTTTGTTAATTACAGATCTTAACAAGATTAAAGCATGGGTCAGCACGAAAATGCAACGAATTTAGGCAATTTGTGTTATAATAAATTTGTTTTGAAAATTATGACAAAAATAAAAGTGACCAATTAGAAATGCATTTGTTTTTCCTCATGTATAATACGGGTTACTGAACTGAATATGAAGTGAATATTTTCAGGGAAATTGCGATTTGACCGTGCTGTGGAAGATTATGCAACATTCTTTAACGGCGCAGCGACAATGTTGCAGGCTCTAGTGTCCCCGATAGATTGTCAAGCTAGGCCATTCCCGTATCACCATGGCATTACCGGTACGTTATATTATCACTACATGTAAATTGAAAAATATAGGTACCAAAAAAATATATATCCTTCTCCCGTGGTCGAGTGCTTTAGGCATCCGCCTTGGGAGCGGGAGGTCGAAGGTTCGAATCCCGGTGGGGGTCCGTTCTGATATGGCCGATTGGTGAGCCGCCAGCTAGTTAAATAATAACGTGTGCCTTCCTGCCTGGTGTCTGGATAGGAATCGGGAAGTAAATGTGCTCAGAAAGTAGGTGTCTCATAAGTCAGAAATGGCTGGCACTATAATAGATAAATACTTTACTATAATAGACAAACACTTTACTTTACTTTATACTTTATCTCAACAACGAATACCCACCATATTGTTATTAATACGTTAAGCTCACTACATGTATTTTGAATAAATTATGCAATGCGAATACACACATACCAAAAAGGGCAATCGGACGTGCACATTCACGCACGCCAATAAAACACGTAGATTAAACGCACACAAATCAAATATGCACATGTCTTTGTTTTTACGTACATGCTTTTGTCTTCAGTTATAAAAAATGTCCTTGTTCACAGGTGAGGCGACAGTTGACATTGTATTTGATAATCGTAAATGGACACAATACCCTGGGAACGAATTTTGTAGTGAACCTGTTGTAACCAACGCTGATTATGTGCATCAAGTAAATCCAAACATAAAAGTAATACTTGTCGTTAGAAATCCAACTGAAAGGTACGGAATTCATAATATCAATTTGATTCAACGGTTTTGAAAATTTCCCATATACAGATCAAATGTCTTAGACACATTTTTAAAATTTTCAGTGGTAGTTGTCGATCTTTCATGAAAGAAGGATGTTATCCCGTAAAATTGTACATTTGGGCTCTGCTAAAGTAACCCCGTCTTATTTTGAAGTTCCTTTTTGCCATTCTGCCAAAGTCACGAAAATGATATTTTTTATTTCACAGCTAACTAGGATTGCAATTCATGACCTGAAAAAAGGGGGGGGGTTCAGAAAAATCAAAAAGCTGTTAAAAGTATTTATCAGAAACAGTCAAATGTTTATAATTGTTGCATGTTTTTGTGACTATTCTGATATTTCTCTTGCTGAAAAGTTTATTAATAGAAATTCGGAAACATTAAAGATCTTGTAGCTTCCTAATTCTAAAATCGTTTTCTCCTTTTTTATACGGGATAATTTGCCTTACATGACATTTTGTGTATCGCTCCATTTTTCATTTAATCACCCGATTTTTTATTTAAGGGATAATCTTTCGGGCTTTTATGAGCTATCCTAGACTATATACAAACTTTCCCGACAACCCTTCCAAGTATATAATAATTATATATACAAACACATAAAACAATCATTTTTATAATTTTTAATGAGTACTCAAATTACTTTAAGATTTTCTTTATTTAATGATTCATGAAAATGATGTGATATCAAATTGACTGAGATATGGATACATGTGTTTATTATTGTTTAATTGTTTACGAATGTAATATGTGTCAATATATATATATGTGTACATGTTTAAATTAAAATCAATCAATCAATGCCAGCCGGTGTAAAGGTGGCCAGACACTTGTTCTCCATAATGACACGTATCAATACTTGTTTATATCGGTGCAACCGTCTGTAGATATATTAAGCATTCTCGTCTGTTTCATCGATCCTGGGTGAATGTCAGGTTTTGTTTTACTGCCTTGTGTTATTAATTATAATACTATTCTAGTTAATCGTGAATATTGGGTCACAGTCGCTTGTATTTACATCTTAGTATCTTATATCAGCTAATCTGGAGTCATCCGGTCTCAATTGTATATCTTCTGTGCTGTTGTTTTAAGTAGACCTGTAGTCACCTAATACGTCTTTATGCATGCATATCATTAGTAATATGAATTAGAACAATACTTAGCAACATTACTGCTCATTATTTATTTATTTATGGTGTCGTTAATTCGTATTAAAGTCGACACATGGTCACATGTTATAAACGTCTATATATAAGTGTGTATGTATTGTATATTTACATGGGCCTTTGAACTACTGAAATTGACAATAACTTCTTCTTAAAAATTATTTGTTGCCAAATATTTTACTGGTGCATATAATTGAAACACTGTCGAAAACAGGCTAGCTTTTGTCATTTTTTGTAGGCTATATTCAGATTATATATACGAAGCAAGATTTATCAAGTATCAGACTGGTATTCAACTTTTCCATGATGCTGTTATTGACACTATAAAGAAACACACGGAATGCAGAAAGCATCATAGCATCAGAGCATGTGCCTACAACGATACACTAGAAGACTTCAAAGTAAGTGTTGATAATAGGAATTCGAGGTGAAGTATTCATAAGGTAATATGGAGTGTGCTGGACTCTGTAAAACAACACTATATGTATTAAGGGAAAGCAGGCACACGTGCACACTTTTCACTATATATGTCGCAATAAAATTCCACCATTGCCAGTAGTAACTATGGCTGATGTAAACCACCACACGTGCATAGCTTGCTCAAGACGCAGGAACGTTGCCCTCGATAAAATTGTGTCGGCCAAATAGTAGCGAGTCTCTTTCTGAGTCATCCGAGATCTCTTCTTTGTCAGCTTAGTCAATCCATACTTACTGTTGTGGAAGTTGTCGTGACAGTAAATACAGTTTACCCTTTGTGGGTTACAACGAAACTAGCCTATGTGTATACCACCCGCTTTCACCCCTCGTCTTTTAACACTAAGTTCAGTCATTCGTTGACAAATATTCACGAGTATTAGCATTGCGAAGCAGTGGGGAGTATTAGCATTACGAAGCAGTGGGGAGTATTAGCATTGCGAAGCAGTGGGGAGTATTAGCATTGCGAAGCAGTGGGGAGTATTAGCATTGCGAAGCAGTGGGGAGTATTAGCATTGCGAAGCAGTGGGGAGTATTAGCATTGCGAAGCAGTGGGGAGTATTAGCATTGCGAAGCAGTGGGGAGTATTAGAATTGCGAAGCAGTGGGGAGTATTAGCATTGCGAAGCAGTGGGGAGTATTAGCATTGCGAAGCAGTGGGGAGTATTAGCATTGCGAAGCAGTGGGAAGTATTAGCATTGCGAAGCAGTGGGGAGTATTAGCATTGCGAAGCAGTGGGGAGTATTAGCATTGCGAAGCAGTGGGGAGTATTAGCATTGCGAAGCAGTGGGGAGTATTAGCATTGCGAAGCAGTGGGGAGTATTAGCATTGCGAAGCAGTGGGGAGTATTAGCATTACGAAGCAGTGGTGATCTCGTTTTCTTTTGACAGGTATAGATAAGCGCAGTCGTGCTGTTCGTTTGTATGTTAATTACTTGGCCAAGTTCTCTGTCCACACCTATTCTTGACTCTGCTATTACTTTTAAACGATTCAAGCGATTCCAATAACACTTCACTCAAATGTTTAGCATCATGAAAGCGTGTTTTGTGCACAATAGTCCCAGGCCTGTAACCCAAATGTCAATGTAACTAACAAAGACACTATAGCTAGGAATATATTGTGATGTATTTATCACTAGCTTATGCTGACATGTTACAAATTGGCATGTAATTTAGACATGTTATCGCCGATATCTCTATATGGTTCATATTGTAAACATGTGGGAAACTGCCATTCTGGTTCCCTTAACCAACCCTAACCAGACATCTTCCTATATTATCCTGTACGTCAATTAAAGGCGGGAAATGCTGTATGCGTATTGGTTTTCACACTCGGCCTATTATTTGATCTAAAATAGTATACCCTGAACTGTATATGGTATACGAGATGACTCTAATATACGGTTTCTATGACAGTGTATGTTATAAAGTATTTTCGAATAACATGTTTTAGATTGAAATCAAATATTTAGGTTACACTGGCCGGACTGTCGCCTATTAGGTAGCGTAAAGTGAATACATATTTATTTTGAATATGTGCTAATACATGTATAATGGTCTGTTTGCAAGTGCATTGTATATAAGTATGTTTGAATAAACTAGCTATATCAGAGGTCTGACAGTTGACGACGTTATACCTTTGATGAATGTGTGTGGATAAGTATCGGCATGGGGTTTAGAGTCTTGTGTACGTATATTTCAGATTCGACTACGTGTAGGAATGTATCACATTTTTATATCTGACTGGCTGGAAGTTTTTCCAAAAGAAAATATTCTTGTGATAAACACAGAGGATACAATTGGCGAAAAGAAGTCAGCAACTTATAAAAGAGTACTTCAGTTTCTGAATATAAGTAAGTCGGACAGCCTACATTTATGTATATGCCATTTCCTTTATATAGGTGAGTAGGTAGGCATGATCATTTTACTTTATTGTTTTATACTCGCCCCACAGAAGAAGACATGAAGATAATATGTCCCAATAAGAATCATCAAAAAGGTTCCTTAACTTAAGTATATTTTAATAAGGAAAATAACATTCCGCATCCGAAACCTTATTCTTCAATAAAATTATACAACATTGTCTTTGTATTCATACACATGTGAAAAAAGTTAAGTATGACTGTACTGTCCGGCGTATCATAACATCTAATTTCTAGTTGTAAATTTGTTGTGTAATTTTTGGTTGTATTTTTCCAGGGCCATTTACCAGAGTGGAAGAGTTGCTCATATTTAAGCGACCAAATGCTAACATACGTCTAGACAAGGAGGCCAGCATTGGTGAAATGCTTCCAGAAACCCGAACGTTGATAGATCAATTTTACCAACCATTTAATGAAAAGCTTGCGGAACTTTATCCAGATATTGATTATAATAAAAAATAAGTCTCTGATAAAACCAAGGGACGATAATTAGTACTGATAGACAGTACTTACCAGATATGTGTCAGCAAAGACCTAATTACCAATACTAGTATTAGGTATTTGGTGTCAGTAACCTTACAGGATTCAATCGCTATTTTATAAATGGTGATGTTTCCGTGTTTTATGAAAAATTCAGACACAATTACCGTATCTGTGATGGGTACCAGCAATATCCGAGAGAATTTGCAAGGGAGGTTGTCACGAGTGCTCTCCCCTTGTATACGTGTATATAAAATATATAGAAGGGGAGAGAACTCATGACAATCTCGTGACAATCTCTTGTGTAGTAATCTTACAATAAACAACACCAGCATTTTTTCAATAAATTGTCATGGGTGATATCCATGACAAAGAATTCTCGAATGGACACCACTGACATGATGATTTACGTTCTCGTTTGCATTATAATTACAAGTTAGATATCTCTATATGTTGCGTGTTTCTTATTAATACAAGAGAAAGTTGATGCAAGGCATCAAAGTCGCCAGTAAAATTTTTAGCAAAATAATGAATGTAAAATGTTTGAAGGGAATATGTAGAAAAAAATAAAACAAAAGTGACGTAATAACACAAACTGAATCTTGCAAATATTGAACATGTACTATTTGTGTGTAAGAAATTACTCTGGATAGAGTTTATTTCGATTATACGATATGAATCTTTATTTCCTCCAATATATGAAGAGTTTTACATATTACTATATACATAATAATGACATGTTATATTAACAACAGCAGTTTTAAATGAAATATATAGAATTAATAAACTATACATATCATACATGTACATGTTTACACAATGTGATCATATACTATGATGGGTGAACGTATTTCGTATACATGTTTGAGTTACACATTAAACAATAACATTCCTTATACAACTACTAATACTACAAGGATAACTGATACTGTCGACTTCAACATAAAATACATAAGTAAGATATAAAGTATTATTGAATACGTGAAATTATCAATTCGATAGCAGATATCACTAATGCGACTACGTGGTATCTATAATAGAAAATGTGATATCTGCAGTTCAAATATACAGTAAAACCTCAATAATAATACCACCTTCATGACCCTTGAAAACTGATCTTATTATTTAGGCGGTCTTAATATTTAGGTTGAATAAAGAGCAACATGGGGGAAATGGACTTGAAATGTGTTGTCTTAATTTTGAGGTGGATTTATTAATTAGGTGGCCTTAAATTGAGGTTTAACTGAACTTAAAAAATAACCTGCTGATCTTGCTACACGAGATCGTATGTTAACAAAATCAAGATGAAATACATGTACATGTACTGTAAAAGTGGCGTACAATTTGCTGTGACTTAGGCGAAGATGTCGTGCAATGCAGGGAAATATTGTGTGTGCTTTTCAAGTCTCGATATATTCTAAATTCCATGCCGCGTTCCTAACGACGCTTCATTATTTCTCCATGGGGTTAAGGTAAATGGTACAATGTCCACAGCATGGAATCTAATCATACCTGGCCATGGGGAAAGTCAATTCCATACATGCGGCGTACATAGTGCGCTTTGAGAGGCATTAATTATAATTATTCTATGAAAGCAATAAACTATATATTTATATGCATAATAATTATATACCATCAACAACGCTGCTAATTGTCATCACTTCGGGGAAAAAACGTTGATCACGACTCCTTTGAATGAACAGCTGTTCCATTCGCTGTCATGACGACATTCGCGACTTCTCTATTTAATGTTCGATTGGTTCCCGCGCGCGCTAAAAGCTTACCTGTCGTCTGCTGGCTACTATTTGCAGATAAAATGGTTTCAGGTTGGCTGTCAAAACGCTCAAATCACGTGATACGAGTCTTTGTAAGAGGATTTTCCGATAGATAACAAAATGTACAAGAAAATGTAAGACTACGACAAATAAGTCGGATATAGGTGACTAAGATCGAATTCAGTAAAACTCAAAGCATCATATTCAGTTTTATATGCAATAGAAAAGGAGCGTTCAAGGTAATGAAATTCTTATCAATGCCTAGAATCATCACACATTATTTGTGAACTAAGTAAAATGATAGTTGACCTGAAGCGTATCGTAAAGACGCCTCTTTAAAAGTACTCGTGATCTAGTGGCGAATTTCATTCGTACCAGTTAACATGGATTTTATATTTACTAACTAGTAGAAAATTCGGTAAGTATATTTTATTGTTTCCTTCGCTTTTTAATGCTAGAATTTATACTCCAAAAAAACTGATGTTATTCAAAATTGTGTATTCCACATATTTCGTATGCGCTTTATTTAACGATGAAAAACTTCATTTTAAGTAATTAGCAAATAAGAATTTGCCTCGGTTATATATTTATGTAGGTATTGGCTACAGCGAGTAATGATGTAAATAATTATGCATACATAAAAACTGGATCGAATAGAATTGTAAATACAATGTGTATAACACGCAATGTATTTAAACGATCTTGTTCTGATAATCCTAACACTCGAAAAATAAGTGAGAATTGTTAGGATGAAGTGTGCTTTAACTGTGTGTGCAAGGAGATAATAAATGGTATTTTCGAGTATGTGCCTGATTCTATGAAGACTATTCATCTATAAACTATCAATGATTTTTCAGTATATTAATATACAAATTGACGTACATTTATATCTATATATACTAACGACACATGCTGTCACGTACCCATCTCATTCAAGTATAGTTTAATCATACTTGTAACGATTGACAAGTTAACTGCTAGATATTATAATATATCCTCATAGATACCATTACCATGCTGAGTAGGGCCGTGGGTTCATGGGGTTCTCACAATGAAACAGTGCTTATATTGACAGGATTACATAGAAGTAGAACAATAATTGAATGACTTTGTTAAACCATGTGAAAAGTTTGGCGCATATGAAGCCGGTAGCGTATTTTATCTGATACACCGTACCTCCTACCCAAAGCAGCTATCTGACGTTAGCAACAATTTCTCTTCACCAAAAGTATAAATACTTTCTGAAGTATTTAGGTACTACATGTATTTAAATAATACATCTGGAGTAACATCCTCTTAACAACAGCTAAACGTTTTATTTAAATATTCAGTCGGCGTACAGTACCTTAACACAATCGTATTTCCTTTCTCAATTAAATTACAGAGATATCGTCACACAAGTAACCAGCTATGCTAAACACAATTCACATAGGGATGTACATTTCTAGACATAAATACTTACCATGAATGTTCTAGTATGAGGTATAAAGCAAATGACTGTCAAATAAATTCCGGTACAATCACTGTTTGTCTTGTGACTTGAGTGTCATTGTTTCATGATTATTGAAGAAAAAAACAATGCTATGTTTCTACATAACCAGTAGTAGTTTAAACCAACTATGAGATTCAAAATTAACGAGAAATATGATACTCATTATTTTTTAGCCTTCTGACTTCGTTTTTTTTTTAAATATTAAGTAAATACTAATACTTAATAGGCATTTCGTTGTTGTCATTTTGGGAAGCAACAGTTAGACTTTGAAATGAATGCCTTCTGAAAATATTTTAATTTCTGTGACCTCCGATCCAGCTTTGGTTCTTGCGGTACATTCCAGCTGTCTGCGAAATAATTTTGTTTAGATATGCACAATTGCAAAAGAACATGTTTTTGTTCATCGAAAGAAACCAAAAAGACCATAGTTACGCTATCTAGTCTTTGGGGAGACATATCGGTCGAGGGGTAAAGCACTTAACTTAATCGATATTCTTTCGCAGTCTTCACAATTCATGAAGTAGGCACAATTATTGGTTTGAAACGCAATTATCGAAAGTGGTTAATACTTAGTTGTACGGACTTTTTTACCTTTGCTGTAAAATACTAGTATATTAGATTAAAAAGTCCACCGAACCAAACGTTGGCGTATCGAGTACTGGGTTCAAATGTCAGTGTACTAACTAACTGTAGAAACATCAGCATTTACAGGGTCAGACAAATATCCGATATATGACCTTTGCATAAACGAGTGTTAATATTGAATATATCTGCTTATATAATCGAGAGTGTTTATAAGTATAGGCTATTAGCGGTTCAGACATTAAAACGACAACCAGTACAATTATCCGTATATCTATTGATCATAAAATATCGTTACACGATAATAAGTAATGACAATGTGAATACAACGATGCCACAAGAGTTATAACTAATTAATATTATGGAATTCACTATTTTGAATATTAAACGCGCTATCCGTCTATGTGTTATACAGAACAAACCCTCGTGAGCAACACCCTATGGGAGACACAGAGATCGGATGTTGTTGATAGGGTGCTGCTGTAGAAAGGTGACATTAGCAGTCAGTTAGTTAATTACGGATACAATTTTGATAATGTTGAAGACAGATTGTAGCTCAAACTAGGGTCGCTCTGGAGAGGCTGCTCGGCACTCATAAGTTTAACTCACAGGAGATTGTCACGAGTTCTCCCCCTTTATCCCATCTAGAGCTCTATCCCTTTACTCTTTCTATCGAACATGGTAGTAGCTCTATATGTACATATTCTATAGAAGGGACAAAGGGAGAAAACTCTAGATGAAATAAAGAGAAATAACTCGTGACAATCTCCTGGGGTTTAAGTAATATACTCAAATTGCTACGTAGACTATTAGGCTTCAAATGTTCATTAGGTTATCAGTTTCCAGTTACTACGTATTTCAGTCACTTAGTTATGAGTTCCATACCAATGGCTTAGAATTTAGCTGGTTCTGAAAGCAGAATACATAGCCAAAACGATTCCACTGAATTTCCATTTTTGGGGACTTTTTCTGTTTGTATACGTTCTTGATTGGATGTTATAATTATAATGCTGTTTTTTATATTTATTCATAGTGTATCACTGTAGTTTGTCATTTGTATTGTAATAGTTCGTTTGACTATGTTGTATGTATAAATGTACATGTACTTACTCTCATAGAGCCTGTCAATATTATTATTTTGTGAAGTGTATACATGGGATGATCAGTATTATACTCAAATCCAGATATTAATAAATCATTACGTCCAAAAACAATTCTGTTCTGTTTGTAAAGAACTGATGAAACTAAAATATCTTCGAACATGTCACAACATTTTAACGCCGAGAAGTTTTGTATTTAACATATACCCAACATTATAACGTCTGATATATTCGAACACGTATCTATACTTGCATATCAGTAATGAGAGACGAACAATCAGTAATGATCTCAGACGAATTCACTGGTGCCGACATGGCTCTTAAGGATGGCATGTATAAAATGTGTCTTAAAGTCAATACAGCCGTCAGAGGGCGCTGTGCTGGATATGAATTCTTATCATCTTCTTACAGTTGAAGTTGAAACCAAGCAATACTAGTCAGGTCAACTCGCCACGGTATATAATGTAGAAAAACGGCGTAAAACAGAAATAAACCCAACCAAAAACTACAATACGGTAATTATTTTGTCACTGTCGGTTATAATCTTACTTTTATTAAATTAATTTGTCTGTGATGAGAAGCACACACGTGACTTATGTGTTATAGGTTACAGTACGGTGACTGAAGTCTTTTTTTACGATGTCTGATCCTTATATCGATATGTATCAATAATTGCAAACAACTATTCAGACAATGATTATCTCATTTGCTGGCTGTTGAATGTGCATTACATTTTAGCTAGGTTTAGCGATTTAGGACTGTCGCATTAATCTTGTTTTTGTATTTTCAATAGTTATTTTTAGTTTCTCTGTCTAACTTGCTGTTTCTGATTCATTTATGTCGTGTTAAACAACATTTAGTTGGGAAATGAGGAGTGTTAAATTTCATTAATGACTGCATGGTTGATGATTCGTCATAAATATCCAAATACAGATTTTCAAGCATGTGACTGAAGTTATAATGCAGCGATTCTGTCATTAATTAAAGCGGGGAAAGATTTATTATTCTCAAAAGTTTTTGATTGACCTTCAAATAGTGAAGACACGCTTGCCTGGGTTCAGGTTTCCTGAACATACAGTTAGGATGTCTTTTTCACGTGTGGATATATAGTTTTATTTGTTTTGAACCGCATGGGTCCCTGTTTTGTGAATATGGCCTTCCCTGAGCTAGTATTCTTTTGTATTTTTGTTTTGTACCTGTCTGGTACCAAACGGCCAAGGAGGTGCACGTAAGAAGTGGGTACCAAGTAAGACCATACGGACCAGGAGGTACACACAGGACGGAGGCACAAAGCAACACCAAACGGACCAGGAGGTACACACAGGGAGGAGGTACAAAGCAAGACCAAACGGACCAGGAGGTACACACAGGGAGGAGGCACAAAGCAAGACCAAACGGACCAGGAGGTACACACAGGGAGGAGGCACAAAGCAAGACCAAACGGACCAAGAGGTACACACAGGGAGGAGGTACAAAGCAAGACCAAACGGACCAGTAGGTACACACAGGGAGGAGGTACAAAGCAAGACCAAACGGACCAAGAGGTACACACAGGGTGGAGACACAAAGCAAGACCAAACGAACCAAGATGTACTCACAGGGAGGACGCACAAAGCAAGACCAAATGGACCTGGAGGTAGACATAGGGAGGAGGCACAAAGCAAGACCAAATGGACCTGGAGGAACTCATAGGGAGAGGGCACAAAGCAAGACCAAGTGGACCTGGATGTACACATAGGGAGAGGACACATGCAAGACAAAACGGGCCAGGAGGTACACACTGGGAGGGTTATACTAAGATGAACACCACATCGTCAAAGAACGCATGAACATGGAACGACACAGGACTCCACGACACAATAAGAGAAATTATAAAATCTATATTACACATAAATAACATCAAGACAAAATGAAAATCTGTGAACATCATAAAATGTTTTCCTTCTGTTTCCAGAATGTCTCATATTTTGATGACTATTTTAAAATAAAAACGCAATGAAACCAAATAAAATAACGCAATTTTCCAAGAAGGCACTTTTTCTGCTTGTGCAACTGACCTTACGTTACTGAGAACTGCAATGTTCGCTACTAAAAGAGCGAGCTTTACTACTATGTGTTTTTTCGCTTTCAGACCTCCAACATAACTTTATAAAATCTGCGCTAAGTTCCTTTAGTCCATTATATGGACTTAACTTAAACGATGACAATAGTTATCAATACAGTCATCTAGAAGAGCTGTCTGATACTGCTTCGTAATTCGTTAGCAAACAAAACAGTTATTTTCACAGTCATTAACAGAACTTGTAACAGATCAATATAAGGAGGAAATTGACGATATTTCTATTCGGATATATCCGGTCATTATTGACAAATATGTGTTGTAATTTGCACAGAATTTCACAAATTGTCGTTCATTTAGTTAATTGACCTTAAATTATAACAGCTAAGAGTAGACACTTGGAATAAACCAAACCATTCACGGTAATGACCGAGAAACGCTCGATGTACTTGGCTCTATTCTTTCGAAGACGTTATAACAACACAAACGTGATACAGAAACATTTTGACCCCTCGAGTGCATTGTGAGTCTCTGAGAACTAAGGCCCACAAATTTAATTGTTTTAAGGTTTAATGCCCCCTAAATCAGGATGGGTAGGTCGGAATTTCTTTTTTGGGATTTTTTTATATTTTCAAACGAAGCAAATTAAACATAGATTTAAATAAATACATGTTAAAAGACAAGTCCCCTTTCCCTTTTAACATGGATAATGCTTAATCAAGGTGAGTATAATGCTCTATAGCTGAAATACTCGTAAAGCGTCTGATAATTGGACAGAAATATTAACCTAAAGAAAAATTCACACTAAGAAATTTAACCAAAAAGAAAAAAATGTTCACACGCGAAAAATTGTTCTAGGGTCGTCAGCAAAAAAAATAGGGTAGGTCTGGCAACCTGAAACAAACATAATTTGTTTACGCACAAGTATAAAATTCCAGTATCTCTTGAACACATTCAACCTACTGGCTGTAGTTACATCAAGAGTGTTGACACATATCCGAAATTATTGTGATTGTCTATTGTTGAATATAATATCTGGCGTGGAGAATGGTTGTTTTAGTGACCAATTCCAGGGTTTACACTTCACTTCACAATAAGTAGGGCCTAGACGCAACATTTTTTCACAGGTCCAGAGTATCAGTTTTATAGAATATAAACTCAATATAAATGTATAAGTATGAGTTATTTGTATATCAATATATTACTTTCAGAATATAAATATGAGTTATTTGTATATCAATATATTAGTTTCAGAATATAAGTATGAGTTATTTGTATATCAATATATTACTTTCAGAATATAAGTATGAGTTATTTGTATATCAATATATTACTTTCAGAATATAAGTATGAGTTATTTGTATATCAATATATTACTTTCAGAATATAAGTATGAGTTATTTGTATATCAATATATTACTTTCAGAATATAAGTATGAGTTATTTGTATATCAATATATTACTTTCAGAATATAAATATGAGTTATTTGTATATCAATATATTACTTTCAGAATATAAGTATGAGTTATTTGTATATCAATATATTACTTTCAGAATATAAATATGAGTTATTTGTATATCAATATATTACTTTCAGAATATAAATATGAGTTATTTGTATATCAATATATTACTTTCAGAATATAAATATGAGTTATTTGTATATCAATATATTACTTTCAGAATATAAATATGAGTTATTTGTATATCAATATATTACTTTCAGAATATAAATATGAGTTATTTGTATATCAATATATTACTTTCAGAATATAAGTATGAGTTATTTGTATATCAATATATTACTTTCAGAATATAAATATGAGTTATTTGTATATCAATATATTACTTTCAGAATATAAGTATGAGTTATTTGTATATCAATATATTACTTTCAGAATATAAGTATGAGTTATTTGTATATCAATATATTACTTTCAGAATATAAGTATGAGTTATTTGTATATCAATATATTACTTTCAGAATATAAATATGACTTATTTGTATATCAATATTACTTTCAGAATATAAATATGAGTTATTTGTATATCAATATTACTTTCAGAATATAAGTATGAGTTATTTGTATATCAATATATTACTTTCAGAATATAAATATGAGTTATTTGTATATCAATATTACTTTCAGAATATAAATATGAGTTATTTGTATATCAATATTACTTTCAGAATATAAATATGAGGAGATTTATGAAGTTTGAATTGATTTTTGAATCATACCTATTATAGCTGTTTACTTCCTAGCGTGTTCATGTATTTGCGTTGATAAAACTGTATACAATAAAACCTCAATAATAAGACATTGATTGGGCCCCTTGGAAACTGATCTTAATAGTGAGATGGTCTTAATTTTGAGGTTGTATAAAGAGCGGAATAGTCTAAATGGACTTGAAAGCGTGGTCTTAATTATAAGGTGGTCTTCTTATTGAGGTGATCTTTAAGTGAGGTTTTACTGTACTGTAGTTGCTGGTGATGACCGTAGCCAGATGCTTTTGTCATGTTATCTATAGTCCTAACATGTGCTTAAATCGATATCAGAATTTATCGTTATTATCAATTAAGTGTTATTGGTATCATATGTCAACATAAACACATGTTTCCTCTCCATCATATTTGTTCATGCGATTTAAGTGTGTACATAACGTACATATATGAGGCTGGAGAGACTTGGAAATTGAGTGAAACGTGCAGTCTGCACACTTAAATAAATGGCTGTCGAGTGTCATTTTATGACTGCAATCGAAGGATGGGATTGTAAATCGTGATTTTTTTATAGTTAAAACGAATCATACAATTTAAAGAACATAAACTATGACACATATATTAATATCAATACAATATAATCATAAAACCGAAATTGTTCTTATAAGAGTTCATGCGGACGGACATACGGACGATTAGTATATTAACGGACTGGTAGACATACGAATACTGCACATACTATCGAATATCTGGTCACACTTACCAATGTCCCGAGAATACCGGTCTTAATTATGCAATTAGATCATGAAATTGAATTATATGGCTATATAATGTGTCTGATAAAATAATTAAAATTGTGTATTTTCTAATCGTCATTACATCTGCATGCGTTTACAATTCCTAAAACAAATGCAATGTATAATGCAATGTAACTCTATCAAGACACGTATATGATGTATTCAGGAATAGATTGTAAACACCAATTACATTGTTGTTTTTTCCACAGACATAATAAATCTCTACAAGACATAAACTATAATTACATGCATTAACAATTTATTACACGTAGAGATCATTTAGTTTTTAATAGAATTGTAACATAAAGATATTTAACGAGGTAATGAAATCACGTAAGATCGAATGCTGACATTCTTTTTATATTCACTGATGAACATGAAATCTCTAAAGTCAAGCGACATGCAACGTGCGACGTCGTGATATTAAGAGTGAGCTACTTTTCCGGCGCAGCCGTACTAACATGGTTTTGCTCTTTGCATATCAGTGTTGTGTAAACCAATCAAATCTTGCGTTAACCACCAATGCAATTTCTCTTCAACCGAACAACGCTTGTAACCTTGACGCGGATTGGTTAACCTTTCGACAATTGCACAACAATTCTTTACATTCAACTTGCGCCGACCATCTTTTCTTGTTAATAGTTTACCATGATTAAGAAAATATGCATTGTTTTGAGGTTTAATGTTCATTACTTATACAACAGAGATGCTCTTATATATAGTTACTGACTGTGAGAACGTCTTATATAGTTAACTTTGGCATAAACTGATTTTCATATACCACTTTTGGGACCCTTAAAATGCTCTTCTTATTGAGGTGGTCTTAATATTGAGATTGAATAAAGAGCAAAACAGTGAAAATGGACTTGAAAATTGTGTTCTTAATTTTGAGGTGGCCTTTTTATTGAGGTCAACGTTAAGTCGAGGTTTTACTGTACAGTCTTAAAATAAATACGTCAACATGTGCTTTCTCTTACCAAGGGAGTGGTATACGTCAACATGTGCTTCATCTTACCAAGGGAGTGGTATACGTCAACATGTGCTTTCTCTTACCAAGGGAGTGGTATACGTCAACATGTGCTTCCTCTTACCAAGGGAGTGGTATACGTCAACATGTGCTTCCTCTTACCAAGGGAGTGGTATACGTCAACATGTGCTTCCTCTTACCAAGGGAGTGGTATTCGTCAACATGTGCTTCCTCTTACCAAGGGAGTGGTATACGTCAACATGTGCTTCATCTTACCAAGGGAGTGGTATACGTCAACATGTACTTCCTCTTACCAAGGGAGTGGTATACGTCAACATGTGCTTCCTCTTACCAAGGGAGTGGTATACGTCAACATGTACTTCCTCTTACCAAGGGAGTGGTATACGTCAACATGTGCTTCCTCTTACCAAGGGAGTGGTATACGTCAACATGTGCTTCATCTTACCAAGGGAGTGGTATACGTCAACATGTGCTTCCTCTTACCAAGGGAGTGGTATTCGTCAACATGTACTTCCTCTTACCAAGGGAGTGGTATTCGTCAACATGTACTTCCTCTTACCAAGGGAGTGGTATTCGGACCTTTCATCCACGTAAGCTGAACAAAAGATATGTACGTATTATTTTTAAACCAGCCAAAAACAATACTTGGACCGACCGTAACATGGAACTGCATCCGGCAGCACCTCACAAAGCTTCAACACACACTTGTATCGCCGTTATACATATAGGTTCTTGTATAAGATGTCACGAACACATGCTGCGTGCCTTTCTTACATTATTGCATCAAATGCAAAAACGCTGACGTTATTTTAAGTAGGTTCTGTAAAAGAAACCAGAATGAAGAGTTTAATACAATATTTTGTAATAAATCGCACTCGACCTAGGGTAAACGTATAATGATAACGACCTATATGGCTATATAAATTTGGCTTATAAATGTGTAAAACATCACCAAATGCGACAGTCGCGAAAAGTAATGATTTTAAGCTCTATATTAACGTCACATTAGGTTTTATAAATGTAAAAACATAAGGAAAATGCGACGGTCGCGAAAATTAATGACTTTAGGAGTCACGAGAAATTTACGTTTTTTTTTAACTTTAATGGCTTTCCATCGTGTGAAAGTGATGCATCTCATGTAAGATGATTCTGCTGCAATTATATGATAAAACAATTGCGCACGTTATCTGCATTACAACGTTTGCTTGACAGGAAATTTCACGGACGTGTAGATTTCATGTTTATTTGAATATCTTGTATCTCAATATCAATGAGGAAATTGTCGAACATATATATACTCAGTAAATTTAAAAACGCACAATATTTTACCTACCATACTTCATTAAATTTCATTTCATTAATTCTGAAAGTCACTTTTTTATGAAAGTACTTGTCTATTGTCATGCCATTTAGCATACAGGTTGCGTACACGTATAGTGTCGTGTCAAGTTATGTTCTTGTAGGCCCTGTATCCTTAAAGTCAATACATGAAAATTTAGAAATCGCACATTATGCGTTATTAAATGTACTGAGTATATATATATAAAAGGATTTATATTTTACGCAATCGTGGCTTTTATTTGAAAACTAAATTAAAATGTCTTCTAGCTGCGGGTTTGTGTATTACATGTTGTATGAATGTACTATATGTACGTAGAAAGAAGAATATTTGTATAAGTTAAAACTACAGTACGTGACCAAATCTGAATTATTTTTTATTTTTTAAGAGATATTTTTATATTACTCTTCTACTAACAAAGAAGAAAAGGTTCGTCGTGAACTTCTTATATGCAGTTTAATTCTCCGTATATTTAACTGAATGTCAATCCGGTTTTTTTTCATTTTGATATAGACATGACCTTTTTACGAGCTATACACTCGTATATATAATGTTAAACATGTTCATATACGGTAATATACACATGATTTTCCCAAAACAAGATTCTTACGACGCGTGACTGTAAGCATCAATTCATCTCATCGAGAAAGTAACATTCATAGACATACTGTAATAAATACCATTGAATACGACGGTAAGAGTTTTATCTTAATTTGAGAGAGGGGGCGCAGATGGCATTACGTTTTGTATTCTACTGATCTTCCCATTTGCCATATTTCGAATCCATAAAGTTTCTTACAAATCTACTACATTCAGTATCCTGTTTTTAGTAAAGAATTGAATGATAGAAACTGAGCATAATGATATGAACAAACTAGACATTGGTTCAGAGTGATTGTGTCCCAGCATCTGTGGCTCTATATACAGCAAAACCTCGCTAAATACCACCTCGAAATTAAGACCACCTCGTTAATATGACCAAATTTCTTCGGAGCCAACGGTGGTCTTATGACTAGGGTTTCTGTGTACGTCATTTGTGGTGTGATATACAACACAATCACTAAATATTTACCAATTTCTTGTACACGTCTTTTTTGTAGTTCCAAATTGAAAAAATCGTAAAAAATGTAAACACACTTCAATCACACGAATCAAACTATCGACTTGAAAGCCAATTACTGACAAGTAACTTTTAAACTGGTATATTCCGCTACTTTTAACAAGCTAGTTATGGTATTCTTAAGAGAATGTATTCTGTACCTATACATTTTGTCTAGTTTTATCTTATTCGTATCTCTGATCATTTATCTTGTTGTGCTGCTGTAACTGAGTTGGATTTAAAAAATAAAACCTTTAATTAGTTAATCTTACAAATATCCCTTGATTTCCAACGAGTACCTTGCCACATGAGCGAGATGAAGGTCTTTTCAGATGGAAAAGTTTATGTATCACTCGTTCAGTTACGGCTAACAGTTGCTGTTTTGGTTTTTATCCTTGACCCACCGTATCACAGTCACTGCATACGAGGAACCAAATTCCAAACGTAAGCCGCAAACACCTATACTGAACGCAGGGCTGTGTTTCGTGTGTTCGGGAATGTTCCGTGTTCCGTGTTGTTCTATGGTAGAACATTGTTAAAACACAATTGGCTTTTAAATGTTTCATAAACGCAATAAGACAATCAGACAAGTTTTATCTTCCACAAATCCGTTCAACAATGATCAAACAGCATGAGCATGTATCGGAATGTAACAGTAATGCTCAGACAAATGTGTGTGTCATTTGCCTTGTGAAATTCTTGAAAGTTTTGTATCTCACATTCTCGACTTTACTTGTGTTTGACTTGTAAAACAATGATTCATGTATGAATTATATTTACTTGAGAACTGCTGTAAACAGATGTGGATTATGAGATGATTCGTCAATTTAAAGGTGTTTTGGGAAATAATGACCAATATACAAGGTGTTCACAATAATGATATTCTTTACTAGTTTAGAATCCTTTGTACCGCCTTAGAAGATTAAAGTAAAATTATGCTCATTTTTGTTCATTTGTTTACCTAAACAACCATGAAAAATATATTTCATATAGTTAAACATCAATACAAATGCATTAACAAAGAATGAACTCATAATGTATTGATCCGTATTTGTTGAAGAAAGATTTTGAACATCATTAATTAAAAAACAACTTCCAGTTTCCTTTACCATCAGGCTATTTTATAAGTTTTGTCTGTTAGTAATATGGTAAAAAGGGATATTTTCAATCGGTTATACATTGCAAGGGTTCTTATTAGAGATGTTTTAGCAAGTGTTACAACAATACTGGATAAAGCCAATTCAAATAGTTTATGATGAGCCAGATACATCTTTAACTTGGTCGAATCATTCAGTTCAAAACAGTAGTACTGTAGTGTAATCGGGTACTGGTACCAAATGATTTAACATGATGTACCAATTTGGTACCAGTACCCGATTACACTAGGAGCACAATGATCGTCAGCCTTCCAATGGAATGAGGAAACCGCCCATGTTCCCTGGTGTATTTACCCTTGTGTCTCTTCAATGCCTGATGTTTGTGGACTGTTGTTTCCCGGAGGACTTTGTGGAGAGGCATTGACTTGTGTACGTGGCGTTCCCTGTAGCAACATATTCTCTCGTTCACCATGTGTATACGTCATGCACTCGCACCTTTGACATTAACGTTAATAAAAACTGTAAATATGTGTTATTTCTCTTCTATTTCAGGAAAGAAAATGAACAAGACCCGACAGAAGTAGATAATGACGTCAATTGTGAAAAAGGTAAATTATTTATGTGCATTTTCATACAGGATTGAACAGAATATAGATGCCGATCAGAAATTGTCGTATACACATTTTGTGGCCACTACAGAAGCAAGAGCTGACACAAAACTATACAAGTATACATAAATAATTAAACAGTCAAATGGACTCCAGACACAAAACATAAGGTGAAAATATGAGTATTGCCTTGAAATGGTTTGAGCCAACATCACCATAAGGGGTCTAAACTAGAGTTGATTTAATCTGAAGTTACTGTTAGTTTTCTTGTGAACATGAATAAATCAAACATTTAAGTACAGATGTATCTGTAGCTTTGAAATGTACAATATTGAACTTATTACACAGAAAACAAAATTGGTACCAGTGTGTGTGTGAATGATTATAATTATATATGAGTGAAATCTCAAAACGTTTCCAGCCAATTATAAAGGACCACTATTTTTTGCTTTTTGCGGCACAATGGGAACTGATTTATTCCGTATTCATGCAACGGCTGATATATCTCCGCGTGTTCCGTAGGATTGGCGTGTTCGTCAGTAACTGTTTCTCTGTGGTAAGCATGAAATTCAGTCTGAAGAAAAAAAAAGATATTTAATTTCAAAAATCTGAATGTCGGATTTTTTGTTAATATGAAAAACTAATCACTTCTCACAGACTTTGAGTTCATGTATTTTAAGAAACCGATACATCTGATGGTGTTTGTGGATTTAGTGAGATAAATGTTGTCTCAGACATGTACAAGCTGCGGAAGCTAGTTAGATAATATATATTTATATATGACATTTATGCCATCTACATTATCACGGTATTCCTGAGAATATACAGTAAAACCTCAATAATCCGACCACCCTTGTGACCCTTGAAAACTGGTCTTCCTATTGAGGTGGTCTTAATATTGAGGTTTAATAAAGAGCAAAATACTGAAAATGGACTTGAAAAGTGTGTTCATAATTTTGAGGTGGTCTTATTATTAAGGTGGTCTTTAAATGAGGTTTTACTGTATGCATTGGATTTTAACTTTTTAGCGAATGTGATTTCTCAGCCCAAATTCCATGGTTATTAATTTTTACTTGTAACCTATAAATAATATTTAAACATAGTATTTGTTTCGGTCTCGTACACTGTTACCTTCACCTGGTAATGACATTTATGTTGAGCGAATAATAAGACCGTGATCTAAACTTAACCCGCATGAAATCATATAACTGAAAAATCCGGAAATTTGTGAAACTGGAACAAGTATTTAATTACAAGTACAAGTTTAAGCCTTTCGTTTTTAGGTAAACGAAGAATTTTCAGTTCTATGTATTCATGTCCTTTCGAATTCTCTCGTTGTAAAATTGCAGACTTGTTAAACCCACCATTAGTATGCTACATGATATAGTGTATTCCGAAACATAAGGCATACTGCCCATGATATCCCGTAAATAAACCATGCACAAATAACGAAATATTATATACATTGGTCAATGGCAATACATGTAATATCATTTGACATGCTCATAGTATTATTGATTAGCATAATATAACTCATAATATAGTACGCATAACATTCTCATAGAAACAATATGAAAAAGTAATCGAATAGTGAGGAGAAAATACAATACAAATATATACTTATTCATAATACAACTTATTTCTTAGGTTAAAAGTTAACAATTTACTGTCATTCTGTAAAAGGTTGATGTTAGCTATGGAAAATCATATGCGGAAATAGTTGTTGAACATGTCGATGCCAGCTGGTGCATATGTGTCATCAAACAACATCAATTATAGTGTCTGAAGTGTTACGTCGTGTTTTTTTTTTTAATTTATAGTTTCAGATGACAACCCTTTATGAAAATAGCATCATTATATGCGCAGTTGAAATGTTTTATACCTGTCATTGAACCATATATATCAATACCAGATATTATCTCTTGCGTGTTTTTTGATGTGGGTACATGTGATTCATTTCAGTGTATGAGCTATTGTTTGAATAAACTACGCCTTCTTCTACTTATAGGTCTGCATGTTGTTGTAAATCTTTCTTGCTTCAGAACAATGTAAGTTATTTCGAGAAGATTTTTTAAAATGTTTATAGAAACATCAAATACGCTCATTTAGTTAGTTGAACGGAGATCTCTTTGTTTATTGAAGGTATTGAGGTCCTCAGCGAAGAGAAAAAAGTTCCCTCTCAATTTAGATTCTCAACAATGTACACCACAAGCTCCACCATCTCCTGACCTGTCAGGACTCAATCCACAGGAAGTAGCAATACTTCGAGATGTTCTCAAACGCCAGGAGGAGTTCGAATCACAAGAAACGGGTAGACGCCAGTAAGTGTGGAGGGGTGGGGGCGTGCATGTACTGATGAAAAGAGCTAACCCGCTATGTTTTATTTTGAGAATCTTTACTACATTATGTCTACATGATACCGTCTCCCGTGGCCGAGTGGTTAAGGCATCCGCTTTGGGAGCGGGAGGGCGAAGGTTCGAATCCCGGTAGGGGTCCGTTCTGATATGGCCGGTTGGTGAGCCGTCAGTTAGTAAAATAATGGTTACCGTGCCACTACCTGCCTAGTGTTTGGCATTAAAGGATAGGAATCGAAAAGTAAATGTGCTCAGAAAGTAGGTGTATCATAAGTCAGAAATGACTGGCCCTTTAAGTAGTGGTGGCACTATAATACATAAACACTTTACTTTTGTGTCAAATTGATCTTAAAGAATGAACGTACTTCGAGCATGTCCTGCTAGTTACTAACATGTTAAATGTTACGTGATGCTGTGTAGAAGTCACGACCATGTTGAATATATTTTTTTGAATTTAAGACAAATTCAATTCGGTCTCAAATTAATACGAAATTTGACTCAACGCATCTACTAGTCAAGTTCTCTATATTACAATCAAGTTGTCAGAAGCCACGTCTCGTGAGTCTGTATTTCGCAGCCACTTTTGATTGCGTGAGTGATGTTTCAGTGCAAGGTAGAATTTACAAAGCTCGCAATAATATTAATTCCCTAATAATGTAGAATTATTTATCTATGCAGTGTACACGTGACGCGAATCTTGACTGGTATAAAATAAACGTTAGTTTTATTATCAAACAATGATATTTTCAGACGCTTGCACGATTCCTTGGTAAAGTATGAAGACGATGTTAAGAAACATGCCAACCAAAAAAGTAAGTTACGGACAGTGGATTTACGTGTATGCAGACTGTGCTTTAAGACCAAATTTGCTGATGGTGTTGGTAAGGCGTGCTATGAGTGCCACAAGCGAGTTTGTCACGCTTGTGGGTCTTTTTCGAAACCTTCTTGGAGTGCCAAAAGGCAAAAGGTAATTTTTCCTGAAATTTAATTCCATAATAATCAGCTCGCATCTTTATGCAAAATTGAACGTTATGTCTTATGTTCCGCCTTAAATATGTTCATATAGTGAAGTTAGCAGTAACAACAGTAACAGCAGTAATAGCAGTCATTGCTGTAATATTGCTGTTACTGCTATAACCGCTAACTTCACACCGGTATATAATTATGATGATCTCGAGTACTAGTATGTTAAACATTATTGGCATTAACAAAAACTTGGTTCTGTCTGTGATTAATTATCCTGATACATTTGTACAAAATTTATGACTGGAATACTGCCACGATGAAGACTGTTTCATCAAAAGGATTGGCATGTGTTTGTTGTTGGTTTCATGCCTTCTCCTCCTTGTCTTCTTGTTTCTCGTCTCCTGTTCACTGCAAACCATACACCTAGTCAAGTCACCTTCCACATATTTCATTGCTCGTAATGTATCATTTTGTAATGGTATTGATGTATCATGTAGAACGTTAAGGGTAAATGGCGATGTGTTATGTGTGAGATGAAGAGAGACGTGGTTGCTATGACGGGGGAATGGTACCATGGAAACAAAGGACCAGAGGAACCAACCACTAAGTTCAAAAGCAAACTTAGTACATCCGAAATGGATTCCTCGGAAAATGAAGTAAGTGATCTTCACACTAGTGCTTTAAGCGGAGAATGTCGTTTTAAAATGGTACATGTTTTAAATATTTGAGCGTTCAGAAGTGTTGGGCTCGAGTCTCAATGAGATCACGCTCATTCGTCTCGTCTGACGTTTCTCGTACTTGTTTCACGAAAATGATTCGGGTAAAACTTTGGTATTCAATACTATTCAACAATAAATAATTAAATATGTAAATTCTAAATTAGGTACTTAGTGGGCGACCTTTTTTCATATGTTGATCATTTAAAAAGCAATATGAGAAAAGTGTGAGGAAAAGCTTCCGTTATATGAATAAATACGATATTGTACGAAACACCTTGCATAATAATAATACATGTATTCTTTTAATTACGAACTAACGAATCGGATATAAAAGATAGATTGACGATATTTGCTGACAAAGAAGTCTAAATAAAGCAGCCGGTTATTCCTGTTTCAGTTCGATATGGTACCGCGTTATGTTGACAGACTTTTTGTGTTTCTGTTGTTATTTGTTAGTCGTAATTTGAAATATTTACTATGATGCCAAAGTGCATGTAAGTTCTTAATGGTAAGAGCAAGCGCATGATATATACACTTACTAGAATACTAAAGTATGCACACTCACGGATATATTCATCTCTATTATGGCCTCACGCTATTTTGTCATTTGGTGATATATATTTGGTGTTAATATTTTGGTAACGGTAGTGAGCGTGATATAGTCCCATGGGCACATGAAAGCATACTGCATTACATATACAGTAAAACCTCAATAATAAGACCCCCTTGGGGCCCTTGAAAACTGGTCTTAATATTGAGATAGTCTTAATATTGAGATAGTCTTAATATTGAGGTTGAATAAAGAGCAAAACAGTGAAAATGGAATTGAAAATTGTGTTTTTAATTTTGAGGTGGTCTTATTATTGAGATGGTCTTTCTGATATTTCTGACCAGACATTTGTAGACAAGTCGAGAAATGAAAGCAAAACCAGTCTATCCTCGGATGAAAAAAGAAACCGATAGACCTGTTCCGCTTTCACCCCTCGAATTCTAGGATTAACCAAGATATCAACTGGCCATATATTTGCACTTCTCGAGTAGATCTAGATTATGGTATTTGTTATGTAATTGCACTCCATTTCCCACGTGACTTCCAGTCAATTATTGTAATTATCTACTGTGCTGGAAAAATTTGAACACGTCGTCGACATGCGACTGGTCACGATGAAACATAGTGCTTAGCAAACAGCGGTAAAGCATCATTTTACTAATAATGTAGTCTTCATGAAATCTCGAATTATCACATCAAAACGTGACATAGCCGGTTGAAATTATGAAACAACAAGTTATACAACATGGGGCTATATCAGGCACTGACGCTTAATCATAAAATTTACTCGTATAATCAGACAGTTGTATTTTGAGAGTAGGAAAGATGGGTGCTGAATATTGCTTTTGGTGCATTCCCTTTGATATTTGAGTGAGATAATGAGATAGTGGAGTAATTACTAGGGTTTAGTATCACATTCCACACTCAGATTTAATCATTATTCCCAAAGCTCATAATACACTCAAATCTTCAAGAAAATGGGCCAAAAATAATTCACAGTATCATACATTTTGAGACTCAGTGTCAGACTCATAAGAGTAAATTTTGTGATTTGAGGCTTGAATGCAGAGTGTAAGTATACGTTTCAATCACCGGCCTAAATCATCCCATTCTTATCATTAGTTTGACGACCATAAGGATCATGTACGACGCGATTATAGTCCCGTTTAGATAGAGTGTTTGATGTGTCGAAATGTAGTGTTTCATGTGTCGAGATGTAGTGTTTGATGTGTCGAGATGTAGTGTTTGATGTGTCGAGATGGAGTGTTTGATGTGTCGAGATGGAGTGTTTGATATGTCGAGATGGAGGGTTTGATGTGTCGAGATGGAGTGTTTGATGTGTCGAGATGTAGTGTTTGATGTGTCGAAATGGAGTGTTTGATGTGTCGAGATGGAGTGTTTGATGTGTCGAGATGGAGTGTTTGATGTTTTGAGATGGAGTGTTTGATGTGTTGGGATGGAGTGTTTGATGTTTTGAGATGGAGTGGTTGGTGTGTTGAGATAGGTTGGTGTGTTGAGATAGAGTGGTTGATGTGTCGAGATGGAGTGTTTGATATGTCGAGATGGAGGGTTTGATGTGTCGAGATGGAGTGTTTGATGTGTCGAGATGTAGTGTTTGATGTGTCGAAATGGAGTGTTTGATGTGTCGAGATTGAGTGTTTGATGTGTCATGATGTAGTGTTTGATGTGTCGAGATGTAGTGTTTGATGTGTCGAAATGGAGTGTTTGATGTGTCGAGATGGAGTGTTTGATGTTTTGAGATGGAGTGGTTGGTGTGTTGAGATAGGTTGGTGTGTTGAGATAGAGTGGTTGATGTGTTGAGATGGAGTGGTTGATGTGTTGAGATGGAGTGGTTGATGTGTTGAGAGGGAGAGTTGATGTGTTGAGATGGAGTGTTTGATTAGTTGAGATGGAGTGTTTGATGTGTTGTAATGGAGTGTTTGATGTGTTGTAATGGAGTGTTTGATGTGTTGAGATGGAGTGTATGATGTGTTGAGATGGATTGTTTGATGTATTGTAATGGAGTGTTTGATGTGTTGAGATGGAGAGTTTGATGTGTCGAGATGGAGTGTATGATGTGTTGAGATGGATTGTTTGATGTATTGTAATGGAGTGTTTGATGTGTTGAGATGGAGAGTTTGATGTGTCGAGATGGAGTGTTTGATGTGTTGAGATGATGTGGTTGATGTATTTAGATGGAGTGTTTGATATATTTAGATGGAGTGATTGATGTGTTGGGTTGAGTGGTTGATGTATTGAGATGGATTGTTTGATGTGATGAGATGGAGTGTTTGGTGTATTGTAATGGATTGTTCGATGTGTTGAGATGGAGAGTTTGATGTGTCGAGATGGAGTGTTTGATGTGTGAGATGATGTGGTTGATGTATTGAGATGGAGTATTTTATATGTCGAGATGGAGTGATTGATGTGTTGGGTTGAGTGGTTGAGTGGTTGATGTATTGAGATGGAGTGTTTGGTGTATTGAGATGGAGTGTTTGATGTATTGAGATGGAGTGTTTGGTATTTTGGGATTGAGGGACAGATGTATTGAGATAGAGTGTTTGATGTATAGAGAGGGAGTGTTTAATGTGTTGAGATGGAATGATTGATGTGTTGAGATTGAAAGTTTGATTTATTGAGATGGAGTGTTTGATGTGTTGGGATGGGGTGTTTGATGTGTTGGGATGGAGTGGTTGATGTGTTGAGATGGAGTGGTTGATGTGTTGGGATGGAGTGTTTAATGTGTTGGGATGGAGTGGTTGATGTGTTGGGATGGAGTGTTTGATGTGTTGGGATGGAGTGTTTGATGTGTTGAGAAGGAGTGTTTGATGTGTTGGGATGGAGTGGTTGATGTGTTGGGATCGAGTGTTTGATGTGTTGGGATGGAGTGGTTGATGTGTTTAGATGGAGTGTTTGATGTGTAGGGATGGTGTGGTTGGTGTGTTGGGATGGAGTGTTTGTTGTGTTGGGATGGGGTGTTTGATGTGTTGGGATGGAGTGTTTGTTGTGTTGAGATGGAGTGGTTGATGTGTTGAGATGGAGTGTTTGATGTGTTGAGATGGAGTGGTTGATGTGTTGAGATGGAGTGGTTGATGTGTTGAGATGGAGTGTTTGTTGTGTTGGGATGGGGTGGTTGATGTGTTGGGATGGAGTGTTTGATGTGTTGAGATGGAGTGGTTGATGTTTTGAGATGGAGTGTTTGATGTGTTGAGATGGAGTGGTTGATGTGTTGAGATGGAGTGGTTGATGTGTTGAGATGGAGTGTTTGATGTGTTGAGATGGAGTGGTTGATGTGTTGAGATGGAGTGGTTGATGTGTTGAGATGGAGTGTTTGATGTGTTGAGATGGAGTGGTTGATGTGTTGAGATGGAGTGGTTGATGTGTTGAGATGGAGTGTTTGATGTGTTGAGATGGAGTGGTTGATGTGTTGAGATGGAGTGGTTGATGTGTTGAGATGGAGTGTTTGACGTGTTGAGATGGAGTGGTTGATGAGTTGAGATGGTGTGGTTGGTGTGTTGGGATGGAGTGTTTGTTGTGTTGGGATGGGGTGGTTCGTATGTTTGGATGGGATGGTTGATGTGTTGGGATTTAGTGGTTGATGTGTTGGGATGGAGTGATTGATGTGTTGGGATGATTGTTTGATGTGTTGGGATGGAGTGGTTGATGTGTTGGGATGGAGTGTTTGATGTGTTGAGATGGAGTGGTTGATGTGTTTGGATGAAGAGGTTGGTGTTTGGGATGGAGTGGTTGATGTGTTGAGATGGAGGGTTGGTATGTTGCGGTTCGATTTGAGCATTATTTTGATGCAGGTGCGACTCCAAACAATTATTTCTATAAAGGAAAATAAGATGCAGCTAAAAAAAGAATAGAATAAAAACAGAAATTCACCGACGACCAGAAGCGCATCTGATTTGTTGACAGTAGTGGATTTGTGGATTTTATCTCACAAATTAAGTGCTCGGCAAATTAGATACGCACAATCGTTATAATACGTGATGCTCATTCATTATCGTCATACACTCGGGACATGTCATACTATCGACTAACCATTTAACAGCGTCATGTGGTGTTTGCAGATTTTTAGTGCAATATGACCACTTAATTTTCTTGACAATCTAAATCACTCAATTATCTGCTAATACCGTGATAAAACACGACATGTATTCAGGTCAGACAGAACAGATAAAAAATCTATTTCACATTTTGTAGGATCGAATACGTAAGTCAGTAATGAGCTCTCCAGAGAAAGAAGTTAAAGAAAGTCATGAATCAGATGTTTTCTCGGAAGTGGAGATCGATTCTACAGCTTCCAAATTTGGGAAGCGGTCTCAAAGATCTTTGTACGGGTGTTATCATTATTATGTGTTACTTTATTGAATTATTTCATCAGTTTTGTAATATCTAAGTCATCGAAATTGTGCTAGCAGCTCAGATAGTACTCAATGAGTTATCAAGTTAAAGATATTCTTTCAACGCCCTTATGGGACTGAAGCGTGACCATCTTTTTTGTTTCAATGTATATCAGAAATATAGGTCATTGTTATAAGCAGAATAAGAAATATAAGATTTATAGATGATAAAATGCTGCTTTAAATATTTCTTCAACATATACCTAACATATAACAGTCTAAACTTCAGCAACATTCAACAAATACTTCTATTCGAACCAGATGATGCATCTATGATGAGTATGCGTTTAATGTCAAGCTTTGTTTTAAGTGCAAAGCTCAGGTGTCTGCCGCAAAGTTACTACATACACAAGTTATTGTAAAACTTGACTGGAATTAATCTGGAACAAACCAACTATACCTTGTGAACATGTATTTCAGAACTCGGAGGCGGAGTTCTGCTGCATTAGAAGTACAACATGACATAGAGGAGGAGATTGGTGCTGAGGAATTTCAAAGAGAAAGACACATGAGTCGTATTCGTAGACAAAGCAAACGTTCCAGACGAAGGTAGAATCATTTAAGATGTTATACAAATACTGTAGTATTATCCAGGACCGACATTATATTTATGTTTGCTTTGTTTATATTGTTTTACTTGACCCTTTCGTTACATGGCGTATAGTATAACACGTGACATATTCTAAGACAATTATAAAAGTGAAGTGTTTATTTATTATAGTGTCAATCCTATTTAAAGAGTCAGCCATTTCTAACTTATGAGACACATACTTTCTGAGCACATTTTCTTCCCGATTTCTATCCTATAATGCCAGACACCAGGCAGGTAGGCGCATGGTAATCATTATTTAACTAGCTGGCGGCTCACCAACCGGCCATATCAGAACGGACCCCTACAGGGATTTAAACTTCGACCTCCCACTCCCAAGGTGGATTGTTAACATTTCCCAAGTGTGCTTAGTACGGGGTTCATATCTAGGCGTATGTTCAATACCAGCCTGACTCGGTCTTTACTCAAATTTAATTGGATGGTTTTGCGCGCAACCCTCGATATGATGACACGTGCAACTAACGTGAGTGTTTTAAAATGTGTAATTGTGCTGTAATTTGAGATCTGGTATTAAAATGTTGTTTGCCTTTCGCTCTAGACTTTTTTTCAAACATCGTTGATTCGATATTATGGAGCAATTATGTTCTGAATAGTTTTCTTATAACTAGTACACATTACAAAGTACCTCAATACGCTCGTCGTGGTACTTATGTAAATAAAAGTGGACTTGTATTCAATTCATTGGCTTATCTTCTATTCTAATATCAGATTATTCAGCAATAGTTCCGTGACAAACAGCGCCACAGAGAGTATGGAAAACGAAAGTCCAGTAGATATATCAAACAGTGAAAACAGCGCATCAGACTATCATCAATCCAGAGACAAGTCGCACCCAGTGTCAAAGGACAGGGTACAAGAATATGCCAAAAAAGACCTTCTTTATTCAGCTAAACGTGTCCAGTCCGTGTTAAGTCTACAGGAGTTTCATTTGAATGAAGAAAGTCATAGACATAGGTTGCAACATAGAAATTCATTATGTGAAAACCTAAGAAAAGGACATTCTTCCTCAAATGACTGGGACGATAAAAGACATACCTCATACAAAAGAACTTCAAAACATCAACACAGTCAACGTTCGTCACCATCACAAATAGTGCAGTCTCATATGCCAGCTATCAGAATATCAAAAAATGTATGTGATGATAAAAAAATACTTCAAAAGCAAACAAAACGTCACATTCATGGTCAAGATGATTTGTCAAACACAAGTGATAATTGTGCTCAAACGTGTGACAATAATCAAAACAGTCAGAGTGATTCAAGTCCTATGTTCGAATCTAGGACTGTGCGTAACTCACTCAAACTAAAGGCGCGAACTAGTTTAGACATTGCAGATCGTTACCCGGAAACAAGACGTTCGCGCGAATCGTTTACGTCATGTGATTCATTGGATACCTCCCCGTCCGTTCAATTATTGTCTGAAAATCTTCCCAAGATAGAACGTCAGCGTGACTGGTATCACAGCAGTTCATCAAGCGTGTTCTCAGATAATAAACAAGTCTGGTCTGAAGATGTATCGAGGTCAGAACTGTCCGATATATCGCCACAGCGTAAATCTGATACAATACAAAATGATTTTGAAAAGAAGTTTGTACCTCGACGAAGTTTGAGTAAGGGGCTGACCCCTAATCGTCAGTCATCCAACAGTTTATCCCCAGATATGGCTTTGCTCGGATCTCAGAAAAGAGACGAGAAAAGAAGCAGGTGTGTATTCATTTATATATAGTGTATCCCCAATGCCATTGGGACTGTAGAAAATCGGTCTTCTTATTACGGTGGTCTTATTATTGAAGTTGAATAAAGAGCAAAACGGTGAAAATGGATTTGAAAATTGTGTTCTTAATTTTGCGGTGGTCTTATTATTGAGGTAGTATTTAAGTGAGGTTTCACTGTATTTATAAAAGCATATACCGACCGAGCATTTGTGTAATTTATGTACAATATAGACTCTCTAGACCGGCCCTCTCTTGGGCGAAAATCCCTCTCCAGCAACATGGTTAGTGTTCCCGCTATAAAGTTGTCAAATTTATTACCTAATAAACCTTTCTAGAGCAATAACCTCTCCACAACGGCCGAACTTTGCATCTCCCATAGGGTGTTGCTCTGGAGAGGTTGCGCTGTACTCGGGTATTAAATAATATCTTACACTATGCCATAAAAAATGGGTCTTCAAGTTGTATATTTGTCATCAGGTTGGGAACTTGAAATGTGACCTCCGTGTTATCCAAGTTATGGAGTAAGAAATAAACAATGTAAAGCTTGTTTGACGCTTTGAAAATATCTAATATTATGTCATAACAGTTTGATTATTGTAGTGGAGATTTTAAAATCAGAATTTTTTAGAGCGTTCTGTACAGCTGTCTGTAATACATGGCTTACTTAATACATAATTATTAGTGTTATCAACGTCATTACTTTATTTGTGGCATACAATTATTTCCATTTAGGTTATTATGTGTTATTTTTACATTGAAAATAACAACAGTTATTTACATTAAACGTTGACCATTGCGAGCCAGTAACGTTTCGTTAAATAATAAATATACCGTATAAAACCGTTTGAAGTTTTGAAAAGAACTGAATCTCATGATTGCTCTAAAATTACCAACCTGTAGAAATTCTTCAAGAACAACGCGTGTTACTCGAGTTCTGTGCTGAGTTCATGTTGCGTTACTTGTCTGTATAATGATACCTATGTATTGTGTTACTCCTTATTAGGTTTATGCATCAAGCCCGTTCAGGGTCTGTGTCCCCGAAAAAGAGTTCAGGGGCCGAAGGTCGATATCTGAATGGACAGAAAATCAGAGACAATTATAATCGACGTATGACTTTACCTTATGATATGGACATTGATTACAAGAAGAAGAACGAATCCGGTAAGGACAATAAGGAACTCATTTTTGAATGCGCACGAATATATCAAGTCTCGGATATACATGAAGGATTTACATTTTGTAAACGGTTATATATGTCTTTTATAACCCTCATTGAGACGTACTTGTCAAATTTAAGTCGATGTGTTGAATGTACTATTTCTTTAGTGAAATAAACAGGCATTACACGATTTGTCATCTTGCCCCCCCTTAACTGTTTGTCGTCTTATTCTCCTAGTTATTCCTTATGGTCTGCCAGGCATTAACCTTAACCTCCTCAAGTGCCTTATGCTTTATGGATTGTTGTTTTCCCGGAGGTCTGTGTGGGGAGGCACTGTCTAACGTATGTGGCGTTCTCTGTAGCAACTTATTCTCTCACGTTTAGTACTATAAGAACTGTTAGCATATATTACTCCGTCCATATACATCGGAGTAGCTGCTTGCTATGGGGCGAGCTATTCCGAAAGCAACATAAGAACGTCACATATTAACAAAAGGATTTCATGACAATCCATTTCTTAGCTTAATAACGAAAAGTTCCGTCTGATTAATTATTTGCACTCGTGTAAAGTTATTGATAAAAATAGGAAGGTCATTAAGTACACGGAGAAATATTATCTCAAATACTGACATCGGATAGTGCAATAACAAATATATCTTTCACAGTTCTCGTTATAATACCAGATGTTCAAACTGAATACGGAATATTTGGTGTTTTTTTTGTATCAAAGTAATAAAATCTCGTTCATTTTAAGACGACATTGTTTCGCACTAGAAATTTCTGTCACCACGAGGTAAATTAATTTCGAAATAATTTTTCCGCGAAACAATTTGTAAACGTGTGATATTTTGTGATAGAAGATAAAAGCTGTGATTACAAATATATTCATACACAAAAAAACGCTATAAGTATCAACATACACTGTCACCCGTTGTAATTAATTTGCCTAATTGCTTGTTCAGTAAGAGAAGTAATCGCAAGAGGAAGCCGCGGGTAAAAATTAATTTATATTTGAAGTGTAACGTGCGTGGGATATTGAGATACAGTGTATAGGTATGGAAAACAAGAAATTGGAAGTTGAAATAACGTGTAACAGACGGTATTCGGTTTGTTAAAATGCAAGTCAGAGTTATGGAACCTGGGTTCATTGATATTAATGATGCCGTACACTTCTGTAGTAATTAAAAATATACGGTCAATTAATGGGCAGAAAATCTTTCACGAAAAAAAGTACGATAGGAGGGGGGATTTCGTTAAAAGGTAATTTTGTCAGAGTTGCGGAACCATGTCAAATCATTTGATAAAAACAAACGGTCAAATATTTGCTGAGAAAGCTGATTACATGCGCAACTTTCTTCAACATTAAAATATAAAAGGGCTCTTTTATTAAGATGCAAGGCTCCATTTGCACGTAGATGATAAAAGGGGAAGTAGTGTAAAAATATAAAGCAAATTTAGACCCTACCCACTAAACTTTAAGCTGAAACAATGCGACGCCAGTGCGAGTGTAATATCGTTCTCTGTTGGCCGAATGGTCGTTGTACATGTTTTTTTAGATGTAAGTGCATTATAATATCTAATATAACATTCACAACTACCGTCAGGTATTATATCTAGCGTTAATCTCTGATACTAATTGTACGTGTGGTTGTCACACAAAATGAAAATGGAGATGTCTGTACATATATGGTGTTAAATAAGAGATAATGTGTGGGTTCTGTTAAGTGCTTGCTACCTGACTTATTAAGTAATGTGTCCATAACTCTTGGTTCTAAATCCATACTCAAGTTAGAGGATGTATATGAGTCGTGTTTTTAGAAATGTTACTATTTGTCATTATATTCATGAGTATGTTGTTAAAGAAATACAAATATGTTTCATAAAATAGTTCGCACCGAATTAACGAGAGGAAGATCGATAACTCGTCACTGCAATTTCGTTTATGCAAATCAATTTATAAACGTGTTTTCATTTCTAAAAGGTTCACAGAAGCGTTTACAAGTACTTGAATCACGGTATGATGTAAATGTATTAAAATATATAATTTCTAGACTCTATGTACAGATAGCAGTGCGAAAGTAATGTTATATACTCACACACTTTTGCTATTTTACAGTAACTTTCAATTTATCATGCGATGTACTCCTTTGAAGAACATTTTACTCAATCAAAGAACTTAGAGCTGATAATTTAAGATCTATATCATTTAAAAGAAAGGAAAATTTGAGTTATTCTTCAGATATTTTTTAATCTGAATATTGGTAGCCCATTCTATGACCAACGATGCGTGCAACGATATCTGAATACAGAAGAAAAGGCCCATAAAGAATGGGACTCGGGTATATAACGGATACTCACACTCAGCACTCGAATCTCAAATTAAAAGTTTTACTCTTATGAGTCGGATAGTGACTCATATTTAGTGTGAAAATGTATTATAATGTCAGATGAGTGCGGAATATGCTTTGTGACCAATTTAGAGATTTCTGTGTGAAAATGGGCTGAAGGAGATATTATTACGTCTAATTGTGGAGTGTGGCAATATAATCCAATACATGTAACCACGCCCATATCTCATAATTTCGCTAAAATCTGAAAGAAAATGGATGAACAATTTTTTTTTATTTCCATATTCAAGTATCCACTATCAGTGTAATACTAGTAAATTTTGTGATATGAGATTTTAGAGCTGCATGTATGTATTGGTGATATTCCCAGGCTCTGTTGTAAGGTTACTGAGTATTTTATTATATTTCAGGAGACAACACCATTTGTCATGCTAGACAGGTTATTCTACATAGAAATGCACTAGATAACTCAATGCGAAGTAAGTATTGATTCACATTATGAAGCATTTCTTGACGTTAAGCCAAAGACGTTCGCAAAGTCACGTACGAAGCACAAAGCATGAAATTCTAATATTGAATGTCAATCATTCCAACACAAGTAATACTGTGGTGGTAATTTGGTTCATGATATAAATCCGTTAGAACAATTCCCAAAGGTTTTCTATGTTGATGTTTGATTCAAATAAATTTGTTTTTAATAAAATAAGAAAACACAAAAATGTGGCAGATGTGACATTTGTTATCTCCTGAGACAAGTTGTAACATTAAAAGAAAACAGAAGAGAACTCAGAAATCCATGCTAAACTTTCGTATTTCATTGTGTTCTGAGAACTTATGAATATATTAAATGTGAAGGTGTCCGTGAAATCAAGAATTTCACGATTTCAAGACTCATGGTTTCACGTTTGTTTTGTTGATGAAATGTGAAATCGTGCATTTACAAAAAGTGAACAGGCGTTCACTGTAGCTACTTATTCTCTCTCTTTCATTACAACTTGATTTGAAATCTTGATATCACGAACAGTGAAATGGTGAATTTTGTTATTTTTCACGATTCATTATTTCACGTTTTTAGAATATGTATAGGAAAGACACTGCCATGAGACTGTCTATCCGACTTAGACCACGTGAACGTCATGGACCGTCTAGATATAGACGGTTAAAATAGAGGCCGCTGATTGGACGGATGGTTGTGAGTGTGGTCTAAGGACTGGCGCATAGAGTAGTGACCACGAGTCATTCGTCGACAATAATACTTATCAATGTAGTAATGATAATGATATAATTTATTATAATTTATACAGTGCGAGGTTTAGGAATGCGCTTAGTTGGTGGCAAACGTCGTCATGGTGGTAACCTTGGAACTTACGTTACTGTGGTAACGAAAGGGGGTCCAGCAGATAAGCAAGGAATTACAGAAGGTGACGCTTATAACATATACATTAACAATTCAAATCCCTGATCTTTGTTCGCACATTCAATATAAAAGATTAATTATAAATCGACGACTTGATCATTTCAATAAAAGTTCTATAGAAGAACCTTTCCTTTTATTTAAATGTTTCTTGCGATAGAGCAGGTTGTGTATATGAGAGTAACACAGGAACATTGGTAACGTCAGCTGATCGCTGTTTATAGCTGAAATATTGTTGAAAGATGTTGCACTTAACTCCGACTCAACATTATACAATGCATCGAGACTGTGACTTTGTACGGAAGCCGCTTTCTCATTTCTCATAGAAAGGAACACGCTTTTTAGAAATCTGTACAATTAATTGTAAATGATCGCTTAGTATCATGACATAATATCGTGGCATATCAACTTTTCAGCGGTGTTAGACCACAAATCAATACATTCAGTCATACAAAGATCGATTAAAATTAGCAAGTTATTTCTCCCTGTAATTCGTGCAAAAATAAAGGCAGAGACGACGTATCGTATTTCTATTGTAGGCGATGAAATCGTTGAATGGAATGGTCGCTCTCTTGCGAATGTCACCTTTGAAGAAGCTCAGAGGATAATGAATACAGAATCAACAGATACTGTACAGTTGTCAGTGGTTAATGTACCGAAGTAAGATATATTGTTTAATATTAACATTACTCGTAGACTTATTTCATGGAATGGTCGCATTGGGAATATTCTATGTCTCTGTTTCTATTATTGGGTTTTTATTATACAGTCTATAATGGCGAATACAACAATGGTAACAGATGCGTGAATCTAGGACAATGCTTGTTGTAAATTCTTCATTTGCGTGTGAAGGAAATATTAACCATACTTCCAGACACAGCATAAATGTGTTTTAGCAACATTGTAAGCAACACTCGTATATATCGTTATTTCAACGTGACTTTGAAGACACTATGTGATCTATATAAGCCAAAATAAATGTTTTATAAATAGATCATGTCAAGTATTTTAACATGTAGTCTTTGCAGATGCTATCTGTTTTATCGAAAGAGAAATGGAATGATACAATGCTAAATGCAGTGATTTTATTGTTTTCGATGATTTTGATACTGATTTATTTATCTTTCAGCAAAGGTAGTGTGTCAAGTCTGACTAGAGAATGCCCAATTATCATACGATCAGGTACGTTTAATATCAGATCTATTCACTGCCCCATGCAGACTCATTCCGACAGTTATTTAAATGAGTATACACGTAAATATCGTATGAACGATTTACTATATTTTACTTTTAATAGTATTTTGGTTATTTGCTAAAAAAAAATTAAAACTATACGAATGGACAAAGTGTAAACAAAACAGTAAATTCCGAGACAGTAAATATTGATAACCCTTGAGGATTTCACGGAGATATATCAGACAAAGAGTGTTAAACTTGAGACTTTTTTATCTCAATATTTTGATACTAAATACTGTTTATTGCTCTTTTAAATGTCTTTATTGGTAAATATTTGATCAATTCTCCTAGATTTATAGACATTTTGGAAAAATAACGGTATTTTATTTCCATGGTCTGAAATTGTTTTATAAATTAGTTATGTTGACATAAGAAGAATGGTCGGTTTAGTTAATCAAAGTCAGTAGTTCCCAGGGACAGTAGGATGGGAGACATGGGGCATTCGGCTTCTGTTTGTCCGCCCACATTACTTTCCAATGACTTTATCCCCAGTACAACTGTCTGATATACAACCTAATGCGTAATTTCACTGAATGCGACCGGTTTGAAGTTAGCAGTAATAGCAGTAACAGCAGCATTCATGCTATTACTACCAGTTGTTACTGCTGACAGTAATAGCCCTAATACTGCTGTTATTGCTATTACTACCAGTTGTTACTGCTGACAGTAATAGCCCTAATACTGCTGTTATTGCTATTACTACCAGTTGTTACTGCTGACAGTAATAGCCCTAATACTGCTGTTATTGCTATTACTACCAGTTGTTACTGCTGACAGTAATAGCCCTAATACTGCTGTTATTGCTATTACTACCAGTTGTTACTGCTGACAGTAATAGCCCTAATACTGCTGTTATTGCTATTACTACCAGTTGTTACTGCTGACAGTAATAGCCCTAATACTGCTGTTATTGCTGTTACTACCAGTTGTTACTGCTGACAGTAATAGCCCTAATACTGCTGTTATTGCTATTACTACCAGTTGTTACTGCTGACAGTAATAGCCCTAATACTGCTGTTATTGCTGTTACTACCAGTTGTTACTGCTGACAGTAATAGCCCTAATACTGCTGTTATTGCTATTACTACCAGTTGTTACTGCTGACAGTAATAGCCCTAATACTGCTGTTATTGCTATTACTACCAGTTGTTACTGCTGACAGTAATAGCCCTAATACTGCTGTTATTGCTATTACTACCAGTTGTTACTGCTGACAGTAATAGCCCTAATACTGCTGTTATTGCTATTACTACCAGTTGTTACTGCTGACAGTAATAGCCCTAATCTGCTGTTATTGCTGTTACTACCAGTTGTTACTGCTGACAGTAATAGCCCTAATACTGCTGTTATTGCTATTACTACCAGTTGTTACTGCTGACAGTAATAGCCCTAATACTGCTGTTATTGCTATTACTACCAGTTGTTACTGCTGACAGTAATAGCCCTAATACTGCTGTTATTGCTATTACTACCAGTTGTTACTGCTGACAGTAATAGCCCTAATACTGCTGTTATTGCTGTTACTACCAGTTGTTACTGCTGACAGTAATAGCCCTAATACTGCTGTTATTGTTGTTACTACCAGTTGTTACTGCTGACAGTAATAGCCCTAATACTGCTGTTATTGCTATTACTACCAGTTGTTACTGCTGACAGTAATAGCCCTAATACTGCTGTTATTGTTGTTACTACTATTACTGCTAACTTCACACCGGTCTGAATGCGTTCATAACTCGTAACTCGGCCTACCTCATAAATATTCATATATGCTTCATACAAGCACGCTTAACATGCACTCCAGGTGAGTGATACATGCACTCTTGGTCTCTTGTAAGCTTTGTACCAGCGTTAGTTCTTACAACAAACATTAAATGGACAGGAAACAACTAATTTAGAGAATGTAATACATATAAATTATTTGCCTGATTTGCTGAAAAAGTTAAAAATATATACTTAACGCCATTAAAAACGCAACAATATCACTTTAGCCTTCATTTTGTTCCAAGTGTAAAAAAGCGTTTTATTGTTACTAAGGAGTAAATCTAAATCTTTCTTTAAAAAAAGAACAATGGCCATTGTATTTATATTTAATAATTTGATAAAGTTTAGGAAATTATGTTCAATTCAAACATAACTATTTCTTTATAATGTCAACGTGCTGACGCGGACAATTTTATGTTCCGTTATTGATGGCGTGTAGTTTAAATTACACCGGTAACAGACAGCCATGAGCACAGGTTATGACAGCTAATTAAGGGCATGAATGAAATATCATTCAAATACATTGAACTTTTAGGGTTTATAAGTACAGTAAAATCTCAAAAATGCGAATAACCCTTGAAAACTAGTCTTGTTATTGGTGTGGTCTTAATATTGAGGTTGATTACAGAGCAAAATAGTGAAAATGGACTTGAAAAGTGTGTTCTTAATTTTGAGGTGGTCTTTTTATTGAGGTGGTATTTAAGTGAGGTGTTACTGTATTGGTTAACTGTTGTTTCTCCCTATAGCTGAAACATTAGAATACAATGCAGCGGAAAGACGAGCACGACGCCAAAATAGAAGAATGCTGCCCAAAACGCCTGTAAGTAAAACTATATAACAATAATCGGCTTGTGTTATAGTAATATGCAACAACAGAGTTTCTGTGCATCAGTGTGTAAAACTGTGATGTAAAAGTAGCATTGACTATATGCTATTCGATATTTCCTGTGAAGTACATGTACATATACTACTTGTATTTGGCTTTATATTGTCAGCAAATGTATCAGCTTGTAAAATGATGATGTCACTTTATTTACTTTTAATGTACATATCTAGAAATAGAAACTGTAGACGGGAATTATAGTCACTCATAGTCACTTCTGTTGTTGCATATTTTATGGAGAGAAAGCGAACAAAAAGAGTGAATAGATCAATATTGTGAGGACAGCAGATCGCTGGAGGCGTCTTTTTTCCTACATTTATTCCTTGGCAAGGTGAAATCAAGTATCATATATTCATAACTCACGATTCAATGTTCAGAAACAATTTTATTCTAGATTCCAGTACTAATATATAGCACGTATAGGTTCGACCTTGTTTCCGCGTACAGAATAGGTCTCAAGATCGTCAATGTCATACCCAGCTTACGATGCCTTTAAGTTGGCTTATCGCAGTGGATTGTTCCCCTTAAAAAAATGACCATTAAATCGATATCGAGTTTCAATCTCTACCAGTTTTGATCTATAGCTTATATAGGGAAACTATTTTCAAAGGTTAATTTTGCTCTGAAAGTCAGGTTGTATTTGCCTTACTTCTTGGCTTCTATTATACAACGTTTACGTGCTCGAAATTTGTTATTATCTTATAATCAGAGACATTGTTATATAGCATGATTGTATAGATAGTATTCCTCAACAATTTAGAATTATATTATTCGGCGCAGCCGTACTAACATGGTTTTGCTATTTGCATATCAGTGTTGTGTAAACCAATCAAATATTTCGTTAACTACCAAGGCAATTTCTCTTCAACCGAATAACGTTTGTAACCTTGACGGGGATTGGTCAACCTTTCGATAAAGGGTACGTTACATTACCGAAATCCACTGAATTTCGATGACAATACCGAAATCCATTTTGGATCTGGAGTGATCACCAATCGTAACATCTCGGCATTTTTTATGTTGCACAACAAATCCTTCAAATTGCGCCGACCATCTTTTTTCAAGAAATTTCTTGTTTTTGAATTGTATTGCAACAGATTGAAATCAAGAGAGATGTGAGACGAATATGTGGACGGCTCTGGTTACAGTTAGAGTACAATGCAACGTGTATATGTTTGGTTGTCACACTTGTGCGTGGTGAGGGTATAATGACCGAAACTTCACAGGAACCAATTGTAGCAGCCAAGTTACACATATTGCCTCATAGAAAGTAATCAAGGTTTTATCAAATTATCGTTGTATTATTCATATGTGTAAGTACAAAACGCTGGCTTTTGATGATGGTCGGAAAACTTGAAATAGAAGAAATTCTCTTCTTCTTTTTTAGAAAAACCTGACTCAATTTTCATGATTTATTATATTTTTTTGAATAATATGGGAAGTCTTTGAGTTTGGAAACTCATCAGAAAAAATAGTTTAAAGTCTAGCATCAATACACCAAACTTGTCATAAGAGTTAGGGGTCACACGATATCTAGAGTTCCTATTCACGTAGTTTAAATACAGTTTTATGTTGACAGTTGACAGTTGATATCTGCATTTCAAATGAATGTGATCATATTATACAGATTTGTGCAGTTTCACATCTATTTTGGTTTCAGTTTACGGGAAACAAAGGAATCTGAAGTAAAAGACCAGACTAAGGATCCGCAATGGAATGAAACATTCGTATTTAGCAACATTATGCCTTCAGATGTACGTTCATAAAGTATTCGTATATTTCACTTAATATATGCCTTTTAAAAAATCAGTTTATCTATTAAAAAAGAACGCTGTTTCCGATTTACCAGTCGTGGCTCACATATCGTAACGCTTTGTAATTTGATTCCCCGTGTGCAGTCAATGTGATACGGTGGGATACAATAAAAAACGTCCTCGACTGTTAGCCGTAACTGAACGCATCCCAGATGTTCAATTTATCGCCGTAAAGCCAGTTTCGCTGTATATAAGAAATATATGGTTTTTTTTCATTGTGAAATATTTCTTGTATTTTGTAAGATTGTTTGCATTGTTTTACACCAGATTGAGACTTTGTCGTTAGAGGTGACTGTTTGGGAATACAAAGAATCTTGTGATGAATTTCTTGGCGAAGTGTTGTTGGATCTCGGAGAAGCAAAGTTAGATAACTCTGTTAATTGCTATCACCTTGAAGATCATGATGAGAACAGCTCACCTCTCCCTTACAGGTACGTTAGATACTCAAATACCATATTGGAATGAGCAATATCCCTATTCCTAGTCCTCGCAACTCTTTCTTCCTTCTCTTAGTCTTAGCTTTCCCCTCACACTGGTTCTCATCACCCTAGAACGTCTCCATCTCGTCCTCTCTTTTTCGAAGAATATCGAAGGGGTCATACATAGGTTCCCCTGTATTTCCGTCCCTCCATGCGAAAAAAATGGTTACTGATCAATAACTCTTGAAAAGCATAGGGTAATAAAATACAGGTCATGTTCGATTTCAGTTACATTTTAGAGGAGTTATGGTCCTTTCTCGACTTAAAAACTGGTTTCTAGTCAATAACTGTTGAAAGGATAAGTGAATTCAATTCATATTTGGCACAAACACATAGGATAATACAATACAGGTCAAGTTTGATTCCGGTTACAATCCACCATGTTTTGGAGGAGTTATGGTCCTTTTTCGACTAAATAATGGTTTCCTATTTTAACTCTTAAAAGGATGGATTCAAATCATATTGCTTCAAGATTATATAGCCTTTACAAACAAACTATTTGCATTCTGAAATATGGATAGCGAAGACATCCTATGGACACATCTAGTTCTGTGGTTTTCGAGCGGTCAGTCACTTATTTCAAGCAGTCAGTATATAACCATCATTGCAGGCACAAGACATACTCCCTGTCAGATTCCGCTACAAGTCCAGCCTCAGTTGGTACGTCCAGTCATTGTCCAAGCAGAGAGCCGTCACCTAGATCTTCAGTATCGTGCATGAAAGACGGACAGTCCAGAAAACTATCGATCACTAACGCACATGAAAAAATGAATGACTTGTTAGTACAAGGTAAAATGAGCAGAAGTACATATTTTCAGTATGGCGTCTAATTATCATGATATTTTTCCTTTTTCTAAAAACCTTACCGATAGCGTGTTAAAATATGTGTGTATAATTTCACACATTTACAATGTATGTTAAGGTGCACTTATTTCAAGATACATGTACGTTTATATGTAATACAAAATATATGTAAACATTTGAATGAGTGGCTAACAATTAATCAAATGCCTTGTAGTGACTGTTTATTTTTAAATCCGTTGCTATACATTCTATTTAAATACATGTACGTTTTTAATCGGGTTTAACGCCGTTTTTCAACATTGTCTCAGTCATACAAGGCGGTCAGTTCACCTAACCAGTTTCCTCGAATTAATTATCAACCGGAGTACTAACTTGCTCCACTGACAACTTCTCTACATGCGGAGGACATGACCGTAGCCGTCACGCATCAAATATGAAATGAAGTACCTTCCCATAAACAACAAGTGGCTAGGATTTCGTTATTTACACAAATTAGAAGTCACAAGTCGATAAAAATAATTCACCAGGTGACATCTTACTGTAGTATTGATGTAATCACGTGATACTGTATGAATTTGTAGGTAGAGACAGATTTGAATTTTCCTCATCAACCCATTCGTCACCTCTTCATTCCCCTGGTGGATTAGACAGTAAGTAAACTGACATAGGGTTGATATATATGTTGTTTTACCATATTTCTTCACTTTTATCCATTCATTTCATAATAAGATTTGTCGCCAATGTGTTATTGCTGTCATTGGTAAATTGGGGTTTATATTTTTATTTTTTGTGTTGTTGATATTTCATGAATAATTTTCACATTTACCAGATTACTGTCAAATTGTATAACATTATTAAATACAAACATAGACAATTGGAGGAGAGTTGTATACCATATTGTCCTGTTTTATATTCAGCTTGTAGTAACAACTCTTTCGGACGAATATTATCTGTATTTTCTGGAAGAGATGTTACACTTTCACGATGTAAAATTTGTCTTGTCTTCATATTTTGCCACACGTTTAGAAGTGATGTACATATCGAGAAAAATAACAAGTTTTGATAGAATAATCGGTATTAGTAATCGTAGTAACATATTTCGATTATCGCGGTCTACAATGATGCTAATATTATTGGCAAAGGTATCAGCTACCAAAATATCGGAACTATCTAGGGTGTACAATATTCTTCATCAGATGTCCGAAGGTCTGAGAATAGGAATTGCACTTTTGGAATCACAATTGAGAATGCCACGAATCAGTACGGGTGGACTGTAAAAGGAACATACGGACTGTAAAATGCATCGTCTTAAAATGATTTCCCACTTCAATTCGATGACAAAAAGTCAGTCATTCGATCAATGCAAATAATATACAGTCCGACCTCGTTAATACGACAACATTTTATCCGAATACTTCGTATCATCCGAAATAAATATCAGGTCCCGACGTGCATGTATCTTCTTAGGTACGTCGAATTGATATGGGCTATTCGGAAACTATGTAATATTGAAATTGTCTAAGTTGTGACGATCGAATATTCGAATATTCGTTCGAAAGGCTGAACGAATATTCGAATACCTGATTTGCTATTCGTTGACATCCCTTGATAATTATTCGAAATAAAATTTCGGACCCGATGAATTCGAATGAACGAAGTCCGACTGTATTTAATTATTTATATCATGTAACAGAGATGATGGTCGTATTTTCAGGCTGGCGTCCGGACAGTAGTTCTGCTGGACGGATGGAAATGTTACCTCCACATCCATTGAATTCATCCAACAATTCTCTCTCGTTTTTCGATGATGTAGACAGGTAATGTCGAGAAGAACGATATTTGAATTATCTTGGTACAAAGTAAATAGCTGTAATGTTTTATAACATCATAACATTTATAATTTCGCCAAAATTTAACAGACCACTTAACGCTTCTCGGATGAACAATTGAAGTAATTCCCGGAACGCCTACTACACCACGGATGATGATTTTCAATTCTAAAGAGCACATGCTTTCATGTTGTATTCAGGTGTGTTTAATCATCGATTCAATCAACCAATATACAAACACATGCACATTGTATGTCTCGCATTGCATTTAATTCAATTTTCATGAATTTGTTTCATTGAACAGAGAACATTGAATCCCTCATAACAAAGGAGGTAGAACCGTCGGATGTAGCAATTAACATAGACAGTTTCATTTCAGTATCTTGAAACCGATATATATAATATATATATCACTTTATCAAACGCTTCTATTGAGTTGCATAAGTCTATTTGAAGAATGTTAACAATGAATCCCTTGTATTTTCAGTTTGAAAGGCAATTCCTTTGATCGACCAGCCCCTGAAGGAAATGACATCACGTCCTTATTAGGCCCGGCACAGATTCCACCAAGACCTTCTCTAGGTTAATTGATTTATTTACAAATTAATTAATTTTATTCTTGCACATGATTTAATTTAATTATTTTGACCAATATACATGTAATTAAATTTACCATTTGTTGTTTCGTATGATCCGGAAATTTATGTGTTTTAAACTTGGAATACTAGTTGATTGGACAAAAAACGACATCTTTATTGAACTTACACAAAAATCGCCCTCAATGCTTTCATGATAAACACAATTACCAAGTGTATTAGATGCTCTGCGAACGCAAAGTATATGTAATGATTTTATGAGAGAAATATGTTATTGATCCACACTCCATCACTTGTTGTTGACATATATGTTAAGGCAGATGTTCATCAGAACTAAGTGAGTATTGATGCGCATTATAAGATAGCTCTGTCTAAATATCGCCGCCGGAATAATCATGGAACTTGACAGTATACATTCATTTACGCTGAGTATAGAAGTTGTACCCACTGTGATAGGATATGAAAACTTAATGTGGCGGCAATTAATTCGGCAGTTCAATCATACAAACTCTATGATTAGTTTTTTTGTTGGTTTCACCCAATAACTGTGTATGCGCATTCGTTCTCATACGTATTTAAAATCATTTTAAACAAAATGTAAATTATTGTCAGATTGAATAAATAAGCGATGTTGCCTGATGAATTATTGACAACATAATGAGATGTAAAGTTCACTACGTTGTTCTCATTGATACAGAGAAAGGTGTTTGTGGTGATATGAAAATGGGATTCATGGTGTCTAAAGGTCAGCTGGAGATTGATATCGTGGTTGTTAAAGGTCTCAAGAAGTACGGACTCCAGCACCCACCCGGTATACTATACACTAAAACCTCACTTAAAGAATACCTCAATAATAAGACCACCTCAAAATTAAGAACACAATTTTCAAGTCCAATTTCACGGTTTTGCTCTTTATTCAACCTTGATATTAAGACTACCTCAATAAGAAGACCAGTTTTCAAGGGCCCCTAAGGTGGTCGTATCATTTTCAACCCGCGCTAACTTACTGGAATACAAGTGAATGTAAATGAGAACTTCATACGTTGAATCTGACGTAAAAGCAGAATTTGTATCAAATGTTTAAGTACTATATGTAGTATCTTTAGTCAATAGTCTCTGGTTTGGGTATATACTTTCTCTATAAATCGAACCCAGTGTTATTGATAGGCATATTGTGATCCATTAATGTTTCATATTATAGATACATATGTGAAGACATATCTCATGGAAGGTGACAAAGTTGTACAGAAGAAGAAAACGCAGACAATAAGAATGAGTTTTGATCCGATCTTCAGAAAGACGATCAGATACTCAGCATGTAATATACATGGTCGCTGTATAAGGGTGAGTGTAAATACTTCAAAGTTCTCAAGACTATTGTTCTGCCTCTTTGAAGGCATGCTTCTTTCTTACGTTGTAAATTAAGCATATACAAATGTTCGACATACCCAACGGCTAAATTAGTCTTGGTGGAAATTTCCTGGATTGCAAGCAGAATAATTATACCTTATTAGTTATAAGCAAATAGACTTATTCCGTTGTCATCCTAGTTTTTTTCTATTTAGAATGTGCTTAAGGCACGTGTTCTCTGTGATAATTGGACTGAAGATTTAACATCCAATGTCTGATTTATGTGGGGAAGTTGTCAGCTGCTTTCGAGAAAACAGGTTAGCACTGGTTGGTAACCCAGAAGCACTGGTTTGGTCAAATGACAGCTGACCGACATATGGTTGAAAAATGGCGTCAAAATTCACTCCAACAAAACCAACAAACCACCTTCTGCCATAAATAGCATAAATAAGTGTCATTTCGTCGTTACTCTGTTCTTCTTATATTCATTTTATACGAAAACATAATACAGCGTATAAAACTAATGTTATGTGATAATTATAATACATTTTCTGGAAATATTTTCTAACAGGTAAATGTATGGGACAAACAGAAGACATTTGACAAGAAGCAGTCTCTAGGGGAGATTCTAGTGAAACTAGATAACCTGGATCTGAGTCAGCATACTATGGCATGGTATAAACTGTTTCCAGTGGGAGCAGCAGAGGTGGGCAGTGATGATAACGAGTCTCTCAACTTTTGGCCAATTACTTGACTTTGCGTTGTTTTCCGCATCAAATTTGTGATTTTAGAGCAAGACTGTTAAGCTGTTCATGAAGTAAGGAGGTTTTGTATTCTAACACATCGTTGAAAACTGTGAAATTTTAATGGTTTGAATTTCGTTTCATTTTGTTTTGATACAGAGTAGAAAATGAACATTGTACTGTCCAGATATGTACAAGAAAATCATGATCAGCATTATTTAGATCCTGTAATCTTTCATAATGGAGCATTATAGAAGTAGTAATCGACTTATCAACTTCGTAAGACAAATCAGAGATTGTATTCTTAAACACCGTTCTATTTTATTCCAAGCAAAAGCCAAAACATGATTTCGAACTGTATACTAATCTAAGCAGGTAATAGGTCATATATGCAGGTACATGTACTCATAAATGTATCTTTTGATTATTGCTCAATAATGATAACTGTGAATATATTAACCATTTTTGACAACAATGATAAAACCATCTATTGCAATGGGGCTGAGTGGGCTGAATGGCAGATGGTGTGGGGTTGGGTTTGAACGGACAATGGACAAGGCAGGGCTGAAAGTGCCCAGAAGGGGGATGGTCTGAGGGGCCAATAGGGTGAGAAGGGGCAGAAAGGGCCATGGGGAGGGGTTGGATGGGCTTATGGGGATTGGATGAGCCAATGAGGACGGGATGTGATGAGGGAGATTGAGATGTTTAATAATTTACAATCCACCTAAAACTTGCCAGCGAGGGTGCCACAAACAACTTCAAGGGTGACATTATTGAGTCGGGCTTGGTCTTATGATGTCTTGAATTGTTCTGTATACAGATGTAAATTGTATTTATTTTAGAGACCATATTTTTGTATATAGAATAATTATTTATTGAAGCGCCTGGGCTACAGATATCATTGTGGTGCCTTATAATGTAATCAAAGATGATCATATCAGCATTACTGTATGTATTTTAATATAAAAATAACACCAATTATAAGAACAGTTATACCTACAAGTTCATGTATTTGTTTTATACTCCTCATGTATGTGATAACAACAGAGAGGAGGTGTAATAGTGAGTATACATAAACCATTGTAAATGTCACAGCTGCTGTATAGTTTTATCAGCCAGTACAATCATATTAGAAGCAAACAACTATAAGATTGTACATTCGAAACCCATTATATCGACATTGTATCAGGTCCCTACAATGTCGATATAATGGGTTTCGAATGTACAATCTTATAGTTGTTCGCTTCTAATATGATTGTCCTGTCTGGTAAAACGTCGACTTATCTGTATGTCGACATATCAGATTTCCGAATTTGGTCGACATAAAAGTGTTAATCTCATCATGGTCAATGAAACTCTTCTCAATTTCAATCACATCACAAGAATGTCGACACAATAAAGTACATTAAGGTGTGAAAGCACTCTTTGGGACAGAGACATCACGTCAACATTGCCGAAATTGCCGACATATAAATTTTCACTATACAATATATAGTGACAGAAATCGGGACTTTACAAATACGTCGACTTAACGCGAATGTCGAAAATACCAATAAATGAGTGTCGACTGCAGTTTAGTTTCAACTTATTTCACATTAATTGAGAAACAAGTTCTTAAAACTTATATTAATCACGCATGATGGCAGCTTCCTGGGTAAGTAACCAGTACTTGCACCAAAATCGAGGTTTGTGAGATTTGTGATCAAAACCTACAAAAGGCTTGGTTGGAGCCAGGACCTTCTGATCTTGAGTCCGGCACTGTACAGTAACACCATGCCCACATCTCCTATTGAATAGTGTGGAGGCCGGCACTGTACAGTAACACCATGCCCACATCTCCTATTGAATAGTGTGGAGTCCGGCACTGTACAGTAACACCATGCCCACATCTCCTATTGAATAGTGTGGAGTCCGGCACTGTACAGTAACACCATGCCCACATCTCCTATTGAATAGTGTGGAGTCCGGCACTGTACAGTAACACCATGCCCACAACATCTCCTATTGAATAGTGTGGAGGCCGGCACTGTACAGTAACACCATGCCCACAACATCTCCTATTGAATAGTGTGGAGGCCGGCACTGTACAGTAACACCATGCCCACATCTCCTATTGAATAGTGTGGAGGCCGGCACTGTACAGTAACACCATGCCCACAACATCTCTTATTGAATAGTGTATGTAAATAGATAAAAGCAAGAGAAAAACAGACAGGAGACGACAAAAGAAATAAACATTTATTCATAAAAGTGCCTAACATTCAATTTTATAGCAAACAGATTATAATATCACAGACAGGCAAGAACAATACAATGGATTTAAGTAGGGTAAAGTTAGTAATCTCACACACTCATAACAATACACCTGGAAAAAGGTTAAGCATCCCCAGGCTTAGTCCATTACATTAACTCAACCACAAATGCCATTTCTAAAATTGTTTTGATAATGGTAGGACCAGTACTTCTTAGCTATCAATAATTTGTTGGATTCTGTGTGACATGGCAAGTACTGATTGATTAACACTGATCACTAGATATCATGTGTGCATCTCCAGAGGGGGGCTGGTAGTCTGGAACCCCCGTAGATGTAGGGAAAATAGGTGTGTCCATATCTAATCCTAGCTCAAGAGGGGGTCCCAACCAGGAGCTGGTTCCCCTATGATGTAAACTGCTGGATTCGCACATGTGGCTGATTTGATTTTTCACTCAATTTTTGTGTATCTTATGATAGCACAGGTATCACCACTCATTGCCACCTTTCTCCAGGTATATACATATAATACAAGAAATAAACAAGTAGTCTATACATGACATGTGTTGTATAGAAAATCTCAAGGTGTGTGTTGCAAATACAACAATATTATGCATTTGGTAAACGTAAAGAAAAGAAACATATGCGTAATATATTGCAAATATAAAAAGTAAAAGATCTATTTGGATTTACATAAACACAGCAAAAAAACTGCAAAAAAGGTCATAAAACTAATTGAGCATTGATGGAATGATTGTTTAAACTGGAACCCAAACAAGTAGAGTGACACATATAATATTGTCAGTAGACAACAGTAAGAACAATACTGTAAGATTTTGTGTTTTCATATAAATAAGGACTTCAAATTGTTTCTCTTATATCTGAACATTTCATAATATTTTCCATTCTGAATGGCAGAACAGGTCACATGGTGTTCAAATTTGTTTCTAAAATGTCCATATTAGTATTCTATATAAGTTTTATATTATATCAGTTTACATGTACATATATATGTGTGATCATGTCACTACCACTATTTAACAAAACAAGAATATACAGTACACAAAATAATAAAGGTACATATAAATACAGTTAAACTCTGTCTATCCAAACTGCTACGGATAAGTGATTTACTTAATGGCTTCAAATAATCCATTGTCAAATCCTTCATAATTAAAATGTCTAAGCAAAAACAGGTTGTTAAATACCGTAATCAATAATTAACTGTGTATTCATCTATCTAAATAAAAAATGTAGGTCGAACAGATTCAATATAATTGTGATCTGGCTTCATAGATAATGAAATAATCTCTGTTAAACAGTAAGTTATATGTTAAAATGTTGCGATCTACGGTGTATGTCTTACAGGCAAATATTCTGTCTAGTTATGCAAATAATTAAGTAAAGCCCAAAACCACTTTCTTCATTATTCATACAACAAAGTTTCATAACCCACTATGTACAAATGTCTTATAAATCAATCCCAAAACATAAAAATATAAAACTATCATATTGCATAATAAAGTACTTAGTACACAGAAAATATCAAATCTTGTTACAAATGATACTATGTACATAACAGTTCCATTTAAACCCACAAAAAATTGCAATATTGATATTGATCATGAGATCACTGTAAGAATTTACTTCCTATTGTCCATTGGATAGCAGACATTGCCTTCCAATTCATCATCAGGTAAACATCTCCATGGATCATTGGTATCATGAAGCCATTGAGAGAGTGATTTCTTCATGCTCTGAAGAATGTCACTGTAGCCATGGTTACCAGCTTCATTTGTTACCTCATGAGGGTCAGAGGTCAAGTTAAACAACTGCCATTCATCTCGGTAATAGTATTTTTTCAACGTTGTTATCCACGGAAGAGGTTGACCTGTCTCGGTTCTGTTCAGAATGTCCAAAAATGTTGGATTCATATACAAATCGGTGGCGAGACCAAATGGAGCCCGAAAATTCAAATTGTGGATCAGTTTCATTTCTTTGGTTCTGTAAACTCTCATAGGGTAGTACATGGTAACCTCATGGAATACATGACTGGAAAACACGTAATTAAACGATGGTCCAAGAGGCTGTGGTGCAAGGGCACTTAAAAGCGATTTACCAGTAAGACCAACTGTGTGTCCGTTCAGCTTGTACTTTGGGTAGGGAACACTGAACCAGTCCAGGACAGTTGGTAAAATATCCATAGTACTAGCCATGGCATCTGTTTTCTGTAAAGAAAATATCACATACAGATTCACATGAAAAAAAATATGTATACCCAGATTTTTATAGAAGTGTTAAATAAAAAGAGCAATGAAATAGAAAATATACATGTTTAAACCGTGGTTAGTGGAAGAAGTATCCATGGAAACAGTCTTTTGACATCAAAATCTCAGTCAACATTATACTGTTGTATTGCTATTCCTGCAATACTGCATGAAGCTAATTCAAACATTTAATGTTCAGATGAGCCAGATACATCTTTAACAATCTGTACATTTTTGGAGATAAGTTCTTCAGAGCTTTCTTTCTGAAATTGTATTTAATCAAACAATGTGTACTTAAATTAAAAATAATTTTGCTGATTTTGTTGAGATGCCGGTTATCTTTAAGAAAAGGAATACTGTACACTGAGTAAACGCAAAGTAAATGCGAAAATGTTTGTTCTTGTAAAATATTTACCAATTTGATAACTGTTCAAAGGTCACACCGATCAAACAATTAAATATTAAACAAGTTTGTATCAAATCAAGTTGTGACTTCTGATGGTAAAATAATTTAACATAATTGCATCAACTATTTTAGCTGTACACAACTTACAGTTTACTAGAGTATGGACGGAAAACTATGACGTCTATGTCAATTAGACTTACATGAGCGTAACTTGCATTTAAGTCATACACAAACATATCTAAGAACCAGAATGCCCTAATCTGATATACATACAGTTAAAATCCTTGATATAACTCAAAAACTACCATTGTATTCAATGCACTTTTATAATAAGAAGATGATACCTTCTGCACTTTGCCACCATATAAACATTGATGACAAGAGTACACAATTTCAAACAGAAAGATTGACATGTCAGTACTGACATTAAGCAGACGTATGATTAAAAATCAAACGACTGAAGGTCCTGGGAGGCGCTTCCAAGGCAAGACTGCACATTTTCCACATTATCGTGTAAGAAATAAATACTGGACTATTTGGGTGAACTCATTCACCAAAAATGACACAAATAATCCAGAAAAGCCGTTTATATCAAGACTCCCACCATTCCACAATTGATACATCTCTGACAAATGACCCATTATACACATCAACTCTGTAATAAAATCAGAGGACTTTACATCTTCTATTTTCTTGAGACGATGAATATGGCGGTACCTCGAGTAGACCATCCAGTTGATGATGATAGCAATGAGACACTAAAGTGCTTCAAAAATCCTTACCTGTCCCCAACTTTCTTGGTGTACTGGTGAAGATATCATGAATGGTTCACCCTGTCCTGGATCATACAGATTGGTTTTGGCAAGTGGAAATGGTATTCCATTGTCAGATGTAAATATAACTAGAGTGTCGTCTGCAAACCCTGCATCGGCTAACTCCTTCATGAAAAGTCCAACACCTTCAAAACAGAAAAAGAACAATAACTTTAAAACATAGTACATCTTCACATAGCGCACAATGTTTCTATCAATGGCGAACAAGTTCTTACAACTTATACAAATCAAGTTTGATGACAGCTTACTGATTTTTACATGGCCTTTAGGAATCTATGCCCCTGGACACATAAGACTCACCTTTATTTTAATGAGACATAAAACGAATGGGGAAACTTTGTTTGACTAAAAACTGAAGTATTACCTTGATCAAATCTACTGTACGTCTTGTACATATTAGCCAGATCCTGTCTGGTCGCTGGTGTGTCTGGTAAGAAATACGGCACTTCAACGTCCTCGGGTTTATATACAATAGGTTTCCAGTCCTGTATCTCACCAGTACCTGGGGTCATACCATCACCAAAGTTCTCACAAAAATCTCCCAGTTTCCCACCATAGCCACATCGATGTATATCATGTATACCAATGTATAAGAGGAATGGTCTGAAATATACATTTTGATACATTAAAATACAGGTAAGTAGGTGCGCCGATTTTCAGTATTTCACAGAGTGTCTTGTAGATTTAACCCATTTTTCAATGGTAAATCAGTTCTATATGGCAGTCAGATGTCTTCATCAGCGTTCTTGAATTACAAATCAATACTTAGCTGTTGTGTGTGGCAAGCAACGTTCTACATAAATCTGAGGTGGAGGACAAATGACCTTGGACGAATCATCTCCAGATGAACAGTCGAGGAGAACATACTCCCTGCTTGTTGTTTGAACCACAGGAGAATGTCACGAATTATACAGAACTATATATACATACTAGAGAATGGATAAAGGGAGAGAACTCTAGAAGGGACAAAGGAAGATAACTCATGACAATCTCCTGTGGTTTGAACATAAGACGTCAAGATGTGAAGTCAAGTGCTTAACTGACAGAGCTAACCAGGCATACAGATCTTACAGAACAATCCCCTGTAATAATGTACTCTACAAATATACAATGTCATACCTACAGTAAGGAAAGCGTTTACATATTGCGTATTTCTGTCATAATCGCTAGCTTATATGTACGTCAATGACTATATGATCACTGCTGCGCAACTTTGCTTAGAAATATTGGTGTACAGCTACATGATTGAAGTTTAAGAAGTCAAATACATGTAATCCACAGGTCGTATGCAATCAAAACTAATGAGCAGATGAAAAGGTCATTTTAATTTTATTGGAGTATTTACAGTACATTATAAAATAAAACTCATTTACTAAAGCCGTACACCTTTCAAGTAGTAAAATTTTCCACGTAATATAAAATGTATTTACTTGGAGCTATTTTTAGCTTCTTGCAGGAATTTTCTGATGTACCCTTTCATACAGGTGATGTTACGTCCAACCTGATTGAGATTATAATGTTCCTCAGTCACTTCATAATCAAAGTTGTACACAGTATCTGGTCCAACATGCTTCTTCCCAACTATTCCTGAAAATATATGTTAAACCAGCAAATGATACATAAATCTTTCAGGCTTTCTAATGCAAGGGGGTAACATTTTGAGTTTTCTTGAAAAAGAGCAAGCGTCTGAAAAGTGAAATTTTAGCGTTTCTCATGACATCATTTTATTTTTCCCTCAATCAGTGTATCACACACATGTGCAGATCCAGAGGGGGAGGTCTGGACCCCTGAAGATTCTGGCAAAATAAGGTTACCCATATCTAATCCTAGATCAAGAGGGGGTCCAAAAGTCAAGTCCAAACCCCCTGTTGTTGGATCTGAGCTAGTCCAGCCACGGACGTCACTGTCTCTATACTGTCGCTGTTACAAACGACACGTGTAAAAGTCGGAGTACAGAGACACGTATGCGGGGCTAGATCTGAGCATGACATACCGGTAAGTGTTTTCAGCAGGATGTCTCAAATGGAAAAGTTGTTTTTCTATACAATGTATATTTATTGTTAACAATGACAAGTTAACTTGTCGCTGAGGAGAAGTTCTTTAATTCATAAATAGTCACACAGGGAAGAAATTCCAAAGTACAAACAAACCTGTAAGAATGTTATGGTCTTTAAGAATCACTGGGAGACTACGGACTTGATCAAATGATTGAAAATGTTGAAAGCTATGATGCAAGCCATACATTCCATTCTGATGTACAGGTAACCCTGACAAAACTACCGACCTAGAAAAACAACAATTATGGTGATCAAATCAAACTAAAAATCTACAATGAATGTGAGGTGAAGATGTATACCAGTGACAAAATGTATATCAGTGAATAATGTATATCAGTGACTGCGTGGATTTTAAAGACAGTGCAGCATCAAATTGTGATGGTAATGAAATGTCACTGATTTTGGCATTTAGCCCATGATGACACACACCGGCAACTTAAACAAAATGTCACATTTAACAAAAGTCTCAACAAAAATTATTTGAGATGCATATCTCATTTAATCACAAGACTTAAAATTAGATAGGTGGATATGTTCAGAACACCAGAGGCAAAACAATGTTCAAAAATATGTACAGACCCAAGCCTTCGACTTGTTTTTAATGGGTGGTAGTGTTTTAAAGGTCATATCTGAGGTATTTTGGATTTTAAAATTTCCACTTTTATCATTTCGCAGAAAAATGTAAAGGCATGAGCTACATGTTGTATTAGAAGCTATAGATGCTTCTGAAGTCTGTAAAACCAAAATCACCAAAATCACTGACACAAACCAGGCAGTCAAACATATACATTACAACAGACACTGATACATCATACAGCAGACACTGGTACATCAATCACACATGCACACAAACCTGTAAGTATATTGTGTTGTTTAAGAATCATAGGTAGACTATGTACCCCATCAAAGGATTGGAAATGTGGAGTACCAGAATGCAGGCCGTACATTCCATTCTGGTGTACCGGTAACCCTGACAACACAACTGACCTAGAAAAATATTTATATAGTCATCTAAATGCTACAATGACGTAAATATAGTGGCAGACTGTTTGAAGCACACATAAAATCTCATGAAGACACAATAATTACTATCCTGAGCGACCCAATTATCGGTGAAAGCAAAATAATCCTAATATACTGCACACATTTGGTAACTTCCATTGTACATTGATAGCAGATGACTGAATTTTTATAAATGTCCAAATAAGTACTTAATTTGGGTACCGGTAAGTACTTTTGTAATTTATTTAGCAAAACATTTGGTTTCATTAATCTATTGACAATTTACATCCAAATGTTGTGCATTTTGTAAACTTGCCTTTCGTACTTCTGAAGCTGGTGTCTGTCCTAATGTCACCATAAAAAGCATAACATGTGGCTTCATTATCATAAATGCAGATCCTATATTAAAACAATTTGAATTGCATCTATTTGACTGAATTTCATTCAATTATTAGTTTATTGAAATGTTCTGTATCCTTTATCATTCAAAAATTAATATTTATGTTGAAAATATTAGCATATTGTCATACATCACCGATAATATGTATCACCAACATAACCTTACTCAGTGATATGCACAACGACGATCAGTTATAGATCAAAACAAAGTCACATAAGTTTACAACTTACTCTGACATATGTGGGCAACATTTTGATATTTTGATCTTGCATTATATTAAAATAAATGACTAAATAACAGTTTCATATGCTTCCACACTGATAGGGCAGTGGCTATGGAAAGGACATACACCAACCTTCACACAAGAACGTGACTGGCTCCAAGCACAGCTTGAATCAATGATAAACAGTAAAACCTCACTTAAAACCTCACCTCAATAATAAGACCACCTCGTAATTAAGAACAAAATGTTCAAGTCCATTTCTGCTTTTCTGCTCTTGATTTAACCTTAATATTAAGACCACCTTAATATTAAGACCAGTTTTCAAGGGTCCCAAGGGTGGTCTTATTATAGAGGTAGTACTGTACATTTAACTGGTAAGGGAGCTAACCACATCAGGAGGTTAATATACACACAACACTCAGTGTCACATCAGTGGTATATAAACATAATATATATACCTGCTTGGAGAACAACTGCTCACTGAAGTAAATCCATTCTTGAATAACAGACTACGTTCTGCGAGTGCATCAACATTTGGGGACTTAATCTTTCTGTCACCATATGCTCCAAACTGAAACCCAACATCATCACCTAAAACATAAAGGTCATGTATTTACTTTCCACTTCATCAGTTTTCTATATTTTGTAATCAATCTATGAATTCATTCATATTACATAATTTCACATCTATGCTTACCACAAACTCTTTCAGCAGCATGATATGTATATAAATGTATATGAAATGTTCTATATAGACGATGTACTTTGTATAAGTCTAAATAAAATATATGTTCTGTTCTGTTCATGATATCATTAACATAATAACACAAGTATGTACACACTAGTCCAAACAAGTAGACAACCATGCTAGATCCTTCATGTTTACCTTCATTTTTCAATATTTGTTTTTTTATCTTTCATAGTGTACTTTCATTGTCAAGCATGGACAGAACATGTAAAATGTAAAATATCCTCAAAAATGAAGGTAAAATGTGAAGAACACAAATACTTGGAGTCATATTTGTAGGACTATTTACACACAAAGTGAAATTAAAAAACAAACAAACTAAAAGGTCTACATCAATCAAGAAAATCTACAGCATAGAAAATAAACACATGTCAACTCTACACCGTGTACCATCTTCAGCAAAAATAACACAACAAAAACTTACCAAGTAATATCAAGACATTTTTTCCAGCGACAGTTTGAGCCAACAACAGTATAATGACTTCTCTGACCCACATTTTTACTGTCTACTCAGTGAATCTTCAACATCAAATCTGTAAAAATATAAGCACTGTTTAGTACAAGTCATCTCATGCATACAATTTCAATCGGTCCTCCTGTTTTCTTCAATTGGATTTAAGGTCATTTTCCAAAAGATTTTCAGTTATATTCTTTAAAACCTCACCTAACGACCACCTCAATAATGAGACCACAATTTTTTAGTCCATTTTAACTGTTTTGCTCTTCATTCAACCTCATTATATTAAGACCACCTCAATAAAATGACTAGTTTTCAAGTGTCCCAAGGGTGGTCTTATTATTGAGGTTTTACTGTAATCAGTTTTCCTGAAATCAAGTATAAACCAATACTAACTTGCCCTTCTTCAACTTCTCCACTTGAATCAGAGATGGAAGACAAAAAACTGTAGCCAAATGTCACAGAAGGACAACCAGCCTTGCACGAGAATCAAACTCGGACCTCCTGGGTGACAGACCAATACCACTTGAGCTAACTGGGTGGGCTAAGCCATTTTGGCTTATAAACAATCTTAAAATGTTTTATGTATGCTTTAACATTTTTAAACCATATACAAAACATGTAATGGGTGAATATAACATATCCATGTTTGCATATTTGCATTCTCTGTACACTGTGAGTGACTAAAATATTTAAAACAAAGTTAGACAATGCAATGCATGTACATATACTTTTTAATTCCTATACTGATTAATGATCATATGTCAAAAACAGTAGTGCATACTAATAAAGTCGTCATAGTGACATAATACAAATAAATGAACACATTACATCTAAATGTAACGTAATCTATTTACAGGCTATTGTTCAGAGCAATTAGTCATAACCATCTGACTGTGCAGTGGTTATTCTTCTGCATCAAAACAAAACAAACTTCATACATGTACTGTCAGTAGCTTACTCTGTCAAAACATCGTCAACTATATCACACAATGCACTTGTCTTATATAACACGTCACTGTACACGAATGCATATTTTTACAATCATAAAAATAATGTCTGACATACCTGAATGTCTCTCCAAGATTGATTTCAGTGCGATATCATGTGACACAGTAATTGAGCTTTGTCCGTAAAGGGAAGTAACTGTTCATACAGTGAAAAAATGTAAGGGATGAAACTCAACTGATCATGTATTACACATAATTTTGTACTTACGAGTAACCTCCCTTATTTTAGAAAAAAAATAAAGACACTAAATAAAAAGATAATTTAAAAGTTTAATCAGCGTTTGCAATGGAAAATAAACACACCAATTATGATCAAAATAATAAAATGTTAATTGCGTTTTTCAGCATATAACATAATTAGAATACAAAATAATATACTATTTCTTTCGCAGTACAATTTAACAATGTCACAAAACATGTTTATTTATACATAACATATAGATTGTTCGGTCATTTGAAGGCAATCATTAGCCGCATGAAAGGTCCATTTTGTCCCGATCGAAGGTCCTGATTTGTCCAGATTGAAGGTCGTTTTGATCAGTCCGAGGATGTCCGGTTTCTCCTGACCAGAAGTCCGATTTGTCAACATAAACGGTCCGTTCTGCCTAGACAGACGGTCCATAAAGTGCAGAACAAATGACAATAGTCCAAAAAAGTACGTCTAAGTTTTTTTTTGTCGATATACCTTGTCACAGTATTCAATACTTGATTTGTCTACCCAGTACACCAACGTACATCATACACGACCAATTACAACGAAGTGATTGGTCGAGCCAGATACCTCAGGGTTCATCTAATCAAGTTTGACCTGATAAAGTAAGCTGTCCAGCAAACAAGACCCTTGGACTTGTGAATAGAAAAATACGAGTCAGATTCGAGATATCAGGTAAACAATGGTATAAAGCACATGACCGCCAAGTGTTGGAATACGGCACTTCAGTTTGAATTCCCCATGATATTCGTACATATATCAAAATTAGAGATAACCCGGGTGAGAGCGGCTAGGTTGGTGTACAATGATAAGCTGCTATACTGTCACTGATGTGTTGTAAATGTACGCCTACTTTCAATTGAAGACCGACGGTCCAATGCCAGGGTTGTATGTTGCTGTATTTTTTCTAATTGCCCATGATACTGTGATCATAAACATACCACCGTACATCAATCACCCATCTCGATCATCCAGACTCCAGCATTCACTTGCTTTCTGTCAAATTCATTCTATATTTGACTTGCGGCAGAACAATGTAATAGTTCATTGCGATATACATCTTAAACGTCTTCAAATTAGCAATGAGCTTGTATCTCACGCAATTCCATATATTCCATTTGACTTCTTTTATCGTTAGTACAAGTATTATACATGTTCATGACTGATATGCTTATTGCATCGTATTTCAACCATTTAATTGTCTTCTTTTCGAACACTCCTTTTCATATTCCTGTGTTTTGTATTATATATACATGTATTAACAAACCACTTAGCCTGTGTTCAGTCCATGATATATATTCTGAGAATGGCTTTATATATATTTTATGCGTACCTAGTTACCTGCGATAACGACCGTTTTGACAAAGGAATGTGACCTTACGTCGTACGTAAATAAGCAAACGGCAAACTAGACCACAGGTATTATATAGACATATATTATCATATTATGTGTGAAATGACAGAATATCAAACTTAAAGTTCGGCTACAGTTTGCGTTTCATTATAGGAAAGGCGTTTCTTAAGTTCTATAGTACAGTTAAGCCTCGATAATAAGGCCACCTTTGTGACCCTAGAAAACTGGTCTTCTTATTGAGGTGGTCTTAATATTAAGGTGGTATTTAGGTGAGGTTTTACTGTTTATGGATCTGCGTGCTAAATATAATTACTCCGGTTCTAGACTTGTCCTGTTCAATTTAAGGATTCCAATAATGTCTAATTTACCATTTAACGTAACGTTCATTTTAAACCAAGATATCCAAATCAGGTTGGAAAAAAGACATGCCATAGTATATATAAACAATAGACCACTACTCTACGTACCTATCATTGAACCACATTCTCTAAAGGCGACTACTTCAGACGTTGATCAATCATTTGAATCTTAAGAGACATTGTGGGTTATTTGCAGTTGTATAAAAGAATATTCTGTTAAGAATAATGTGCTCAAATGCTAATACATGTACATGTATTTCAACACCGAGCCGTTAAATCAATGGTGCATTCACGGTTGTGTTAATTGTAAAATCTAAGTGTTCACTATATTTTTATGTATTTGAGCTGTAAACACTGTAAGTAAATAGTTTATGTTGAAATGACACAATGTCAAACCGCGTACTCATTATTGACACAGTTTGGCCGGGTTTTTTGGTAGACACAAAAGATTGTCATTGAGTTCTCTCCTTTATTCCTTCTAGTGTTCTCTTCCTTTATCCCTTCTATTGTATATGTTCAGTATATTTTCAATATGTAAATAAAATAGCTATCATCAGTAAATAGTTATATATATCCTTGGTGTTAGAGTCCGGCATGAAACCTACATGGAGTCACTTCGTGCCATGAAAAATGTCATCCCCTAAATTATTCGTATTCGCGTACTATTTGTACTTGTGTGATTTTTATTTTATTTTGGTAATTTCTATATATTTTGGGAGCATGCAAACTTTATATCTTGTGTGGGATGCTTTAATCCGTTCGTGAGAAGGCGCGGTCCCTGATTTTAATCCGTAACCAAAATAAAAACATTAATTGTATGTCAACAAATATCAAAATCTATAGCGTGTTTGGATTATCCGTACGGCTTTGGCAATTTATAAATATTTACAATTGTACGCCTTGTATGTAGGTAGGCCAAGTCTGAATCAGAACGCATGGTTTTTCTGACAACGTTCTGTCCTGTTCATGTTAGTTTCATATTTTCTGCACAAGAAGCGGCTAAAAAATTCCAAAATCCAAGCCATTGGAAATTGATATTCTATTCTTTGTGACAAAATAACCCTGGGATTCGATTTCTGGGAAGCTTGGAGAATTTCAAAGACGGATTGAAATGTTCTGTGAGCCAATTACTTGGTGATTCAAACGCATGCTAGGGGCTTGGTCGATAGGAACTCTAATACAAAATCGTTAAATAAAACAATTCATTGACGTCTCAGAAAAATGAAATGTGATCTTGCTATCGGCATAAATTTAGCAAAATGTCCAAATCTCTGTAAAATCGTTTTCGGAGAAATGCAAACTTGTCTTTTTATTAGAATTTCTTTCTCTTGAAAAATCAATGGTTACAATTTATGGTTTTCAGAAAGATTCGGATTGAGAATGCGTTACCGGGGTTCTTAATGCAGCCTTGGCAGATTATGAGATCTCTGGAAGCTTTAACCGCTGTGTTAAAAATCTGTTACTCGACGGGAACTAAGATGGATGACACAATTATGCGGGGGAAAAATACAAGCGCATGGACATGTGAGATTCCACTGAGAAGGAAATTAGAGCCAGTAAACATTGTGAATTCATCTCTTTAAACATTTAAATAGTCATCAAATATGAACATGCATGTGAAGTCTTTCGTACGTTTGTGCAAATGTGATATTTATATGTATTAATAAATATATGATTAAACTAAATGTGAATTATTTTAATTCCATGGATATCAAATACGTGATACATTATTTAGAAATTAAGACATAATGCCCATGATATTTCTTAATTACAAGTTATATACATACATACATTTTGATAAATCATGAAATAAGATGTACGTGCTATACGTGCTGAAAATAATTTCTGTCTCGCTACAAATTTATTTTCTTTATAAGAAATTACAGTTCGTCTTAAAAAACGATGACTGTGTAATGGGCTATCAGACTGTGTTGTTTATCCTCATAAAGCTAGGTTAATAAAATCATACAAAAATGCGATTAATACGCAATTTTAGAGATTTGCACCGCTGGCAAAATATTGAATAGTGCTCTCCTACGATCTGACTTTCAAATCAGATACCAACGTATCCGGGAACTTCGAGTTTATGTACATATGGAGAAACTTTAACAAACACTCCCATCTGGCTGCCTAGTCGTAGCTTTGTGTACTTTTCTACTTGAGATTAGTAGTATAAGACCCTCTGGAGTGCTGTTAACAATGGTCGGTCGTCCCTTTGTGAGTCCAAGCCAACTGAGAAGTATAGAGAACACATACGGACACACATTTATACACATGAAAAAATTGTTGCGGTCGATTTAACTAAATCCATTTCGCGAATGCCATTTTGATGACTCCGAAACCTATAAAGTCTGCTATGTAAAAGCTCTTAAAGTGATTATGATTTAAATGTAAACGCCTACAGATCATAATTATATAGGAACACATTTTTTTACCAAATGCTAATGCGATTTATGGGTGCCATTTTACTATTTGCAGTGTGTGTGTTTGATATCTGGCATTTGAATATGTGATATCACGAATTAGATTGATAAATTATCCCAAATGAATTGAGAGTATCAACAACGCGAATACTATACATCAGGTCTAATATTGCCATCCAGCATCTATAATGATATAAGATCTTTATATCACAAATTGGAATCGTAGATATCACGTTATGTCCGTTATTTGAATGATAGATACATGCAGCTATCCAATTATTAACATCAACCAACCGATAGTATACGTATGAATTAATTGTTGAAATTTCTAATATGAATATAATATTCTAGCGATGTTTTTGAAATGGTCGTTAAATAATTGTGTATCTAGGTTCTTGGTATTAAACGTGTGGGTATTTGGAAATTAGTAGAATATCCCCCGTATAGAATCTAGGATTCTCATAATACGACTAAATTAGCCGAGTATCATATATTTCATTTTAATGCAATCAATTAGAAAACATTTTTATGCAACAGAGATGGTTTGTTGCGCCATGGGTTTCCAGATTATATCCCATACTCGGAAAACGGATCCGATGTAGTATCAATATATATTATTATTTATTAATATACATTAAGATTACCTTGGAACTGAGGTCTAAGCTTAAAGGGGTAGATCTTTGGTGTGGGTCAAGGAATTCAAGAATTAATTTGCACAGTAGGGACCCAACAAACAGGGTTATTGATTATTGGAAATTTGGTCAGGTTCAACACCACAGATATATCCCCAATCATCTAACTGGACAGACACCCTGCTGTGTTAATTATTCTACATCTAACTATTACGCAATCCCTAATAAGATTTGTAAACCCCATGTGGTGGTCACTTATATAGTATTGAATATATCCCTTTAATGGAATATTCATTGGGATTCATTGAACCATATATTTTGTAATATTATTTCATTCAATGATTATTTTTTGTTAACCCTTAACTTCCTTGTATTTTTCTTTATTGAGATAGCGAATGTAAAAGCAATAAAATATATTCATTATTACGGTCTATGACCTAAAATAATTAATATACTGATAATCTAAATGAATGAAGATTATTAGATCTATGAATGAAGGTTTTAATGAAAATAATATTATATTTCGGAGGGACATATATCTAGGCCTACGCATGGTTTAGCAGCGTGCATGTACTGTAAGTAATTATAATATGTACATGCAGACTAAATCTACCGACTAGCCATGATTCCTTCGCGTTTTCTTGTTAACCATTCACTACACGTGTTTCAAATAGATCTCTGAATACCTAATTTCAGTCGTCTATGTTCGTAACAGCGTGAAGCATTAATTTACGACTGATAAGGAAAAGCTCAATAAGTTTATCAATCGCACAATATTAACGCAATTAAAGTTCTCAGATTAACAGAGCTGCATATTTTAAAAACGCAGCAGGCGAATAAAACGCTCCGCAGCCACGTTCGATTATTAATCAATATTCCTCTGTAACACACCCATGCAGTGGTCTATACAAATAATACATCATTTTACGCATTGTTGACATTTTTATTGCTAGTAATCTCGTCTTGAATGAGTTTGTACTACGCACATAACGGGGCACAAATACACACGCGCAAAATGTATATTACAGAAGAATGAAAATTCCTATGGCCCGTATCGAGCGTATGATTAATCTGATCAAAGTAAACGCATGCGCACTGATCTTATTCAGATTATTTCACGCATGCGCATTGATAATAATATAATCAGATGTTCCCAATGGCGGCTGCTAAGCGGATACGGACTTCGCTTGGCGAGAATACAAGGGACCAAAATGGACAAAACGGGAAAGGAAATTCCTCTAAAAGTGGAAAAACTTATAAAATTGAGTCTCTTCTCGATATATGTGCTAAAATTGTGGGTGAAAACATACCGTTTCAAAAGATTGAGCAACGTTTTGACAGGATACCCGAACCAGTTCAAAGTCGGATAGTGTTCTGGTCATTTCCTCGAAACGAGCGTGATATTTGCATGTATTCTTCGTTTTCGCAGGTCGGAAAGGAAAATGCAGACAGTGATAAACTTCCATTCAATCAAGGAGTTAAACTTTTGGAATCCGGGGCTGTGGATAAAGTTCTACAAATAGGTGAGAGTACAGAGCAAACGTTGATACTTTCGTCATGCTTGACTGATCCTTGGATGGGCCATTTCCTGACTAGAAATTTCGTGGTGTCTGTTTCGAAGTTTACTGATTTTGTGTTAGCCAAATTCATGGTTTTAGGTTCTAATGTCAGTATTTTGGGGCTTTAAGTTTCTATATCTTCATAAGTTATTGCTCCTTATCCCTAAAAAATCGTGTTTCCAACAAAACATTGTATCCAGTACCCCATTGTGTCATTAATTTTCTACAGGGTTGAATAGGTCCACGTTTTATTGTCGAGTGCAATACACTTAGTTAACTAATGAGACAGGATGGTTATTATTCATACATGTGAACCATTGTGAGGACAAAGTAATTTTATAACTAAGCAATTGTTTCGTTGCTGACAAAGACGTATTTAGTCCACTTTAATTTGCATAATGACATAGAGAATCATATATCAAATTCTTGAATCATTGCTCTTTCACTTTCTTGCTCAACTTTATTACTGAACTGATAAATTATCTAATCATTCAAACAATTTAATACATTTTTACTCTGATGATTTGAAAGTGATGATTGATCATTCTTATTTCTACTCCATTTTTAACGAAGTGAAAGACCTTTTAAAAGATTCAGGGTCAACTTGGCCCTATAATTGAGGCGATATATATGATTATGAAGCTTTTAAGTGTTGAATTTTGATACATTGATCAATAATATTTAAGTTAGAACCCATAAAAATGCAAGGTGAAAACATTATTGAATATTACCCGGGCATTGAAGATTTGCAATGCAGTGGAAAATTCCCTGTGAAGTGTATTTTGGTATCTGTTATAATTTGAACATGTTTGTCACGCAGTTTATACTCATAAACAATTATGAGAGGTATTTATTTCACTTTGTGTCATTATTTTATTCTTTATATATTTGAAACAAAGTAGACTATCGGAAAACCTTTAGTATTTATTTCAAAATATTGGTATTAATATCAAACAATAAATCACAATAGCACAGTATTTATAATTAGAATCCAAACAAATCATTTTTTTTCATATTGTTCAACAAAGTTCATTGATAGTTTACGCGTCCTCATATATATGAATAATAATGACCCCCCCCAATTAACGACTCAACCACCTTCGGTGTGAATATCTTCGCCTTTTCATTGCCCTTAAAAAAGACAAAAACTAACACCTTCCTTAGTATGCCGAAGGTGTAAACGAGTTTGACCGGGCTGAGATTGGAAGTGGGCCGAGTTGACCATTTACTTTTAATAAATTGGCCCTTAAAAGTTTAATATCATTTTAAGATGGAAGTATTATTTTCTTATCATTGGTTACTCTTGGTATTGCCTCTTTCAAAATATTAAAAAACATGGCTGAGGTTTAATTGTATGTTTTAGTCATTTGATTGTTTAAACTTTAATGATATCATTGTGATGTTCATGTGATTAGTTTTCATAGATAACTCAGTTAAATTTCAATACAAGTGTAACTGCGTAATTTGCTGATAATTGATAAGTGAGGTATATCCTGGCACCAGCTTGTGTATTACAGACCTAATCTTAACTTTCTGTGACAATTATTGTCTATAGGTTTTAGAATGTTGTACATAACCCTAAACTGACTGTCTTTAAAATAATAAAATGATGGGGCGAAATAAAGGTGTGGGTATTTATTAATTTGGCTGATGTTGTCAAACTGGATACTTTTGCTAAAATTTGTGATATGGTTTTAGTTTTTTATGTATATATGAATTGATTCAAACCCTTCATGGCAACATGCTTTGGGAGATGCAAATTGCTGCTTTTGTTCCACACAATAGAGTTTGCACTGTATTCGCAAATATTGACCAAATATAGGAAGGACCTAAAGTAGATAGATAATCCAATATTGTAGTTTGTGCTATATATCCCAGTATGTGACTGTAGTATATCCAACTTCCAAGTCAAGTCATCACTCACATCATTAACAACATTTGAACTTTATTCTGTTATTTTTACCTATTGATCAAAATGAGACACATGTTATATTAATAGGTAAAATGATGTCTTGTACTTCGGTAAGGGATAATTTATTCATTGGTACATGTGTTTATGGGTAGATTCTGGAAATGGATTGACCATACATCATACATGTATGAGAATTCTGTAAGGATTTGCAGAATGCCGCAGATTTCGGGTCAGGGCCATTTCGTCCCAATATGATACACTTAAGGCCTAAGGCAGTCCCCGGGACCCCCTCTGTGAAAAATTCAGCTGATTTTAAAATTTTCCATTCTCAGGCTTGGCTGACAGATCTATGCAAATTTAGGTGCTTCATTTACATACTCATATTAATATTAGATATTAGGAGACGTTGTCTGTTTGCTGATTTATGGTATTGAATTTTAAAATTAAATAAAATTATTGATATTAAAATATTATTTGTAAGCATAGCAGGGAGATTTTTTATATCATAGAATTTTAGCATTTTGTTAATGCTCTTCTGTTTATATGGAGGGCATCTTCAGGGGACCCCCTACTTTCTGAATCCTTGATGGGTCATGGGTGTCAATAAGAGCCGGGACCCTGTAACCTAAGCATCATCACCTGGCTTTTTTTATGAATGATCATAATTAAGGGGAGTACCCATAAAGTCACGCCTTTTGGTGATTTTTCTGCTACTTCAAGTATAATTTAGTCACACCCCTAATACGTACATAAACATGTCAGATAAGTAAATTATTGAAACTAACATACATACATTTAATATTACATGTTTTAGGATTGCATCATGTACTCTACCCCATGTACTGATGTAGTTTACACATTTCATTTTAATTATACTTGTAATACATCAAATGCATTGTTGGTTTAAAACTGTTGTAAGCATTTAATGATTTATTCTCTTTGATCTTTTAAAAACTTGGTTATGTACATTCATAAATTCATGTTTACTGATGTAATATTGGGTATGTTTATAATTTTATATAATAAATGAACCAAGAAGCTTTTCTTTTTTGTGCTGAATTATTTCTTATTTCCAAAAAGACAAAGAAATTACATGTGAAAGTGTGAATATCAACTTTTGTGACTTGATAAAAAATTCACCACTTCAGTCTAGTTCAGTGTGCAGCAAATAAATGAGTGTTTCATCTTCGTTCTGAATATACTTAAAACAATAAGGATGTGAAGGTGCAAGATTTCACAGTCGTACCTATAACTTATCAGAAACAAACAGTTTATATCATTACTTTGATGTCCTGTCATTACAAACAGAAATAAGTATGTTTGAAATTTGCATCACTTTACTTTCATGTGGTAATTTTGATGTTTTAGCACTGATCATATCTTACCAATAAATTAATATGGATGTAAGGCGTACATGACATTGTGCTCTTTGAGTAAGATATATATCTCTTTTTATTGATGCTGGTAACAGCTTTTGGGTATGTTATCAGTATCCCTGCCTCAGTGTTTGTGCTTTGAGATTAGTCTGGGTTAAACAATTTTACTTCAAAGGTTTTTTTACTTCATGTTTGGTGATTCATAATTCATTAATTGTGCATGCACAAGATTTCTATTGGTGAAATAAACTAATGGTAATAAAGAGAGTTACAAGTTTATGTGAATTTATTTTTTGCTGCTCAGTAATTTATAAAATGTTTATGGTTAAAAATGAATATAATATTGACATTTCTATTGTAATTGTAAATACCATAGATGCTCTTGATAGCTGGATGGGACTTCCATATAAGCTATAATGAACATCACCATTAGACATTTTATTTCCATGATTTCTTTTTCAAATGATACCTTTAAATTTAAAATGCCTTAGGCTTTACAAAAATTACACTGTTAGAAATTCTGTTTTATTGTCTGTGCATAATTTGTAGTAATAAATAATGAAGTTTAATAATTTTGTATTCTATACACTTTCCTTTAGACTTTTATTGTATAATTACATAATCTTGAGCTGAATTGAGATGACAGCTTTATATTAAAGCACTAAACTACTATCAACTATTGTGCTGGTATGGATATAATTCTGAAGACATTCATGAAATACAGACAGTTTTTCCCATACATGTATCTGAAGTGTTCAATTGAATGATAATTTGCTGTAAGTGTAAACCATGATTGTTTTTGTTGTTCTTTGATGGTTATCATGTTATAATTTTGTTAATTTTAGGTTTCCACTTGAGTGGCACTGTTAGAGAGCCAGCTAGTCCTTTGTTTTCACAGCCAGAACGTGTCTTTCAAGTATCTATTAGTTTTGATCGGTAAGTACTTGTGCTCATACTGTCAAGTATATATAGCCATATGAAAGGCACTACATGTTGATGTCATTGGTCCATCCCATTTTTGAACAAAAACAATGGCAAACTAGAACAATTGTTTTGTGAAGTATACCATTGTTACCATGTGATATAATATACGGTTTGGTGGGACAGGTCAGATAATCTATAACGATGGGGAGATGACATACATGTATTATTATCATTAACATAATTTTTGTATGAGGTAGGAGATATTATATTAAGATAAAAAAACAGTAGTTTCCAGATAATTATTGGTGTCACTCGTAAGGATATGTGTACCTTCGTCAGTTCGTGTCGTTTGTCAGCCTGTGTATTGTTTGGTTTCACAATAGAATAATTATGTAATATTACTGTTGTGAGTCATTTGATCATATGGGAACCTCCTGGTTATAGACATACAGATCAAGTTGTCTTTTGATATATAATTTGCCTTCAAGCCTTAATAATTGCCACATTGAATGAGTTTATAAAGTTTGTCTCTGGCAAAAACCATAACGAAGACAACAAAAGAAAAGGTTAGATATTATATTTCTGACTATATTTTGGTATTTAATATGTATGCTTCACACGTTTATACAGAATTTGCAGACTTATTACATTGTAAGTGAAAATTTCACAGGGTTGAACTAATATTGCCCGACAAAATGTCTGTGTTTTGCCTTCATTACATTGATTTAACAATCTCTCTTTGTTCTCCTCATGTAACTATAGTAGATGCTTGGGTTATGTTTGCACATTTGATGTATAGTTCGAAGTGGAGGCTTTAGGGCAAATTGAAAAAAAAATATCGGAGATGGAAACTCTAGATGACGTCCATGGAAGCAGGATTGGGAGATAAATTGTGATATATAATTAATCACGCCGCTTGTGTTACATTGATTTTCAACCATTTCCTGCAGATAATTTTGTTAGTTATGGGTAATAGTAAATTTGTGAAAACTAATAAATAAATGATAATTGTCACCTATATAATTAATGTATTGATTCACAACAATATACTGTATGTTGTTGGATGTCAGTTGAAAACATGATTTTGTTGTGAATCATTATTTATTCAGATGTATCAATCAAGTCTGGTTTGTCCATGTATCTTGTAATGGGCCACTTATGTTAAATGACCACACCTTCAGTGTATGAGTTCAAATACTTATAATTGATTATTATCACTAAGACCTTTTTAAACCACTTTTGCTGTCACTGTTACATTGTACTGAAACAAATAGATAAACATTTATAGCAAACTTGAGCATTCTTAAAAACTACAAAATTAATTTGCCAGATGTTGTATTCAGTTTGTCGAATTATTACTTATAAGTAATACCACTCGAGCAATCAAAGTTTTCATATAAGAATTGAATGTTTACGGAAATATTATTGCCACTGGCCAAATGTGCATAAATTCAAATTATTATTAAATTAGTCACAAAGTAGTTTACTAAACAAATTAGCAAAATATATTTTCTTGGCAAACCTTTATAGAGGATAATTATATTATATGATGTATTATTCATTTCTCCATTACAAGACAGCTCTATGTCAATAATAATAATATGTATTATTATATGTTGTCCATACTCTATGTATTTGTTTCTGTACTATTCGTCTTTGTTTCATGTTGAAATGCATTATGTTTATGTTTGTAAATGTTATGTTTGCATGCTTTTCTCCTGTCTCGTGTATTATCGCCATCTTGTCATTACTAAATTGTAAATAGCGATAAACTTGTAAAAGGTAATCATGACCAAGCAAATTGTTATTGTTGACAATGTTGTTAAAAGAAACAGCTATGTAATTGTTCAAAAACTGCATTGATGAAATGTGTTAAATACTTATAAATATTTGTAGGTGCAAGATTACCTCTGTTAAATGTGGTTGTGGAAACAAAGATATATTTTGGTGCCAACATGTTGTGGCTTTATCACTATATAGAATACGCAAAGCCAAAAGTGTCCAATTACGAGTTCCTATATCAGGTAAGTCGGATTGTTTTCATTTGTCAGATATTTGACCACAAATTGTGAAGTGTGCTTCATGGTTTTCTTAATCCAGAATTTTAGGTTATATATTATTCGTATTTTACAAAAAAAATAACCAAACATGAGTAATAAATTCTTGACTGGTATACATTTTGAAAATTTTACCCTGAGTTGACTTGTAACCGAATGTCAATGATTTGAACCATTGATGGCATAATCACCAGTACAGTTAAGAACAATTTAAAAAAACACACAGAAATGGTGGTTAGTTTATGTCAAACTCTAATGAGATAGCATACACAAACTTGTTGTATTAGCATACACAAATTTGTTGTATCCATTTTGTAATATCAGCTTGAAACACCAGAATTTGAATAATCAATCTTGAAGTTCATTATCTGAGTAGTGTGTTTGAAGGCAAATCGTGCTGACTGCATTTTAAGCTCTCTGGTGTTCTTAGGAAAATGTTTTCCATTGCTAGTTTTTGTACCTCTTAAATGAAGTGTTCTCTTTTTTTGCAGAAACATTATTACAAATGAATAGAGAACAATTACAAAAATTTGCTCAGTATTTGATATCAGAACATCATACAGATGTTTTACCAACAGCACAGAATATTGCTGATGAAATACTACAGGCCCAGTCACAGATTAATCAATTACCAGGTGAGTGAATTATTGTCTTTGTCTTATCTTATAGATGAGTCATTGTCTCAGCACGAACCCTTGTACCGGTCAATAAAGCGGAAACAATGGCTGTTAGGAAATATCACAGTATACAATAGTAAAGCCTTTGTGATTTTGGATTAGTTTGAGGAAGAATATCCTGAGTGTTATACATGACTTGTTACTGTTTTATATGAGGAAGGATTTGATGGGTGTCCTGGAATAGCTAAGCTCTTAGCATATTTTCTGCTAAGCATTTAAAGTACCCATTGACTATTTCCTTCGTGGTATATACTGTTAAGTATGTTATAAGATTAATTTTTAAGTATTTTGATTAGTATAGTTTGAGCAAAAGTGAATAGTTTGTCTGTCCCAGTATTCAAATGCACAGAAGTAACTGTCTGTATATTCATCACTTGGTGGCTTCTTGTGTTCATGGTGGAATTTTACTACATGACGATTCATGCTCCTTTTGCATCATGCATATTAAATATCTGTTTTAATTATATTTCATACTAATATTGCCTTAATAGAAACAAAGGCAAAGGCAAAATTTGCAGTGCATTGACATTTTATATAAGTGTTGGAAAATATTTTTTCAGTTTTACTGGTGATAGTTAGTGCTATTTTGTTGTTAGTGCGTTAATTATCAAACCTATAAAATTTATGATGACGTATCTACCAATAAAATTCTGTTAGGTACGTGCGACAGTGTCGGTACTTGTTATCACTTTGCCTCCCAGTATTTACTGATCAAGTTGTTGCACTTAATATCTTTCTACTGCGTTAAAGTAGGACTGAGTTATGAAACATAGTCTTGTGTTTCTTAGTTTTTATATAACCATTCTTTTGAATGATGGTTTTGTAATTCCATCCTTCAAAATTGTTTGTTTGGTACAATCCTATCCAGTAATATGTAGGTTGGTAGGTAGGTAATGGTCACTCAAGTTTCCACTATTTACACACTGCCCCACTCCTCAAAAAAAGATTTCTCTCATTCACCTCAAAAATGTTTCAAGTAGGGGCTATTCTCAGAAGAAGGAAGGGTTATCCTAAACAAACAAATATCAAAGGATATTCTAATTGGCTTGTTCTTAGACATAGTGTCTTGATATGAACAAGATGATTGATATTATAACTTGTTTTGATAGGCTTATGCTTAATACAATGTAAAATACTATTTTAGTTAATGTGACTAATGTCTGCCAGTGGTTTCAGGTCTATACTGATATATAAAACTAATACAAAGCTGGAGAGTCTTCATTTCTTGTTCTCAGTATATAGATACATAGTATATAAGTCTGTGTCAATACATTATAAAACCTGGTATAAACAAATTACTGTATTGATAAAACTTTATGGGCTCAATATTTTAAGTAATACTGGGTTAATTGCTTGCATTTATATATCACTGGGCCTAGTTTAACCAATGGTGCTTACCTGTAATTTTAGATCAAAATCATAACCTTAGATTAGTAGACCTGTCTTCTACAATTAGAGTGCAATAGGAGACAATGCGCTGCATTGAAATTGTATCATCAATCTTTAATTATGAAACTGATGTGCATTTATCATTAGGTGCTCCGGACCCAACTGCGGGTGCATCAGTAGACGATGATAACAGCTGGCATTTGGACGAGGATCAAGTTAGAGAACAAGTACGATCCTACCTCTCTCAGGGAAACTACCTCAGCTCCGCTAATCACCTCAACTCTATGTTTGCAAAAGTAAGTGGACAGTTTAACTTATTAATTACTTCATGGTTTGGCTGGGAATTTATGTACAGTTTGTAGGATTTTACAACTGTTCAAATTATTAAATGTTCATTATATTCATATTGCATTATAGAAACGTTACCCTGTGGCTTACATCTCTTACACAACTCTTCTTTTTATGTATGAGTAACTCTCTTCGTGTTATGTATCAGAGAACTAATAAAGTCAAATTATTTGATAAGTATGCTGGAAAGGTCTTGTTAATTATATTCACACAGTAATACGTACATTATATTACTACCTCAGTGGTTTGTGTTATGTGCTAATGACCAGTGTTAATTAATTTATTCTGTTTACTTTTTTATTGTGTGTCTGTTTAGTGATACCTGTGTGGTGCATATGAAATATTGGCAATGTTGTCGTTATAGAGCATGTACATTCCTTTAAAATTCTCTGTTATTGAGGTCATCTGAGCACAACTCAATGTTAGATGTTCAGATCATCCTGAGGTGGCTACACCTTAATATAGAAAACACCTTAAGAAACTATAAGAATCATTCTTGTGAAAGGTTTGATGGATGTTGATTAAATTTGGTCTGTGAAATCCTTACATCAAAGTTTGTCATGTCTGTTCAAATGGTTTCAATGACATCATCTCAAGAACTGCTTGATAGAAATTCCCTGTGCAATAAAGATGAGCCTCTAAGTCCTGTTTGGCGTCTTGTTTTCAAATTTAAGTGTAGTTTTCCTGGTCTCTTCCCTGTTCGTCTGAATGTGTAATATATCATACTTACGTTATGTTCTAATTTATTGTCAAGTTCATACTATACATTGTTTCGTTATTAGAATACTAACCTGTGGTTTTCCTATGAATATAAAATAAGACAAACTGCAGTCCTTGAAGGCTTGACTGCTCCATTTGTGAAATAAACTGTTTCAATTTTTGATTTCCTGTTTATATGAAGATGTATTTCTTTGTCTTTACACATAAGTGCATTATGACTTGATCATCATTATCCCTATTATTGTATAATCTCCAATTGTTCATGTTTATGCACAATATTTTGACCTTTGTGCAAAAGGCTTCTTATTACTATCCGTGAAGAAAGGTCCTATTTATAACCATTTTCTTAGAAAGTTGAGGCAAAAAAGTATGTGTGAAATTTGTCAGCTGAAGTAAATTGAGGTTTAAATGAACATGTTTTTTTATTGTTACAAATACGCTCTGTATTGATTATGTTTATCATCATAAATTATCATTAGTGCTGTTTTACAATATAACTCTGATCTATAATGCTTGTATTGTGCTACTGTACATGAATTCTGTCCTTTTATCGTACAGGTACGAGAAATGCTGCAAGCGAAAGATTCAAATGGTGCTAGAATGTTGCGCCTAATCACAGAACAATTTTTAGCAGATCCTAGATTAGTTGTATGGAGAACACAAGGCACCCAGATGAATGACAAGTGTAGACAACTCTGGGATGAACTTGGTTAGTAGCGTACAATGTCTTACATTGAAACATAATACACATTACAATTTCACCTTTCGGTTCTTTACCAATTTTGTGGTCTGAGCCGTTATCAACATATATTGTGTTAAGATTCAAGGTAAAATGTTGGTACTGCAAGAATACTTTATACTCTGTGGAAAACTTTGTTTATCAATTACCTCAATCAATTTAAGTTTACATTCAGCTTCCATTTTCCTGTTAGAATACTATTTTAGTGAACATTTTCAAGGATTGCCATAATGCAATATGTTCTAGTTTGCTTAAAGTCGAGTCATTCAGTAATATTTATTATAATACTGACATCATTTTGTTTACTTACAGGAGCATTGTGGGTATGTGTGGTGCTTAATCCAAACTCAAATTGTATAGAAAAGGAACAATGGCAACAGTTGTTAGAAGAGTGGTCTACCGATCAGGTCTGTCCATTAGAAGACGCTGATGGTCGCAATATCATCACTGCTCATATAGGAGCTGATAGTTTAGGTATGTGGTTTAGTGTGGATCTTATCATGTGCTAAATTAACAATGGTAACATCTGTATGTGTATCAGAGGTGATATTATCCAATTTTCTGTTTATTCCCACTGATTGGGACAATAATTTGTCAATTTAAAAATTGTCAAATTTGGTCAGATTTTACAGTAGTGGTCATGGGATGTGGCATGGGGATTCCTCTGATTTTTTAAAGATTTCCTGGGTTTGTTTGCCAGTGAACATCCACATCCATGATGGTTATACATTGCCAACATAAGATCACTTATTTGTCTACCCTGCATTCTTTCTTGTTCCATATACATTTATGTAATCAGCTATTATGTCACAGTTGCACAATAAAGCTGAAAATTAATATTCTGTCTTCTTGTAAAGTCCAACAATAAATGACAAAATATGGTTATACGTCTGTGCCAATATTAATCGATCCATTATTGCGTCATTCTGTTGTTCACATTGTTTTGGTCGCATATTGTGTCATTTAGATATGTTTTATCTATATCATTTTAGGGGAATATTTTGTAAAATGAAAAATATATTTTGCTTGTGTAATAATGTTATCGAACAATAATATTAGATGGGCGAAATGTTTGTTTTAAAAAACGTTTTATCCCCGACTATTGTTACTCCCTCAATCTTAATTATCTTGCAAATATTTTCTGTTTAAACATGCACATCAGCTGTATTGATCATACTGTACTTGGTTATATACCTAATCAATAGTAATCCAGACAGTCAGGCAGGCTGGCATCTTGTAGTTAACATATGGTAAATTGAACCAATCTGTGTGTCTATGCAATTGCATACTGTATTTGTTTAGATAAAATATTTGCTTTAGTCTACTCGAACTCTTGACACACTTACACATACAAATACCAAACAAGGTGTCGTTGTGTGGTAATGAATTGCCCCCAAACATCATGATCTTCATATTATGGTAGTTTTTAAGTATGATTGGCCCACTAGTTATAGTATGCGTTTTGACTAACTTACTGATTGTGTACCCTCAGGTGCTGCATTAACCACACAACAAGTACGAGCTAGAACAATCTTTCAACGGGCCCTGGAGGCCAGCAAACTCACGTGGCATGATGAACATCTTCAACTTATCTTGAGACACGACCTTGACATTGAAGATGTTGATAAAGATTCAGACATGTTTAATAATCGTGGAATCCCTCTTTGGCCTGGTGAGTATATATATTTATAAATGTTTGCGTTTTTGCAGCTTGGTTTGTCTATGATCCTATCAGACCATAATTAAAAAATTGTTTGATTGGCCCGTACTCTAAACAATTTTAAAGGGATCTTTAAGGATGGGAATTTTTTTAAGGCAGCGTTTGAATGCATGTATCAGGCGCCAGATTCTACTTTGGGGGAATTAAGGGGTTGGAAGCCCTTGGTAGGGGAATTTCAAGCAAACTGGGGCTAATTTTTATGAAACGGGTATAGGCATACAATAATCCTTCAGGTAAACAAAACACGAAAATGTTTCCGATATTACATCGTAGTTTTCTAGTAAAAATAGTATTTTTCCAGTTATTTTGGCTCTGAGGGTGGAAAATGTTGAATTTGAATAGGGGAAGAAGGTACTATTTGGGAGGGGAAGGGCTGATATTCTGCTCCAATTATGGAGGATTGAGGGCACTGTCTATGTACTTTTTAAGTTGTTAATGATTATAACTATTTACTTTAGGAAATTCTCTAATGACCCATGAGTATTGGCTATTGACCAAGACATGGTCAAGGTTGATAGTTCTCTGTATTAAATCGATATTCATTTTCTGTCAAATATTGTGTATCAGCTGACGCCTATGAAGATACATGTATAATATATTGTAAATTAATTCAGGTTTCCATAATTATTATACAGATGCATTGTATAGTTGTATGCAGCTTAATGGCAATAAATGAATTATTGACTCAGTAGCTTGATGGACTGGGTTCAAGTAAATAAGTTGTTGACTGGTTCATTGTTTATGCTTGATGGACTGGGTTCAAGTAAATAATTTGTTGACTGGTTCATTGTTTATGGTAATCAATAGCTCATCGTGTTTCAGCTGATCAAGTTAGAGAATTTGTAATGTAATGCTGTTTATTATCCTTTACAAATAAAGAATTTAATAGTTAATGTTTGTACATTATTTTCAGAATCTTGATATGAACTAATGTTGTTTTATGTGATCAATACCTTAAGGTAGTCCACCCATAACAGAAAAGCTCCATTTCCATTGTTTATATATGGCTCAGTAAGCAAAACATAAAACTTGTTACAAAATTTAATAGCAAAAATATTATCATTTACAATTTATTTGAATTATTAAATCTTATTCAAAATTGCTTCAATACGTTTTTCTAAAGACAAAAAAATGCAATAGTTTAAGAAAAATTAAATTTTTCATAAAGGGAGGAAATAAAGCAATAAATATAACAATGAATTGAAAATATAGTGAAAATATTAAAAGGTTATTAAGAGACCAAAAATACCATGATTTTGTTTTACATTCAATATTATTGTGTTTTACAACAATACTAAGTTAAATTTTCCAGAAAAAAACTAATTATTTTGTGAAAAAACAAACAAAACCACTTAGAAGTGTTACTTTTTCTCCGAGAAATGTGCACATCATTTTGTTCAAAATGAAATTGCGCTGTAACCGGACGGTAAAAATCTCTGATAGTTTGATATATTCTGTGTTAGATAATGTAAATATTTTTTAAACTAGACAATTTGATGCCCCATTGATACATCAATTTAGTTTAGGTCATCTACTATTAACGATATTTTAATTTTGAAAGGAAATTTCCCAGTTCTTAAATCTTATATGCATGAATGGAAAAAAATTATATCTTGCATTACTTTAATCTACATATCTTATTAGTACAAAGATGGTTTCCTAAACAAGAAATATTACAAAATAAGAAGTGAAATGATAATTTTCCTTTTACTGGTAATCATGGAAAGAAGTTTACATAGAAAAAAGGTCATAACTTATTTTTAGAAGGTAAATATTTATGAAATTTTAAAGTTTTATCCGCATAATAGTACAGATTGAATCTATACAAGTTTCATTTGCCTTTGGAGAAATGTCCATTATGGGTGGAATACCTTAAAATAATTTGAGCATGTATAACAACATTGCATGAAATTTTATTTCAAAATTAACTTTTTTCAGAGCATTTGCCAACTTCCTGTGCTCGAGTAGATGCACTCCGGTCACATGGTTATAGTGATGAAGGATTACGATTGGCTGTTGTGATAGTACAGACATTAAAACACCAACAGAGAGTACATCTAGAAAAACATAGAAAAGAAATGGAAGGTAAGACTTGTTGTATGCTCCTTTGAAGTGCAGAAATACCATATTATATTATATACTTCATGTTTGAAGCTTATAAAAAGCACCTGGAAACCAATTAAACTAATGATTGCATCTATGTGTTCATTTACTGATTGCTTATTGAAAATTTGGTTTCAAGTTGTTTTGCCTGCAGCTAAAATCTTCATATTTAAACACAAAATATGTATGTTCAAAAATTGCAGATGTTCTTGGAAAATATTGATTCAAAGGTTAATTAATTGCGAGACGGTATCTGTAATAGCATATGCAAGTACTGATTACACTTAGATGATTGCGTTTTATTGCTGTGTGTATTGCATATAACAAAGTATTTATTGCGTTTGTTCAAATGTATGTACCTCTCACCATTATGTACTGTAAGCAACAATTGTACTCCTTTTTTGTGGACACACATTGGAGGAACAAAGTTATCTAATATGATCACATTTGTGAAAAAATAGTAAATTGATTTTGGGAATTCAGGACATGGTGTGATTTCACCTTTGTTGATCTACTGTAGGTATGCCAAGCTCTAGTCGAGGGTCAGGTACCTCATTTTTGGTACAGACCAATATGGAAGCCTGGGTGGGACATCCACTGGATCCAATCAGTGTACTATTTGATACTCTACTAGAAGCTTCAAAAGCTAGGGAGGAATCACCGCAAAATCTTGGTACGGGTTTCTGTGTTCCTATCATCTTTTGTCTGTCATATGTAATTATGATTTAACATTACAATCTAAACTAACATGGTTTGTTGATTGTTCTTTAACGAGCTAAATCCTATTTACGGTTTGAAGTCATGTTTAGTAATTTGAATAAATTTTGGATTTCTCTGCATTATCAATTGAAACAAAAATTAATAGGTTTATAATCGCTACTGTTACTAAGTAATGTTCTATGTATTCTCTTTATTTAAGTTTAAGCATTGTTGGAAAAATCAGAATTTCCGTGAAATTTAGAAGAAAGAATACAAGAAAATATTTTTCAGCAGTAAACTGTTGGAAGAAGTACATTAACATGTTGTTGGTTCTATTTTCTTTGCAGATCCTTTGAGTAGTCGCTTGTTTTTCAATGAAAATGGATCAAGCTGTTTACCTATTCGTTACATACACAAGGGAATACCTGGTCACTGTGACAATAGTGAGTCCTACCTGACATTGGCACTCGAAGTTGCTCTTATGGGTTAGTATATATCATACATTTAACTTGTCTCATTGTACCTTGTTTATATTCTATTGCTTTTTCTTTGAATTTCTAGACTTTATGTTCAATTGAGACCAGTTTCATGCTGTAAATTACTGGCAAATATTCTGTCCTTAAGTTTATGGCGTCCTTAAGTTGATTTTTAGATTCGATGTTGATGAAATGAATTACACATGTACCTAGATGTGTTATTTACCATATATGGTAGTATACTTTCTGTAAATAAGTATTGATGTAGATGATCTGAATGAATACATATAGCTTGTGCTTGAGGATCTTTCTTTTAGATTGTGATAAACGTGTTAATTTCTTGCCCACCCAAGTTCTCTCTTGGAATTGTATGTACAACAAAGTTAATGAATCCATTGTCTGCTGACCTTTTGAGTTGTCATCCTATTAAACATTGGGCTTGCTATCATACCATCAGGCAGCAGTAAGATTCAGGAATTCCACTTGGTGCTGAATCTCAAGGGTCATTTTTTTTACCAAATCTTTCCATTTTATAGCCAAGTTACATATTATTAAAAGAAAAATTGACCCTTCAGCCAGAATTCTTGGGGTCAGAGGGTCAACTCAAGGGTCAAATGGAACTCCTGAGATGTACACTGAATTATTTCTGTTATGTTATGCTCTGACACAGCTACTGTTTCAATAGGAATATTAAAAAAACATTTTCTAAACATACCGAAAAAGCTTTCTTACACAATTCAAGTTATCATTATCATAGTTTCTCATATTTGTTATGTTGGAAAATTCTGAAAAAGCAATAAATTTTCAATGACATGAAATGCAAGCTAAGAGGTTTGAAAACCCACCGTTAATGTCAACATAATTATAACCTGGACACATTTGTGCTATTTTAGTCCATTTTAGATTTGCAGCATTTATTTTTGCTTCAAATCTGAAGTTAAATCAACATCTGAAATGCTTCAAACTCACATTCACTTTCATCTAATGCCTCTCAAAACAATAACAGTTTCATTCTACAAAGAATCAAAGCTCAGAAAATTGGAAAATAACCATCAAAATGAGTTTTTATTAAATTATTTCTAACTGTAAAAATTCCCAGAATCCAGGAAATAAAATACAAGAGATAGAAATCAATATCTCTGCAATGTGCATGCAGTTGAAAAGTTCTGATAGTAATTTCTGAACAAATTATTAATCACGGAAGATCGACCTGTTGCTGGTGTGTGTAGTCGCCCCTAGCACTGTACGGTGCCAGTTATTGTGTCGCCGACAGCCGACTAAAAGATCAATTGGTTTTGTTGCAAAAATCACCTGTGTGGTTAGAGTTGACAAGGTGCATCTAGGTTGTATTTTTCTGGTAGTAGCCTTTACATAGTAACTATGTTCAGTTTATAAACAGGATGAAATGCATGAATACTACTAATTGGTATGGTAATTTGCCATGACCTTTAGGGAAAAATGTCTGAAGTTTTACATGATAAGTTATGACCCTGTTTTGCTGGTGTGTAAATATGTTATTTTTACTTTTAGCTATTTCATAACTGGCTTTGATTTATGGATATGGGTTTCTTAACAAATGCTGTTGTACTCATATCTCAGGTCAATTTTTCTTCTTTATCTTGGATGAATGTTTGACTGAGAGAATTGTTAGTTGACTTTTGCAACTTTCATGATGTGAAAGTTCCTTTGTGTATTATGGCTTACATTATTAATTCTGTATTTCAGGTCTTGTCCAACAAAGAAACATGCCAACTGGTCTTTATGCTCAGGAGAAGACTTGTAAACAAGAAGAAAAGTTGCTGTCAAAACTGCAAGCCTTAGATTTTGATTCTACCTTAGTGAATGTGTTATGCAGACAATGTGTTCAAATGCTTGATGGTAGGTCAATTTGAGAATATTTTGCTTAGAATTATTTCTCTTTTGCTTTTCATGTGTTTAATTTAGTTGCACCTTCTTGTTTGTGAGAAATTGATGACAATCAACCAAATACAGCTGGAAGCCTCATCTTTTGGTAGGAACATATGATGGACTTGACCCTTCCTCTTGTCTTAGGGGGCTACAGTCATTATGAAGATTTGCATTTGTCAGGCATGAGCATTTTCTGGGGATTTGACACTCGCAAGGGTCATTTTGATACAAACTAAGATATCGTAGATGCTTAAAGGCCAGCTTCAGCGACCCCCTGAACCCCTTGTCGAATTTTCAGCTGATTTTGAAATTTTGCATTCTCATGCCTGCTTCTTACATCTTCACCAGAACTGCTTTATGGAGGCTAGCATTTATTAGCAGTATGGATTCAAAATTGATAAATGATAGCAGTGTCCATAGAAACCTCAGATATCCTGTTATGTAGGAAGGATTTTCTATCTAAATGACTTCATCTCGTTAACTGTTCATCTGTAAATTCTATTAATTCTGGCTCCAAATTGAACATGAATTGTAATTTCTTTTCAAGTTTTAAATGTGTGCAGTCGTTTGAGACAAACATTTACTTCATTAAATGTTCGGCTTAGTTTATCATTGAACAGTTGTATACTGTAATGTATCAGGAAATGGAAAATACATTGTGTTTCATTGTACTTATTTCATGCTTACAATAGAAGAAAAAAGTGCCCTTGACTTTTTTTTAAACATATCGCAAACAATGATGGAATTTTAAGTGTATAATACATAACACCTGCTTACATTTCTCTGAAGAATTTTGGACAGTCCAGACTACGGTACTTACAGAGATTAAAGTTTTCATTGATTTTTCAGGCGGTCCAACATGCGGTCTGGGTATGGGTATACACACAGAAAGTTATCCTATGCACACTTTTGCCAAGTTTCTCTTCACTAGTTTATTGTCTCACGATGAAGATTTAGCATACAGAATGGGTTTACGAGCCCTAAGGTAACTAATGAAATTGTATTACTTACAGGGCACTGAATGAATGTCTTGTTTAATCTAATACATTAACATTCACATTAATGTGTTAACTCAGTCCATACATGCTTATATTAGATGTTGTATCAAAGGAAGTATTTGCGTTAAAGTTAAGCCATGTTCATATAAGTACTCCTACAGTATGACATCAGTTGGTTTTGTACAATCAATTTGACCTTATGTCTGTCTTTGTAAATGAGTGAAAGTCTTTAATTACTTGATAAAGTAAGTAAATGCTAAGTTAGAAAATATATGACGTTCAAGTGGCTAGTTCGGTGTAATTTACAAATATATCAGCACTGTCTATTTCTCTGTATAAATGTACTTTAGTGAGTTACAATATCAACTTTTTTTGTAAACATTTAAGAAAATTTCCCTTGATTTATTTAGGTTGCCTGTCCTAGAGAATACAGAAGAATTGGATGATGCCCTCAATAATGTTGGGTCAGTTGTGTTGTCCAGATTTCCTCGTTGGTTCATCCTTGGTCATGTTGAAAGTCAACAATGTGAATTAGCCTGCACCCTTCTAAATGCAGCCAAAGGTGGGTATATCTTACTTGAAATAGAATGCTGTATCATTACTTAGCAGCTACAGTGTGAGTGTGTGTGATAATAGTGTAGCAATTACTAATAAATAGAGGATCTTACATGAGTGCTTATTTGATATTGTTTTTATGAAACGAGTCGACTGAATATGACGCGAGGCTTTGCCGAGCGTCATATTTGTTTCAGTCGACGAGTTTCATAAAAACAATATCAAATAAGCATGAATGTAAGATTCTATTTATCACATAACACCATAAATAGATTGTTTTCAATCTTTAAATAGTGCTGTGATTCGGCTATTTATGTAACTAGTTACATATGATATTTATGTCACTGCTTTATGCCACTCCTGGAGTGCTAGTTATGTGATAATTGGCATGTACTGAATGTTATATTAGAAACTCAGTAAACATGTATATTTAGACTCGCAACTAACTATATATATATACATGTAAACTTACTGAATTTTATGTGTGAGATAAGCGATGAGCTTTGGGCAAGCAATAATTGAAAAATCATCTATAGCCTGTTACTCAATTCAACTTATTTGTCTTGGACTAATCATATTGTGTTCTATTGTTAACATTTTGTTTCTGTTACATTTAAGGTTCCTCAACAAGGTTGCATACAGTATTAGATGCAGCTCAGCGTCACATACACAGTTCATCTCAATTGTTCAAATTAGCACAAGATGCATTCAAAATTGCCACTCCACCTGACAACCCAAAGCATATACCTGCTTTGAAAGCAGCATATAAACTTGGTCTTCAAGTGATGAGAATGACATTGATGACTATGAATTGGCGTCGAAGAGAAATGGTACATTGGTTAGTCACATGTGCTACAGAAGTTGGGCTTGAAGCCCTTATGTCCATTATGCAGAACTGGTATTCACTCTTCCAGCCAATCGAAGCTACTGGTAAGGTGTTTTATTATATAAGTATAAATTATAATTTAAGCACAGATTGTCATACCTATAAAATCCTGTTTTAAATTTATATTTTGAAACCATGATGTCTTGCATTTATACTCCGTTTTATGGCTCATGATGGAAATTTAAAAGAAAAACTATTTGTTTAACATTTCTCATTGGGTCTTACTTAGTCTGTTCTTATATTGATGCCAAGTTTATGAAATGGAAAGATTGTGCTAACTGCTGTAGATGATGAAAGGTGAATGTATCATAGAACAGTTACCTTTTAGAATAAAATTATTTATATGTGCACTGTTTGATGGACAAGTTATGATATTTCCAGGTATGGTTGCTTCTACTATCATGACTCAGGCCACTATGATTCAGTTGAACTTAAACTTTTCTGAACGAGAGGAACTTGCCAAATGTGCTAGAGCTCTTGCTCTTCAATGTGCTACCAAAGACCCTCAGAACTGTGCTCTATGTGCACTTACACTATGTGAGAAAGACGCTATTGCCTTTGAAACTGCGTATCAGATAGTTGTGGATGCCGCATCACACACCATGAATTCAAGTCACTTGTTCAATATAGCTAGATATATGGAACCTCGAGGTTATCCTAACAGGGCCTACAAACTCTCCTTACTTGCTATGAAAAATCTGCATTTAGCATACAATCAAGACACACATCCTGCAATAAATGATATTCATTGGGCTTGTGCACTAAGTCATTCATTAGGTAGGGTAGAACTAAGCAATATGATTCCACTGCTGGTAAAAAATGTGCAATGTGCAACAGTGTTGTCAGACATCTTGCGACGATGTACCCTTACTGCTCCTGGTTTGGCGAACACAGATGGAAAACGTCGAGCAGTGAAATTGTTATCGTATGATAAGCAGCCTCTAAGACAATTGATGGAAGCTACCATTTGTGCATATATCAATACAACTCATTCAAAATTGACCCACATCAGTCCGCGCCATTATGGGGATTTTATTGACTTCCTCAGCAAAGCAAGAGAAACATTCCTATTGGCTCATGATGGCCATATGCAATTCACTCAATTAATTGAGAGTATGAAGCTAGTCTACAAGGGGAAGAAGAAGTTAATGTCATTAATCAAAGAAAGATTTGGTTTGTGATGATTTTTACTACATCTTATAGAAGATGTAGTGGATGGACTGGATCTAACGTTTTGTGAAGCATTTAAATTGTTGTTGTTTTTTCGTTCAAATGTGCAAATTCTTTTAGTATCTTTGATAGATTTTGTTTCCTCTTTGTTTATATATTGTTATGAATTTTTCTTTACTTGACAATTTCTGTTGGAGTTTATTTTTTGTTTTCCATATCTACTTATTTTGAATCATTTGAGGAGAAGGTATCAATTGTTGTATATCATAAATTTTCTCTTGTTTATTTGTACCATGGTATGAAATACTGTCGTGTTATTGGCACTATACAGAAGAATCAATTATGATAACAACTTGGTGTTCTGGGTAGACATAAGCAGGACAAACCTGTACAGTAATATTTATGTCTCTATTGTATCAGTTTTATACCTCGTGAATTCTTTATTGATAAATTGACTGAATATATTAACACCACATCATCCAAGATTTATTGAAACACAGGGGCAAGTTTTGCCTCCATGTGGAAAGCAAAAATTATGCTAGATTATTAATCAGTGTCACTGTTTATTTTCATTTGCTCTTGATTATTGATCTTCAATAGCCAAAATACTGTAGATTATTATGGATTAAATTTTGAATTTATTGTTCTGATTTGTTATGTGAAGTATATTTTGAGATGGACTCGTTTGTTGATCAAACATTTTATGAGTTACTCAACAAGTCATTTAAAACAGTATACATTTGGCTTGGTTTTCTACAGTACCAGTGTCAGTTGGCCTAGCATTTTGTATCATACTGTTGCAGATTCTCATGATTTGTGTTGTATATATAAAATTTTGTGCTTGTAATGTGCTTCGGTGTTTCTGTCTACGTATTTCTTTCATTTTATTCATATGAAAATTTATTTATAGTCTTGACTTGTTTCTGGGCATTGTCGTATTTGATCTGACTATTTCTATTCAATATTCATCTAACTTATGACATTCATTACAAGTGCTCATACCTCTGTATATATATAATTAATGTGCTATGTTCGGTCGTCTGTCAGCCAATGCCAAATATGTATCGAGATCACACATTAAGTACATGAGTAACTTTGGTGTTCAATCTTGATTGTGTTGTTAAGTTATTAGTTTTAAACTGTACTACTATATACAAAGCAAATTTAATTTATTGTTAATATGCAATAAGATGTGAAGCTATGATTCTTGGAAATATCTTCTAGATTTTTATACATAACTACGTATCTCTCTCTGTTTCATCTTTGTTGGACACTTACAACTTTCTAATTTATGTATGTCTAGAATTTTTGCCATTGTATAATTTAGCTTTTGGTTTGTGATAACAATTCACCATTTCTGTTGATGTGAATATCAAATATGTTAGTGAAACATACAATCGTTATCATAGCAGAGTTGAGAATACTTTATTAAATTGCCTATTACTGAAATCTTCGGATATGTTTATTTGCTTGGTGCTAGTTGTGCTTATTATGTCTTAAAATATATTTTCATTTCATTTTAGATGTTGTTAAGATTATCTGATATATTTAGTTGATATTTATGTTGAATAAATGAACCTGTATAATTCTAAGTTGTTTTTGTACTTGGATGTTTTGAAGGGACTTGGGTAGATTCATTTATTTATGATAGAGGAACTCAAATGTGTTACATAAATATATAGTTTTTTGTCAGAATTGATAACATATGTAGAGTTGGCTTATGACAATGGTATTCAGTTTATACTTTCTGTACAGACTTGCACAAACTATTTGTATAATGATCATAATATATTATGTCTTGTGCTTAAAGCATAATTTGTTTGTCATTTTTATGTTTTTTATCCATGCAATCATGATTATGTCTTGCATAAACATTAGATTATACATTTAGATCTGTTTTCAAGTTTTCATTTTGCTATTTCACCTCATTTATACATTGTTAATAAGGGATTGTATTTGTTAAATCTATAATAGTTTGCGAGAGGCTATGTCTATTCTTTGATAAAGCAGTCATTGATTTCAAATTTTAGGCACCATACGTTCAATTTGAACATTTAAGTTGTAGATTTTTCTGTTATGAATATCTTCCTTACATTTGTGTTTAGGAATAGAAGGTGTCAGAATGAAGTTGAACAACAAGCAATGCAACTTTTCTACATTTTTAACTCCACTATTAATTTTGATCATGATATAATCATCATCTCATCATAATGTAATCTTGATGGTCCTACCTCATAGCTTGTCCATAGTGAAGTCAGCATCTTACCAACATGTTATTTTTGTTGGGGTACTGTTGCACGATGGAGTAAGCTTTTTTGTGAATGCACAAACATTTCCACTTGACATTTATTGGCCAATATTATATTTATCGTCGTGACATTTATTATGATTTTGTCGGGTTCATACAGACCCTAAAAAATGTACGTGTTTTTTTAACCTGTCTGCTGAGCTTGTAATGAACAAACGCGTAAGAGGGATGAAGAATGTATTTTTCAAGTTAGAATATAAGTGTGTTAGCTGGTGGGGCTAATGCATTTGTTAAACGAGAACACATATGCCATAATAAATGTTTGGATATAGAAGATTTTACCAGAAGGTCTATTTGTTTAGTATGCCTTGAGCAATAAATTTTGGATGTGAGCATACACTAAATAGTGTATATTTTCAATTAACAGCGATGTATTGGTTAAACTTGGACTGTGAGTTACCACTGTCAATTTAGTTCTTTAATTCATCTAAATCTTTGACTTTCTTGAGTTCTTGAACTTGAATTATTATTTTGATAAAGTTCACATTTTCTAACAGAAATGCCTAATTTCTACTTACTGTCTTCTAACATGGTATACAAGGTGCCCCATGCTTGATTGGTTATGGTTGCTGACTTCAAATTACTTGCATCACACCACTGCGGGTTTGGCTCCCACCCGGATTCAGAGAATTGTACGGGAGATCAGCGGTACTACCCATGTGTCTGTCTAGGGTCTTCATCCAAATAGCTAGGATAGTTACTACATTACCTTGGTTGTTCAGGTGAAGTAAAGCCTGGTCATAATTGCTGCTAGTATGCAGCTATGGCATAATTACTTTGCGTTTTCCAGACTTCTCGTCCTTTAATATAATTTCTGTTCTGTAGAATTCCTCTACTGTTATGTTAATTTAGAAACTGCATGTTTAGCTACGTTTTCCTACTTTAACGTTATTACACCTTTATATTTGATGCTTATCTTAAGAAATTTAACAAATTATTGTCATATAGTAAGTGTATCATTTTGACACAGATATACATGTAAATTGACAATTTACATAATAAAATGCAGGCATGAAAATTTTCCGCGGCTTTGACATTGCAAGGTCCGTTTTTGAGACAATTTTAGCCATTTAAGATGCTTAACAGCTAGGAGCTTCAGCGGCCCCCTGGACTTCTTGCCGAAATTTCAGCTGATTTAGAAATTTTGCATTCTAATGCCTGAAAATGACTTTGTTCTAATGCAATAGATTTGAGAATCTGTAAATTCTTTTACTGTTCATAGTTTTCAACATCTTGTATGTCTAAAATCAATGGACTGCTCACCTTGTATAAGATTTTGTTTTCAAGTTCTTTTTTCTACATTCCATATGCTATTGTCATGTTTGTAAAAGAAGTAGCATCCTTAATTCCTTGTGGTATTTTGTAAAAGAAATCTGGCCTCATACTTTTATGTGTATCTGCTACTAGGGGTTCGAGGGGTTCACGTGGGAGGAAGCTATTTTGTGTGGAATTTAATTCGGTCTGCTTTACAGGTATTATTGTCTTTCTAAAAATATTATGTTGATTAATTTCTATGATGCATTATGTGCTCCTTAAATACTGTAAACATGAAGTGAACATTTTGTAAAGAGTAATGAGTGTAATAGCCAATGTTAAACTTTGTTCTTCCCTGATATGATTTTCAAATTTATTATGATGGGCATGTACTAATTGAATTTTATAAAATGCTAGGGGCAAACTTGTATAAAGCGTATTTCGTGGGATAAAGGTGAAATTTATCTATATGCATATAAATAAAGAAGCAGGTAGCATTGTCTCTTCCACTCCTTGATTTGTTAAAGAAATATGTCAACATTTTGTATTGTCGAATGGTATGATACTGCCGTATGAATATTTGTAAGACAGAATTGGTTACTTTATCAAATATTGTAACGTTAATGTATGTACTGTTGTACTTAATATATGAATTTCTGTAAGTTGTAATGCATGACTGTTGTAGATTATCTTGAAAGAATGTTGTACTTTCATTTCAATTAATTATCTAAGATAATGTTCTTGCAACATCTCAAAATGTCGAATAATTTATATTTGTAATAATTTAATTTATAGATGTGTTTTCATTTCTTTCTGCACTCGGAATATAAAAATCTGCTTAACGGTTCATATCTCCTGACAAATATGATAATGTTTATTTACTATGAGCTGTGGTACACATGGAAAGAACTTCATAAACTCCTGTGCTCACAAAAGTTTTGCTCTGAAGTAAAACCATTATTTTTACAGTGCCTCAAAATTCAAATTTTAAGATTTACCTTCTAAGTTACACTATAATATATTGATGCAAAGTTCTAAAGTATGTCGACCATGAGGAGTCATTTTTGTCAATATTTTTATAGCTAGTGGAGCGAAATCAGTATTTATACTCTATGTTTACTAAGTTTTCTTCAGTCATATTTGTATATGTATTTCATAAATACTATATTTTTTGTCAGACATAGTCTTGGCTTGTTATATCATATGAGTTTGTATATTATAGATTTCATTGGTACTTTTTAAGTTTTGTTAAATGATTAGGTACTTCTAGGCCAGTTGTGAAATATTTTATGGTACATACCTGTAGAAAATGCTATATTTAAGTTCCTGATGTTGGTGGGGAGTCAATTTTGATATTAAGAATATTTTTATCTTTCTTTGACAAATGTATGTGGATTTGTGAAACTTGATAAATGCTCTGTCAAAAATATGCATTTAACAAAATATAGTTGCCATATATTAGATTTTCAGTGGATCTTTAAAAGAAACGGAGTTTGTCAAATATGTGTGGCCATCTGACATGTCTCTTTAAAAAATTGATCTGATACAAACATGGAACTTTAATATTAAACAGAGGAAATATTCAGTCTGGTAAAGGCAGTTTCTTTTTGGCCAACTGCTGGAATGCTTTTATATTACATTATGATTAAGTAGCCTGTCTCTATTTACACAGATGTTATATAATGATAGGAACGTTTTAAAATAAATAATTATGTTCTATTGTTGTTGATTTTATGTGACAATGATAATATGATGGGTTCTTGTTCCATGTTATTTCTAACAGCTACTGAAGTTCTTTTTCAGCTAATCTACATTTTATGTTCATACGGTTCAGTTTGCATGATGCCCACATATGGTTGCACAGTTCTTGTTTTATATTTACATATTTTACAGGTATAATAGTTGTCGAATACTTAAATTATTCTGTATTGACAGTATTTAATTATGTCCATTTGTCTCGGTTTATGATGATCAGTTGTATCACATTTTGTTAGGTTTTTAGTTGCATTCTCTTAGAGAAATAAAGCAATTCAGCGAGAATTTCTTGAGACAATTATATATTGTTCCAAATAACTATTGAACAAATAAATCTATGGATTTGTATCATGTTTGTTTGTTGTTTTTATTCCAGGTGTACAAACACAACTATTGACACCAATTCAAGAAAATTTGGGAAAACTTGTTTGCACCATTCACTAGTCCTAATGTGACCGCTTTTATGTTTTTAGTACAATAGCTTTGTCTTAATTATGGTCAAATACAGGCTGTCAAGTGGGCCATACTTTTCTACTGCTCCCTTCTTATTCCCTACCTTTTCTTGAAAGAGCCCTACTAACCCTACTGTTTTCGAAAGTGAAGCATTAACTCGAAATATTTATTTCACATGGAGAATGTACAGTGTGAAGAATTCTTACCCTTTTTGTTAATCCGGAGGTATTGAATCTTCCCTACTATCACTACTTTTAGGCCATAAAATCCTACTTTTGCCCTACTTTTTGGAGTCGACAGCCTGTACAATATTTGACATATTTGAATGCCATTAGCACATGTGCCTGCTTAACTAGTTTGATCAGCCTGCTTGATTTGCCTCATCAGTTGGTGGTAGGGCTGTCATTGTTATGATTCTTATCAATATATCAACGCTTTTTCCTGTATCGGTCAATATTCAACACACAATCGATACTATAGGCAGGAAAATCCAGGATAATGGGTAGTCTGAAAATGTGCCAAAATAATGTAACATCACTTTGTAGTCTGCCGGTTGTTTAACAGTGCTCTAGTGGAATCAATGACAGCCCTAATTGCTGGCTAAACTGTTGCTTTTGCAGAGATTCACTGAAACATCAGCTTTGCATAAAGTTGCAACAATGACTGTGAAGCATCAACTGCAGTTCTGTAACTGCAGTGGAGTTTTGGCATTTTTTGACTGATAGTACATGTACTAACTTGACTTAGTAGTACTCTGTAAGGATTTTTACTCTCCCTTGAATTATTAACCAGTTTTGTTTCCTCTACACACAAATGGGGCAAAAAACCATTGACAAGGGAAATCATCAATAAGAACATGAATTGTGCATGTGTTGTATATAACCAGTGTCATATGAGATGCATTTAAATAAATAATATTGATAGATTATAATGCAACAACCTTCAGTCTGCATGTGCTGTATATAACCAGTCATATGAGATGCATTTAAATAAACAATGTTGATAGATTATTATACAACAACCTTCAGTCTGCCATTGTACTCAAGAGCTCGTGTGACACTACAACCATACACGGCTCTCTTATACTTATTCTGTTCTTAAAGACGTGATCAAGTACGGAATGCCGGTTTGGACATGCCGTTTGCCACTCACAAGTTACTTAGTTTTACATGCACACCATCCCATATTTGTCATGACATGTATTAATAACTGTGGATAATTTAATCAAGTGATTTTGTAGTAAAATAATATTTGTAGACAGAAAATTGCTATTCTCTTAAGGGACTTAATCAGTGCGATAACCCTAGCGTAGTACCAAAAATGTTGCATTCTTTCATATTGTTGATTATTTCAAGATTTATATTCCCGAGATATGCTTAATGGCCATCAATGTTAACTGACCACTGTTTACAAATAAGTTTATGTGGTCCAGTAATAACCTATCTGTATGCAAACACAGATCACAATGTTATATATTGTGGCCAACAGAAACAAAATTTATATGACAAGTCACAAGTGGCATGTCTCAACTGGTATTCCGTAGTACGATCAAGAATTGAAAAGCAATGTAACTAACATTAACCTATGGTATGTTTTGATAAGTATTTGGCATGGCAACAGCAGTGTGTGGTATATAGTTCTAAGCTGGTCGTCTAAATTGTTTGGATCACATTGTGGTATTTGCTGTAAAACAATGGCAACTTTATGCTTCAATGCCTGAATAAGTTGTCACTGTCCAAGGCTTTGGAGAAATGGTTCAAGTCAAAGAATGGTGACTCTCGTCCTGACTATAGCAAAATCTGTTTCAGTATGGTTTAGACAGAACATGTGATATCATCAACACATTTAGTTAGCCTAATATCAAATTGAGACTACAACTGCTAAATCATAGTTAGCCATCGATATATTGCACTCAGCATGAGAAACAAATAAAACAAAATATGACTAAATTAAATACCTTTATTTATTATGACATTTATGAAATGAGACCAAGTTTAAACACCCATGCATATTAAACAGCAAACCAATTCAGTATCCCAACCTGCTGTTGTACAGTCAAACAAGATAAAAGACCACCAGAGACATACAAGTTCATGGATACATTTATTGCTACATTACCTTTGTGGTGTAAACTTCATTTGCTGGCAATATATTTCTTAACAATTATTCAATTTTTACTTTTTAAACAAAACAAACACAAACTGTTGAATGCATAAATAGTTGACATTTTCATCATTCTCATCAAGAGGAAACAATGAAACACTGGCTGCAAAAAATTAAATTTGATGCTGTATTATTTATTTAAGGTCCAGGATGTTCTTCAGATTTGTTCATAGATTTTATTCTGAACTTTATTTCACTTCCTAGCTTCTTATTCATTTGCAGGTCTTTATCTTTAGTTTGACTGACAACAGTTATACCATAAATGAAAATGAGTTAATGGAACAAAACTATAATGATATAAATTTAAGTCTGAATGAAATACTTTGGTTAATAGAATCAATGGACAAACAAAAACATTATTGTTCCTTCTTAGTATCATCTAATCCATCGTTGGTATCAGAACTCAATGGTTTCTGGCTTTTCTCCCGTCTCATACTATGTTGTCGAATTTTCATCTGTTTCACATTAGAAATTAAAACACCAACATCCCATAACCATGATATGACAATGACCAGACAGTTGATCAATAATGGAACAGAAAATACAACAGAAATAAATAGACCATTGCTGTCAAAATACTGCTGATGTGCGAACAAATTCCAATTATTGGCAGCCCATTCGTTAATGTATTCAGCACAGAATACGAGAATCATCAGAAGACCAAAATAGGCAGATTGTATGACTCCTAAGTTACGTGTAAGTACAGTCAGTATGGCACATGTAATGTGAAATATAGCAAGCCCACTAAACCATGGTTCTTTCCAGTCTATTGTCTGCAGGAATGCTATCAAACCATCAATCTCATTAATCCTTATTGGCTTCACTGGGCCACCAAACTCATTATTTGGATTATTCGGATTTCCATCCATTTTATGGGAATATGTGGAATTTGTAACGGATTGTTTGCTGCTATGTCTGTTTAATGGAATTCTGACATAAAATCAATAAAATGTCTTCAATGAGAAGTCCTGTATGTTGTTTTTTGTCACTTTTTCTTCACTTTGAATTAATATCTATTTCTTTTGAGCTACACAGCCTTTGAAAGAATTCAGTCTGACATCAATTTCCCCTTCTTCAAGCTGAAAAAGGTAATATGTGTAAAAACAAGAAAATAAAGACAGTAAATGTAATGATGACATTTAACTGTAATGTCAGCAATTTTAAAAAGACAGATAACTCACAAAATATTTTACCATTTTCGTGCACATTTTGCTAGTAGTGGATGCAAACTATTTCTTGAAATGAGTAGACAAGGATGCTTTTAGTAATATTATAATGATGCATTATACCTGTTGGTCACATTATAACAATTTTAACACATATTTCAAACACAATACTATCTTTAAAGTTAACCATTTTAACATTGATGGCATAAGCAAATATTTTACATTAACAGACCACTGTGATACAAATTGGATAGAAAAGGGACATTGACATAAATCAATTAAATCAGTACCGGGTCTGCAGAATAAATATCCTGATAACAGTAATTTGAGATACACTGGCGGATACAGACGGCCTGTTCAGCACCTCGTTTAGCTAAACAATCTGGGTTTATTTCACACGGCTGCTTTGCGTTCTTATAAACCTTGTCCTGAAATATTAAACATATTATGACTACCATTTCAATTATTCAATGTAACCAAATTATTGGTGACAGCCAAGTAGTCCAAATGATCAGCTACATTTGATAACGATAGTTGTACATGTTAGCAGACAACTTTGTAATTTCATTAAACTGCCTAATTTCTCCATGTGGGCCTGTGCTTTTAAATTAGCTAGTTCAATTCATTTTGTTTCCCAAGTCTATTAACGATTTACTTCCATATGTTGTGCCTTTCTTACTTCCGACACTGGTGTATCAAATGGCTTCATTACTGTAACTATTACCAAGTTACCAAACATGTTTTCAAGTGAAATTTTCTTGATCACCGTTAATCGGGTAAACTTTGTCATCACATATGGCGGCATATTCTAAGCAAAGATCCTAAAGTGGAACAATTTGAATAGCGTCTATTTGAGAGAATTTTGTTCAATTATTAGTTTCTTGAAATATTCTATAATCCTTTTTCATTTATGAATTAATCATTTAATGTTTGTGCTGAAAATACACTTCAAGAATTATCTTACATCAACTATACTATATATCACCAGGATAGATTTAATGATACAACCCAAGCATGGCAAACACATCTGTGGCAATATTTAGTTGGTAGCCTAATCTATTTACCACTGACTAAAAGTTACAATATTGTCTACAAAATCTGGACATGATTTTAACTCATTTAAAATGATGGAAAACCATAGCATTAGGCATAGCAGAAGATACCACAATGAAGTGCAATTAATAAATTTATGGCAGTGGCTAGTGGTATGGTTCCATATAACAATCAATTATAATAGGAAAACTACCAGCATTATAATCGTTCAAAATGTTTGTATAGTCTTACATGGATCAAAACATACGCATATGGGTATAAAACAAAGAAAACATATATATTTAAAGTGAAAATAATGCGGAATAGAGACGGCCACAATCTAAAATCAGTAATTTCCTACACAGATTGAGCAATTATGAGATAGTTGTTTTGATATAGAAATAGTATGATTAATTATGCTGATTATGTAAATTCCTCCAATTCCCATTCTGTAGCTTGTCCAATATAGGGTTTCTACAGGTACGGGACTCCAGTTCTAGATAGAACAGGACTGCAGCCCTAGTCTCTGCCTAATTTATATATACCTTAGTCCTTATGTAAATAATCAGGCTACTGTAAAATGAAACAGTGACAAATGCATAAACTGACTTACGTCTCTCTTTTTTCTGTATGTGTATTTCTTGTATTGATATTGGACACTTCCAGCGTGTATTTCATGAAAGGAGTCCAACAGCAACAAGCAGAACAAACAGATAAAAACAAAACTCGTCAGATTCGCCTTCATATCTTGAATCTATTATAACCTGCAACATGGAAAATATAGTAATTAATATAGTACACATATAAAAATGGCAGTGGTTATAGGGGTACAGTTCAATTTACGGAGGTTTCGGTAAATTGATTTTGTAGTATGATTGGTGCAGATGTTTCGGTAAAATAATACAATAGTGTTATTAACGCATTAGCAATTAATAGTTAATGCTAGAAATAAAATAAAACAAACAAACTATCATCAAACAAACTATCCTGTATTTGTAGCTGAATACAGATAGAAAAAACTATGACATATGCATTAGTTTACAGCTTAAAATAATAAAAAAGGGATAACAAATGAGAGGTACGAGTTGACCAAATTCGGTACGGGTTGACTTGGGTAGGTACGAGTTGACCAAAGAAAGGGTACTAGTTGACCAAAGAAAGGGTACGAGTTGACTTGGGTAGGTACGAGTTGACCAAAGAAAGGGTACGAGTTGACTAAGGTACGAGTTGACCAGTTACTGAATGTTGTGGTATGCAATGAGTACGATACTACGAAGTGCCAATTAACAATTAGCAAATATTCAGATGTTTCACATGGTACTATCCTATTATTAAGCCTATGTCATTGTTCAATGTAAACAAAAAATATTTTTACCGAAACCTCTGATAGACACGAACGATTATATCAATTTACCGAACTTGCTATTTACCGAACTTACCAGTATCCTACAGTTCCATAGCTATTGAACAAGAGTCTAGGGGAACAGAAGTACATACTCATAGAAATCCTGACGCTACGGGTATGGGAGTTTAATAAATATGAATAGGAGGTATAGAACCATACCCCTAGCCACTGCCTATAATTATAAATGAATTTTGATTAATAATAAAGGTAAACTACCTTGTAATCTTCACAACTATGCAAATTGCAGAATAACTGGCATAAGTTATAACATCTTATAAACTTAATAATAGTAATACAAATAATTTAATAATACAAATAACTTAAGTGAATAAAACCAAACATTTAGATAAAAATTGCAGAATAACTTGTATAACATCTTATCTCCGATGTCAACATTTACCGATTTAGGCGAGTACCAACGCTAAAGAAACATTTCAGTCGAAAATGTGTCCATCCGAATTACCAGGCGAATAAGGAGGACATCATAATCTTCAGGGTTTCGTACAAGAAACGAAAGACAAATAACTTAAGTGAATAAAACCAAACATTTAGATAAAAAATACGCAGGAAGGAGAGTTACATTTTCCACACTTACCCAAGTTTTCCGACATTATAAAAATTGCACAGGTCAAAATCGATGATGACGTTCACTGTTTTTCATTTACGACTAGGCGAAAGAAATGTCGTTATCGTCCCTGTCCCCGGGCAACATATATGACAATGCTACAAAGCGGTCCCGGTGTAATTCGTGATTTGTAATGATAAAAAATGTGATTACGTGGCTCAATGTGTGTTATCATATATTGCTGACTGATTGATATTAACTAGTTTTATCAATAATTCATGCACGATATTTTTACAATAGGCCTGTAGATAAACAAAAGGACATGAATTATTACGCTACATAAAAAAATCACAATTGAAAATAGCAATGACCTAATGTCTTTGAAAATTGAAATAGAACAATCAGTAAAATCAGAAATGGTGAGAATTGCTTGTGTTTTACCATTATATAGAAATAAAGAGGCACCTTTATTTTGAGTCTAGTTTTGAGCCCTTTTATCTGAGACAAGAAAAGCGAACACTCTGTAGGGGGGCCTACGTTTTACAAGATTCGTCACAACTTTAGCACCCGACTATTTAAAATATTTACTTCGTTGTCAAGTTAGAGATTATGTTGAAAATCTGCATCATTCCATATCGAACTTTCAGAACCGCCAAACAGGGGGGACAACGCAAAAAAGTCGATAAAACACTGTACATACCGTCCTGAGTTATTCATCATGTTGATACATTGATAACGGGTGATCATATGATTTACATTTACTTTGTGTTCCCATGTTCCGTATATCGTATATTGGATAGTGAACGGGTTGTATGACACGTTGCATATTTCAGAATGCTCCGGGTTACATGTAAAGTATCATTATGCTATTTTTTTGCTCAATTGTTAACCAAACCAAAAATGAAACAACGAGCCGAACAACGGATTGACATCTATACCTTCCACAATGATTCACAACTGGACCTCAGATTAAAACCCACCTAATCCTCTTGTAAAGTTCTGCAATAAGTACTGTTAATAATGTAATACATCTACATTCATTTTATTTTGCTGGTGTCAGAAAATGAATATATGACATAGGACACGCTTCAGATATCGCTGTAGTTATATAAATTATTATTCCTACGGAGCTAATATTACAGATATTCCGACTTGTAGATCTGGTAATCCTTGTGAAAAACGTATTTCATTATGATTTTAAATGTAATTTGTATGATGACCAACGATTTCGTATCACGAGAAGTCACTACAGTCAATTGACTTGTTAATATTCGGAAGTGAAACAACTCTATCTCTAGAGGAAAACTTGTATATCTCTCCGAAAGTTTAGCGTTATTTGAAGAGTTCAAAACGTTTTTAACATTATACTTAGTATACTTTATAATATCCATGTATGATGTTACTGTATTATCCACGTATCATTTATTTTATTATTTTCTGTTTAAAACAAATTTACAGGTAGAAATTTGTATGTTTGTAATAGCATATTTTCTTGCAGTTGTCATAATTGTGTAAATAGTCTGGGAGAGGGCTTCGATAATGTTGTAACAACTTGTGACCGACCCCTTTGTGCATAATAATTTCAACAAAATTGCTAAAAAATAGATTGATGACGATAATTTTAATCAAATAAAAAATCAACGAATGAAATTAGTTCTAAATTCATAAAGATGTTATATCATTATGGCACATAAAAAATCCACAACAAGTTCACCCCTTCACAGATGGGGTTCTTCTGATGTTTATATAAATATGGATTCAAAACATTTCAGAATGTTGCTGCAGGCAAACACGTGTTGTTTGGTTACATATCATATTACTGATCACTTCAATTGTGTAATGTATTGATATATTTTACGTTAATGTACGCAGAAAGAAAGTGTGTTAATAAAAGAAACGTGTATTTTTGTCTCTTTTTTTACTTTACAACCATGTCTTTAATAGTACCCCTTAACCAAAACTCAGTATACTCTGTACATTGTTTTTGCACAAAGGTTGACATTATTATCACCTCGTGTTATTTGTGGTGCAAAGCTTTTAATATTAATATTATCCTACCTGAACTGATTTTTGTCGACACGTCAAGTATTTATTCAACAACTACTAAGCTTTTGTGATTGTCTATACATTTTTGGAAAGGGTGATGAATTAAAAGAACAGAGAAAAATGTGTAAATATATTGAAGTCAATTTGTTATTGCTAATCTATTGAGAGATGTATGTATTAAGTATGACATTACTTCTGAATGATCTAGACAGTTTTACAATTGTGCGTGATTTGCGATTACATGTACATTGTGTTTAAAAAGAGTATCTTTCTTACATGAACTACATTTGACTATTTTTTGTTGATTTGTTGTTGGTTTGTTTACCTGCAATCCGTTTTCATAATACATGTATCGACGTTATATTAGTTCTTTCTCGGGAATAACTCAATAGTTATTGTGACTTGCTAACACTCGCGTTGTAACTAACAATTGCTACTTTATTCAACTTACTGAAGTCAATACAATATTTGAGTGTGCCAAACCCTCAACTATTTGTGTAACAATAAGACCAAAATCAAAGCTTTTAAAATCCCGCTCAGAATACAAATAACATTAACCTCTAATGATGGTCTTATGTCGTTCGGGATTGTTTTTATGTAAACCAACTGAGCCAACTTAAATCTGTTTGTAAACTTGTTACTTGCAATACATCTTACATGTACTCTGTACGCATTTCATTTCTACAATATCAATATAATATAACGTACAATACATATACTTATTTATTTAAGCACTTTATTAAACAAAACATCATACGTGTTTCAAGAGAACCCATTATGTTGCATTTTATAGCATGCCTAGCCCATATATTGAATCCGAATGTAAAATAGATTTAGACATACTAACGCCAGTATTGGTGACGAAACTTTTTTGTTGCGTATTTTATCCTACATGAAATTAAATATTGTCTTGAGTTATATCTCAATTTGAGATCTTTGTGAGATTTCGAGTTAGTGTGTCAGCGCTCTGACAACGATTTCACAACGATCTGAAATAGAGATTTATCTCAAGACAAATATTTAATATATTTGTACATTGAATGGACTATTTATTCAAATATATATTTCACATATGCAAGACACAGAACTCTATCAATCATGAACGAGCCACTAAACCTAATAAATAAATAAATAAATAAATAACTTCACAATTATATGATACACACGCACGTACACGCTCATTCTAATGAGGGTGAACTTGATGAAGATTAACATGTTTTGTTTCGTTAAATGCAATTCCATCATCAATGCATGATAGCCACAACGTGTATAGAGCTATAAAGTATACATATGTGTTAATAATTTCGCCATTTCGTAGAATTACCAACTGAATTGATGGCATTAGCACTAACACAAGTCCGATCAGAGGTGATCTACATATGTAAAGTTGTCTGTCCATCAAACATAATTATATACGAAGTGCAGATGGATTTATTACGACAAACGATAGACAACTAAATACATTTAAACCACGACAATGAATCTAACAGTACAATCACCATTGTTGTCAAACGTTCAGGATAATCTCAGGATATGCACCTGTCCGAAGTATATTCGTTAGTTATAACACTGTCATATATATATAAGTACACAAACTACTCTCGTCAAATACACTGATTAATCCAGTGCTGACATTTAATGTCAATATCTTCTTCAGACTTTTCAAGTGAATGCAAAACGTCAGTGAATGTTTTTGGTGGACGCGGTTTGAAAGGATCGTCATGAAATCTTATTCTTGGTCGTTTAGGTCGATCGTTGCGTGATTTACGTCCCTTGGATAACGAGCTGTGTTCCAGTCGTGGCGTCATCCGGGGACTAAACGCAGGCGGACTTTTCGACGCTCGGCGCGCGGTATCAGGAATACTGACAACCTGCGCGTCACGTGTTTCAGCTGGCTCTTCTGCGAGTGTAACAGACGAATCTGAAGTGCCAGGAATCTCTTCCTCGCTGGATCCCAGCAATGTTCTGGGTGACTTTTTGTTTGGGTGTAGAATTCTGTCAATTCTTTCCAACATCATGAATGTCTTTTCGCGTTCTATATTTTCCAAGTCAAATGTTTCTTGTTTATAACTTTGCTGATATTTTTCAACTTCCGGTAAAGGATCCAATGGTTTTATTATTCGAATGGTTCCATTTCTTGAACTACGGAAGTTGGTAACTGTTCGTTGGTGCCTATCGCGCTCTGCGGCTGCAACCCGGCTCATAGGCATTGACTTTCTGGGAATTGGCTTCACGACGATTTTCCTACTATCCCTAAATTGGAAAGGCAATTCCCTCGGTTTAAGGTCGTCTGCTGTCAATCTCGTCTGATCATCAAGTGGTGAGTGACTTGTTCCCCACGGATTAAAGTTTTCATCTCGCTCTGGTTCCGGAACATTGTCAAGTTGAGATTGCGCCATTAATGTTGGTCGATGTTGAATTATTCGGGAAATATGAGATGGTAAGCTCAATTGGCTATGGTATCCTGTATATGTACTTCCGGTACCTGACATCATAGATATACTCTGTCGAGGCGTTGATGTAATCATCGTCTGACTCCGATGCGAGTTTGAATCATGCTCGCTCAGTACGGATGTGGTTATTTTCGGAAGGATTGACAATTTTCGTGGAGCTGGCGGAAATTTTGGTATATTTGATTTCCATTGTGCCTCTGCAATGTAATCTAACTTCTTGAAATAATCAGTTCCGCGTTTTATGTCTGCCCGACGCTTGTTCCGAACACCATCAGTGTGGACAAAGAGAGGCGATTCGTGCCCGGTCGGGCTTTCTGCTAACATGTCAATGATCTATTTCTTTCTTCACAAAGCAAGCACTATCCATCACTGTGTACTTCGGCTAAGTAGAACAACCCGTGTATGAATATCTATCTTGATGCAGTAGCCATTTTATACTTTTAATTGTTCCAAGTCTGCAAAATATAAACAGAACATTTATTGAATTTTTAGTAGAAACAATCTCGCGTTTACACTATATACGAGTATAACCCATCTTACTTATAATTTATAAATGATAGCTTTCATATAACTAAACATTACACTCACTATCTGGTGTTTGAAAATAAAGAAAACGGCAATAATCAACTCCACAAAAGGTGGTCTTCATTACAAGTTTGACTGTAAAACGAAACAAAAACATTTCTTATATAAAAATCATTCACAAGTGTACGATAAATAACCTTTATAAACTTCTCAGTGGATTTAACTTTGATATATAATGATAATATTTGAATGTCTTATTTGTTGAATCCTAAATGTTAACATCGGTTATTTAGAACTGCGTATATTTGATCATTTAATCTATATACTAACACCTGAACTTGTGAGACAAAATATACCATTGTCCTCCACGCTGGCATGATTGATTTTATTCAACAATCAGATGTTTATTGAACTGAACATAAATACCATATAAAATACCAGTAACGATGTAAAATACTATCTTCAAATCCAGTTTTGCATTTAGCTTCAATAGAGCTTGTACTTAATGATAGTCATTTTAAGTGTTGTTTAATTGAACTATGAATGTGTGGTTCATGCAAATTCGTCTGACTTATTTGCATAAACGTTTTGAAGACAGTGTGCCATTAATGATATAATATATATGAGGCTGCACTATGTATACCGGTATTTATCGGCATATGAAGAAGAGATCTGGGCTCTTGTCATCAATAAAATCAAAGCGCTGAAAGTACTGAAGTTGTTCGGTATTGAACACTGGTTTTGTATTCAACACTTGCAGTTTCACAGTACGAGTCATTATTGACCATTGTTGAACCATTAAATTTAATTGCACAGTAAATATTTCAACTAGTATTGAGTGTGTTATGCAGGTTACGCTCAGATGTTGAACTATATTTTAACCGATTCACTTATCTGTTATTCTTGCGCCACTTCCGGAAAAGGTATTAAGGCGATGCGACTGTCGAAAATTGCCATATAACTAGTTATTCTACTGAACAACTAAAAAAACAGAAGTATAGCAAGAAATGCCACATATAAAGTACACAGCCAACCCAACAATACAAGGAAACATGAAAATACATACATACAAGTAAACAATCACAAAACAATTAAGGGACATGTCACGCATCATTCTACTGTTCTAATTAAGTTCACGATTTTTATGCTCAATGGGGTCAACATTAGCAATTCAAGAATTGTCGTGTCTGTAGATCAATATACATCCAATAACTTCGATGGTTTTCGAAAACCACTGTACTTTCGTAGTTGTTAAATAGACACGAAGTACAACAAGGTAAATATCCAAGAATCTCTCAAGGATGGCAACTGTCGACTTTCGGATGACGAATATTTATTGTGCAGTATTTACACAAGTAAACACAGTGTATTCATACTTACTGACGTATGGGACACTTCATGATATGAAAATACCCACGGTGTATTGAAAAGAACGCTTGAGTTATTAAGTTTCGATGTGCAATTATTTTGTATATATTATAACAGTGTTTTCAATAGCACATTTCAATTGATTTGATATACAATCAGCTTCGTAATAATGTCTTAACCATAATTTACCAATTTTAAGTAAATTGATACACGTAAATATACACATTGAAAAGCTATGTATAAAACGTATGGCTTGATAATAAACTTGTAATTAATGGAAATTAAGTCACGGTATGTCTTGGATCTATTCCATTCACGAATAAACGAATCGAGTAAAATGATTATTTAGTATTCATACAGTTTTAATTATTCAACAACTAGCTTATTTAAAATGTGTATATAGGAAGATGTTATTTCAGTGGATTACAAGGATCATTTAAAGGTTATTGGTAATTTAAAGTATTTGACAGGGAAAAGTAAGCTTAACATGAAATAACATGAGAACGGTGTGGTGTTCCAACATTGATATTACATGTTCCCCATTAATGTGGTTCCCATATTAAAGTATATAACATGGTCCTCAAAAACTCTGAGCGAGGACAAGGACTGTTTTAATTCTTGATATGAATTTTAAAAAAAAGTTCTTATAACGTATATTAATCACTCTTGATGACTGTTGTCCGTGATACAAACCAGAGCTCTCTCCAAACCAACACTCTGACTTGATTCCAAGATTGTGGCAGAATCACGCCCTTGGCACAATTCGAATCCATGACATCTGGATGAGCCTGATGGTCTACGCCGAAACCGATACGCATCGATTCTCAAAATGTAAATAGGCATGGCCTAAATTTGCATTTGCAGAACATATAATTTGTGTTTTAAAGTATAAATTGCTCTGCGGAAACGAATTCTTAGCAGACAAAACATATCTCTATTGATGTGAATAGTTCACTAATATTTTTTATCCTTTCACATTAACATGTATATACTTGCTGGTTATCAATGAAAATTGCATAACTTGCTTGTCTTTGTGAGTAAATCACTTTATATAATCCCATTCCAGTAGTTCAATTAATATAAGTTTTGGCTTTTAATGAACCAATTCGACAATATTTCCTCTTTTTATCGTCACGTACGTGATCAATGTCTCGTACCAGCACAATAAAATTCGTATCACTAAACAATTTTAAAACAGTCAGTCTCAATAATATTCACCCTCTGAATAAATCCATATTATTTAGATGGTAAACCCAATTATTGTTAGAGAATTTAGTTCGTTAATTAATCATTAATTATCCTAATTACATTTATGCTCTATAACACGGTTGCAACCATTTCGTGTTCCATGCCTTAATGAAATCAATCATGATAAATTCATAAATTCGTGACATTCATGGTGTGAAATGGCTCAAAATAAATTATGAATGATTCACATTAAATACCACTTCAAAGGTAGCTTTTTTTCAGTTGAAGAGAAGATACGTGTATACGTATATTGAAGGGTATTGAAAAAATGTTGGGGTAAGTTTTGTTCACCAACAGAGCCCGATCTTTGAGATTTGTTGTTCTCCCTGACCAAGGGTCCCACTTATCACCTCTCTGTTTATAAAATAGCAGCAGAATATCCGCAATAGCTGTATCCAACCAGTCCAGAACTAGAACAGGCACATGTGTCGGAATCTCTATCGTGTGTTTGCTTTGTCAGTAATATCGGATACAATTACCATGGTGATAGCCTTACTATTTGTTGGAAGAAAAACAGAAGCCACACTAATATTACAACAAAACCTCAATAATAAGACCACCTTTGGGACTCTTGAAAACTGGTCTTCTTATTGAGGTGGTCTTCATATTTAGGTTGAATTAAGAACAAAAAAGTGAAAATGGACTTAAAAATTGTGGTCTTAATTTTCAGGTGGTCTTATTATTGAGCTGGTCTTAGGTGAGGTTTAACTGTATTTCAGTCACTTACGGGTACCTTGGTAAAATCACTGACCAACAGTTAAAGCTGGATACCATCCTTATATCAAGGAAACCTTAAATACACGGCTTAAAAGGTCTTTAGTAAAATTTCATGTTGAACATGAGCGTTTGATTTCATGCACATACCATCCACCCAACCACAACCACATCGGTAGTTATTTCATTCCAACATATCTTACTTTGTTGTAAACATATATATAAAATATGTTATTAAATTGTAGCATTATTTAAGCTGATATAGGATTTAAGGAAATATTTTGCTCTTGTTTACTTAAGATGATTTGATATCCCATAATACCCGTACATCTTATCATTATTCTCTTCAATAAGTTTCGATTTAGCGAATAAATTGAATTTGTATTGAATGGAAATGCGAAATAAATGAGCGTCTATCGTTTGAATAATGAATAGTATAAAACGATCAGATAAACAAATCTTGTAATAAAAAGATGTTCCAATATGACAATCTCGAACTGAGCATTTTTCAAAAGGGACAAGTTTACTGCATATAATTAAACGAATACTACTAGCTAGAAATATCAATGAGTTTTCAAACTAGACTTAATTATACAATGTTAAAAATGAGTTGAACCAACTGGGGAGAGAACAATTACTGCAAAAAAATGATCAAAACATTGAAAAATAGTAGTTACCTACGGAGGGACGAGTTATTCATTACACATTAACGACAATACCTTAATTAGGGTTGGAAATAAGTAAAATAGTTCCCTTAATTTAAAATGCTATCGTAATTACGTCCTTTTATTACATATAACAAGTTGTTAGAATCGCACGCACGTACAAGAGATGTCAAACGAAGGGCAATTTCCAGCTTGTATTATATAATCATGAATGCATCTGGAAAATACATGTATTCAGTACAGAAACTTTCGGAAAACACTGATAAATATAACCATCTCTCGTAGTTTGAGAAAGAAAGTCAATAAATAGCAGCGATCTCAATTTGTGACAAAAAATACAATCTACTTGTGTAAGCATTTCTATATCTATGCATTTAATTCAATTAAGGAAAATGACATCACCAGATCTATACGTGGTTGCTAAATTGGATTTGCTAATTTCACGTAGGTAGGTTTAGCTCCGGCTTTCCGACGTGTTGGAGAATAAATAGCCGCAGTGAAACTAAGCAGTATGATAGAACCGTCCATATAGGGTTTACACTTAATACATTAGCAAACTCATTCAGATAATAAATGAGATATTCATACTGAGCAGTACTTGTCCGTTAATTGGATACACAAATACTACAGACTTTAGGAATGGGACCATCGTAGCATACCACGATAATCCGCTGCAGATTTATAAGGCGGATTATCGACATCTTTAGTTCATGAACATCAGCGTGAACAACACGTGATGACCGAGGACGAGACGAAGAAAGCACGCATATAGAAAACTATCCAAACATCATTACACAAAATGAATATTTGGTAAAAAAATTAAGTTGTTAACATACCGGAGATTGTCATATTTCCTTCAACAATTACGATATCAATAGAATGACAATGTAATATTCAATAAGTGATTTTATTATTTTTTCGCGTCGTTGTTAAATATTTGATGTGACTGACACAATGATAATAGAATCTTAAAAGCGCTGTTTAATATTTCCATCAGCAAGCAAAGTACTTCACTTAAAACTAACATTTACGAGTTTCTAATTGATAATCAATGTAATAATTAATAGGATCCGCTTTCAAACGTTTATTTCTAAATTTTCACTATGTTCCAAAGCGTTTGATGTATTTGACATGAATTTCTGGTAAGTTATAATGCTTGTAAAAATGAAAGTTTGTAGATACCTCTCGATAAAATACAGAAGTCCTTCAGTTTATGTTACATCCGTACACAACTACAGGTAAATGTTTGCTCTACTACTCTATGTGGTTTTAAACATACTGTAGGGTTTTATTGCCGTAAATTTCAGCTCGATAATTTTTCAATTCAAAAACCTGATATTTATCAGTCGGTTTTGTTTGGATATTATCGATATGTACGATGATTCCTTTAAAGCCGTTTGTTAATACACATTTTCAGTGGTTTGTTGACATTAACAAAACAACAGGGTTATTTTAGACAACTGATTAAGGTCAATACCTTAGTTTGAATATTATTTAGATTATTGAATATTTTAACGTTGCATAATGGGTGTTGGTCGTTAATAAAGCGGTGATAACATCTGTATTCTGTGTCGTCTATGTGAAGTTCAATACCGCTATAATGATTGATGTTTGACTTTAACTAGTATCATGATTTAGTCACGGAACGTATGGTGAGTAATTGTAGGGCGATAGGTTCGTAAGAAACACTCCTTGGTATACATATATGTGATATCAAACTAACATATCGGTAAAGGATGAATAATTATCAAATCTAAGTTTGGAAACAAATAACATTTTATCAGACCCAAAATATAGTTCTTTCAAACATAAATTTTATTTCATAATTTGATCGTAATGCAAGAGTCCTCAACGTTTTTTTACTGTGTATTTTGAATAATATTTTATATGTATATACAAGGAGTGTAGATTCCTATAGCGGCCTACATTTTTTCGAAAATTCGAAAAAAAGAAAATGGTAAAAACTGCAATAAATCATGCTTTGACGTTATTGCAAGAACGATGACCGGAACGAAATATACACCAAAACGCATCTCTGACGATCTAGCTACAAAACATTTCCCAGGGAGACATACTCGCGGCCTCCAAACGTACTCATTTAATACCAAGATTTCTTGGCGGATACTAACGTTTCAGTATGTAGCTACTACAACAGTAATGATTCCAGAAATGAGAAATAAAAGGATATGATGGATAAATTATTTAACGTAGAACTTAACCTCGAGCTTTTTCAAGCATCAAAGTTGGACCAAAACTCATTTCCTTTACCGACGTATCCACGATATTAAGTGAAAGAGTACCGAACAGACGTGGGTTGAGTTACTGGAACAGCATCTTCGGCAATTTTGATGGAATAAAAAAACAACGTATATGCCATTTTCTATATTTCGTAGACTTTTATTTTTTTATTTTTTCGCAATTTCTTTTCTATTTTTACTTACTTGCCAACTATTTTTCACCACTTCTCAGGTCAAACTAGCCGTCTGCGAATTTATTTCATGCACTGATTGTCTTTTATAATCATTTTAGCAGTGAAATTCAACATAATTTGCGCTGTGAGCGGCGTATGTACGAGTATGTACACGAATAAAATTGACTCTCGTTCTCCCACAAACTCGTTACATTGCTCCCGTCTAGACGGACTGGTGCATTGCACATGAGTGCGAGCCCGACACAGCTTCGACTGGAGCGCGACTTCACCATGTAGGGTGAGTAGTGCACATGAACAGGTCAATCTGCACAGTCAGACAGTGATATTCGCGACACTAAGCGATATGCACGCTTTATGCATAGCGAAACTTGCTGCTGTGTGCACGTTATTTTCGCTTCAGACCGACCCGTCCAGCCGTCCTTGCACGTCTACAACTAAGTACAAGGTCATAAACGCCTACTTCCGGTTCGCAGGGCATCGTAGGTGTATAGGGCCTAGTTTTTTCGCTAATAGTGTCTACGGCCATATCACGTTGAAAACACCGGTTCTCGTCCGATCACCGAAGTTAAGCAACGTCGAGCCCGGTTAGTACTTGGATGGGTGACCGCCTGGGAATACCGGGTGCTGTAGACTTTTATTTTTTCGCACTTATTTTTCTATTTTTACTTACTTGCCAACTATTTTTCACCACTTCTCAGGTCAAACTAGCCGTCTGCGAATTTATTTC